>CM033399.1:5966433-7166433 GCA_019426215.1 Buddleja alternifolia | reverse complement strand
GATTTTTCAATTCTGACAATGGCCGAGAGTTTGTTAATCAATCCCTTACTAAATGGTTTCAAGAAAATGGAATTCTCCACCAAACAACCTGTACGTACACCCCCCAACAGAACGGCACAGCAGAGCGCAAAAATCGACATATTCTTGAAGTGGCAAGAGTTTTATGCTTTACCATGCGTGTTCCAAAAAGTTTTTGGGCTGATGCTGTTCTGACAGCTGTTTTTCTTATAAACCGTATGCCTGCCAATGTCATTAACTATCAAACTCCTCTGCGTATGTTATCTCAGTTTCACTCTATCCCTTCCGCCTTAAATCTTTGTCCTAAGATTTTTGGTTGTGTCTGTTATGTTCATGTTCACTCTCACCAAAGGGACGAGCTTGATCCTCGTGCCCTCAAATGTGTCTTTCTTGGGTACTCTACCTCTCAAAAGGGCTATAAGTGCTATCATCCTCCCGCCGGGAAATATTATGTCTCCATGGATATCCAGTTCTGTGAGTGTGAGTCTTATTTTTCTGGGGATGTGCCTCTGATTCCACTTCAGGGGGAGATAAAAAGTAAGGAAGAGGAAAAATTATGGCTTGAAGAAAAGAGATTTTGGATTTCAGAAAGTCAGGGGAAGGACTCAATAGAGGATGAGGGGAGGACTCAATAGAGGGTGAGGGGGAGGACTCCATCGAGGGTGAGAGAGAATCTCTTAGTAACCTTGAATTTATAGAGGCTCAGCCTAGACCCAAAGAAAAAATAGGGAGACCGGATGATATGTTTTTCGAACAGGTTTATAAAAGGAGGAACAAGGAAGCTATTGTCATATCCCCAAGCTCCATAGCTCCTCTCAATGATAATACCATGCCATCGGATGACTCTTCCGAGACAAATCCTGAGGTACATTCTTCTGCACCTTCTTTAATTCAGAAAACTCCTATCTTCAACACACAAGTTGAAGACCAAGGTAGAAGATACCCTCTTCGTGAAAGAAAAGTACCTGATAGGTTTAGTTTCTCGAAACCAACCTCTAATATTGTCTATCCTATGTCTGATTTTTTGTCATATCATCATTTATCTAAAACTCATCTTTCCTTTGCCCTTCAGTTATCCTTTGTGCCTATTCCTAATCACTTTCAGGAAGCCCTTGAAGATCCCAAGTGGAGAAAGGCTATGATGGAAGAAATTAAGGCTCTCCAGGAAAATTCTACTTGGGAGATGATCGAACTTCCAAAAGATAAGAAGACAGTAGGCTGTAAGTGGGTATTTTCAATAAAGTACATGTCAGATGGAACAATTGACAGGTACAAAGCTAGATTAGTTGTCAAGGGATACACCCAGACTTATGGAATTGACTACCAAGAAACTTTTGCACCCATGGCCAAAATGAATACTGTTCGAGTCATAATATCTCTCGCAATTAATCTAGATTGGCCATTAAGGCAATTTGATGTGAAGAACGCTTTTCTCCATGGCGATCTTTTAGAAGAAGTGCATATGGATCCTCCTCCGGGGTTTACACTAAAAGGGGGTGAAGTGTGCAAGTTGAAGAAAGCTCTATATGGATTGAAACAGTCGTCAAGGGCATGGTTTGGAAAATTGAGCTACTCTATGAAAGAGTATGGTTTCAAGCAAGCTATGGCAGATCACACTCTATTTTACAAGAGAGATGGGAAGGACATTACTTTACTTATTGTTTATGTTGATGACATGATAGTAATAGGTAGTAACCTCAATGAATAGAGAAACTTCGTGGCTACTTGTCCAAGGAATTCGAAATGAAGGACTTGGGAGCTCTAAAACACTTCTTGGGCATTGAAGCATCTCGGTCTAAGCATGGACTCTTCCTTTCTCAACGAAAGTATGTGTTAGATTTATTATCTGAAACTGGTAAGTCAACTTGTCAACCTGTTGATACACCCATTGAAATGAATCATGGCTTAAGTATTTATCCGGATCAGACTCCAACAAACAAAGAGAGATACCAGAAGCTGGTGGGGAAATTGATCTATCTAACTCACACTAGACCTGACTTATCATATGCAGTCAGTGTCGTGAGTCAGTTCATGCACAATCCGAGTGACCAACACATGAGTGCATTAAATCGTATTTTAGCCTACCTTAAGTCTTCTCCAGGTAAAGGTATAATATTCTCCAAACATGGTCATTTGGACATTGTGGGTTATACAGATTCAGATTTTGCCGGATCCAAATTGGATTGGAAGTCTACATCAGGTTATGTGTCATTTGTTGGGGGCAATCTAGTGTCTTGGAGAAGCAAAAAACAGAATGTGGTGTCATTGTCTAGTGCAGAAGCTGAATATTGTGCTCTTCATCATGCAACTACAGAGCTTACCTGGCTGAACATTCTCCTAAGTGAACTTGGTTTTGGTTTAAAACAACCTATGACACTTTTCTATGATAACACGGCAGCTATAGAGATCGCCAATAATCCAGTACAACACGACCAGACTAAGCATGTTGAGTTGGACAGGAATTACATCAAAGATAATCTAGAATCTGGGAAGATAAAAGTTCCTTACATTAAAAGGGCTGATCAGCTAGCAGATATGACGACTCATGTTGTTCCTAGTGGTCCATTCAGTATAGCACTATCCAAGTTGGGCATGTGTGATATCTATGCACCAACTTGAGGGGGGAGAGTTAGAATGTACAGCTGTGTAATATTCTTTATGATTGTATTCCTTGTTTAGATAGGAATTAGTGCCTTAAAATCTGCAGAATTGATTGTATAGTTGACTTTCTTAGATTAGGTTTTGTGTATCCTATATAAGTACCCTTTGAGGTAAATGAATAGAATCAATCTTTCAGCCAAACAATTAATTAGAGACAATACCAGTTGCATTGAGTTATCGGAGTGTAATTTGGTGATAAATTGTTGGCCTGCAGGATGGGAGAGGTAGGAATGGTGGAGTTTGTCAAGCAATGCAAAAATCGGACTCGATACAGTCATCAAGGTCACCGGCAACTCTGCCGGAATACAAGATAGGGCGTCGGCTAAGCAGTTCTATTTCCTAGGTTGGTATAAAATTACATAGTCATAGCCCAAAAGTTTAGTCAGCCATTTCTGTTGCTCGGGTGTCTGAATGTGTTGGGTTAATAAGCTACGAAGACTCTGTTGGTCTATGAATATACGAAATTGTTTCCTGAGCATATATTGACGCCATTTTTTATAGATTCAGTTATGGCATACATCTCGCGAGCGTAAGTGGAGGACGAACAGAGTCGAGGACAGAGCTTCTTGCTGAAGTAGGCTATAGGGTGGACGTCTTGAGAAAGTACTGCTCCGATAGCGAGACCCGAGGCATCGGTATGAATGTCTAAAAGGAGGATAAAATCAGGCATGCGAAGAATCCGTAGGGTTGTCATAGCATTTTTGAGTCTGTTGAAAGCATCTGTAGTGTGTAAATCCCATGTAAAAGAATCTTTCTACAATAGATCGGTTAACGGGCCCGCTATCGAAGCATAATTTCAAACAAAACGGCGATAGTAGACCGTTAACCCGAGGAATCCGCGTAGGGCAGTGATGGATTGTGGAATGGGCCACTCCAATATAGCACGAATCTTGTTTGGATCAGCAGCGACACCTTGGGCCGAAATAATGTGGCCCAAGTAATCCACTGAAGAAACTCCAAAAATGCACTTTGACAATTTCAACACAAATTGGTTAGTGGCTAGCAAATGAAAAACATGAGATAAATGCAGTAAATGGTCGTGCCAAGACTGACTATAAACTAAGATGTCGTCAAGAAAAATCAAGACAAATTGACGTAACACTTTTTGAAAAAGATCATTCATGGCTGATTGGAAAGTGGACGGGGCCGTTAGTAAGCCCAAATGGCATGACCAAAAACTCAAAATGACCATCGATTGTGCGAAAAGCTGTTTTGTGTGTATCTTCGGATGCTAAACGAATTTGGTGATACCCGGATCGTAAATCAAGTTTTACTAAAAACAGTAGCACCATGCAACTCATCAAATAACTCATCAATAATAGGTATAGGAAAACGGTCTTTTATAGTTATTGTATTTAAAGCTCGATAATCCGCGCAAAAACGCCACGAGCCATCCTTTTTTCTAACCAATAAAACAGGGGACGAAAAAGGGCTGGTGCTGGGTTTAATAATCCCATCCCTCAACATTTCGGTAATTAATTCAGCCATAGCCTATTTTTGGCAATGTGGGTATCGATAGGGTTTAATGTTAACTGGGTTGGAATTAAGGAGAAGATGTATGTGGTGGTCATGGGCCCGAGTAGGGGGTAACCCATGGGGAGGTGCGAAAAGGGCCAAGTATTGTTGGAGTAGTGGTTGGAGGTCAGGAGGGAAAGAAGCTAAAGAATCTGGCAGGGTAGTTTCGGTTGGATAATTAGGGGTTAAAGGAATAATAGAGTGAAAAGAAGTAATGGAATTTGTGTGAATATCTCGACAGAGAGAATGATAAGTGGTGGGTTGGGGTCGAACCGATGTACACCCTGTGAGCGTAATCCACTCCCCGTTATGTGAGAAGGACATCGAAGGCACTGAAAAGTCGGATAAAACAGGGCTTAATTTTTGTAACCATTGCACACCAAGGACTAAATCAGCACCTTGGATGGGAATGACATAAAAAGGAAGGGAAAATTGAAGAGATTGAATATGCACCGACACGTTTTTACAATGTCCCATTCCTTTAAGGGACTCCCCATTGCCAACCATGACTGTAAAATCGGGTATAGCTTCCACCGTAAGTTTAAGAAAGGTGGCCACACGGGGTTGGATAATGTTGTGCGAGCTCCCGGAGTTCACTAAAATCGTAACAGAGTGACCAAGAATATGGCCCAATAGGCGTAGTGTGCGAGGAGATGGGTCTCTAGTCAAAGCATTTTCAGAGATATGGAACAAGACGGAGGGATCCGGTTCACTGGAATCCAAAAGAGGGGCAGAAATCGAGATGTGAGGGGGGGAGGGGTAGGTTCAGCCGTAAGGAAAGCTGGTTCAGATTCAGAAATGTCAATTTCGGGTGGATGAGTGAAGTCGTCGGAGCCAAGTAAAAGGAGGAAGGGCTTTGATTTACAGCGATGTCCGGGCTGGAACTTCTCGTCACAGTTAAAACAAAGGCCCTTGGCCCTTCTTTCTTGCATTTCTGTTGGAGTAAGGCGTTTTATGGGATACGGTGGTTTTGGTGGAGATAAAGGAAGTAAAGGGGGCAGTGGCGACAAGGAGTTTAGGTGCGAAGATGGGGAAGCAGAAAAGGTGCTAGCAGATTGAAGCTTAGATTCCGGTAACTTAGCGAGGCCAATCGCCTGTGAAATCGAATGGGGTTGTCATTCCGTAAGTTCCCATTGGATATCTCCGCGGAGACCGGAGATGAAGCAGTTTAAGATGGCTTCTGGAGATAGACCCAAGACCCGATTGCACAGACGTTCAAACTGAGCTTGATAATCCGTGACGGAGCTCATTTGACGAAGCTTGAAGAGAGCAGCCTGATGGTTGGTATAAGACGATGGGCCAAAGCGGATCTCCAAGGCTCTAGTAAACGATTCCCACGTGGATAGCTGAAAGTTAGCATGCATCCATTTGAACCAGCTTAAAGCATCGCCCACCATGTAGAAGGCAACCAGATCTAGCCGTTGTTCCAGTGGAATTTGATAAAAGCGAAAATAATGCTCGGCTTGAAAGATCCAGTCAAGAAGGGTGCTGCCATCGAAGGGTTGAAGCTGTATTTTCGGGGGCTTAGGGAGATTCAAAGGGGGGCGAGTACCGAAGAGGTGTGGAGACGGATGTGTGAACTGAAGAGTGTAAGGGGACGGTGGAGGGAGAGGCGGGGGCGGAGGGTGACTCGAGGAAGACGGATCGGATCTATCATGGGTGGCGGCATGGACATGAGTTTGGACTGTAGATCGAAGACGACATTGGAGAGATTTTCATGGAGAAGGTCTACGAAAACTTGGAGGTCGGCGATTTGGGCAGTAAGGGCGGTAATAGCATCTTGAAGGGCTTGGTTGGAAGGCATGGTAGGAAAAAGGAAAGCACCAAATGTTAGGCTATGGCTAAGATTAACTCCTTATGTGGAGGAAGGAACTGAAAAAAAAAACTCCAAGAAATATGAGGAAGAAGGAGATATTAGACTAGAGAATAAAATTGCTGCCTAATTCCTTCATCGTACTCAAAATTCCCTAAATACAAACAAAAATGACGGCTACTGTTTCGAATCACACACGTGTCCTTTCATGGAATAAAAACCTTAAATACTATCAAAACCCTAACTTCACTTCACTGCTGCACACAGTCTTTCATCCAAATGGGTTTGTTTTTTATACGATTGGGCCTAAGTCCCTCTCCTATTTCAATTTCTCTTGTAGTCTCAATTGGCGGCCCATCTACTAGCTGAGGCCCATTCATAACAGACGCCGTTTTGCGGTTGCCTTTATTCTCCTCGCCTTTGTAGTAGCCGTCGCCCCAGCCGAGTAGCAGCAATGGACGGAAGTAATCAACGATGGAAGGTTGCCAGAAGATAGTGTATGTCCAGCTCTCACGTGCGCCTTCGATCAAGGAGAGGAGACGCTGCTGGATTTGGTTTTGTAGATCCATCGCCGTTGGTTGGTTGGTTGGTTTTGTAGAAGATGTCGGCAGCCGGTAATTTTGATCATTCACCACAAAAAATTTCAAGAAGCTTTGTTTGTAAAACTAATTCAGTACAACCGATTTCCCTTTATTATTAATTTTCTGTTGTTTTTTTTTTTTGCTCTGTGGGATTGGATTGGAGGAAAGAGAGAGAAAGATGGCTGAAAATGGAGAAATTTGGGGATGAAGAAGACGAAGAAGAGATGGAGAGAGTGAGTGAGCGAGTGTGATGTTGAGAATAAAAAGCATAGTGCGCTCTATAAAGTTGGATTTTTTGCACTTTCTACCCTTAGAAATTAAAATACACACTTTGCATCCTCACTTTTATAATCGTTGGCAACTTGCACCCTGATTTATATTTCACCAAAATAACACATCGGCTCTCTTACACCTTATTTTCCGTCATGAAATTCTTACCAAAAACAAAGAAAATCTGGAAAATCGTCATTTTCTACCTAAAAAATGATATAGCCCCATTTATTTTAAAGAAATAGAGCAAACGGAGTTTTTTCATCTCGAAAAGTTAAGATAATGGATTCACAAACTTCAAACAATATGTAAACCTATTGACACTATGGACAAGAAATTCCACTTGTACGTTGTCATTATCGCCATAGTTTGTCATTGATAACCTATCAGCAAAAAGATAATTTGGGTAGAATATTTCACAAATGCTCAAATTATGGGGTAAGATGTTATTTATTTTCCTTTTTCTTTTTGTACATTGGTGATGATTATTTATTTTCGTATTCTAAATATTATATTGTATAAATTCAAATTTATAAATAAAATTTATCTCAGTATGAAAATGAATGTGGAATCTTTAAATAGTATGACCCAGAGAAGTGTTACAAAATAAAAAATAATAATACCCAATCACGTGGGTTTTCAGCAATAACTTTACCGGGAAAAAATACATGTTGATTGATTTACCTTTGAAATATTGGGAAAGTTCGTCCGAGCTCTTGTCTAGTTGAGTATTTTTGCTGAATTATGGATCGGGGATGCAAGTTGTAAAATATCATGAAAATGAGGGTGCAAATTGTGTGTTTTAATTTTTAAGGGTAGAATGTGCCAAAAAGCTCAACTTTATAGGATGCAAAATTAGGGATGGCAACGGGACGGGAATGGGACGGGTTGGGCAGGACTCATTTCCCGTCCCGTTAAAAAATATTTGGACCTGGACCCGTCCTGGACCCGGTTATTTCCCGGCCGATCCGGGTCCTTCCCGTTGGACCCGGCTTATTTTTTTAAAAAAAAAAAAAAAAACTTTTTTTTTCTTCTTTTTCTTCTTCTTCCCTACTGCTTTTTCTTCCTTTTTCTTTTTATTCTTCTTCTACACAAACAAACATGACCAACAAAACAAAAAACAATTGAAACATCCAACATAAATTAATTAATTTTACAGTAAATCGATAATTAAAATAAAAGTCACATAATTTCATCATGTCCATTTATATATATATGTCCATCTACCAAAAAGAAATAGAAAAATAGAGAATAAAGTATTAGGGTTTGGTTGATATAATTATTATTATATATATAAAATTAAAAAATATATATATTATACTACCGGTCCGGGTCCGAGTCCGGGTCCGGGTCCGGGTCCGGGTCCGGGACGGGAAATCCACTGGACTCATTTCCCGTCCCGGACCCGGCCGGGTCTTGAATTTTGATTCCCGGACCCGGACCTGGACCTGGTCCCATTTTCTTGGACTCATTCCCGTCCTATTAGGGACGAGTTCGGGACGAGTACTCGTTAGACCCGATCCCATTGCCATCCCTATGCAAAATGCTTTTTACTCGAGTTGTTGATTAGGTGTGAGTGTGAGTGTGAGAAATTTGAGTTGCGTTTGAGATTTTTATTGGGGGTGAATTTAAGCTGAATTTAAAAAATGTGAGAGGACGGCGGCAGCTTCCACGAATACAAAGCCGATTAAATCGTGACCTTCTAATCTCCACTCGCCTTTCACTTTACTTCATTCGTGCTGGCGCTAACCAATCTAATTCTACAACTACTACTGCTACTATTCATTAATTAAGATTTAAACTATAAACCCCTTTATTTCTACTTAATTATATTTATATAGGCTTATTCCCACCTATTTAGCTATTTTAATGAGTGCTTTTATATTAATTCATGTAATTTTAAAGGATAACTATTAATTGTATTTAAGCATTCCTTCGTATTATATTATATGTTCATAGGTTCGATCTCACCAAATGTGTGAGATGTTTCTCTATTTCTATAGTAGTTTACTCTTTATAGTTTGTAGTAGGAAATTGTTGATTGATTATACTTCATCTGATATTTCAAGTAATGATTTAAATGTTTCATTAAAAAAAATATTATATGTTCATGTTAATCTGATTAATAATATAATAGATCCTTGAAAAAAAATTGAGTCGAATCGAATTATCGTGTTGTTCGAATATGTTTGATTGAATCACTTGTCCAATTTTAGGATATATAGTTGGTTTGTCTTAAATGTTTCGATTTTAAGTCAAGTTTAAGTCAATTGACATTTTTGTTTATTTTATACTATATTATCGGAGTCGATGTTGAGTTATATAACAAAAGCGCAAAAATTGTTTAAGCTGAGTTTTAAACTATTATACTGTGTTAAGTAATTTAATTTATTTTTTGAACCCCTAGTATGTGATGAAATTACTTGGAGTCAGGGACAGATCCAAGAATCACTTGTTGGGGGGACCGAATCATTATTAAAGATGTTTATTTTGAAATTTTAGTATGCAAACATTCAAATTGATTCTATTATATATATAAGTAAAATAACAATTATAACGTGCAAAAAAAAAAAACTAATTTTTAATAAAACAATCTAGTAGTCTTGAAATATAAACAATTCTTAAGAAAATTTCATCGCAATTATACTCGACTATCTTTAAGTACTTATTAAATGGGTAAATTAATACACATAAAAATACATATTAAACTTTAACGTTGAACCTAACTGATCATATAACTATTGATAGTAATATCAATTGGTTGAACTTATTTAATTTTCTGGTGATTTAACATTTTCTAATATTTTGCATTCTACTTGATTTTTTGTCTCTCTTTTTTAGAAGTTAGTAATTTTTTTCTATTTTATTCATAAATAAAGGGATTAGTTAAAAAAATGATTTGTCAATAAAAAATCAATGTGTAATTTGGTAAAATCAAGAAAATGACTTATATCGGAAAGCAAAAGATAAATTGATCTCAAAATTTTAATATAATAATAATAAATATAATTATTCTTCCAAAAAAATACAAAGTAACATCTATCGACACTAACATAATCACTTTATTCATACAATATAATGAAAAAACTTTTTTGTCTTTGAATTTATTGATGTGTTGTATTTTTTTCTCTCTTCGATATGTTTTTTTAAAAGATTTTAGGCAAAGTTGTAGTCAATTCTAAAAGAAATGTTGGCATTCTAAAGCGGGGGGTTGGTTGGGGTGACGTCGTGGATTTGAACACAGTGGACCAGGGGACTACTAACAATCCTGAGAGCAGGAGCCTGACCAACTGTGCTACACGCGAGCTTTGTTCAAACTTACACACTTAGAAATATTATCTTTTTTGGGGGCCATAATTATAATTATGCGTATATCCTATAAAGAAATTTAGAAGTCTCCCCCCTAAATCCGTTCTTGCTTGGAGCAGAAATTTTATTTTTCATTTATTACCTTTTTTTCCTACGCTTATTGCACTAATTCAATACTTTTTTATTTTTGATCAATACACTAATTCAATACTTTAGTCTTATAGAAGTGAGGAAATGAATCTTCTTATATAACTATTGAAACTCTCTTTAATTGATCATTTATGTTTATATTGCTAACTTAATGTTTAATTAATGAAGGAAGTAATAATTCCCCAGCCTTTGAGTTAAAGATTCAGATATCTTAATGTTTGTTGAGGCTTCATTAACAAAAAGGAAATGTGTGTGAAGAGGGGAAGAAAATTGAAAGATCTCAAGTGCTCAAGTCTAAACAATTTTTTATATAAAATTCTTACAGAAATATCTGATCTGATTTCTTATCAAAAAAAATATCTAATTTGATTATATTATCAATGTAAACGGATTCGTATTCATTAAAGAAGATACATATCAGTGTTTTCCTCATTTCGATAAGCTAATAACTTTAACACGAAGAAGCTATGCAAGCTATATGTTTTCTTTCTATACTTTACTAAAAAACACTCTCAAGTATAGTTTTCCTCTTAAAAAATTGAAATTGTGGAGGAAAGAAGGAAGCAAAGTATATAATAAAGCCCACACCACAAAATCAGTTTGGTTCGGGCAGATTGGCTAAAAAAACTCACATCACAAAATTAACAATTTACAAAAACTTATCAAATACAATATTGAAAATCAGAATCTCCAAAAGAGGGTCTAGTATCCTTGGCTCAATAACAAATAACTTCAGAAAAGATCATTTACATTGTGTAGCACATTGTTGAAAAAATTAACATCCATGGATATTCTCATACAGTTGACATGATATTGTTCTCACAACAACTATAAAACACTCAAAAAACATACAAATCAGTAAAACCCACATCACAAAATCAGTAAAACCTATACAAACTCATACTCCTGGAGGCAAATGAAATAGAAAAAATATTATTTTCGTAGGCGAAGAAAATGGAATCTGGATGCGCCTTCATGGTGGTCGGCATCCAGCGGTGGAGTGACTGGAGTTGCAGCTTGCAACGTAGAGGTAAAAGAGAAGAGGGTTGGATCGATTTTTACAGAAGGCTGAGAACAGAGCTTTTTTTCCTCTTTTTGAGCGTGCAATAAGGGTGTTTGAGCAGAGTGTTATCGCGTATGAAAAATGCGCTTCTTTTCTCACCAAATAATCGAACATTTAAACCTATAAAGTAATATATTATATATTAATTAGAAAATAAAATTGATTTTCGATTCGGTTAACCGAACTTGAAAATCGAAACCGAACCAGAAATTGATTTTCGCTAAAAAAGCAAATATCAAACCTAAAGTTTCGGTTTGATTTTCGAATCGGATCGAAATTTCGATTTTCAATATGTTCAAGCGGTTTAGTCAATCGGTGAACATCCCTAACTGAAGCCCGAAATTTGAACGAAAGATGACATCAAAGCTGATGATGTTCCACACCCATCAAATCCGACAAATCAAGATAAAGTTAATGTTAGGATTATGCCCTCAGATGCCATAGATGATAGATTGCATAGGGCATTCAATTTGTAATTGACGTACTCTTAATATAATTAAAGACGTTATATTCGTTTTCACATAAATCTAATTAGCATCTGTAAGTAGTGTAAAACAATTGTCCATGTATTCAGTGCAATCTCTATACTTCCTATGAGATAGGAAGATAGGAACTAGAGAGATTGATCTTGATTATTTAATTCGTTCGCAAGTAATATGAAGTTTTTAATGGGCAAATAAAGACTTAGAATACTTGTACAATCTAAGCTTTGACATGGGAGTGCCGGTTGAACACAATGAGATAGTGGGAGCTTATGATTGTAGGCACATTAGTGGAACTAATATGCTCGAACACAACTCACATAGGTTCTGTCACATGGGTTTTCGCTTTATGACTGTCAATGACAGAATTGATTATTCGTGATAGGTATAAGTGAACATTTTAGTTGAAGTATCAGGCTGAAGATGCACTTATGACATCAAGTCTGTTACTATGGTAGTTACATCCAATTCACCCATTGGTGGGGTCGACCTCGAAATGTGGCTTGATGGGCGAGTAACGCGAGAAATCCTCACGTGTTTGCACAGCAAGTGAACTGGTCGTGTGTAATAATAAAGTAGACAATTAAGTTCGGAATGTTGAACCCACAGAGACTTGTATTTTAGTTTTATAAGAAATTAAAGCAAGCAACAACTTAAAGAAACTAAAGATTTAAAAATTTTAAAAGCAATAAATTAAACTAGCAAGAATTAACTAAAATATTATGGAATCAAGATAAAAGAAACAAGATGTCGACATCAAGATGGCTATGGAAGAGAGCAACTAAGACACATGTGTTGGCACAAATTAATCAATTTTTGTTAAAATCGCGTTTTCATATTATTATATTAAAGTTGCTAGGGTGGAAAATTCCTTAAGATTATTATCAATTCGATCCCTCGCTCTTGATCACCTATGCTAGATTGGGTATAGCAATCTCTCTTGCATACACTAAAAATTGGAATTTCCCCCCGGAGAAATCCGGCTAACAGCATCCGGAGTTGTACAACTAATTTAGAAGATGTTATTAATCCTTTTTGCACCTTAAATTACTTTCTCCCAAATTAAATTACTTTCTCCCAAACAAATAATTTAAGCATAAATTCATACGTATGGTAGCTAATTATATGAAGCATTAAGAACAAAATTAAAGCACAAAGCAACAAAAGAATTAATATGAAAAACACAATTTATAACTCAAATCTCATAGTTTAGCCTAAACATGGGCTTAGTTCAAAGAATCTAATTCATCAAGAAAGATAAAAGATAGAAACTTTGATAAAGATTCATTTCATAGACAAAAATAAATCTAAATCTAAGAAACTCCCTCAAATAATTGATGGTTGAACTTCGATCTTCATCTCCTCCATGCTTCTTGATTTCTTCACCTTCAAGGATTTGAGTAGATTTCATGAATATGTAAAAACTAAGTCTAAACCCTATTAGGGCTCCATTTTATGTGTATTTCGTGTGTTAAAAGTGTACAAAACCCTACAGAACTGATCTAATATTTATAACTAATGAGTGGAAGAATTTTCTTTGAATTAGTATTGAAAATTTCCAAAATTGTTGTTCTCGACGCCGACGTTCGAACGATGTGGGTTCCAACGTTAGTCCTTAAACCCCCTCCTACGTCCGGACGTAAATTTCCCTTAAAATCTGATTTCTTCTTGCCAAACTCACGTTCGAACATTGGATTCTCATGTTTGAACGTTGACCAAGTTAACGTACGGGCGTAGTCTATTTCACGGTCGGAAGAAAATTTCTAAGACGGTTTTGTCTATGTAGCAATCTCGTTTCCTTCATAACTTTCTCCACAAATCTTCAATTGGTGATTCAAGCTTTCACGTGAAGCTAAGATAGAGATCTATAACTTTGTAGAAGAAACTTTCCAAAAAGTCTATTTCTAAATACTTTGAAATTCTATATTTTCATCCAGTTGTCCTTGATTGCAATGATTTTCCACCTTTACTCAATAAGCACACAAATTACAAGCATATGTGGCATAAATCATACATAAACCAATTTAAAAAGCTAAGATAGAGATCTATAACTTTGTAGAAGAAACTTTCCTTAAATTCTATTTCTAAATACTCTGAAATTCTATATTTTCTTCCAGTTGTCCTTGATTGCAATGATTTTTCACCTTTACTCAATAAGCGCACAAATTACAAGCATATGTGGCATAAATCATACATAAACCAATGTAAATAACATGAATATGAGGCTCTAAAATACATAAATTTATAACATATCAACACCCCCAAACTTACCTATTGATCGTCATCGAGCAATGATAAAGCATAGAAATAAGATCAAGAACAACCACCAAAGAGAGATAAACAAAAACAAAAAAAACAAAATGGATAAACTCACTTTCGTGGAGTGAACAATTACACTTAGCATTTTCAATGAGCTTTTAAACCTTTATGTTATCCAAAAAGGACTAGTTTAGTCTCGTGAAGGTTTGCATATGATGTACCCACAAAATCTAACAAATTTCGGACCCAACCAATCAATACACATCAACTTAATTAACAAGAAACAATGGCACAAAATCATTCTTTTAAAGCTTAAAAATATATAAACATATCAAATAATTGCTCATGTGACCCCAATACTCAAAAAAACCTCCAAAGGGTGTAGTGATAATAAGTCTAAGGCATTATAGTTGAGAGGCATCCTTACCAATTTTTGGACATTACTCTCATATCTATCAACTTTCGATCAATCACAAAGCACAAGAATCATAGAAAACCTTATAGTACGTAATTTAAATTCCATCATCTCAAACATTCAAACTTTAAACTCATATGAAACTTTTCATTTAAATTCATTAAGGCTAGACCATGTGCAATGTTTTATTCCATTAGGCTTTCTACTCGAGTGTCAAAGGCCACAAAACAAAACTAGATCTTTCATTCAATTAATTTTCTTTGTCTTGAGCTTAGGCGAAATTAGTATAATTGTATGGTATGTAGGCATGTGACTTTCACCTCCAATACATATTAGCCTGACCCTTTTTTGTCATACCAAAATTCAACTTTATCAATCATTTAACATACAAAATTAACTAATCAACTTATAACCTTTATAAAAGAATCTAAGCCAATATTTTCGGGAAAAATTCCTTAAGTGTCTCAGAGTATCCAACTCAACTCCTCTACCCTCGACTTATGTGCAATGTATTCATATAAGAAAATTAATTCTAGTCTAGAGCCCCACGAACAATTTTTTTTTTTTTTTTTTTTTTGGAATTCCCAGGGGAAACTCTGCCAGTCACCCAGCAGAGCAAATCTGCCCATACGCAATAGCCCGCAAACCACGTATGGGGGTAATCCGCCCTAAGTTTCCCATAGGCGACGGGCTCGCTAAGCACAGGGGCCCCCAGGGCAGGACGGAGGAGTAAACTCCCCAGACCAAGCATCACCTGGATTTTGAACCTGGGTGGGTTCTCACGGCGGAAGTTTTGTGGACCACTGGACCACACCCCTTTGCTTCCCCACGAACAATTTCAAAGATATATATGTTTCATTAAATTCAAATTATTCATAGAAATCATGCCATTTTTTCAAGTTAATCAGTCTCAATGCATTAATTGGAAGGATTAAAAAATTATTTCCATACTTGATTTTTTCAACATAAAAGCATATAAACATGTAAGCATATAAACTCCCCCAAACTTGAGCTAAACTAGGATCACATGATATGAATAAGCTAGGCAATAGAGCAAACACATGGTGATTAATCATATGAATATACTAAACGTACTACCCACATATACTCCCAAACTTAAACTTAACATTGTCCCCAATGTTGTCTCACATAAAAGCATGTAAAAGGGTATAAGAGTACTTACAACCAATGATGTTGAAAAACAATCATTCATCCACATGTGTGTCTCTACTAAGCTCAATAAAATATGCAACTCTTACCAAAAGGGTGATTGACTACTCTCATGCTAACAAACTCAACAATACAAAACTATCAAGCAGATATAGACACATACCAAAAGTGCATGCTCAGACAAAACAAACAAAAAGAAAATCTAAAACTAAGAAAAGCAAGAATCAAACAAAAAAATGAAGAAAAAAAACTCACAAAGCTTGGGTTGTCTCCCAAGAAGCGCTCTTTTAAAGTCACTAGCTTGACTTTATGTCAGAGATTGGCTCAAGGTGGTTTATGTATGAATGCCTTGTTCGTTCTCCAATCCACCTTGGGTATCGCTTCAACCCTTGGCCCTTTGAAGTAAAGATTGGCCCATTATTTGTGCTACATACCCTAGGTTTTGACCAAGCATCGTCCACTCGTGAATTTTTGTGTGGTCCCTCAACACCTCGATTACCCTTTCTTTCCCATGCTTCGGGTGGTGGTGTGGATTTTCTTCCAAACTAGAGATAATATCCCATTTTTTTTCACCCATCACTTTAACATATGCGAAGTCCACAATGTAGGGATGTAGAAGATTATTGGCTCGTTTTTCTGAAAATGCTCAATACTAAAAGGATCAAAAACATCAATATGTAAAGACAAATCAAATCAAATGGATGCTTAAAAACCTATAGCTATCACAAATAACTATATCATCTTGTACATTCAATAACAACTTACCCTCATCGGCATCGAGTACCGCTTTACCTGGGGCTGGGGGAGAAGGTAAGTGAATGTCAACGGACTCAGAAGGAACAGGAGTCGAATGCTTAATGGTCATCGGTTCTATCGCGGACCTTTCGAACATCAGCCTCTTCACGTTCGGGTGTGCTGTTCAGTAGCATCTTGTCCTCAGCAATTGTTCCGAACGTTCGAACGTGAGGAGGGTCACATTCGGACATGCTGTGCAGGTACAAAATTTCTGAATTATCCAACTTTCTTTCATTCAAAGGAACCCCGTTGCATTGCTCCTTCAAATTCTCATCAGTGTTACTCAGCAGTGTTTCGAGTGCTCTGTGATAGATGATGCTCGATTGTTTCTCAAATTGAAGACTTATTTCCTTTATTCCCAATCATACATCTTTCACCATAAGGCGAGGCTCTTCGAAGAGGTTATCGGATTCTTCCTCCCAACAGGAATTTCCACTTGGCCTTGTTGATAATTTACTGGGCTTGGGCCTTGATTGTGATGGTAGGAGGGTATGGGTAGGTTGATACAATAGATCAGAAAGACCGACCGGTGAAAAGAAGTTTCCCTCATAGTTGGAAATCTCACGTTTTGCAGCCATAATTGATTCTCCGAAAGGGTAGTATCCGGAAATTGGTAGCCATTATTCGAACCTGAAAATAAAAAGAAAAATATTAAAACTTGAAATAAAATTAAAAATTAAAATTAAACAAGTCTCAGGCAACGGCGTCAAAAGCTTGATGTTCAACGTTGACCAAGTCAACGTATGGGCGTAGTCTGTTTCACGGTCAAACGTAAATTCTATCTATGCGGCGATCTTTTTTCCTTCATAATTTTCTCCAAAGATCTCCAATTTGGGTGATTCAAGTTTCCACGTAAAGCTAAGACAGAGATCTACAACTTTGTAAACGGAACTTTCCTCAAATTCTATTTCTAAATACTCTAAAATTCTGCATTTTTGTCCAATTGTCCTTGATTACAATGATTTTCCACCGTTACTCAATAAGCACACAAATTACAAGCATACGTGGCATAAATCGTGCGTAAACCTATGTAAATAACATGAATATAAAGCTCTAAAATACGTAAATTCATAATATATCAGTGAGTGGTAGTCTTAACTGATTACTAAGATGAGATTTGTTCTCTCATAAGTGAATGAGAATGTGTTCTATGTAATTATATATAGATTTAGAGATCAAAGTCTTTGGCCAAAGTAATAAAGTTGCTTGAGCAAGGCACGTTAGCAAACTCAATGATCTCATATTATTATAGTTTATACATATGGTTCAGTTCAGTGAGTTTGACATAACCGTGACTCTCACTTGATTAGGACACGAGAACAAAAGGTTTATACGTATACGATATTCATGATTGGAAGGTTTCGGAATGATTCACTCATTTGATCTCATTTGGGATACAAAGTGGGTCACGTGACTGGCTAGGTATAACCCACTTTCTTTGAATTTATCTCATTGCCAAAAGAGATAAATCTAAAGAGTCGCGCTAAAAGATTGACAAAGAAAAACATAAAGGATTTTTCTATTGAGTTTAGGAGATTTAATTTATGGGATAAATTAAATATTATCAATTGGTTACTCATTAGATGAGATAATTTGTTAGAAATTTCATGTTAGATGTTTTGATGATGACAATTAGGATTTTATGTTAGACCCCAAAATATGTAAGTTTGATTTTAGTAGAAATCATGTATAAGCTTTAAGCGTTAGATTTGTAATAGGCTTTATAGGCTTTGTTTTGTTTTTATTCTAGATTGTTAGGCTAAGTAGTCTTAGGCTGAGCGTCTGATAATTTCTGAATGAGTTTATCAGTGGTAAAGTTTGAAGACTCAAGCGCCTAAAGTCTGAATGAAGATAAAGTTTCCAAGCGTCCAAATGACCAGCTATATCAAGCGTCACCTTATAGGACAGAAGTGATTCAAGGATGGATAAGCGTCTATCAATGACTGATTTCACCTGAATCTATTTCTAAGTCCGGAAGGAGTTTAATCAAATATTCTCAAAGCATTAAATGCCAACGGGCATTTAATTTAAATGCATTAAATGCTGATAAGAGCATTAAATGTGATAAGCACTTTCAGACGTACGGAGAAGCCACCTTATTGGATTGCCAACTATTCATAGACTGCAGCACCAACTTTTGTGCAGCAGATTCTTAAGAAAAAGGACAAAAGTTGTTCACTCGCGGAAGTGAGAGACACGCGCCTGTGCATGTGTCAAACGGACACTTTCTACAAGAATGCCTATAAATAGGACTTCAACAACAAGCCAAACCTACAATCAATTTCCAAGCCAAATTGTTGTTGCATTGAAGTCTCATTCCTTAAACTCTCAGAAAAGCCAGAATATTCAAGAAAACATTCTCTTTGCTTTTCATCAATTCCTGAAACAGTCAACCAATATCTCAAATATTCTTTTCGAAGAAACCACATTGCTATTGAGATATTTCCAGTTGTTTGAACTTCATCAAAATCAAACAAACCGTTTAGAAAACCCCATCCAAGCCTCGCGATCTGTGTGAAGTCGAAGTTGGATACTTGCATTATTTTTGGGTGAAAGAAGCAAGGGAATTGAAGTGATTTGGAGCAGAAATCTGTGTGATCAAGGAGTTCAAGTCATCGACATCTATCTTTCCCTAATTTGTAGAAGATTCTGTGTGATTCTTTGAGAATCATTTTAGTGGATTGCCTCCGAGTGTTCAAGGAGAAGAAGGACGTAGTTGGGATTACACCACCCAACGAACCTTACAAATATTGTGTCTTTTACTTTACAGTCAATTCTCTTATCTATCATATCATTGCATAAATTGATTAAGTAAAACACAATCAAACGCTAAGCAACTAATAAACAACTTGTGACGCTAAAGATTTCCAAAAGAGAAGACTCTAAAATTATTCCGCTGTGCTAACACTGATTAAAGAACTGAACGCTTAAACCTACTTCGTTGAAGTATTCAAATCTTGAAGTCTAAGTTAACTTTCTAAAAACAGTCTTCATCAGACGCTTAGCCTAAGCGTCTATATTTCAAGTAAACGCTCAGTCAAGCGGCTACATTTCAAGCGTCCAAAACCATTTTAATTCGAAACTTTTTGAAGTCGAAAAAGACTTCAGGATCTATTCAACCCCCCCCCCCCCCTTCTAGACCCCTTTCGTATGCCACTTGGGACCAACATAATTAATTAATAGATAAGATTAATTATTAATTAATTTCTTAGAGAAATAATTGATGAATTCATTTATCTAATTTATTTGGTTGATTAATTAATTAATTAATTTATTGGATAAAATAAATAATTGATTAATTAATTGGAAAATTAATTAAACAACAAGACCAAACAAGCCAAAGTGGGTGTCCACTTGGACAACTACATAGGCGAGTTGGGCTCCTTCATGGGCCCTTGACTTAGGTCTATTAGGTCTTGTCTTGGTCAACAGTTTAAATGATATAAATACATATTACTTATGACTTTTGACCTAAGTGAATTCATTATTCTCCTAACAAACTAGAAAGAAAATATCCTTCCTCTCTCTATAAGCTAGGGTCGCTTCCCATAGAGAAAAAGAAGGAATTTTCTTCTTCGTCAATCCGCGTGATTATTTAGAGATGGGGTAAATTTGCCATTCGGATCAGACTTCAAGAAATCAAGGAAGGATTCAAAAAGAATGAAAAATCCAAGGAGTGGTGTAGATAGCTCTGCAAAAGTTTCAAGAAATTTCGAAGAGTCGCATTCTCCAACCATTTCTCTACAACGGGTAAGTTTTAGCGTTTGGATTTGAATATGCATATCGAAATGACCAGGTGGAATTTTTTTTTATCTTCCCCTGCCTTAATTTCAAGTTTCCCAACGATGGTATCAGAGTCAATCTCTTATCTGCATATTTATTCTCATTGTATGATTTATAACATGCGTTGTTTTATATGTTTATGAAGCATGTAATTTTATGTTATTAAATCTGTGTTTTTATGACTTTTTGCCAAACATTGATATTTTTTTATTTATATAATTATGGGTTATTTATAAAAATCAAAAATTATCAAGCATCAAAGATAAACGGGGATTGGAGACCCCGAGTGCGCAGCACTGTGCGCGCGCACACGGCATTGTGCACCTAGTCGTGCGTTGTGCGCATGACCAACTGGCCCAACAGGGTCGTGCATTTGACGCACAGCCTGCTGAATCAGGTCTTGAACCCGATTCTGAATTAGGGTCGGTGCAGGTCAAAATTTGGTATTGCGGGTTTTGGGTAAATTTGATTATCCTTATGGGTCAAAAGGATGATGATCCGGATTAATTAAATTAAGCCCAATTAATGATTTACTAAAATTTAACATATTAATTAGTTTGAGCTTAATTTAATTTTGCAATTGGGCCAATGGGTTGGTGATTTTGACTTAAATTAAAATTAGTCCAATAGATATTAATTTACTTAATACTCTAATTAATTAATATTTGGGCTACCAAAAGGATGTTGAACGGGGTTTGATGAAATTGAGCCCAAAAAATTAATTAAAATATAATATTTAATGACATGATTAATTATTTTTCTTAGAGAATAATAATTAATTTTTGAATTAAATATTATCTTTCTTCAGTTCGAAAGACATAACTATTTGAATAGAAGAAATTAATTATTTTCTTTGAGAAATATAATTAATTTTTGGAATAAATACATGTCTTTCTAGAGATGTGGCATTAAATTATAATGAAATATAGAGTTCGGTATTTTATATGTTTTAATTTTAGTTAGACTAAAAATATTTAATTAAAGGTAGATATACTAAATATAGAATGTTGTATATCTAAGTCAACTAGTTAGACTAGATTGATTTTAATTGAAATATTAAATAAATAAAATTAAAAATTTTATAAAGAACTAATTAGTTGGACTAAATTTAATAATCATCAACATAAGTGTTTTAATTATGCGAGCATTATTAAATGTTGCGAGCATGTATTATGTGATGGTGACACCGATCATGGATTTAGGCTTTTAAATGATGTATCTTTTTCAATGGGTTGTAAAGCCCGGTTTTGAGCCTATTTATTGTTTTCTTAGAAATAATGTATAGGTTATTTTTAAAACTTTGTAATATAATAGTTTTGAAGATCGGTGGAGACATGGAGCCATTGAAGATTAGAAAGGTTTCATTTTATGCCTTTTATTTTTGTGACGGCCCTTTGGCTCGGGCCCTCTAGTAAAAGTCCGTGATCGGGGGTGTGGAAATTATATATTTATTTTCATATATATTGATGGGCATGTTTGTTAGATGAATGAATAATGCATTTTCAATATGATAATTGCGCTATATAAATTGGTTAATGTGCAAACTGAAACCAATATTCGTAGACAGCTCAGTTATCCCAAATAAATAAATATCGAGTTAGTAATGGGTGCTAGGCATCATCTCCCTCCACTAAACTTAATAAAATTAAAATTACAACTAATATTTAATGCTGCCCAGTTATGGGGGTTATGCAATAGGAGTAATTTAAAATTTTATTAGATGCATTAGATGCCTTATTCGAAGCATAAATCGGTTCGGTTGCAAGGTAAAATTCAAATGTTAGATTAAAGGTGGTTAGTGGGAAAGAACTCGGGTAGTTCACAAGCTTAGAAATCGGTTAGGTTACGGCTTGGTGAACTATGGGGAAAGGTATTGAATCATTTAGTGAATAAATTGGTGTTAGACACCACTTTGAATAATTAATGGGCCAAAACTCAATTAGGTTGCAATGCATTGAATTATTTAAAGAACTCAATATCTACTATGGGGTTGATGTCGACGATGATACCCAATTTTTAAGGTCAGAGTGTAAGATTCGAAAAATATAGTGGGAGCCAAGTTAAAATTTCTGCAGTTATTTTCTTGTTTATCTCTCTCAACCATAACAAATCCACTTTCAAGACTACTCGAAAAGAACACCCTAACTAGACCCAATTATGTGGACTGGCTTCGTAACTTGAGGATAATCCTCAACATAGAGTCACAAGTCACTAGGATACGTGTTAGACGTAGATATCCCAGCGGCACCTACCAGAACAAGTGCCTGTGAGGAAGAGGTCCAAGCCCATGAAAAATGGGTTAAGGACGACGTCCAAGTGAGAGGATACATGCTGGGATTTATGACCAATGAACTTCAAAGGTCACATGATAATATGCCTACTGTAAGAGCTATCTAGCACACATGGTTGAGCTCCATGGAAAACATAGTCAAAATGCATGATATGAGATATCAAAGGAGCTTTTCGGAGCCAAGATGAAGGAAGGAGGGAAGGTTTGTGATCATGTCCTCAGAATGATCTCGATGTTTGCGAGATTGGAAGGTCTTGACTTCACCATGAATTCCATTCTTCAAACCGACCTAATCTTGCAGTCTCTTCCTGACTCTTTTTCCCAATTCTGAATGAACTTCAACTGTAATGAAATAGAGTGCAACTAAGCTGGGCTAATGAACAAATTGGTTACTGCACAATCTCAATTAAAACTAAAGGGAAAGGAGACTGCTTTGGTCATCTCTTCTGGGCCCAAAAAGCCCAAGAACAAAAAGTAAAATAACAATAAAAAGCAAACTAGTGAGCTTGGAGCTCAATGGGGAGTACAGAAGGGCAAGGACAAAGCTCAAGGGGTTCATAAGAGTAAAGGGTCTAAGAAGATGGATAGATGCCTTGAGTGCGGTGAGCTGGGCCACTGGCAGAGGAATTGTCCTAAATTAAGCAAAAGCGCATCAGGTATAGAACTTTACATTTTTAAAACTAACTATACTTTGACCATATTTACTACTTCCTGAATTCTGGACTTAGGAGCTAGTGCTCATGTGTGCTATATGGATCAAGATCTAAAGCGAAGTAGAAGGCTGGGCCGAGAAGAGGTGCTGATCAAAGTAGGCAGCGGGCAGAGTGTCACATCTACTAGGATTAGATCTACTTCTTTAGTTTTGAATTCTGGAGATTTACTTTTATTAGATGATGTTTAATTTTTGCCCAAGGGGCTTAAAAACATTTTTTCAATTCCTATTTTAGTTAAGACTGGTTATACTTTTTGTTTTACTGAGTTGAATTGCCAAATTTATTATGGTATAAAATTGGTTTAATGGATTGTATTACTTAAATGTTCAAAACTCATGTGTAGTAAATGTTATGATCAAGAAATAGGGTAGGCTTGAAGCTAATCCAAGATTTAAATGGCATCTTAGACTAGACCATACCTGAGAGCACAAAATGCACAAGATGGAGAAAAAGGGGCACTTGGGCCCATTGGGATCAAATCCCTACCCAACATGTGAAGGTTGTCTCATGGGTAAAATGGCTAGATATCCATTCACCGGGATATTTGAAAGAGCCACTCAAGTTATTGCATTAGTGCACACCGATATTTGTGGGCCATTTGGGGACATGGGTCATGGTTGCTTCTACTACATCACATTCACAGATGACCATTCAAGGTATGGTCTAGTGTATCTAATGAAGCATAAGTCTAAATCCTTTGAAAGTTTCAAAGATTTAAGGCCTTAGTAAAAAAAATCAAACAGAGCAACATATAAAAGCTCTACGATCGGATAGCAGAGGAGAAAATATGAGTGAGGAGTTTGATGAGTTTCTAAGGGGACAAGGCATAATTTTACAACTCACATCACCAGAGACTCCTCAATTGAATGGGGTAACTAGGCATAGAAACTAAAAGCTGTTAGACATGGTTCGTTCCATGCTTAGCTTCACTGACTTACCCATTTCATTGTCGGGTCATGCACTCTTTACTACTACTTACATCTTGAATAGATATCCCACCAAGTCCATTCCTAATACTCCACATGAAATGTGGAACAATAGGAAACCAAATCTTAATCACATTAGGATTTGGCGATGTCCTGCTTATGTCAAGAAGACAAAAGTAGAAAAGTTGGAGGCTAGGTCCGTAAAGGGACATTTCATTGGATATCCCAAAGACTCCATGGGATTCTTCTTTTACCTACATGATGATTGGATGATGCAAACGAACCATGAAATAATTAATTATAATGATAAGATTAATTATTAATTAATTTCCTTATGAAATATATTAATGAATTAATTTATCTAATTAATTTGGTTATTTAATTAATTTATTTATTTATTGGATATAATAAATTATTAATTGAAATAAGAAATTAATTAAACAAAACAAATCCTGGAGCTAAATAAGGAGTCCAATTGGACACCTATGAGGCCTCAAAGTGGCGTCTTTGAGAGGGCACATATTAGGGCTCTTTTGTTTTGACTTGTTCAATAAGTCATGAGGTATATAAGGACTCTTTGACTTAGAACAAGTAAGAATAGAATACACAACTCTCATAACTCAAAAAAGAAAGGAAAATATTCCTCCCCTTCTCTATACCTAGCCGTCGACCATAGAGAAAGAAGAAAGGGGATTTTTCGTTTGTTGATCCGTGCGTGACGATTTAGAGATGACGTATTTTCGTTGTTCGGATCAAGTTCAAGTTTGAAGAATCAAATCAAAGAATTGAAGATTTGTAAGCTTCAATATTTCGAGTTTGGAGAAGAAGAAGTTTTTTCTCCATCATCATATTCATATTAACGAGTAAGTTTTATTCGTTATACGCTTTTAGATTCAATTATGTGAATTAGAGTACCAATTGGATTTTCGTTTTAATTTTTGAAATCCCTTCTGCTGCGTTTATGCTTTTTCGAACGAAACCCAACAGTGGTATCAGAGTCAATCTCTAATTTGCATATTTGATCTTGTTTACGTGATTTAAGAATTCCATGTTATGTGTTTTTGAAGCATGTTTGTATGTTTTTCTTAAATCTGCGTTTTATGGTTTTTTGCCTAGTTTTTTTATTTTTAGTTATTGTAAATCTGGGGATATTTGATGATATTGAAAATTGAAAAATATCGAGGAAAAACGAAGCTCGAAAGCACCGAGAAAAACACGCGCAGCAGCGCGCACGCACTGTTCACGCGCGCTGTTTAGCGAATGGCCCGACCCTACCCATCGGGTCGTGACCGTGGCCCGACGGGTTGTGGGTTTGGATACCCAATTCGTTGACCCGGGTCATGGATTCGGGTCGTAAAACGGGCAATGTTTGGGTCGAAATTGATTTTTGAATTTTGGATGATTTTAATTAATTGGGTGGATCAAAAGGTTGATGACCCAAATAATTTAAATCAAGCCCAATTGAAAATTATCCAATTTCGATTTGTTAATTAGTTTGAACTTAATCTAATTAAATCTAAATGGGCCAATTAGATTGGTGATTTGGACTTAAATTAAATTTAGCCCAATAAGAAATTAATAAATGTGAATGTTGTTCTAATTAATTATTTTGAGCCCAATTAAATTGAATCCAAGTGGACCAATAGGATGTGACTTGGGTTTGATGAAATCGAGCCCAATGAGATTAATTGGAATATAATATTTAATTAGAACTAATTAATTATTTTTCTTGGAGATTAATAATTGATTTATGGATTAAATATTATTATTTTTTCCTCGACTTGGAAATTACTTCATTTTGAATAAGGAATATAAATTATTTTTCTTAGAGATTAATAATTAATTCTTTGATCAAATAAAAGGATTTTCAATTTTTGATGGCTTTAAACCATAATAAAATAAAATATAGAATTTCATATTTTATGTGTTCATATTATTTAATTAAAGGTAGATGCACTTAATTCTTAATTTCGTACATCTAAGTCATGTAGTTTGGCTTGAATGATTTTAATTGAAATAGTGAATATGTGAAATCATAAGGAATTTTATAAAGGACTTTTTAGTTGGACTAAAATTTTAATAATCAACATAAGTGATTTAATATTGCAAGCATGTATTAAATATTGCAAGCATGTATTAATTGATGTGAGCATGTCTTATGTGATTAAAACACTAATCATGGACTTAGGATTATATGTTTTACCTTTAATTTTATGGGTTATCAAATTTGAAGTAATTTATTATATTCTTAGAAATAATGCATGAGTTGTTTTAGGAATCGAGATAAAATAATTCAAAGTTGATAAAGTCAAAAGGCCCATGAATATTGAATAGGTTTAATCTATGCCTTTTGTGATGGCCCATTGGCTCGGGCCCTCTAGTAAAAGTCCATGATCAAGTGATGAATTTATTTATTCATTTATTTAAATTCTATGTTTATTTGTATTGAAAGGCATGATTATTAGTAGTATTTTTATGCATGATCAATATAGAATAAAGCGCTATATAAATTGAATAATGTGCAAAGTGAGACCAAAATCTTTTGACGAATTAAATTCTCCCAAATAAATTATACCGAGTTAGAAAAGGATGTTTGACATCCTCACCCTCAACTAAGCTTTCTAAAATTAGAATTACTATAAATGTGTAATGCTTCTAGTTATGGGGGTTATACATTTAGAAATAATTTGAAATTTTATAAAGTGCATGCAAATGCCTTAATCGAAACATATTTCACCCCAGAAACCTGTTCGGTTGCAAGGTGAAATTCAAATGCTAGATTATAGGAGTTAGTGGGATAAACTCGGGTAGTTCACAAACTTAGAAATTGAATGGGTTGCAGTTTGGTGAACTATGGGGAAACGTATTGAAACATTTATTGGGTAAATTGATATTAGATATCACTTCAAATAATTAATGGGCTAGAAACCAGTTAGGTTGCAACCTATTTAATTAATTGAGGACCTCAATACCTGCTGTGGAATCGATGCCAATGATGATTCCCGATTTTCACATGGGAGTGTGGGATTCGAAAAATGCAGTGGGAGCCAAGATAAATTTTAAGTCCTTAATTTTTCTTGGTTAAGTCAAAACAAGTAATCTAATAAATCTGGTTTATTTCTGCAGTCAATTTCTCGTTTATCTCTCTCAAATATAACAAACCCACTTTCAATTCTACTCGAAAAGAATACTCTGACTGGACCTGATTATGTAGACTGGTTTAGAAATTTGAGGATTGTCCTCAATATGGAATCACTTGGATACGTCTTGGAGGCTGATATCCCGGTGGCTCCTGCTAGAACACGTGCCAACGAGGAAGAGGTCCAAACCCATGAAAAATGGGTTAAGGACAACCTCCGGGTGAGAGGATACATGCTGGGATCTATGACTAATGATCTTCAAAGGTCACGTGATAAGATGCCCACTGCAAGAGCTATCCTAGCTCACCTGGTAGAGCTCTATGGAGAGCATAGTCGAACTGCACGATATGAGATATCGAAAGAGCTCTTCGGAGCCAAGATGAAAGAAAGTGAGAAGGTTAGTGATCATGTCCTCAAAATGATTTCGAGGATCGAGAAATTGGAAGCTCTCGAATTCACCATGAATGACACCCTTCAAACTGACTTAATCTTGCAATCTCTTCCTGATTCCTTCTCCCAAATTGTGGTTAACTTTAACTGCAATGAGATAGAGTGCAATTTAGCTGGGCTAATGAACAAGTTGGTTACTACACAATCTCAAATGAAACCAAAGGGAAAAGAAACTACCTTGGCCATCTCTTCTGGACCCAAAAAGTCTAAGAAGAAGAACAACAAGAAAAAGTCTGGTGAGCTTGGAGCTCAAGGGGGTACCAAGAAAGGTAAGGGAAAGGCTCAAGGGTTTTACAAGAGCAAAGAACCTAAGAAAACGGATAGATGTCTCGAGTGCGGTGAGCTTGGCCACTGGAAGAGAAACTGTCCCAAATTAGGCAAAGACGCATAAGGTATGGAACTATTGGTTTTTGAAACTAACTGTTCTATGACCGTATTTTCTACTTCGTGGATTCTGGACTCAGGGGCTAGTGCCCATGTTTGTTGTTTGGATCAGGATCTACAGAGAAGTAGAAAGTTGGGCCGAGAAGAAGTGATGATCAAAGTAGGCAGCGGGGAAAGCGTCGCAGCTACTAGGATCGGATCTACTTCTCTTTATTCGAATTCTGGACATTTACTGTTTTTAGATAATGTTTTGGTTTTGCCCAAGGGGCTTAAGAACATTGTATATATTCCTATCTTAGTTAAGATTGGATATACATTCCGTTTTTCTAAATTAAATTGCGACATTTATTATGGAAATAAATTAGTTGGCAATGCACGTTTAGTTAATGGTTTGTATTATTTAAATGTCTGTAATTCATCTGATGTTAATGTTGTAACATGTAAACGTGGTAGGTAAGAAACTAACTTAAGACACAAGTGACATCTTAGACTAGGTCATGCTGGAGAGCACAAGATCCACAAAATGGAAAAAGATGGGCTTTTAAGCTCACTAGGGTCGGACCCTATTCCTACATGTGAATCATGTCTCTTAGGCAAGATGGCTAGATCCCCCCTCACAGGGACTTTTGAAAGGGACCATTTGGAGAAATGGCTCGTGGAGGTTTCTACTACTTCATCACTTTCACTGACGAGTGACGACCATTCAAGATTTGGTCTAATGTATCTGATGAAGCAAAAGTCTGAATCCTTTGAAAGATTCAAAGAGTTCAAGGCCTTAGTAGAAAATCAAACTGGGCAAAATATAAAAACTCTACGATCGGATCGTGGAGGAGAATATATGAGTGCCGAGTTTGATGAATTCCTAAGACAACAAGGAATAATGTTACAACTAACACCACCAACAACTCCTCAACTGAATGGAGTAGCCGAGCGAAGGAATCGAACACTGTTGGACATGGTTCGTTCCATGATTAGTTACACTGATTTACCCATTTCGTTGTGGGGATACGCGCTCCTTACCGCTGCTCATGTTTTGAACAGATGTTCCTCCAAATTCGTTCCTAAAACTCCGCATGGGATGTGGAATAATAGGAAATCGAGTTTTAATCATATTAAGATTTAGGGATGCCCCGCTTATGTGAAGAAGACTAAAGTGGAGAAATTGGAGGCAAGATCCCTAATGGGACGTTTCATTGGTTATCCTCAAGATTCCATGGGATTCTTCTTTTACCTGCACGATGATCAAAAATCATCGTGGACCTACAAGCTCACTTCCTTGAGGATGAGTTCATCTTGGAAGGGGGCAAAGGTAGGAAAATTGTTCTAGAAGAACAAAATGAAACTCCCTCAAATACAACTATTCAAGAACTGAGGCCTGAACCCATAGTAGCACAACCACCATGTAGATCTGGTAGAATACCGCATGAACCTGAGAGGTATGGGTATCTACTGCAGGGGGAGCGAGAGCTTCACACTGTAGTACAAGAAGGTCATGAAGATGATACCTATGATCAAGCAATGGTGGATGTCGACTCTTCAAGATGGTGAGAAACCATGGAAACAGAAATGGACTCTATGCAATCGAACCATGTCTGGATTTTGGTAGATAGTCCTGAAGGTATAAAACCTATAGGATGTAAGTGGATCTACAAAAGAAAGATAGGTAGCGATGGCAAGGTTGACACCTTTAAATCCAGGCTCGTAGCGAAAGGGTAAAGTCAAAGAAAAGGAATTGACTATCAAGAAATCTTTTCGCCCGTGGCCATGATAAAGTCCATACAAATTCTGTTATCCATAGTTGCATACTTAGATTATGAGATATGGCAAATGGATGTCAAAACGGCCTTTCTAAATGGATTCCTCGAGGAGGATATCTATATGGAACAGCCAAAGCGTTTTGTGTCCGAGTCCGATATCCATAAAGTATGTAAACTTGAGAGGTTCATTTACGGTCTCAAGCAAGCATCTAGAAGTTGGAATCTCCGTTTTGATGAAGAAGTTAAGGGATATGGCTTCATCAAGAACGAAGATGAACCATGTGTCTACAAGAAGACTAGTGGAAGCAAACTCTCGTTCTTAGTACTATATGTGGATGACATTCTAGTTATAGAAAATGACGTAGGAATGCTCACCACTGTCAAGAAATGGCTTTCGAGTACGTTTTCCATGAAAGACTTGGGAGAAGCCACATACATTCTAGGAATTCGTATCTACAGGGATAGAACGAATAGAATGATAGGCCTCTCTCAAGCCCTTTACTTATAAAAGGTCCTAAAGAGGTTTAGGATGGACAACTCTAAGAAAGGGTTTCTTCCCATGAGGCATGGAGTACACTTATCCAAGTCTATGTGTCCTCAAAGTGAGGAAGATAGACAAGAGATGAGTAATGTACCCTATGCTTCTGCAGTTGGTAGCCTGATGTATGAAATGTTGTGTAGACCCGACATTGCCTATGTTGTGAGCGTGGTGAGTCAATTTCAAGCAAACCCGGGAAAGGAACATTGGATAGTTGTGAAGAATATCCTAAAGTATCTGAAAAGAACTAAGGATATGATTCTCATCTATGGAGGTGGAGATCTGAAGATGGAAGGTTATTCTGATTCAGACTTTCAGTCTGATGTTGATGAACGAAAATCCACTTCAGGGTTTGTTTTTACTCTCAATGGTGGAGCGGTGTCTTGAAAGAGCTCCAAGCAAAGCACAACCGCTTATTCCACCACTGAAGCAGAGTATGTAGCAACCTCAAAGGCAGCGAAAGAATCTGTTTCGATGAGGAAGTTTCTTGGAGAACTTGGAACGGTCCCTAGTGCTCAGCTCCCGTTGCCACTTTATTGTGATAACAATGGAGCGATAGCGCAAGCCAAGGAACCGAGGTCTCATAACAAGTCCAAACATATTGAGAGAAGATTTCACATCATCAGGGAGATCATTGACAGAGGAGAGATAGCAGTGCAGAAAATAGCCTTAGCTGACAATATAGCTGGCCCGTTCACCAAACCACTACCTCAGGCTGTTTTGGACCAACACCTGGAAAGGATGGGTATTAGATACCACAATGAGTGGCATTGAGTGCAAGTGGGAGATTGTTAGGATTATGTCATCATATGCCATAGAGGATAGAATGTATAAGGCATATATCTTATATTGAACTTAAACTCTTGATAAGAGGCATTTTTACGTGTTTTTAAGCCCCTTTGCGTTTATGTCTTAGGTTCATTTATCGCTTGATTCTTGCCACATGTGCGTTTAATTCGTGCATTAAGTGATTTCAGGTCTTAAATGGATACAATCAAAGAACGGGATGAAAAATGACGTATAAAACAAGTTTAGGCCAAATTTCTATGCACCCCTACGCCTAGGCGCCATCTTGCCCACGCCCGGGTGCCGTTTCAGCACCACTTTCCACGTTCGAGCGCTTTTTCCGTATGTTTAGAGACCTAATTGGATGAAGTTCCCTTCTACAAAGTTGTAGAACTATGTGTTAGCTTCAAATGAGGACTTGAATCATCCAAATCGGAGTTTTGTGGAGAGAGTTATGAAGGAAATACAATTACTGCGCAAGACAGAGGCAAATACTCCCAACATTCTGATTTGGGCGCCCGAGCGCCGTAAAACCCGCGCCTAGGCGCGCCCACATCCGAGATTTGATTCCTTTCAGCCAAAAGATCATCATTTGATGGGGGAATGGAACATTTAAAGCCAAGAGGTCATCACATGTATGGGGGGGATGTCATAAGTATGTTTCTTACTAGATCTACTTTTGGGAATTTTATACTACTCACTTTAAGAGTAGTGGAGGGGACACTAGGGGGGACATACACATGAGGGGCTGATGGATGGTGGTCTTCTTAAGGATCCTAGGGGGCAATTGACCGAATGATCTTGGAGAGGAGGGAGAGAGAGGCATTTGATCCATCACTTTTCACTCATCATCATTCATCACCATATTTCTTCATCACTTTTGGAGGGGAACAAAGAGGGAGGAGCTAAGGATTGAAGATCAAGAGCAAAGATCCATCATCAATCAATTGAGGGAGTTTTAATTATTTGCATTTACATGTTTATTTCCATGAGTATGTATATGTTTGTATTAGATTTTCTTAAGGCTTTGATGAGAGGCTAATATTGTAGAACTAAGGTCATGTGAAGACCAAATTTATGAATCAATATATGTGAAGTTGCTCTTTGTATTAATTCTCCTATTGCTTTGTGTGTTAATTCTATGCTTTTATTCCAATCATGTGTTTGATCACCATATGCTTGCTATCTTGCCTAATCTAGTTGTTCGAGAGAAAATAGATTAGGGTGCAAAAGAATTAACACATCATCCGAAACAAATGAGGGATTGCCCTAGAAATAGGTAAAGATTCCCGGGTGTTGTTAGCCGGATTCGTTCGGGGAAGCTCTAGAACGTTAATGCGTGATTTTTGATTAGATTCTCGGATAGACATATTTAGAGAACCGTCAATTAATCATAGGATTATTATGTGCCGAGACATCGGGTAATAGTTAATTTAGGAGTTTCCACCAAAGCAATAGGAGTCTAATAATTCGAAGAGTAGTTCATATATATTGACGAGTAGATTTGGTTGTAGCATGTGCCTTAGTCATTTTATCATACGTGAGATTTAATTCATAGCTTGTTCCCTCCTTTGATCTTTCGTTTACTTAATTGTTTTCCTCTTACTTTACTTTAATTGTCTTTACTTTCATTAAAATCATAAACTAGAATTCAAGTCCCCGTGGTTCGACAACCCGGACTTTTAGTCCACTTTATTACTACCACGACTAGTACACTTGCTATCAAAGCACGTTAAGTTTTAGCGTGTCAACTCTTTTTAAATAAAAGGCATTATTGAGTTTTCACTTAATTCTTATCTGCATCTATAAGTTGTGTAAAACGTTTTGCCCATGTTTTCAGTGTAATCCCTCTACTTCCTATGGGATAGGAAGATTGGCACTAGAGAGATCGATCTTGATTACTAAAATAAGTTCGCAAGTAATATGAAGTCTTTAACAGACAAATAAAGACTTCGAATACTTATACAATCTTAGCTCCGACATGGGAGTGCCTGTCTGGTATCATGGGATGGTAGGAGATTAAGATTGTAGACACGTCAATGGAACTGATATGTTCAAACACGACTCGCATCGGTTCTGTCACATGGGTTTTCACTCTGTGACTGTCAATGACGGAACTGATTATGCGTAATAGGTATATGTGAACCTTTGACCTGAAGTATCAGGCTGAAGATGCACTTGTGACATCAAGTCTTTCACTAGAGTAGTTAGACCCAATTCACCCTTTGGTGGGGTCAACCTCGAAATGCGGACTTGATGGGCAAGTGGTAATCTTAGTAGATATCTAATATGGGATTTGTTCTCTCATAAGTGAATGAGTATGTACCCTATGTAATTATAAATAAATAGAGATCAAAGTCTTTGGCCAAAGCAACCGAGACGATTGTGCTTGGCACTAAATCGATCTCAATGTTCTCGTATTTATTATGATTTATACATATGGTCAAGTCCAGTGAGTTTGACATAATCATGACTCTCACTTGACCGGGGAACGTGAACAAAGGGTTTATACATATACGGTATTTACGATTGGAAGGTTTTGGAATGATCCTATCATTCGTTTTCGTTTGGGTTATAAAGTGGGTCACGTGACTGGCTAGGTGTTACCCACTTCCTTTGGTTTCCTCTCATTGCCAAATGAAACGAACCTAAAGAGTCGCGCTAAAGGATTAACAAAGAAAAATGAAGAAAAAGGAATTTCTATTATTTCTTCTGGGAGTTTTAATTTATTGGATAAATTAAATAATTAATTATTCATAAATAATTAATTATGATGATAAGATTAATTATTAATTAATTTACTTGTGAAATATATTAATGAAATAATTTATCTAATTAATTTGGTTGTTTAATTAATTAATTTATATATTGGATATAATAAATTATTAATTGAAATAAGAAATTAATTAAACAAAACAAATCCTGGAGCTAAATAAGGAGTCCAATTGGACACCTATGAGGCCTCAAAGTGGCGTCTTTGAGAGGCCACATATTAGGGCTCTTTTGTTTTGACTTATTCAATAAGTCATGAGGTATATAAAGACTCTTTGACTTAGAACAAGTAAGAATAGAATACACAACTCTCATAACTCAAAAAAGAAAGAAAAATATTCTTCCCCTTCTCTATACCTAGCCGTCGACCATAGAGAAAGAAGAAAGGGGATTTTTCGTTTGTTGCTCCGTGCGTGACGATTTAGAGACGACCTATTTTCGTTGTTCGGATCAAGTTCAAGTTTGAAGAATCAAATCAAAGGATTGAAGATTTGGAAGCTTCAATATTTCGAGTTTGGAGAAGAAGAAGTTTTTCTCCATCATCATATTCATATTAACGAGTAAGTTTTATTCGTTATACGCTTTTAGATTCAATTATGCGAATTAGAGTACCAATTAGGTGTTCGTTTTAATTTTTGAAATCCCTTCCGCCGCGTTTATGCTTTTTCGAACGAAACCCAACAGAGACTTGATACAATCCATCGTTGCTTTTAACAGTCTTACACCATCTCGCAGATTCCATACTCACCATCGATTTGTCATGCATAGAGAGATCATATCCTTGGTTTTCCTCTGCTACACAATACAAGCATATCCTTTTAGGTGGTAGAATACTCTATCAAACCAATTCGTTCGTGGTGTGTGTCATATTAGGTTTAATTTAGATTTCTTGAATAGTAGTCTCCAAAAGAATTTCGTTTTGGTTCTTACTGAACAACCTTTCTACCATTTCTCCAAGGAAATCTTCCTTGATAGATTGAACCTCTAAGACCATAATGATCTTTCATCATAACTTAAGTAGAAGGATTATCCCTTAGATTTACTCGGGATAACCGAAATGCCCTCTTTTTAGGAATCTAACCTCCAATTTACCTTTTTCTTTTCTACGTAGACTGGGCATTCCCATATGTTTTCGTGTAAAGATTAGGCTTCCTCTTACATCATATCTCATATATATGGCATCTTAGGAATGAATTTGGAGGGACTTCTTATTCAATATGCTCTTATGAGCAGTGCACGACCACATTTAATTGGGCAACTTCTTATAGAACGAATCATGTCTAACAGTGTTTTGTTACTTTATACTAATTGCCTAATTCAACTGTGGAATTACTGGAAGTGTCAGCTGTGAAGCCAGGTCACATTCTTCTAAGAATGAATTAGCTCAGGGATCTTATATTTCCCATATCGATCTAATCGCAGTATCATTATATGATGCCCTCTAGAGTTAGTATAAATCAAATTTTAAAACTTGAATGGCCCTCTAAACATGTTCTCGGTGAAGAGGGATTCGACCTCTCTACATATGATATAAGATTCCAAAGTTTGGATAGGGATCTAATCCCAATGTTTCTCCTAACTTATGTATCTTATGCTCTCATATGTATGATCGAATCTTAGGGGCCAATCAATACTACGTTCTCTAGTTTGTGTTCACAGTACACTAATTCCAAACATTTCAACCTTTTTCAAATAATCCAATGATGATGTGTTGTCCTTACAATTATTTCAAAAATAAATATATCTTGTAAGTTAATATCAAAAATTTCTCAAAGAAATATGTTTCTTGACCAACTCTAAGATCAACATTTATTTGGTGAAACAAGACAATCATCTTGGATTGTGACATGTCCAGAATTAAAAGAACAAAGGTGAATCCTAAGTTGACTCTACTGACACTATGTCTGGTTCCAACATTGATCACTTCTTATTCTTCCAGTTTTCTACTTTCTTCTAGATCTCCATTCAAAATTCTAAATATGAGTACCGTCTCTGGGGTCTAGAATGAAAGAAGTGAGAAAAACAATCATAGAATGTTAGTTTCTAAAACGTAAAATCCTATATCTTATGCGCCTCTTTCAAAAAACCCTACTCATCGCCCCTCCTTGGGTATGAGTGATGCTTGCTACAAGCATACAACTTTATGACTCTTAAGAAATTGGGCCAATGATGACAATGTTCTCAAACTTATACAATAATGGGTTATATGTCTAACAAGAGAGATAATAACAATTCAAAAAATAAACCAAGATTCAATTAGATATTTCTATTGTATCCAATTGAAATTAGGACTTTAATCTTCACTTGGCTCCTACTACATTTTTTGAAACATTGCCCTCCCACTGCAATAATCAAAAATCTCGTTGGACTGATTTCGTAGTGGGTGATTGAGTTCTTTAATAAATCCGGTGAGTTGCAACCCTCTATCGATATATGGCTCACTTGATTTATCAAAGTGGCAATCCATGCCAGCCTCATCTAACAGGCGATTCAATCTCCTTTGGCTCATAGATCACGAGACCACAACCCTCTGTCGATATATAGGTTGTGATCTATCTGAACTTAGGCCCATCAACTCCTATCAATCTAACAGTTGAATTCCACCTTGCAACCCTATGTCGATATATGGGGTGGAATTTGCTTTGATCGAAGGCATCTAATGCACTTATGAAATCTAAATGCATACGTTAGTTCATAACCCCCACTTACCAGGAAAAAGTTATGCATTAGATATGAATTCCTCTCTCATAAGTTTGATGGAGAGCCGGGACAACCAATTCCCTTTTCAAAAATTCAGTATTTAAAGATTGGGAGAATTTCGATTGTTTTAATTAAGGTCTCACTTTGCACATTAATTTCTTACGCGCAGATATGGATATAAATTAATGAAGCAGAAAACACCTAGCAATTCTACCGCACATGTTTTCCATGGACTTCTACTAAATTGGGTCGAGTCACTGACCCAATTAAGGGTTAGGGTGCTTAAAAGATATTCATCTAATGTCTAACTTCATGGATCCTAGCTCTAATCAGATCTTCTATCCAAAGTCCTAATCTAATTATTACATAGAAAAACATCCTAGACAGATATCTATGAAAAATTAAAATATAAACTGGGGCGCTCAAACTTCGGCCCGATACAACCTAGATAAAACTCAAAGCAATAAACCCTAGTTCATGGAAGTCATCCCACAATAAACGAATCAAAGCATTTAAATAAACTATTTAAGATTATGTTGGCTTTAGAGTAAAATTAAAATCAAATTTCAATTTACACATAATTAAACCCAATTTAGTTATAACAAAATTAAATCCAATTTTAATTTTACTCTAAAGCCAACATAATCTTAAATAGTTTATTTAAATGCTTTGATGCGTTTATTGTGGGATATAATTTAACTGCAACAAATTAAATATAATTTAATTGCAACAAATTAAATCTAATTTAATTAAACAGTTAAATCTAATTTAATAACAACAAAATTAGATCTAATTTAATTTTCATGTATTGATTAATTTCAATTTAATCAAATTGTCTAATTTCACATTGGTATGTGGATTATATCAAATATTATCAACACAACTAAATCCAATTTAATTGAAAAACAAAGATTCAATATAAGAAAGGAAGAAGAGCCCAATTTAACCCTTACTTGGGTTTAGCCCAACAATCCAAATGTGTTGGGTCAAACACAATCACATATGTATTGCCTTGTGGGCAAACCGCGCACTCGCTGGGCCAAGCCCAACACGCATAAATGGTACGCTGGGCTTGACCCAGCGATAATTATTTTCGCTGGGCTAAAGCCCATCATGATTTATTAATCTGCTGGGCCAAGCTCAGCAGCATTAATTAATTTCTTGGGCTTCGCCCAAAACCATTTCTTGCGGACCCGATCAAATGGGTTAGGTTGGACTCGGCCCAACCCATTTTCAAGTCGTCGCCCTAACCTTCTTCCCCGTCCAGCGCTGTCATCATGTCGCCAGGTTCCGGTGACCACGAATTTTCCGATCAAGGTCGCGACGCCCGGTGACGTGACCTCAGGTACCATACCCGGCATCAAAACGACGCACAGCGGCGCTTCAAGCGCTGCCTTAGCGTCTCTCAAGACCTACGGGCTGTGTAAATCCGATTTGCACAGCCCCTGGTTTTCCATGGCGGAGCGGCTAAGGCCGCCGCTTCATAAGCGATAGACAGCGACGCACTAGGCCTAGCCGTTTGAAGAAGTGTGGCGGCGCTTTTTGCGACTTCACACAGTCGGCGTGCGGCGGTGCTAACCTGACCAGGGCGGCGCTCAAAGCACCGCCTGTTGCTCACGGCGGCGGCGCTAAGACGTATAGCCACTATGGCTGTACCATTTTTCGATTTACAGCAGCCTCATCCTTGTACATCTTCCGATCAAACCAGTCATCTTTGTTCTTCAATTTTCGGATCCAATCAACAAATTATTTCCAGATTTTTACCCAATAAAACTAATTCAAATTTTATTAATAAAAATTTTTCTAAACAAATTTATTAAAAATATTCAGATTAATTCAAAAATAAATCCACCAACATAATCATAAACACGTAAAATTATTCAAGCCATTAAAGTTGGCTTTAATACCATTGTTAGGAATCCGATCGGATGCGCAGTAGAAGCATGAACAATCGTGAATTCCTAAAGTCGGATCACTTTATAGCGTTTAATAATTTTATACAAACAGAAACAATAACATAACGATTTACTATTATCGAAGCGTGATTCGTTTCTTGATCTACCATCTACACAGCAGCAATGCCCGGGACTCCTGCCTCTGGATATCACGTCGGAAATAAGACTTGAAGAAAATCCACCTCCTCTGGCTCACCATGGCCGACGGCTATAGGGAAGGGGAGAGAGAATATTTTCTCTTCTTTATTCTTTGCTATCAAATTATTATGAGTGACTTAGGTATTTCCACTAGGTATCATGTATTTATAAGGAATGATGGGCTTGGAATTAATTAATTCCTTGAGCCCACCAAGTCCTATTATACACGCCTACTTCATCATCTATTGGGCTATGTTGACTTTCAACTTAGTCCAATTATTAATTAAGTCCAATATATTTTAGTCTAATTAAAATATGATATTAATTAATAGTTAACTAAATTAATTAATCTAATAATTAATTTAGGATGTGATGAATATAATAAATAAATCTAATTATTTATTATTAATTTATTTCCATTAATCAAATAAATTAATTTGTCCATCAAATGACAAATTACCTAATTTATGTTATTTGACAGCGAAAGAATTTCTTCACTTAATTCCTTGAAAGCGTAACTCTCTAGGTTCGTTTCAATTGGCATTGGGAAGAGACCAAGGATGTGAGTGACACCTAATCAGTCTCGTAGACTCACATCGAAACCCAATTGAGATCAATTCTAATAGATCATATACAAACCTTTAGGTCACAGACACCCTGTGAGTATAAGCCCTTCACTGTAACATCCCGATTGAGTGAGAGTCATAGTTTGTGTCAAACTCACAGGACTCGATATTGTGCTCAATGAATCATAGTAAGATGAAATTACTGAACTACCCCTATGTACCACACATAAGTTAGTTCTCCTGCTTTGGCCAAATACTTAGGGTATGTTTGGTTATGTTTTCAACTCATGTTTGGTCCAAAATCCCCCCAAACAATGTTTGGCTCACACAATATTTGATCAAAAATACACTACTTTTTTGGTCCAAAAAAAACATAATAATTATTTTTCATCTTTCTACACCTACTTTGTCCATACACTTCTCTCTATGTGCTCTCTCTCTCTTCTCTCTTCTCTCTCCTCTCTATCAGACAAAAGCTTCATGATTTGACTGCTACAGTAACTTTTGTTCCCTCTGAAAATAAAACTAAACATTATCTCACCAAAAAAACACACCCAAAAACCAACTCCCAAAATAAAACCAAACACAATCTCATCAAACACGCACGTGTCCCCATAAATTTCTCACCAATAATTCTCACCAAAATACCATCCCAAAACATAACCAAACATAGCCTTAGAATTTCATTTACCTACGATCGCACATGACGTTAACTCGTTACTATCCAAGACAGTGAATTCCATATTGGCAATCACTGAACAATTGCCACTTGTCCTTCTGAACCGCACTTCAAGGTTGATCCCACCAAAGGGTGAATTGGATTTAACTAATCTAATAACTCGTTCAGTGTCACAAGTCCAATCTTCGTGAATCCTCAGGTCTAAGGCTCACGCTCACTACTGTGACCAGTAATTCAATCATTGACAGTCTAAGAGTAATTACCCACGTGATTGAATTACAGCGAGCCGTGTTTGAATATATCAATTCCATTGCTATATCTCTGACCAAGCTCCCACCGTCCAAAGTGACCGACTGACACTTCTTGCTAAAGCGTGCATCATACAAGTCTGGTCTTAATGCCCAATCAAGACTCGTCGACTTGCAAACTCTAGTTTAAGTAAACATGGAACCGATACTTCAGTGTCCATCTCCTCTAACCATTGAGGAGTAGAAGCTCCCTCTTGATTACTTGGGACTTATTTGTTCAATACTTATATTAATGACATCAAGATTGATATGAACAAAACAAATATCTTTATTGATTTGTACAATATAAATCAGTGCCCTACAAGTTCTAACTCCTCGTTGGCGTCGAAGGCACATACCTAACACTTCAAGTGGTTCCTAGTGCTAAGCTCCCATTGCCACTTTATTGTGACAACAATGGAGCAATAGTGCAAGCCAAGAAACTAAGGTCTCACAACAAGTTGAAACACATTGAGAGAAAATTTCACATCATCAAAGAGATTGTTGGTAGAGGAAAAATAGCAATGCAGAAAATAGTCTCAGCTGAAAATATAGCTAAGATGTTCACTAAACCACTACCACAGGCGGTTTTAGATCTACACCTGGAAAGGATGGGTATAAGATACCACAGAGAGTGGCATTGAGTTCAACTGGGAGATTATTAGGACTATGCCCTCAGATGCCATAGAGGATAGATCGCATAGGGCATTCAATTTATAGTTGACTTACTCTTTATATAATAAAAGGTGTTATATTCATTTTCACATAAATCTTATTAGCATTTGTAAGTAGTGTAAAACAATAGTTAGATCCAATTCACTCATTGGTGGGGTCGACCTTGAAATGCGGCTTGATGGGCAAGTGGTAATCTCAATTGATTACTAAGATGTGATTTGTTCTCTCATAAGTGAATGAGAATGTGTCTTATGTAATTATGGATAATAGAGATCAAAGTATTTGGTTAAGCAATAAAGTTGCTTGTGCGAGTCACGTAAGCAAACTCAATGATCTCGTATTATTATAATTTATACATATGGTCAAGTTCAGTGAGTTTGACATAACCGTAATACTCACTTAACTGGGATACGAGAACAAAAAGTTTATACGTATATTCATGATTAGAAGGTTTCGGAATGATTCACGCATTCGATTTCGTTTGGGCTACGAAGTGGGTCACATGACTGGCTAGGTGTAACCCATTTCCTTTGGATTCCTCTATGTTGCCAAATGAGACGAATCTAAAGAGTCACGCTAAAGGATTGACAAAGAAAAACATAAAAAAAAATTCTATTGAGCTTAGGAGATTTAATTTATCCATAAATTAAATATTATTAATTGGTTACTTATTAGATGAGATAATTAATTAATAGTTGAGATTAATTATTAATTGATTCCTTGAAGAAATAAATTGATGAAATTATTTATTTAATTAATTTGGTTGATTAATTCATTATTTTATTAGATAAATAAATAATTGATTGAGTAATTGGAAAATTAATTAAGTAACAAGACCAAACAAGTCAAAGTGGGTGTCCACTAGGGCGCCTACATAGGCGAGTTGGGCTCCTTCATGGGCCCTTGACTTAGGTTTGTTAGGTCTGGTTTTGGTCAACAAGTTTAGTGATATATATATATATATATATATATATATATATATATATATATATCACTTGTGACTTTTGACCTAAGTGAATTCATTGTTCTCCTAACAAGCTAGAAAGAAAGTATTGTCCCTCTCTCTATAAGCTAGTCGTCGCCCCCATAGAGAAAATGAAGGAATTTTCTTCTTCGTCAATCCGCGTGATTATTTAGAGATGGGGTATATTGACCGTTCGGATCAGATTTCAAGAAATCAAGAAAGGATTCAAGAAGACTGAAAAATCCAAGGAGTGGTGTAGATAGATCTGTAGAAGTTTCAAGAAATTTTGAAGTGGGAATTTTAGCATTTTGGATTTGAATATGGTTTTTTTTAATCATAAATGTTAGTCCAAATGCATTTTTGCTCCTTGCATGTTTAAGGTAAATAAATAATTTAACTTGGGTAGGATCTAGAATATTTATGATGAAAAAAATGCGGAAAAAAAATCAAAAAATGAAGACTATGTAGAATTAATTGAAACACAAGGGGGGTGTTACGCAAAAAACTTAACACAGGAAAGTTTTGCGTAGGTTTTGCTTATCACAGAGGATCTTATGCAATTATCCCTTTTTAGAGTGATCACAAGGGGTAAATTACACTTTGACCCTTTTACTTCCCATTACTGAACAATGTGCTAACATTTCCCTTCCTACCAAACATATGGACAAACCGTTGGGACATCACATTTCCTAGACCCGCCGAGTGGCGTCCTTCTTAAAAACAATAACTCACCGCCGTAATAGAGGCAATAACTTTACGTCACCTGAAAAGACGTTAATGCCCCTTAACGCAAAGGCATTTTAAATTAGCGGATGATTCATATTGCATTTCATTTCTCACTGCTTCGATTATATTTTGCATTTGTGTTCTCTGAGGGGGAGAGAGAAGAAGAACAACGTCTTTCTCTCTCTTAAAAAATCATAAACACTCGATTTATAGATACAGATTTTATATATATTTATATATATATATACACGTTTATTAATACACAGAGAAACACATAAACTTGTTGTGATATAGAGCCATGGCTTCCGACAACACCACCGAGAGAAACGCCGTTTTCCGCAAACTCAGAGCTAAGCCGGAAAATAAGGTGATTTTCGTTTTTCGTGTTTTTTTAATTGAGATATGGTTGTGAAAATTTTGATTGGCGATGCTGAGATCTAATACAGATCTGACCTAGTTTCTTTGTGTGTTTTGATTTTGGGTTGAACCGTCGTTCTGATGTTGATTTATGCGTTTCAGATGTGTTTTGATTGCAATGCGAAGAATCCTACTTGGGCGTCGGTGACATACGGGATCTTCCTGTGTATTGATTGCTCCGGTGTTCATCGAAGTCTCGGCGTTCACATCAGCTTCGTTAGGTAATTTTTCTCCGATTTAGATTTTATGATTTTTTTTTCTCTGTTGGATCAGCTGATTTGCTTATTCATTGTGGTTTTATGTAGCGGATATGAACATTCTATTTAGGAATCTTGAAATACCAAATTGCTCCAAATTGGCTATTGTGAAATTGTAGCTTGTAAGAGAGTTTCTATAACTAGATTTAATTTTCTATGAAATGTAGGTTGTAAATGTGTAATTGCGAAAATGTTGCATTTTGGAGAGGGAAATATACTGGCATATAGTGTTCATTCAGCATCATAGCGGCAATTTTCTAAGTTTTTGAGTCTTGTGATAACAGCGAGTAGCTAGATCGTCCTGCTTAGGTGTTGGGTGTTGGAAAAAAAAGGGCCCTAATATTAATAGCTCAGCCTAATGTTAATAGTTAAGATTTAGTTAGTGAGGTTGTATTATAAAAGCACACCGTCATTTGTTCATTTGTGGCTTGCAAGGTTGAGAGTTTGTTTTAGAGTTTGGATGTTTCTGAGTGTTTTTAATTTTAATAAAATATGAAAAAATTTAAAAAATGAACAATCGAATTGCAAAAGCCGATAAACATCTCAACTTTTGGTAGTATGCATCAAAGACTTGTAAATTATTTCATCGAATGTTATTCTACACACCGTAATGCCATTAAACTAGAATTCTAAAATACTCAAGCAAGGATGATCTAATGTATAAATAACCTGATAGAAAGTAAAGAACTTTTGCTATAAAATCGCTGTTAAGTATGAAAAGGGCAGTTGGACTTATGCTTGAGGCTACACCTGATCAGAATCTGGAACGGTTGGATTTCGGTGGAGGATTATTTTCTGAAAATGGGTTGGTTAGTTCCTTGAGGTTGCACTTGATCGAATCTGGTACGAGAAGGTCTTTGCCTTCCCTTGCAGATATAATTTCACGCATGCTCAATACAGATATCGTGTGTTTGGCTACCATTAATATTTATATAAAACATTTGTAGGTAAGACTAAAGATGGAAATCAGATTTTTGAAACAAGAAACATTAGTTTAAGAAATGAGCATGAGTTGGTTATGCAGCCATATTGACAATCGACTGGATCTCCTTGAAGATGGTAAAGCTTATTTAAATAAGGTTTCTAGAATGATAATGTCATTATGTGTTATTGTTTGTCTATTTGTTTGTTCTTCATTTTTCATTAAATATGATGGTTACAGAACAAGTTATTTCGGGGAATAAATGTGGACAGTAAAACTTTGTTATACTTAAGGTTCTGTTTTGATATCATTTTAGAAGGATTTACAAAGCAATTTAAGTTCTCTGAAAACGGGCATGCTTTGGCTAGAAGGATTTACAAAACAAGTTAATTTTTCTGAAAACGGAAGGCATGCTTTGGCTATATGTTGTAGCTTTTGATGATATGTTTGGTTATGATTTTATATTTCTGGAATAAGACTCGAAAATAATGAAAAATAAACACATTCAGACATTTTTTCATACTGAAAACTACAAAGAATTACTAAAAATGGCTTTGCTCAAGAAGGGAAAAGAACACAACTTGACCCCTTGGTGAAGAGAATATAGCTGATGAAAATTGATGCCTAAAAAACACCCCACAAAGTAAGAGTAGGTTCAAAGAATGGGCTGGTAAATGATAAAAACAATGTTAAGCTTGTTTGGAGTTAAATATCATCAGAGAAGCTTGATAATTTTCAAGATATATTTTATAATATTATGGGCCTTATCGTGCGTGCACCACGCTTATCAAAATGAAGATATAAATCTTTTCATTTAATGATCTGGATTCAAAGATATGGACACAAACGAACACCCAAAGGTAAAGAAAAAGAAAGAATAGAAGGTCAGTGGGTAACAAAATGAAATAACAAATATAGCAAGATATATATGGAGAACACTGTTCAAAAGAAGGAATAATTTGTCAAAAAAATTAATAAATGCCATTTGATTGAAGCAGTTTGAGATTGTGTGTCTCTTATTCCGGTAATCTCAATGAAAAGCCTGTTTCAGAGCATGAGATTGAGTTGGCAAATATGGGGAAATTGCAAGGGCTTTTGGCCCAAAGAGATTTAGTTAATGCACCTGATCTTAGTCTTGAAAATCTTTTATTTTGTAGCTTTAGCCAAGCTGATTCTTAAATTGTAGGTCTACAAATATGGATTCATGGTCTCCTGAACAGCTGAAAATGATGTCCTTCGGTGGAAATAATCGTGCTCAAGTTTTCTTCAAACAGCATGGATGGACTGATGGAGGCAAGATCGAGGCCAAATATACCTCAAGAGCTGCTGAGTTATACCGACAATTACTTTCAAAAGAAGTTGCTAAAAGCAATGCAGAAGAGGCGGGCTTGCCGTCATCACCTGTTGCTTCTCAGTCATCACGACCTTCTAATGGATTTTCTGATATGAACATGAGTGAAGAACCAAAAGGAGGGTCTTTGAATGACGTGCCAAAGGAGAGTTCTTTTGTGAAAAGTGATACCCCTGCTTCACCAAGAGCCTCGCAGACAATTGCAGCAATGACTGTGAAGAAGTCTCTTGGCGCGAAGAAAACTGGGAAGACAGGTGGTCTAGGTGCTAGAAAGCTTACTACCAAGGTAAATCTCAGCTTCTTTTATGATGGAAATCTTCCATATGTATCTGGAACTAAGGTTGTATTTGGATTGAAGGATTTCAAGTGACTCCAGTATTAAAACGGGTGTTAAGTTTCAAACAAGTTCAGTGGATTTGTTATTATGAATTTGCATCCTTAGCTCTAATTCCTTCATTTAAAACGTAACCTGAAAGTTGCCGTTCCATGTTTCTCTGTCTTTGATCTACACTATTTTATCTACTGAGTAGTCAAATCCTTTCATCTATTGCAGACTAGTGAAAGTCTTTATGACCAGAAGCCTGAAGAGCCACCTGCACAAGTTTCTTCTGCCAACTCTTCGAACAAAAGCAGCCCCGCAGTTGGTTCATCATTTGCATCTCGATTTGAGTATACAGACAATTCTCAGCCCACTGAGATGAGTTCTGGGGGTGCTCGTGTTATTAACCATGTCATTGCACCAAAATCATCCAACTTTTTTGCTGAATATGGCATGGACAGTGGTTTCCCGAAGAAGAGTAGCTCAAACTCATCAAAAGTGCAAGTAAGAGGAAAATTTCATCTTCTATCTCAAGTTAGGAGGGAAACTTATTAATGTTCTATGGATGCTGAGGATAAAGTTTGTTAACTATTGTTTATTATCTCTTGGTATATTGGAAATCCGCTATCTGGCTATTGGTAGTAATTTGGTTAGTTAGATTTCATTAACATGTTTTAGTGCTTCTTTGAACATCCATTGTGGTCTAATCTAGTTTTTGCCACTCATATAAGCTTAACCCCTCTTTCCCTTGTTGGAGGTGGCGTATAACTGAATATTATATTATTGCGGGCAGATGTCATTAGTGTTTTTATGATGTCAATAAGATCTGTCATGATATTTGATAAAATATCTTACCGAGTATTATTTCGCATGTTTGTATGATTTTGCCTTAGATTTTAAATTTATGTCTCGTTCATCTATCTTTGTTTGTATTCCTGCTGTCACCTCTTACCTATATGTTGAGTACTGTTGTAGCTGTGACATGATCAGAGGTTTTCTAGACATGAAACTTTTCAAATTGAATTCATTCACACCTATTCTCATCAGGTTGAGGAAACGGATGAAGCAAGGAAGAAATTTTCTAATGCAAAATCTATATCATCAGCCCAGTTTTTTGGTGTTCAAAACGCGGCTAAAGATTCAGAAGCATCAGTTACCTTGCAGAAGTTCTCAGTATGTCTTTTATCCTATCATTATCTTATCTTCCGTTCTCTGTTCATTTTCTTCTCCTTTTTCGGTATGGTGGTGGTCTTTCATTTATTTGTTTGCCATACTCTCGCTAGACTTCTTAAAGATGCTTGAGTTACGTTTATGGAATTTGTTTTTACTTTGATCATGCTATTTATTTTCCAAATGGCTCTAGTGGTAGGTATTATTTGAATATTTGGAGTAGGCTCTATTTGTTTTTGTTCCGCACTTGTATAGCTCATTGGATACACTCGAAATTGTTTTATTTCTTACTAGCATATACCATTTTTAGGGCTCGTCCTCCATCTCTAGTGCTGATCTCTTTGGTCATGATGATTCGAGTTCTTCAATTGACCTCACAGCAAGTGATCTCATTAATAAGCTGTCTTTCCAGGTAAAACCCATCAAACTTATTTCTTTCTCCAAGATATATTATATTGATCATATTAGTTTGGCACCGTTTTGCTCCAAACCATCGCCTTTTTCGCTTCAATCCTTTATTTCTAATTTCTTTTCTGTATCAGGCACAGCAAGATATCTCCTCTCTTAAGAATATTGCAGGAGAAACAGGGAAAAAAATAAGCTCCCTGGCGTCCACTTTATTATCGGACTTTCAGGACAGAGTCCTCTGAGGAATACAATTAAACATGTTTTACATGAAAACAAGTTTGTTGCATTTCCTGCCATCGGTATTTTGTGTAGTTTATGTAAAGCAGAGCATTCTTAAGATAGTTTTCAACAGACAGAAAAAGATTATTGTTGTGTTGCTTCTTTAATTAGTAGAGAACTGGTTCGAGTACGGTGCTGCACTTTTTTGGTGTAATGTGGTCGAAATTTGTTTCAGCCTCTGCAAACATTTGCTTTACTTTCAAGTTTTGTTCCTGTTAAATTCATTCTCCTTTTTCATTTTGCAATTGATTTTAGTTTATGTATTGATGTTTTTTTTGGTGAAAATGAACCTATGTTAGGATGGCTTAGGAGAATTTTACAATTTGTAGATAAGGGGTAATGATAAAGTTTGTTGGTAGAGGTATATATGTATGGTTGATGTCTGAAAATGAAAATATGTTTAAATTGTTCATAAGGCATAATGTGAATATTAATGATATCATAGAATATTAGTCAGTGTCGAGACTCTTCTTAGTTTTGTGTCTAATTATACTAATTGAAATAAAGTCGGTGGTGGGTCCTTATTAGTTAGGGTTTATGGGTATGAAATAGATTGCTTTGAAAAAAGAGAGTGAAAAGTAAAAGGCAATTGGCATTTTGCAGCTTTCAAGGGTGTTTTGGCACAGTAGGAAAAATTTGTGTAGAATCAATTTCAATAGTTTTAGTGTTATATCTTTCACATATTGTGTGTGATTTTTACATACAAATATGTAAAAAAGATAGATATAGAATTTACATTCGGGACTCATTTTGTCACTGAATTACCCTCCCTGATTGGAAGTCAATATGACCCTAATTGGTTGACATACTACTCTTTGAAAATTTAATTTTTTCAAAGAATTCCAAGAAAAAGAGAAAAGTAGCTTTAGACTATGGGAAAATTGGTCAAAAATTTTTAATCCCAATTGAAAATTAAAAATCAGTTCTCACTCATAATATTACAGTTTTCACTCCCCTACCCACTTGAAAAGATGAAAATGCCCCTCATTTTATTATTTTTTTTTATTCACCTTTTTCTCCACCTCTCTCTTCTCTTTCCTCTTTTTTTCCTTTTTCTCTTCACCACAAATTCGATTACATGAACTTTTTTTACCATTGAAATTGTTCAAAAGTGACTATTTTGTTCTCCATTATGAAAGAAACAAATCGAGATCCTTATTGACTTTGTTTCGAGTACAATTTTTATTTTTATTTTTATTTCATACGAACAGCAACTGCAGTACGCATAAGTCATGTTTGACGTATATTTCGTGCACAATCGACGTATTTCAATTGATATTTAACAGTTTTGCGCAATTTTACGAGAAATTCTATAACGCATTGTAACGTGCTCAGAATTATAAGCCCTTTTTTTCTTTTGAAAGTAGACACATAGGGCTTTCTAAATAAGTAGGTCACATTATCAAGAAACGTCAGGTATAAAATAATTTTTGATTCAAACATAAGCTAAAACTAGGGGTGTGCACGGTTTGGTTAACCGACCGAAACCGAAAAATTCGGTTGGAACCGAAACCGAACCGAGCCATTTCGGTTCGGTTTCGGTTTTTAATTTTTTGAAATTTCGGTTTCGGTTTCGATTTTGGTTTTAGGGTCCGGTTAACCGAACCGAACCGAAAAACCGAAATGTATATATATAAATATATAATATTATATATTATATGGGTCATTATAACATTTCAATAAAACTTATGGGCCAAAATAATAATAAATAAAAAACTTATGAAATGAATTCCCCAACTCTCAAATCCACTCACGCAGGCGCAGCAACCCATTCTTCATTTCTTCTTCTGCGATGGCAGAAACAAAGCAAAGCTCCACTCCAACTCTCAAGCTCTCTCAAGATCCACCGCCGATGCAGTCGACTCGCCGGAAGAGTTCTCTCACACACGCCCTCGGCTCTCTCTTTAGTCCTTAATTACTTAATTTCAATTTCCAAACCCTAGGTAAAAAAACTTAAATTAAGTTATTTAATCTCTTTGTTTTTATATTAATGGTTAGATTTCTAAATTTATATGATGATCTTTTTATGCAATTTTCGATTTTGTTAACTGGAATTTTTTTGGTTTTTTTTTTTATTTTCCATTTTTGGGTTAAAATTCGGTTAACCATTTGGTTAACCGAATTAAAACCAAAATTCATTCGGTTTTAACCGAACCGAAATGAAGCATTTCGGTTCGGTTTCGGTTCTGAATATTCATGAACCGAAATTTCGGTTCGGTTTTGGTTCGGTTTAACCGAATGAACACCCCTAGCTAAAACTTAATGACAGTTTTGTGCGACTTCACGAGAAAGTCTATAGCGCATTGTGTTCGGAATCATAAACTATTTTTTTTATTTCAAAGTAGACACATAGGGCTTTCATAAAATGTATGACATATTTTCAAGAACAATCTAGTATGAAACAGTTTTTTATTCAAACGTAAGCTAAAATTTTTCTATAATTTTGCGCAATCTAACGTGTTGTGGGATGCTCAAATTATAAATCGTTATTTTATTTTGAAAATAGACACATAGAGAGTTCTTAATATGTATGACACATTATCAAGATACGTTTAGGATGAAACAGTTTTGTCTACAAACGTAAGCTAAAATTTATCGGCAGTTTTGCGCGACTTCAAGAGAAAGTCCATAACGCACTGTACGATTCTCGAAATAATAAAATAATTTTTCTTTTAAAATTAGACATATAGAGCTTTCTGAAATAATATGGCACATTAGCAAAAAATGTCTAGAACTAAACAGTTTTTCCTTCAAACATAAGCTAAAATTTATATGCATTCATAGATTGATATTATGTACTAATACGTCCTATTAAGTGTACCTATACGTCGATTGATAGAAAATAATATGTCAATTGACTAGCATTCATACGTCAATTCAAATGCACTAATACATCATATTAAATATATTATTATGTCATTTGATAGATAACCATACGTAGTTTTCAAAAAATAATACGTCAATTGACTTGCAATCATACATCAATATTATGTATTAATACATCATATTAAGTGTACTAATACGTCGATAGATATACAATAATACGTCAATTGACTTGCATTCATACGTCAATTTGAATGTACTAATACGTATGGTTGCAAGTCAATTGACTAGCATTCATACGTCAATTAAAATGTAATAATACGTCATATTAAATGTATTATTACGTCAATTGATAAATAACCATACGTCGATTTCCAGAAAATAATACGTCAATTGATTGCAACCATACTTCAATATTATGTATTAATATGTCATATTAAGTGTAACTATACGTCAATTGACTAGCATTCATACGTCCATTGAAATGTACTAATACGTCAATTGATAGACAACCATACGTCGATTTCCAAAAAGTAATACGTCAATTGACTTGCAACCATACATCAATATTATGTATTAATATGTCATATTAAGTGTACCTATATGTCGATTGATAGACAATAATAAGTCAATTGACTAGCATTTATATGTCAATTGATAGACAATCATATGTCAATTTTCAGAAAATAATACGTCAATTGACTTGCATTCATACATCAATATTATGTATTAATACGTCATATTAAGTGTACGTATACGTCGATTGATAGACAATAATACATCAATTGACTAGCATTCATACATCAATTGAAATATACTAATACGACATATTAAATGTATTATTACGTCAATTGATAGACAACCATACGTCGTTTTCAGAAAATAATAAGTCAATTGACTTGCAACCATACGTCAATATTATGTATTAATACGTCATATTAAGTGTACCTATACATCGATAGATTGAATTGGCTGTACTAATACGTATGGTTGCAAGTCAATTGATAAAATTGAAATGTACTAATACGTCATATTAAATGCATTATTACATCACTTGATAGACAATCATAAATCGATTTTCAAAAATAATATGTCAATTGACTTGTATCCATACGTCATATTAAGTGTACCTAGTTGTAGTGTCTACGCAGATTACATTGTGAAATATGTATAATCATGTCTATAAATATCTCAAAACTATAAACATTTACACAGAGTAAAGTGAAAACTAGTAGTAGTGTGGATACACATAGGCTTTGGTACACACATTACTAAATCAAGTAATTACTAGTAGTGGTCTCTGCACACCTTAAGTTTGTGAAAGAAATGTAACATTGTCGATTCAACTCCTATGATCACAACATAAAACATTACAAATTGATACATTCGTTCATAAAATAGTTGTTCAAATATATTCACGCGTGTCAATGGATTTAGGACTTAGGGTTTAGGGGTTAGGGTTTAGGGTTTGGGGTTAAGGTTGGGGTTTAGAGTTTAGGGTTTAGTGTTTAGGTCACAATTGACCTAAAAGGATGTATTACATATGAAATGATGTATTGTTACAACTAAAAGGATGTATTATTAAATATAAAGGTCATATGTCAAAGTTTAAGATGACGTATTATTTTAATAAAAACGACGTATGTGTGTAGTATAACGACGTATGTATATAAGCTAATGACGTACGTGGCCAAATAAGTTGACGTATTAGTATGCATAAATTATACATTTTAAACGACGTATTTCAACAACAAACCAACGTAGTACTACATACGAAATGATGTATTGTTACAACTAAAATGATGTATTAATAAATATAAAGGCCGTATGTTAACATTTAAGATGATGAATTATTTTAATTAAAATGACGTACGTGTGTAGTCTAACGACGTATGAGTATAGTCTAATGATGTTTTATAACTTATCAATTGATGTATGGTTGCATATAAAATTGACGTCATATTAATGTATTATTACGTTAATTGATAGACATCCATACGACCATTTGAATGTGCTAATACGTCATATCAATTGTACCTATACGTCAACTGATAGAAAAACATACGTCGATATTATGTATTAGTACATCATATCAAGTGTACCTATACGTCGATTGATGGAAAATAATACGTCAATTGACTTGCTCAATTTGAATGTTAGCATACATCAAATCAAGTGTACCTATACTTCAATTGAAAGACATCCATACGTTGATGTTATGTATTAATACGAAAAATAATACTGAATCGACTAGCAACCATACTTCGATTTATAGACAATAATACGAGAAGTGTCTACACACATTATGTTTGTGAAATATGTATGATCATGTCTATAAATATCTCAAAACTATAAACATTTACACATAGAGTAAAGTGGAAACTAGTAGTAGTGTGGATACACATAGTCTTTGGTACACACATTACTAAGTCAAGTGATTACTAGTAATAGTGCCTACACACCTTACGTTTGTGAAAAAAATATAACATTATTGATTCAACTCATATGATCACAACATAAAATACTAGAAATTGATACATTCGTTCATAAAATACTTGACCAAATATATTCACATGTGTCTAGTATAAAACAGATTTGGCTTGAAACGTAAGCTTAAATTTATTGACAGTTTTGCGCGACTTCTCGAGAAAGTCCATAACGTATTGTATAATACTCGAAATCATACACCATTTTTTTTATTTTATAGTAGACACATAGATCTTTCTATATATGTATCATACATTATCAAAAACGTTCTAGCATAAAACAGATTTGGCTTCAAACGTCAGCTTAAATTTATTGACAATTTTGCGCGACTTTACGAAAAATTCCATAACGCATTGTACAATGCTCGGAATCATAATTATTTTTTTATTTCATATTAGACACATAGATATTTCTAAATATATGATACATTATCAAAACAATTCTAGTATAAAACAGATTTGGCTTCAAACGTAACCTTAAATTTATTGCCAATTTTGCGTGACTTCATGATAAAGTCCATAACACACAGTACAATGCTCAAAATTATAGAGACATAAGGATTTCTAAAAATATATGACAAATTATCAAAAAAGGTTTAGGATAAAACAAATTTGGCTTCAAATGTAAGCTTAAATTTAGTGACAGTTTTGCGCGACTTCACGAGAAAGTCCATAACATATTGTACAATACTCGGAATCATAAAATAATTTTATTATTCATAGTAGACACATAAGGCTTTCTAAAAATATATGACACATTATCAAAAAAGGTTTAGTATAAAATAGATTTGGCTTCAAATGTAAGCTTAAATTTATTGACAGTTTTGCGCGACTTCACGAGAAAGTCCATAACGTATTGTACAATGCTCAGAATCATAAACCATTTTTTTCTTTCATAGTAGAAACATAGAGATTTCCAAAAATATATCACACATTATTAAAAAAGTTCCAGTATAAAACAAATTTGACTTCAAACTTAAGCTTAAATTTGTCAATAGTTTACTACAATCATACTTCATGTTCTCTTTGTCTATACTTCATTTTTAGTGTATACATACGTCAAGTGTACTTTAACCATACTTCATCGTAGATGTAATCATACTTCGTTTTAGCTTTAATCATACTTGATGTTGAGGATAGAAGGTGGGGCCGGCGATGGTGGTGGTTGTCGTCGGAGGTGTCGGCGGCGACGGTGGTGGTTGCCGTAGGTGTCGCCGGCGATGGTGGTGGTTTTTGGAGGTGTCGCCGCTGATGGTGGTGGTCATCGGAGGTATCTCCGGAAATGGTGGTGGTCGGCGGAGGTATCGCCGAAAACTGTGGTGGTCGGCGGAGGTGTGGTCGCCAAACGTTGCCGGTGGTTGTAGCCGGAGGTCACGCAGTGGTGGCCGCCAGAGGGCGGTGGTCGCCGGAGGTCACCGGTGTTGGCCGCCAGAGGGCGCTGGTCATCGGAGGTCGCATTGGTCGTCGTCGGTGGTCGCCAGAGGTCGGCAGTGGTCGCCGACGGTGGGGTGGGTGGGGATGGGAGGAAATACAAAATAGAAAAGGAAAATAGAAAAAAGAAAAAGAAAAAAGAAATAGAAAAGAAAAATAGGAAAGAAAAGTATTGAAACCACGTGAATTATGGGAGAAATCTTCTCCCTGATTTCTTTCCTAATTAGTTTTGATTTGCAGACAGATTTCCCTAAGATCTGCAATTATGACTTTTATTCCTTTTCTAGCTGCTCTGTTATATCTATATATGTGTATCTCGGTTGTACAGTGAAAAATACAAAAATAAGAAAACAGAAAAATATTCCTCCCGTGGATGTAAGTCTTTAAGACTGAATCACGTTAAACTTTGGTGTTCCTTTTTCTTCTTTCTTTAATTTCTTCATGGTACCAGAGCATATTTATTTTTTCTAATTAGATATGGCAAAAACCACCAGTAGAGTGTCAACTGCCTCTGAAACGCTCGACAGTGAGAGGGAAAATACTCCCAACTCCAGTTCAATCGGATTTGATAATTCATCCTTCCAACTCACGGTGGAAAAACTCGATGGAACAAACTATGGAGAATGGCCTCAATCCATCAAACTTATAATTGATGGAAAGGAAAATTCGGTTACCTTACTGGAGAAACAAAGAAATCCGCTGCCACTAATGTTGTTTCTCAACAAAAATGGACGTCTGAAAACTCCATGATTTTGGCTTGGCTCATCAACTCAATGAAACCCACAATTGGAAAAACCTATTTGTTCCTTCCGACTGCAAAAGACATCTGGGACGTTGTCCGGGAAATATATTCAGACGCCGAAAACGCTGCGCAGATTTTTGAAATTAAGACAAAATTATGGCAGATGAAACAAGGGGGGCGCAGTCACCGAGTACTACATGGAGATGCTTACCTTATGGCAGGAGCTTGATTCGAGTCTGGAAGAAAATTGGGAATGTCCGGCAGACAGCGCTCGATACAAAAAATGAGTAGAGGGCGAAAAGGTTTTTGAGTTCTTGGCAGACTTGAATCGCGATCTTGATGACGTAGGGGGAGGATTCTTGGCTGACACCCACTAACAAATATTCGAGAAGCTTTTGCATAGGTGAGACATGAAAAAAGAAGTCGATGAGTTATGTTGGAGGAAAAATATGCTACTTCGCATGAATCATCTGCCCTTTTAAGTCATGGGTCTCACAAGGAATTTAATTCAACAGCCTATGGGCCACAAAATTGGTCAAATTCACAAAATTGGTCAAACCCACAAAATGGGTCAGGCTCTCAACAAGAATCAGGCCCAAAATATCAAAAGGGGAGGCTTTATTGTGATAAATGCAAAAGAACGGGCCATATGATGGATACTTGTTGGGAAATTCATGGAAAACTGACTAATTGGAAGCTCAGACAAAATAAAAATCGTGGTTATCTAGCAACTGTCAATCATCAAGTTGAGAAAAATCAGGGGGAGAAAAACACATAGTCTGGTGGAAATTTCAATCATGATCAGTTAGCAAAATTATATGAGTTATTTTCCATGTTTCAGACATCGGGTCAGTCCTCCAATACTTCCTTTGCATCTCTAGCCGAAAGAGGTAATTTTTTAAATGCTTTAAAAACCACGTCTCTTGTTAATTTTCCATGCATTATTGACTCCGGTGTTTCAGATCATATGACCGGTGACTACCATTTATTTTCAACATACTCACCATGTGCTAGTAATTTGAAAGTGAACATTGAAGATGGATCTCTTTCATCTGTGGCTGGTAAAGGAAGTATTCAAATTTGTGATTCCATAACTCTTAATCAAGTCCTTCATGTTCCTAAGTTATTGTGCAATTTGTTATCTATAAGCCAATTGACAAAAACCTCAAATTGCATTGCTAAATTTTTCCCCTCTTATTGTATTTTTCAAGATCTTTCATCGGGGAAGACGATTGGCAGTGCTAAGGAGTGTGAGGGACTCTATCACTTTGAAGGGGCTAGTGTAAGTGACCAATGTCACGTTGCTAATTCTGATTATATTCCTAAGAATAATGAGCTAATGTTAAGGTATTCTAGAATGGGTCATGCCAATGTTGATTATTTAAAACGTTTGTTTCCTTCCATTTGTTCGAATAAAGATTGTTTTGATTTTCAATGTGAAGTCTGTGAATTTGCTAAACACCACCATGCTTCATTTCCTAAATTGACATACAAACCATCTTTACCATTCACCATGATTCACAGTGATGTTTGGGGCCCATCTCGAACACCCAATAGAACTTACACAAAATGGTTTGTTACGTTTATTCATGACCATACTCGCGTATGTTGGGTTTACTTGTTACATGACAAAATTGAAATTTGTTCTGTGTTTGCTAAATTCCATCGCATGGTCCAAACTCAATTTAACACAAACGTTCAAATCCTTCGTACCGATAATGGTACAGAGTATTTTAATCAATTTTTGAGCACGTATCTTCACGAATATGGCATTATTCAAAACTCTTGTGTTGATACTCCTCAACAAAATGGGCTCGCTGAAAGAAAAAACTGACATGTCTTGGAGGTTGCTCGTGCCTTGCTTTTTACTACTCACGTGCCTAAAAGTTTTTGGGGAGATACCATTTTAACAGCTACATATCTCATCAACAGAATGCCCAGTAGAATATTAGCTTTTGCTACCCCTTTACAAAAATTACTGGAGTACTTCCCTACCTCTCGTATTTATTCCACTATCTCGCTCAAAAATTTTGGTTGCACGATATTTGTCCATGTTCACACTCAACATCAGACCAAACTGGATCCTAGAGCTATTAAGTGTGTTTTTCTTGGTTATTCACCAGCTCAAAAAGGTTACAAGTGTTATGACCCGACCACCCACAAAATGTTCACTAGTCTTGATTTACCTTCTTTGAAACTATACCTTACTTCCAAAATTCCTCGCCTCAGGGGGAGACTTCAACGGATGCTCGATTTTTGGGTTTCGAATTTCTTATCCCTGAACATTCTGAACATTCACCACAAATTGATAACATTGAACCTTCAGCCACCTTACCAAACTTAAAATTAGGGAGAGATCCTAAAAACCAAAAAGGCAGGAAATTAATAGTTTACTCGAGAAGACCGAGGCATCCAGAGAACCTCACACTCGAAGCACCACAAGAGTCAGAACCAGTGATAGACCCAAACAACCATGAGGATGAGCTTACTCAGGTAACAAATTCTAAGTTACACAAACTAGATTTACCTATTGCTCTTCGTAAACAGCCACGATCATGCACTCTTCATCCTATTTCAAAATTTGTCTCATACAATAACTTGTTCAATAGATATCGTGCTTTTACCTCTAACCTTGCTAGGATTAGAATGCCTAGAAATATTCAAGAGGCTCTCGAAATTCTTGTATGGAGAAAAGCAGTTATGGAGGAAATGAGAGCATTAGAAAAAAATGAGACTTGGGATGTAACAGAATTACCCAAAGACAAAAGAACTGTGGGATGCAAATGGGTATTTACGGTGAAGTATAAAGCTGATGGGATGGTGGAACGTTACAAGGCCGTCTTGTGGCCAAAGGGTTTACTCAAACATATGGTATTGACTACATAGAGACGTTTGCACCGGTGGCCAAATTAAACACTATTCGAGTTCTTCTATCATTAGTAGCCAACATAAATTGGCCTCTTCAGCAGTTTGATATCAAGAATGCGTTCCTTAATGGCGAGCTAGAGGAAAAAGTTTACATGACCCTACCTCTGGGTTTCGATAAAGGAAACAAAGTGTGCAAACTTAGAAAATTCTTATATGGTCTTAAACAGTCTCCTAGAGCGTGGTTTGACATATTCACAAAGGTAATAAAAGGCCAAGGATATTAGCAAGGACAACCAGATCATACTATGTTCTTTAGGAAGTCTGGAGCATGGAAAGAAGACAATTTTGATCATGTATGTTGATGATATTGTCCTAACTGGAGACGACTTACTTGAAATGGAAAGGCTAAAAGGCGTCTTAGCTTTTGAATTTGAGGTAAAAGATTTAGGGTTGTTGAGGTATTTCTTCGGTATGAAAGTTTCTAGATCAAGCAAGGGCATCAGTGTTTCACAACGGAAGTATGTTGTTGATCTGTTAACTGAAACAGGAATGTTGGGATGTGAACCAAGCGATACTCCTATTGAAACCAGAAAAAGAATGACTAATGATGGAGAAAATGTTGATAAGGAAATGTATCAAAGATTGGTAGGTAAATTGATCTATCTATCTCACACGAGACCCGATATTGCATTCGCCGTGAGTGTAGCTAGCCAGCACATGCAATCACCGAAGAAAGCTCACTTAGAAGCAGTATACAAGATATTGAGATACCTTAAAGGTTCACCTGGAAAAAGACTTTTCTTTAAGAAATCAGAAGAACGGGAAGTTGAGATCTTTATAAATGCAAACTGGGCAGGGTCAGTCGATGATAGAAAATCTACTACAGGGTATTGTACCTTCGTATGGGGAGATCTTGTCACTTGGAGGAGCAAGAAATAAAGTGTAGTGGCCAGAAGTAGTGCCGAAGTTGAATTCAGAGTTGTTGCACAAGGAATGTGCGAGGGACTATGGCTATAAAAGGTCTTGGAAGAACTTGACATCACAGCCAAGTTACCCATGAAGCTATACTGTGACAATAAAGCAGCGATCAACATCTCACACAATCCACTCCAACATGATAGGACCAAACACGTAGAAGTGGAGAGACACTTAATCAAGGAAAAGATCGAGAATGGAATAATCTGTATGACGTATGTTCCTACAGAAGATCAAGTTGCTGATATTTTTACCAAGGGACTACCAAGGCAAAGTTTCGATGATTTCACTTGCAAGTTGGACATAATCAACATCTATGATCCAACTTGAGGGGGAGCGTTGAAATCACGTGAATTATGGGAGAAATCTTCTCCTTGATTTCTTTCCTAATTAGTTGTGATTTGTAGACAGATTTCCGTAAGTTCTCCGATTATAATTTTTATTCCTTTTCTAGCTGCTCAATTGTATCTATATATGTGTATCTCGGTTGTACAGTAAAAAATACATAAATAAGAAAACAGAAAAATATTCTTCCCGTTGATGTAAGTCTTTAAGACTGAACCATGTTAAACTTTGATGTTCCTTTTTCTTCTTTCTTTAATTTCTTCGAAAAGGAAATGATATTATGTAATTATTTGTATAAGTGGGGGTATTTAAGTCTTTCTGTATGAATTAGGGAGTGAATCCAAATTCTTATATTGGAAGTGGGAGTGCAGACCTTATATATATAGCTAGAGACTGATTTTGAAGTTTGAATATAGATTGGGGATTTAACTCTAATTTGCTGTTAGACTATTCATGATTTGACAATTTTTCATCGATTGAAAGGTTTCTATCCGGATTTTCGCAACTACGAATGGAAAATTAATCACATATTATAATGCAAAATAACACAAGGTGCAAAATAAGATCCATTTTGCCTAAGTTTTTATGTCTACATCAATGTATTTGACTAATTTCGTATATGAAATATTATATCTAAACACAAATTCTAACAAATTTTTCACAACAAAAAAATACCACATCAACCATAATCATTACATATTTTTCTCTAAAAAAAACTTACCCAAACACACTTTTAACACCACAATTTTCATCTCTAAAAACACTTTTTCTCACTTTTGTCATGAAATTTTTTTCTCTGAGATGAATATGCCAACCAATTAAACCCCATCTCAAAAATCACATGAAGATTTCCAACATTCAGATATGCAAATATTCTCATGTCGAGTTTTCAGGTTCTGATAACCGCACTTTTCATTGTGGACGAATGGGATATTATTTTAAGAATATTTTTCTTAAGATTATTAAGGTACAGACGGAATTACATCAACTTCACGTATTTTACAACCTCAAGACATAATATGAGGAAGCTACGCACTCACCGATTACGAAGTTTAGGGTCTGAAGACAATTAATAGTTACTCATAGTATATGATAGGGAAAATTACACAAATACACCCTCACTTATCTTGTAATTTTCAAAATCTTCCTCTTATTTATTTGAAATTACCAACACACCCCCTCATGTTAAGAACATCTTACAATTACACCCCTACATGTTTAAAGATTCTTACAATTTTACCCTCTATAAACCTTACAAATAGACCCCTTAAGGGTGTGTATTGGTAATTTTCAATAAGTGGAGAGGTTTGATAATTACATAATAAGTTGGGGGGGGTCTATGTGTAATTTCACTAAATGCGATATGCCAGATTACGTAAAAGTTCTTCAATACTTCGTATTTAATACAATATTAGACCTTTGAAGGCCTCGTATATGATGATACGAGATAAGTTCACATATAGGTCCATAATACAATGATATTTGCATTACACTCCAAGATCCTCATGTTTTTACTGATCCGGGTAGGGTCAACCCATGACCCGACCCTACGCCATTCGATCATGACCATCTGCTAAGTACACGTGTAAGACATCTGGCATGAGATGTCTTATCTGTCATTTACTTTACAGTACAGAGTGGAAACTCTATAAATACCGCCATTTATTGAGTTTCAGTGACGGGTAATTTGAGCAATAAGTACTACGAGGCATACTTCGTATTGTTCACGATAGTCCAGAGACTATAAAGAGTGCGATCCTATATTACAAATACTAGGTACTTTAGGAATAAGAATCATCAATACAATAACAATATCAATTGAACTACTTTTAGATTTGATCTCTTGGAGGTACATAGGTAGCTTGGTTACACTCAAGTGAAGTCTATAATATTGAGAGAGCGTCATTCAATTTGTATACAAAGTCACGTTGACTGAAATAGTTTGAGTTTATATCCGACCTAGATCAATATGATATTAGGTTCATCAGAGTGTTTAATACGAGCTTTAAATTTGTCGAAATTTGTTTTCCATTTCTATACGCACAAGTTATAATAAAGCTAATCGAAAATCTACACCCAATGTCAGAATCGACATTCTCAAAAGCTCCAAATATTCAAAAGTATCTTTGTTTAGTCGACAAATTATTAAATTTAATTTAACTAAGTCAAACATCAATTATTTCTATTGTAATAAAATAAAACGTGATGTGTCACCAATTCGATAAAACTCCAATCATGCAACTCATGTATTACGGGTTAAACTTATATAAGTTTTTTCTTGTTTTGCTTTCGAAAAAAATACATTTTCAGCCCCATAACTCACGCCAAAAATAATTTTAGTTTTCCAAATTTTTTTAAATGACAAATATAGGTCCATAACTCAACTTTACTTTACAAAAATAGTCCAACTGTTAATTATGGATGGAAAATGCAAGTTGGACCGTTAAATTTGACCCCCTACTGTAGCTAAAATTTTTTTAGGGAATAAAAAGGGTGGGAGTTGGTTTTTGGAGAGAAATGCACAACCTCCTCTCTTATATATATATATATATATATATATATATAATATAAGCAAACACATGCACACTTCACACACTGCATTAACACACACACGCAGTCATGACTTCATCTTCATTGGTACAACAAACATGGATGAACGACTTGACACACACACAAATAATAAAAACAAATCAGCTACAATTTGGTCAAAGGGGGAGGGAGTCAGAAGATTTAACAGTCAAACTTGCATTTTTCGTCCATAATTGACGGTTTGACTAGTTTTGTAAAGTGAAATTGAGTTATAAAACTATTTTTGTCGCTTTAAAATGTTTGGGACTAAAATTGTTTTTGACGTGAGTTATAGGACTAAAATTGTATTTTTCTCTTTTGCTTTCTATAGCGAAATGGATTGACTTTCGGGATTCTCTTATTTTCTTAGTTTAAAATCTTTTATATTGTTTGGAATTTTAAAATTATTTACATATTAATTTCTAAATATAATCTATACTAAATATATATTTTTTAATCACCGTTACGAGTCCTATTTAATTTCAAATCAAATCTATATCCGTGCATGCTCTTTAAATTTAAATTCTAACGTTCTCCTAGGGCTCAATTTGACTTGCAATATATAGATTTTGACATAACATTTTTAAAATGAGTTCGCTAATGATGTCTTGTTCTATTGGTAAGACTGAGGCCAATGATTTGGAGCTCATCAGTTCGATTACACTAGATATTTGAATTGTGTTTCTATTATTTTGGATAAATTGGTTGCATATACATGTCATTAATTTCAAATTGCTACAAATTACAGCCAACTAACAACTATTCAATCAACTTTTGGTGGAGCCGAACCTAAGAGCTCTAACATCTTGGGGCCTCATCTTCAATAGTAGAGCTCGACTCTATGTGCAAATATTTTTTTACATCTATAATAGTTCATTGTCTATTATTTGTCATAAAAAAACTACTAATTAATAATAATTAATTTGATATTTGATATTTGATGTAATGATGTAACCATTTTATTTTTTTTAAAAAGGGGGAAAATATGATTAAGGGAGTAGAAAATTTTTAAATTAATAAACACGCAATAAATTGTAACTAATTAGGGAGAAGAGATTTAAAAACTTTACAAATTACTAAAATAGCAAATTCAATTCAAAGTTATATTTGGTGTTACCCATTCTATATTTTTTCTTAGAAAATACCTATTCTTCATTCACTAATTTTTCATTCAGTGCTAATTGAAGTATATTTTGTTCTTTTTCATAAAGCTACCGATAATAAAAAAATACAACTAATCTTTTATTATATATAATGAAAAAACTTACAACATCTAAAGCATTTTGAGATAATTGAAAATCACATCATTTTTTTATATTAAAATGACTTGTGATCAAGTTACATACATGCAATAAAAAAGAAAAAATCAATAAAATATTAAATAGTATTTCAAAACTGCAACTAAGTATATGTTAAATGCTTCGGCAAATAATACTTCATAAATCATATGATACTTTATATTATAATAAAAAATGAATTAAAACTATTAACGGTATGATGCAAGAAATTATCATGAGTAATTATTTTTCTCTACTTTTATTGGTCTCTCAATTGAAAGAATCATCTATATGAATATTATTGAGAAAAGAGATTGATAAAGGGGTTTAAGATGCTAGAAGAAAAAAATGTGAGAATATTTTCTAAACAATTTCTATATGCATAATGTAGGAACTTACAGAGCTTCATGTAACATTTATCTTTGAGAATTATTTGCGCATTCATGGTAGTCATTACATCTTTACTTGGGTGACAAAACTATCAACACTGTTAATAATTTTTTTTAAATGTAAATGAAGGTTGAATTTTTTTAATTGAGACTGTTCAAGGGATATATCATATACTTAATAGCTTTGATATATATATTATTTAGTATTTTGTTAATTTCTTATTTTTTGTTGCATGATTGCAACTTGATCAGAAGTCATTATTTGTAAAAGCATATATCATTTAATGAAATTTTCAGTTAATTTTAAGTGTTTTCAAGTGTTATAAATTTGCTTGCAATATGTATAATAAAAGGTTAGTTGCATTTCTTAATCAACGTAATTGGTAGCTTTGTGAAAAAGAAGAAAATAAACTTTAATTAATGATGAACGGAATATTAGTGAATGAAGAATATGTATTTTTTTTTGAAAAAATATGGAATATGTACCAAAATATGATTTTTCATTGAATTTTCTATTTTAGTAATTTGTAAAGTTGAGGAATTCCTTCTATCGAAATAGTTAAACCTTATTTTGTCTTTATAATTTGAAATGAAATAGCGCTCCTAATTTAAAACTCCTGATATAATACAAACTCGAATAGGATTAGGAAAAATGACCAATGACAATGTATATCAATTAAAACAGTAATATATGAATTTACCCTCCATTCCGATCTCTGCACACTATAAAACCCAAATCCAAACTTTACCCTCCATTTTCAAATTCATCTCAAAATTTCCCTCTTCCCTTCTCTTTCTCTCTCTCTCTCTCTCTCTCAAAACTTTCAAATTTCCTTTCCCTCCATTCCTTAGCTTTTCCCCCAAAATTTTCTCAGTTTTAATCCCTAAATACCAAGCCCTAGTTTCAATTCTTTGTAAAACTGGAATCATTCCTCCGCTCAATTCAATGGAAAACGAAACAGAAAACTCATCGGCTCCACCGGATTTAATCGATTCCTCCAAAACCCTAGGTAACTATCAATCGCCGTCGAGCGATCAGTCATCCGCCGACGAATTGTTGGATTCACATATGGCGCTTGAAGATGAAAGTAGCGAGGCCAAAGAGTTTGAGACTGAAGAGGATGATGAGCTCCTCAATTGTTCCCCGATTACTGTTTTTCCTTCGGCTTCAGATTCTCATTCGATGCAGCCTTTGTTGTCGGAAAGCAATGAGTTTTGTAGAAAACCGTTGGAAAACCACTTGCCTGAAGAAAAATCTATGGGAGTTGAAGCCAACACTTCTCTTTCTACTTGGCTATACCAAAATAAGAAGCCTGCTATAACAGTAAGACTTTTTCTGGACTTATTTTTTGGGGTGTTTAGTAAGCCTTATGGTTCTGGTAGCATGATTTTATCACAGTTTTCTCGACATAATTCTATTGCTTATATGGCCGGTGCTTAGGTAATTTTATTTTGTTATTGGTGATAAATATGTGAACATGTTTCAGGGAGCAGGACTGGCAAATTTAGGAAATACTTGCTTTCTGAATGCTGTGTTGCAATGCTTTATACACACCGTCCCACTTCTTCATGGGATTCTTTTAGATAAGCAGATATTCGGTTATAAATGTAAGTCCAATTTGATTCCATTTTGGTTTTATTGGGATTTTTGGTGCATGTCTATATGTGTATTCCTTTTGAAAAGTGTTTTGACTAGATGCGGTTATTTACGCTACTGTGAATTTGTTTTTTTTGTAAATTAATGTGTTGCAGGTAACAAGGAAGGTTTCTGTGTACTATGCTCCCTGAGTGAGCTGGTTGAGCTTTCACTAACTCCTACAAACACAGTCGTTGCACCTGGGAGTTTTGCCAACAACTTGAGCTGTATCCTCTCTTGCATTTCTATTAGATATTTCAGTGCTATGCTAGCATAACAGATTCTCGCAAGTCACATGTTGCATCAATGACTTTGTGTTTAAAAAGTGTATCCCGTCTCTTTTCAGATCAGCAGGATACAAATTTGGTCTTGATTTCTGACTTTAACCGAAGAGCAGCCTAGAAAACTACAACTTATTTTTGTGTTGATAAGTTATTCCTATTAGCTGTATTCCACGTGTTTTGATAACTTTTTGTTGCTTGTAATTCTTAATTTTGTAAAACAACCAGATATCTCGTCTAGTTTCGAAAGGTTCCAACAAGAAGATGCTCATGAATTCCTTCAGTGCTTTTTGGATAGACTTGGAAGCTGTCATGATTCAGAGCAGAAAGAAAGGGATAACTTAGTTAAACAAGTATTTGGCGGTCGTCTTGTGAGCAAAGTATGAACTCTATTATTAACCCTTTATTTTTCCCTTTTTATGTTTAACACCCAATCCTGTCACCTGCACATTGTGTTTCTTTTTTGCATTTATCATGACTTAAAATGAATTACATAAATACTTGAGCTTTTTTTCCTTTTTGCAGCTGAAGTGTTGCAACTGTGGTCACTGTTCTGACACTTATGAGCCTTCAATTGACCTGAGTTTAGAGATTGAGGATGCAGATAACCTCTTAACAGCTCTCCAATCTTTCACAAAGGTTGAAAAAATTGAAGATCCAGAGACCAAGTTTACATGTGAAGAGTGTACGGAGCAAGTAACGATTGAGAAGCAACTTGCCTTTGATCAGGCCCCTTCAGTTGCCGCATTTCATTTGAAGAGATTCAAAAATGATGGCTGTTTTGTCCAGAAAATTGATAAACATGTGGCATTTCCATTGGACTTGGACTTGCTGCCTTTCACTTGTACTAGTAAAGAGAATATTGTGAGTTTTCCTTCATTGCTTAATGTTTTCTAAGTACGTGTATGTAAGATGCATCTCTGATGTCAATAAGACTTGCATAAAAATTGTTATGGAGCACTAGAAATAAAGGCAATTCTTACATGATTTAAGAAACTAGTTTTATGATGAACACAACATTTACTTGTTGATAAGTCTCGAAGAAAGTCTTTGGCCTCACTCCCATTTTTTATTTTTCATTCGTAAATGTTTTTGGTTTTTGTGTGAAAATGAAAATATGTTTGCACATTTTAAAACAACTTGCTTTTATGATTGTTGCAAGACATATCTGTGTGCCATGCTCTTGTTGTCAGTGTCTGTGCTTGGGGTTGGATATCTAATAAGTGGGCTTATATCTTAAATGTTGCAAATTATATCGCGTTACTTAATTGTGTGCTGCTTTTGATATTGTTTTATAAACAAGTTCTGAATTGTCCCTCTGTCGCTATATTGGTCTTCTGCAGGCAGAACTCAAGTATGTACTGTATGCTATAGTGGTGCATATTGGATTGACATCTACTTCTGGCCACTACTACTGCTTCATACGATTATCCCCCAACACTTGGTGCAAGTTTGATGATTCAAAGGTATTGTGTTGACATTCTGTATTTTTCTTCTTCTTTTTGCATAGAAATTAGTTCACGTTTCTTCACTTTACTGACTGTGCAAAGATATTGACGTTTACCTGCCATTGTATAGGTTGTTCTGGTCCATGAAAATTTTGTGCTTTCACAGGAGGCATACATTCTATTCTATGCAAAAGAAGGTACCTCTTGGTTTTCAAGTTTCATTGAAACACATAAGTTGTGTGTCGAGTCAAATATATGGAACACATCCCCGAAATCAGTGTTAGACACCTCAATGTCTCCTATTCTGCAAAACAAAATCAGTTCTGATTCCATTGAAGCAAGTGCTACTACTGGATCAAAACCTAGGGCAGTTGAAAACAATGAGATCAAAGATAGTGGACCAAGACATATTAAACTTGAGTGCAACAGAAGTAAAGATAATTTACACAAAATGCCTGTTTCAGTAGCACCATTTGCTAGCAATTCAGACGTGTCTTTACCCGAAGCCCGGAAACAATTTTCTCCCACTTTACTTGAAAAATCTAACAAGAGCCAGGAGGTTGGTGCAGTTAAAAGTAGCATTATTACTCCTCAAACCCCTCCAAGATCTCCAAGCCCAGAGATATACAGAGAGGACCCACCTGGTAAATTTAGCAAATCTTTATTATTTTTTATTACTTTTTTTTTTTTAAATTCCAACCTATTGACTTTACTTAGTTTATAATTGTTGGTGACCCTTGTTTCGGGTTTTTAGATGCAGGTTTCTCCATTCCTCGTGGCCATCTCAAGTTAATTGACCGTATATCTTGCAAAAGGCGACTTGAGAAAGAAATGGATGATTCAGAAACAAAGACGGCTCGCTCATTCATAAAGAAAACCATTTCTGGTTCAAGAGGTCAGCAACTGATGGCTGCACTTAAGGATTCGAAAACTGGCTGTTCCATGAACAAGAAGAGTAGAAGATCCAGATTGCCTATAAATCCTTTGGTTGCTGGTACTTATAGGTAATTTCTGGAAAACCGAGATTTGTATGAATTTTTTTCTGCATTTTCTGTTTGTGGTCTTCTTTAGATGCTAGATTGAATCATTTCTACAAATGAGATTAGATTATTCCTTTCAGGTCTAATTTTCTATTTTTGGGCAATTAGGATTGGTATACTCTTATTCTGCCTAATTTACCAATCTAAAAATAGAAAATTAGATCTGAAAGAAATGATCTGATCTCATTTGTAGAAATGATCTGATATATCATCTAAAGAGACTAAAGACCGCATAAACAGAAGATGTAGAAAAATTCATTTGGTTGTCTTGTTATGTTTCATAGCTGATGTAAAGTCTAGTGGAGGTTTTTCATGTTACTTTATAACGAATTGCTGTGTTAAATACAGAATGATTCTTGGAATTTTGATTTATGTCATTCTTTTTCATTGCCTCAAAATATAATTGTCCAGCTTACCTTTTGTTTCATTCATATCCTCTTTCATTTCTTACTTCATCTCAACTCCGATACTTTGATAACTTGATATATCTTTATATATAGATATATATGTATGTATGCATGCATGTATGTATATATGTGTTTTGCTTTTGTGTTCCACACATTACATACGATCAAGGACATTGAAGTCTCAGATTACCAAAGCTGAAGGCTGATTTCTGAGAAAGATAGAATATGGATAGAGGTGTTAGATGGAATTTTCGTGAATAGAATTGTGGTTGTCCTATTCTTTAAAAATGCGTTTGAAATGAATGATTTTTAAGGTTTGAAATAAATGTATAATATCCATATGCTCTGAAATCATTTGTTTGGATATTCATGATTATCTGTAATGGATTTCCATATATATATATATATATATATATCTATATCTATACTAATACTAATAGTCTAGTACTATACTAATACTAACACTAAACTAACTATTATAAAAGTGTGGATCTTGGAAGATGTTATTCCAATTGTGAAAAAACATTATTGCCCTTACTTAAAAAAATATTATTATTATTATTTTTTAATTCTAGACAAAGGAAAATATTTTTACCCAATAATTGATTATTATTATTATATATTATATATTTTACAGTTATTGCAATAATTATGATTAGTGTAGATATAAGGCCACTATCTGTTTCATCCTATAGTAACTTCAAGAGTCTCAGTTGAGTCATCTCAAAATATTCTATCATGATTAATGTAAGTTTAAGGTGGCTGTCCTATCATTAATTTGATGCAACTCTACCCTCATATACAACTTCATCACAGGAAATTTCATGCTATCAAGGTGGGTAATATTCAAGTATATTTATCAACTACTGAATATGCACGTGATGATATCATAAAGTGAAATAATCACCTATAACCATTTTATCATGTATGATTTAACAATTTAAAATTTACTTGGACACATACCCACATGGGTAGCATGAAATTTTCCGTTCATCACATATTCAAATGCTATGATGATCAAACGGTTTAATGAATCACATTAAAGGATTTTCTCTTGTAATCTTTTCAATGACTTTCCAAATTCCATGGAAGTAACAATTTTAACTAAGAGCAACAAATAATGGAATAGGATAGGAGAAGTCCAACAATAAAATCCTACACATCGCGTATGATAATTGATATGCAGAGTTCTTTAATTTATGCCAAGTAACTAAGAATTCTTCCTTCAACAAACTTCTTCTACACAAGCTTGGGTTTTCTGTTATCTACCACCAATATCTAGACAGCTATAATTTCACATTGTTATCATATGAGTTTTCCATTTTCACCAACTTCTGGAATGATAAAAGCCTTACTCGACAATATCAGTCTTTTGTTTTCAAGTACATATAAAAAACACATAACTTTCCAAATCTTTCTGAATTCCCTTTGCTATAAATATAGCCTTTACCCATAGCCTTTGTCGTGCATTCCAAAATCCACACTATTAGCAATATATGATTTTTATTATATTAGCAGTTTGACAGATTCTTCTTGAGAATTTTCAGGTCTATCCCTATCTATATCTATGTTCAGGGACGGTGCCAGAAATTTTACAGAGGGGGACGAGATTGGGTACAGACAAAGAAGATGATACCTTTTTTTGTTCCCCCCCTTTTCCTGCATTTTCGTTATCTATTAAGTTATTTAATATATTAGTAAGATATTTTCTATTTTAAATATTTAGAGCTTGATATTAAATTATTTTCAAATTATTAAATTTATTTGAAGTAGTCTTATATTAAATTATTTTTGTGGTTACCAACAAATTGTTTTTATAAGAAATATTAATTTTCTAATTTACTTAACATGAAAAAAATATTTGTTGTTGCTAATAAAAATATTTTTATTTAAAATATATAACTTTTTTATATATCACTTAGACCATTTCAATGAGTATCTCAATTAGATATTTTTTTTGATATTGTTAAACTTTCAAAGAGATTTTTGTATGTAGCATTTAAAAATTTAATGATATTTTAGAAAAAATTACACCTGGCATATTTTCCTTCCAATATATCGTCTAAGTGGTGCAATTGTCTCATGTGGCACATTTCTTGAGTCCAACTAAGCAATAATGGTAGAAAATAAAAAAATCCCCAAATTGGGGAAGCCACGTGGCTTTTTTCGGCCAAATTAAACTTTTCCTTTTAAAATTGGACTAAATTCACGATTTTTGCAAAGCTACTGTCCCTAAATTGTCAGTGACACAAATTGCTAGGTCAAATTTGCCACCTCCCATAGTTACGGGATTAAATTTGTAATTTTCCCTAATAAAATATCTCTCCATCGAAAATATTATTAATAAATTTAAATTAGGAGATGATCAGTCGAAGCTTATGAAAGCTGAATTGTGATATAAATTCTCCACAATAAGTAGCAAGAATAGTAATTTCACATATAATTATATATGGTTTGACTGAGCATTACAAAAATTACATTCATACATTTCCATGGTATATTATATGAATATATTAATTTTTCTATCATTACCAAGCTAAAAGCACCTTAATTGCACATGCGATTGCGTAAGGGGGCAAACATGGACAAGTTAACGCAACAAATTAAAACTTTTAAAATTCATATACAAACCATTCAAAATACTAAAAAAGTTCCATCATAGAGAATTGATGAAATACGAATCAGTGATAATAGTGAATCATGAATATTCAAGATACATTTCTCAATCTAACTGAAAAACAAGGAGAAACAAATCACAATAATACATCAAACAAAATCAGGAATGAAAAAGTATGATGGACATTATAGTTTGTAGAAACAATTATTTCATTAGGTGCATTAAGTCTATTTAACATTTCTTTTAAGGAGAAACATCATTTCTTTCATAAGTTGAATATATTAGAGACTATTATATTTTACGTTTTTATATCATTTTTTAGAATTTAATTTAAAGTTAACAAATTCGTATTTTAACTTCTTTCACATACAATCCTTGATTTACTCAAAGATTTATTTATTAGTTTGCTTCAATTTACAATTGGTATCACAATGTCTGTGCAACACACGTATTTGATACTAGTGGTGAAGTACTGTTGTAACTGTATGTATTCTTATGGTTCATAGTTCAACTTGTGTAATATTTCGGTGAGTAGCATCTCCCAAGGCTCCGAGCCAATCCTAGAATATTGAAGACATTTGGTTTACCATCTATAATTCCGGCATAGTGATGTGTGGGGTTATATATATTCTTATTTTTTTTTAATTCAAGAGGAAGGGGGATACCCTATATATCTAGTACGATAAATCCGGGTTGATAGTTATAATCCTGAACCATAAAGACTCTATCTAGCTCCATAAAGGAGAGGAGAGCCACAACTTGTGGCAGCCTGAATTCGAACTCAGGACCTCTTACATAAAATGAGAGGCAGATACTATTAGATGAACAGGTCTTGGGTTATAGATATTCTTTGGTTTTCATAAATAACCTTTAGGCTCTTCTACTAATCTCAGTAATCTAACATTTGAATGCAACAGAATTGGGAAATTCCTGATGTCTTTGGGGCTTCTTTCATTTAGACTATAAGTCAGATAACTGTTATGCGGCCCAATTCAAGAACCCATTCGTGATTCAAGAATTGGGCCTCATCCGTCAACGCCACGTGATTCCAAAAGGGCGTTCAATATTAATTAAATTCTATGCACTTAGTTGCTCTATTTAGTGTAAACCAAAAAAAAAAAGTTGCTCTATTTAGTAGTTAATTCTTATTAAAGTATTTCTTTATTTCTGGTTAGTAATAGTTTTTATTTTCCTAGGTTGTAGCAATTGGATGTCTATAAAAGTAGGGAGATGTATGAATGAAAAAAAAAGAAGAAGAAAAGTTTCAGTCTTAAAACCAGTAATCATTATCTCTTCTCTATATAATTTCTGGAGTAATTTCTGACTCAAAAATCAATAATATTGTTACTCGCGTAAGATGCAGTTGTGGCACTTTTCAAACTCAATCTCCCTTGTTAATGTTTTGATAAGAAATCTTCCTTGAAATTAACATATATGAGTACAAAATTATTAACAAATGAATGAAAATTATATATGCACGTCATTGCCACCTATACATTGGGAGAATACCCACTGCACAGTCTAAAAAACAGGCTTATAAAAATTAAGGTCCAATATAGGTTGCATAGATACGGATACGACGACACGATATTTTTAAAATTTTAGGATACGACACGACGAGGATACATGTATATATATATATATAGTGTAAGAAAATCTAGTTCTTTTAATAAAAAAAATAATCTAGTTCTAAATAAAACTAATTGAATCTTCAGTGCGCCGTTGCATTTTTCTTATTTTTGTTTTCCTTGTGATTTTTTCTTCTTCCTACACTATCTCTCAAAATTACCAATGTTATTTGTCATTTGTCATGTTATATTCCCACTTTCATATCCATCTATTTTTTCATCTTAATATCAAATTTTTATTAACTAATCCACCATCGTTAGGGCGATTAATCTTTGCACTGTCACCTTTACCATATACCACAAAACTCCGATTATTTTTATTGGAAACAATGTTGTTTTCGTCAAATTTCTGGCTTGGACACATTTTGAATACATTCTGGACACAGTATCTATAATTTTTTTTTTTGATACGCCACGTGGTGTATCCGATACATATCTAAGGAGTATCCCACGGGTATCGTTTTCCACAAGTATCCAACACTGCATCATGTCATTTTTAGAAGTAACCGTGCATCATAGGGTCCAACTGATCTGGCATAACGAATGAAAGAATGTGTATTATGCATTGGAAACAGACAGAGGGAAAATGATGAGAGAGTACAATGGATATGAAACGACAGAATTTCTAATGAATTTCAAAGCCACTTAAAGTTGAGTTTTTTCGAAATCGAGGTACTTATTCCTGTTCCAAAGGCTCGTGCTGGCTTGTAAGCTATGAGGCACGGATACGGATACGGGGATACGAATATGATAGTACACGGATACGCCATTTTTCAAAATTATAGGATACGATACACCGGGGATACAATATATATATATATATTTAATTATATATATATATATATATATATGTTTATACTTATATTTATATTTCTATTGATATAAACTATAAACTATATATGTTCTTATATCGGAGTTTTTTGAATCCACAATTAAATTTTACTTTATGAGAATTTCATGACAAACATAGTTGCAAAAACTCAAATTTTTGTGTAATCCACTGAATGGGGTCACATAAACATTGCATACTTAAGAAACATGTTATTATAATAATTACTATACAAATAAATCTTCTAATCAGTAGTCACAAACAATAAAATCATCCATAAGTTTGAGCAACTAGTCAAACTAGATAATAAATATATATGAAAAACTCTAATATTCTTCATTAAAGTAGGATCATCGTAAAATGATTACTTGTTTTGTTTTGGCCATAAAAGTATTACATAATATTAAATAATACAAAGCTCGTAGCAAATACTTCGATTTTTCGTATCCGAAACATATCCAAAATGTATCCATCGTATCCTGGACATATCCACCCCATATCCAGGCCGTATCCACCCCGTATCCAAATTTTTCTTTTTATTTTCTATTTCGGATACTTCAAAAACGTATTCGATACGTATCCACCCCGTATCCGTATTTGATACGAGCACGATACTGCACGAGACCTTTTTTAGGAGTATTCGTGCATCATAGCTTGCAAGTCTGTATAAAAAATAATATTTATTTAATCATATATTTATATATTTATGTACATATATATAAAATCTATTTTTCCGAGTTGGTCTCCACCCAATTCGAGCTCGAGCGGAGTAATTTGGTCATGCTCACCTCGTGTGCACTCCTAGGAATAATGGATTGAAACCCCTAGATTTAATTTATGAGCAAAATCGATATTAGACTTGGGTTGTCCATTTGAAATCCAGACAACTAAATCTACCCATCCAAACGTAGCTTAAAGTAATCCATTTTAGCAAAGTTGATAATAGGATTGCAATAAGGTGTCGTTTGTTTATCTAAATGGGTTGAAAAAGCATAAGTAGAAAATATGATAAGTTCAATTGTCAATTAATAACAAGTATCTTGTGTCTTCGGATGATAAAATGTAGGATACAAGTAACATTTTATATGTGTTGTTATTAAAAACGGTGGACTAATAACATTGAGATGTACGATTTGATAATAACGAAAAATTTCACATATTTGGATGATACTTTTGAATACTCACTAATGTCAGGAGAGTAAAAAAGAAAAAACCCAAGAAAAGAGATCATGTGAACCTTTATTATCATAATTTTAAGTACAACTTTGAGAATTCAAAATGGAGACTCCAAATTTAATGTTGATCTGCTTCAATTGAAATCCTTGTCATGTTGTTTCCCTCGTGATTTGGGTTTGAGACATTTCTTGAGGTGTTCTGAGATTATGGACTTGGAGCAAGGTGCTATGGTTGAAGCCGGCGAATCAACAACGGGAGTGTTGTCGACTTCTTCACTATCGCAGCATTTTCGTTTCTTGATGAGATCGAATTCTCCGTTGTCATTCATCACCACCATGTTGCAAGGAATCTTCTCTGCGTAGAACTCTATGTACTTCCTATCATGGTGCCTGGTTTGAGGGAGATAATTAGAGATCTACACTGAAAATGTGTTACATATAGATGGGTTATTAGAGTACTATGTGATGCGTTATTCAATATTTCTGGGATCCCCTATTACTCTATCCCATTCTTTTGTCGGAATAGATGGGTCCGTACCATTTTTAATCTACTATTAATATATAGGTCAAGTCACTTCGGCTCACTTGCATGCCAATGTGCTTTGGGCTCACCCCTTTAACTTGACAAATCACCCCGGCTTTTAAGGCTCGTGGGTTTGGTCTGGGCCCCATGGCAATGTTTGGATTGACGACCAACTTTTAAATAAGAGTTGAAAATGTGAAAATTAGTGATGAACAGTTAGTGATAACACATCATTGTTTTAAGTAGGAGTATACTTTTGGAGAAAAATATTTTTGTTCTAACAACTGTAGTCTTAAGTTGAGACGTCTCCTAAAGGAAATGAGATTTGAATATCTTGCTATCAATAGCTAGTCTACCCCTTGCAGATGGGGCCTAGTCTACTTGCGAAAAATTTCTCAAGATATTAGAGGTCTTAGTTTCTATTCTCACCGACAACGTGTGAATCTTTCTCTACTTTATTGGTAGTTGTTGGTTGTTTAAAAATAATATTAGTGTTATATGTTGATTGATGATTCATATCTATGATATAATTGATACATGTAATCGATTATCTAAAAAAACAAAAGAAGCTCCTATTCTGCCTATTGCACATCATGTATTTTGTTCTATATATGTGTTGTATGATTTGTTACAGTAATTTTCACTGTCAAACGTACCTATCAAATACTACTAATGTAGCATGCATACTGCTGATTTGTTCGACAACAAGCAGTCGCAAGGGATGTCCCATTTCAGTTCTGATCTCTGGTACCACCTGAAAAAATTGACGCAAAATAAGCAGCATTGCACCAAATTCCTCAGTCCTTTTTAGCAGATTTTTGGACCCAAGGGTCTAAGAGACATTCGAATCACCAATCTTGCGAAACCAACAACTGTGTGACTCCCACACGTATGCGGCCAGGATGTCCCAAGACCCTAAAGACATTGCAAAATAAAGGTTGAGTTGAGAAGAAAATACCCCATAGTTTTGGCAAAGTTCAATGAGACGTTGAACTTTTTGATATTTGGGGTCATTCTTGAACTCATTCTTCTCTTGAAAGGTAGACAAATCCTCCAAATTCAAACTCCAAATGTCTGACCATGTCTTTGAAGACACTGCACATAGCAAAACTTATTCATTTGACAAATATTTTGAGATAATGAAGAAGCAAATTACATGTTTCATTTAATGTTTGTGTTGGAAATCGGGTATGGGTCGCCCATGAGGGCTGACCCGACCTGGATTTTGAACATGAAATGGAGAGAGTGGTTTTACTCCATTTGAATTTGAAATGGAAGTTAATCAAAACCAAGGATATAACTCCCATAATTCTCCAGTACTTTTAATGATTCTAACACACAAAATAAGTGAAGAAGGGCAGATTTTCGTCCATATACATAAGCTAAATATGGTATGATGGTATCATCTTGAGAATGGTCATTTTTACTCATCCTTTGGAGCATTTGGGTTGTGGAATACAAGTCTCTTCCATTATGTGATTGGATTTAGATGAATTGGAGCATTCAAATATGTAAATGAAGTCTGCGATTCAACCGAAAAAGGTCCTCAAATTTTCGGGTTCAAATAAGTGATTTGTGAACCGTAATATTATGAATTCTGCATTATATGTTCGTCAGTTTGTTTATATCCCTTGTGTAGTATATTTACGTTTCACTGAAAAGTAAAAAAAAATGCAAAAAGGGCCAAAAAGAATAGTTTATTTTAAAAGGCACGAAATTAATCAAGTATATATAAAAAACTTACGCGGAATATTGAGCCAAGGCATGACGCCGAGGATTGTAATGGTGCAACAATCTCTGAACGTAAAATTCTTAAGGACCCATTCAAGTAAATCCACGGAGAACTCCTTTAGCGCATCCATGACTAGAAGAACACGCTTCGGATCATCCATCGATCCTGGAGACTCCTCTATTATCACATCTTGCATGAATTTAGTCTTGTTGATAGGAAAGCAATGTGGCATCTTTTAACCTTTTTAAGTCAAAAAAAATTACCAATCGTCTATTGAAATTAAAATTATTAGGACATAGGTTTAATGCAACTCTTAAAGGGAGAAACAAAAAGGGGTTTGATGATTGGTTTTGATGTACTTATATAGGTTGAGTTAATAGCAAAAGCCAAATAAAGGAATGCTGTTTACTTAGAAAACTTCAACATAGACTATGTCACTTGAGAAAAGTAGGATAATGCCAAGGAAGTGGCTTGGTTTTTTGAGATCAAGAGAATTATACTCCTACATCGAACTAGGTTTGATGAAATCCAAGCTGGTTATGTTATTCTAGTTTCTCCCTCTACCACTGATATGAGGTAAAACATCCCATATGAAACAGTACCATATAATCAGCGATCTAGATTAGAAGATTCCAGGGTCGATCAGACCGACCCATTTGACCCGAATGACTCGTGCACAAGCAGGAAATTACATGTGGATCTTACAAATTATAATAGGTGTAAGGCTTTGTGTAGAGAACAAGGGATATCCTTTTGTAGACCAAGTCCGATAATCCAAGAGTATATTTTGTATCTATTGTTTGCGAAATCACACATAATACACTTTATTGTATGAGATGAATATATACACTAATTATGACCATTGAACTCAGTCTTATATTTTTCTTAAAAATAGTACTGTCAAAACCCATAAATCCCCCATTAAGTCATTTTATTAAGGTTATGCACTATATTGCAACCTTTACCTTGTCCATAGTAATCTTCTAGCTAAGGATTCTAATAGACTCATGTTCATCATGTTTATTGGGTTTTCGACTATGTTGCACAGACACGGACACTGCACGACACGGACACGGGACACGTCAATTCTTAAAAAATTAGGACACGGACACGGCTCGGACGCGTCTGCCCATTTTTTTTTTATATATATATATAATATGTTATAAACTTATGAATAATTGAACACCTATTAGATAATAATCAACAATTCAACAACTTATTAATAACAACCTATATATATATATATTCACTATTTGTATATATATAAGCAACCTATTTTTATACAAAATAACAACTTATTAATGACAATACTTCTGTAAACTATAAAACTTTATCTATATATAATTACATATATATATATAAATACATTTATATTAAAAATATAAAAAAAATGCAAAAAATCAGCCCGAAGTGTCCTGGCCGTGTCCTTGCCTTGTCCGAGCCGTGTCCTAGATTTATTTAATCATTTTTAATTCTGGACACACCATTGCCGTGTCCAACACGTCCCGGTGCCGTGTCCGGGCCCGACATGTGTCGGACACTACACGTGGTGATTTTTACGCGTGTCCGTGCATCATAGGTTTTCGACCCTTATTCGGGTATTAATATATTAATTTTGGATTTAACTCCATTAGTTTGGGATTGATAATTTGACTTAGTTATTGTATCAATCATTATGGTACCCATCATCAACCAGCTTGTGCGAAAGTAACCTACCTTATTATGTTAACAAAGGGTACCTGATGTGTAGAAAACTTGTACCTTATTTGTGTACAAAATGTACTTTTATTTGTTTAATACATAAACGGCTCAAATATGTAGTTTTGAAATAATTAAGACATGAATATATAATTAGGGATGTAATAGAACTAAAATTATCTTTTTATAATGTTTTAAAATTGCATTGCACAACATATTTATTCAAATTAGACATTATATTGCCCGAGTTTCAAACGCGAAAGAACGATATATTAAGGGAATTGATAAAGGGACTCCACATTTTGTTAGGGATACTCCATTTTTATTTTAATGTCAGCACATGGACAAAAATGCCCTTTAATGCATTAAAGGAATTCTTATCATTTTCTTTGACAAATTTTTCTAACTAAATGTAAAGTATTCAAAATTTGATAGTTCATAGTACTAAAATTTAAAAGTGACGGATACATACCGTAAATAATAAGTAAAAAAATAAATAAATCGTAGGATCAATGTTGTTTTATTTTGGATAAAACTGACAATTATTTTTTCATTAAAATTAATAAAAAAATAAAATTAGCTATTATTTTAGGTGGACATATTGAGCTTACCAATACTAATTCAGTATAATATGATCTCACGACTATTTTTACTTTTTTGGTAGTTTTTAGGCCTTTGATTTTATATTAATTTTCAATATTCAAAAAAGAAATTTTGATATTTACTATGGAGCAAATGAGCAACACATATCATTTAATGAGTTTGATAAAATTATATCTGAGTTTGAATATCCATGGCAAGATGATTTTTCTTATTGCACCGATGAAAAGTAGGTTTTTTTTATTTTCAAAAAGATGCTTGAGAAAAAACGTATTTTTATTTGGTATTATTTTCACAAAAAAGAATTTAAAAATATTCTTTAAAATTTATTTAGAAGGGATTATTCATTTCACCTTTTAATATTAATAAGAATTCTATATGATGCATTGAGGGGCATTATAGTCAACTTAATTAATTTAAAAAGCATGTGGAGTGCCTTTATCAACTCCCTATATTAATCATTCATACAATAATAAGTACAAATCTAATAACATGCCGTCTAATTCCTTAATATTTAAAGCACTAATTGTTCATACATATTCTATGGTTTGGTTTTACTGTGAAATATTATTGAGTTTGATTGTTGAGCTTGATTGTTTAGTTGTCTTTCCTATAGACGTATTAATCGTTCAAGCATGTTGCAATATTAGGTGCACAACAATATGGTACTAACTTTTCAAACTTATGGTATATTTTGCTTGAACATACAAAACAGCTCATACTTCTCGTTTCAATAATGCAGTACGTGATGCATATAATTGTGATATTATTGATTTGATTGAGAAATGTTTTAAGAAAAAGAGAATATTCACACAAGCTGTAGCAATGATGCGTGGGTGGACGACGGTGGTGGACGGGCAACTCATGTGTTGGATGGGCAATGATGGTGGACCGGAGGCTGAAAAGAAGAAAAGAGAGATTAAAAAAACATTTGAATATAATAGTTGTTTCTTGGAGAAAATGGATAAAGGTTTGGAGGAGGGATTTTGTCCATTTTAAAGGGTTAAGATAAAGATTTCATTTGAAATGGGGATTCGATTTAAAATCTAGTTCAATAATCGAATAACCCTATATCTTCAGTTCTATTTTCTATAAGTTACTTGAATTTCTGATAATAATATTGAGACCACAAAACTCTACAAATAGTATATGTTTTGTATTCGTAACTACTATTTACTCCTAGTAATTAGTGAATCTTTGATGATTTTATCACATTAATTATTAATATCTGCCCGTAATGATTCAATTAATCTTTCCCTCATAAAAGAATATCTTCAAGTCTACCTCTTCTTGGAACAAATACGAAATAAAAGTTAGGTCAAATCCAATGTAAAAGATCAGATATGCCGCCCACGCTTTTGGACAACAAACGGCCATGCTGCTTATTGGGTGAATAAATTAAAGACGTTGTGTCACAACATCTATTACTCCTTTTCATGTCCTCATTGTTACGGTACATAATTCATTATAATAATATGCTTATATTATAAAATAAATAAACTTCATTATTTGTTCTTTATGAAAAAATAAAATAATAATAATTTGTGTTCAAAAAATAAAACAATAATTTAAGTTGAACGCCTTTTCATTAGGAAAGAATGCAATAAATATGATCCCGATGCATATGAGAACCCACAACAATTTGATTAGATTCAACTTAGTTCACTCACTATGCAACTTGGTCGATTCTATGTGGTATGTGTTAGGTTTTTTCTATATTACACTATTTTACGCGTATATTGCATTTTTTGTCTTATAAAAAAGTTCTATTAAGCGTTTGCTCTCAGTCCTTTGGTTATTTTAGAATTGACCTACGCTTAAGGACCCAATGGGGATTCCTTTACATAGTTAACATAAACAGCCACGTGCATTGCATGCGGCAGATCGGCACTAAAATAATTTTTTTTTTTTTGGTAACTTATGAGATCAAAAATGATTCTTTTTCCTGAGCTTTAGAATATTTGATGTTCGTTCAAACTTTTTATTTTTGGTCCATAATGAATGGAGCTTTTGCAATTTCGGCTCCATATGCCATGTGTAATGCATGTATCCTATTTCGTTAAATGTTTAATGGAATTCTATTAGGAATCAATTTTCATATTAGAAGTTTTGATGATAATAATTCAGATTCTTGTTAGACCTTAAAATTATGTAAGTTTGATATTTCAGAGAATATGTTGTGTATAGGCTTTGAAATAAATTGTAATAGGTCTAATAAGTCTTGTTTGGATTTTAGTCTGAATGCTTGCAACGTTCACATAATTTAAGTGAGTCAGAGAAGCTAAAGAAGTGATCAAGGCTTGAAGTCTGAATGAGATAATCTAGCAGCGTCCAGAAGACCTGATCAAGTTGTGAAGATTATTCAGAGTCGAAAAGGACGAGTTTTCACCTGGATTTATTACCAAGTCATGAAGGATTTAAATGCAATTAATAATGGGCAACTATTTCAACGGATATTAATTCAATTGCATTTAATACTAATAAGAGAGCATTTAATGTGATAAGTACTCATGATGTAAAGAAAGCTGCTTTTGATTGGACTGTCAGAAACATTCAGCCTGCCCCAAACTTTTGCAGCCAGATTTTTAAGGGAAAAGGATGGAAGTTTTTCACGCGCCTACCATGTGTCAAATGAATATTTACGGGCTAATGCCTTTAAATAGATGATTAGATGATCTCAGGATCACTTCGAACCATGATTTTTAAGAGCCAAATCTCTGTTGCAATGAAAAGAAGAACAACACTAAAAAAGCTCTTGAAGAAAAATACTTCCAGATTTTTCAGAGCTTAAATCTTCAAGTTCAAGTTCTATCCCAGACAGTCAAGTTATCTCCTATTGTTCAGACAAATTTTCAAGTATGTAATTTTATAAGACAAGAAAAGATAATATGGACAAATAAAGAATTAGATTTAAAGAAAATTACAATATCGTGAGAATAAATCTCCTAATGAAGATTAATCCCCTAACGAAGACTAATCCCCTGATTCTTCACTCCAAACACGATTCAAGGGCTGAAAAGCTTGTTCTTGAACCAAGAGCGTATTTCTCCTCGGATTTGTTGAAGAAGAAATGAACACCCTGATGATTTGATTGTTGTTGAAGATGTAGTTCCTCCTTGGATTTGTTTAAGAAGAAGCCACCACCTTGATGATTTAGTTGCCTTTGAAGATGTTAGAACCTTCGTTGTTGATGAAGAACACTTTAACTTGGCTAAGAGAAGACTTGGATTCTCTAGCTTGTAGACTTGTGTGTGTGTATGTATGTGAATCCCCTTGACCTCCTACTTATAGATGTTTGAGCAGGAGAGTCTTAGAATGTTGGGTTTCTCTGATATATCTCTTGAAAATCTTTTAAAAGAAATAATATCAAATTTATATAGATTTGGTTGACACATATTTAAATGTGCCACGTGTCACCATCTGATTAGTCACTGATTTGTTGGACTATGAAACTTGATTTGATTGGATGAGACACCTCCACTTGACACATGGCAACCTTTGATTTGCTATAAAATATACACTCAATTATCAATTAAAATTAATTATCTTATTCATGGAATTAAATTTTGTAAAATCCATAAAATAAAATAATAATTTTAAATTAATAATTAATGTCATATTTTACACATGTCATCTTCTAATTGAACGAAAATTAACTCGTCTACACCTACATCTTCAAAGAAGAGGAACTCAAGTGCCTAAAGCGATAGAAGCTCGATTACTCAAACAAACCGTTCAACAAACCAAACATCCAGCGTCAGATGTGTGAAGAAGAAGTTGAAGATTCAGTGCCATTTTTGAGTCAAAGAGGATGGATGTCTGAAGCACCCTGTAGCAGAAATCTGTGTGTTCAAGGAGCTCAAGCTATCATTTGTATCTTGAATCTAAGTGATTCTATGCCAACCATTGTATTATAGAAACGTTCTGTGTGAAGTTTCGAAATTCAATTTAGTGGATTCCTCCTAAGAGGAGAAAGGAGAAGAAGAACGTAGTTAGGGTTACACCAGTCAATGAACATTTCAAATTTATTGTGTCATTTACTTATTGCCTTTATCCCTTCCAGCATCTTATCGATGCATTCTTTGAAGGCATACTACAAGGGCACAAATTTTACTTGCATAAAAAAACTAAGAAACTAAGGAAAATATTTTCAAAGCTTCCAGACTCTTTACAAATTAGAAGACTCAAAATCTTATTTTTGTTGTTCAACTCTTGATACAAGCGCTGTAATTTGATCCTACTTCGATCAAGCGACCAAATCTTGTGTTAACTATTTCTTTATAAAATCTTTGATATTGTGTACTGTCGAACCTTTTAACGAAGCGTCAAACATTTTGAATACGAAAATTTTAAAGTTAAGAGAACTTCAAGCCCTATTCAACCCTCCTTCTAAACCCTTTGCGTATGCCTTGGCACCAACAAATTCTGTTTGGGTCCTCAAATTATATATATATGTGTGTGTGTATATCTATATATATATATATATATATATATATATTTATAGACACACACACATAAAGAAAATGCAGACATTGTCCTCAATTCTAGAAACATCAAAAGATTGGGACCAAAAATTTAAATAGAGTTCATTATGAGATAAAACCAAATAAAGTTTTTTATGCGATCAAAAATGCAATTTACTCCACCAATTTTGTGTGAATGAAGTTGTTAGCATCCACTAAATTTTTAATATATGCTTAACTATTTATTTAGGTTATGGGCACAGCACGAGTAATGTTATCTGCAATATCAAAAAATGTGGTAACAAATAAATGAATTTCAGTGGGTGTAGCGTAGAGACTACCATAAAAATTCTTTATAATTTTAAAATATAAATAATGCAATATGTTAATTGTAACATCTACGTATACAACATCAAACAGGCTCATTAATACGATATTGCTATCAACTTAGATAATACATAAGTCACATTGTCACTTCACAAATCTCTATCTCTATCTCTATTTTTTATTATAAAAGTATGGGTGGTTTCTTGAAACTTTTGATGTACTTAATATATCCTCTTGTAATTCACTTTTCTAATGATAAAAGAGTCATATAATAAATAATAATATATATCAACAATAATTAGGTATATTATTTTATTAGGACTCTACAAGAGAAATACAAATAGATGTTGCATTTCATTAGGTCACTCTTCTTTATTTTAATTTTAACTTTTTATTTTTATTTAATTTTACTCATCATTCCTTGACACATTTAGAGGCTTCAATTGGCATTCCCACGTATAAAGAATCACTTTTGCCCAATAACTTCTAATCAAATTATTATGGGCCATATAATTACCTTTTTAATGACAAAATAGTCAAATAATAAATAATAAAAATAAATTGTATATGTCTACAATAAATAGGTGTACAGTTACATTAAGACTCTATAACAAAAGTATATATAGAGTTGCACAAGGACTCTACAAGAAAATTATATATAAAGAACTCTACAAAGGAATTATATATAGAAAATATCAGAAAAGAATCAAATGTAAAATTATATATACATAATTGAAATAGAAAATTTAGAAAAGTATAAGTTGTTTCTTGAAACTTTTGATATATCTAAAATACCTCATGTAGTTCAATTTTTTATGACAAAAGAGTCAAAAATAAATAATAAAAATAAATTTCAAATAGCTACAATAATAAGCAGTATAATTACATTATGACTCTCAATAAGGTTACTCCTATTTATTTATTATTAAAAGAAGAAGACATATTGGAAGTCCAATATCTCAACATATACGGTGCAACAAAATTACAAAAAAATTACATTTAATATTGAATTGTAGGAAATAGGAACACTTTCCCTCATGGTCTTGGGAGATTTATTGACATATGCAATTGTAATTCAATATTTGTCACTTTCATTTACTAATAACTCACAGAACACTTCAATTTTATTTAACCTCCTTTGTTTTTACACTCAAGAGCTTGGGTAACCTTATCCCTTCAACTTACTCATTTTGGCATTGCATCAACTATAGTTTTATTGCTATAAAAAATTTGAGAAATAAAAAACAAAAAGACTACACAAGTATCTAGATTTTGAGCCATAACGAAGAAATTATTATAAGTACAAAGAACTCAATGAAAGGAAAGAAGAAATGAAGCGCTCGATCCATCAAAATTAAAAAAGATAATGTATAAAAGAATCATAAATTTATATAAGAATTTATTTAGTGATATTATTATATAAGTCTTCATTTTCGATTAACTTAATATCTTAAAATATTCATTCAATTTTCCATGTCAATCAATATATATATATATATATATATATATTTTAATTATAGCTTATTAAGTAGTAGTTTATTACTTAAGTTTTTTTTTTCTTTTTCCCCTAGGGGTAGTTAAGTTATGGTTTAAGTTTTGGATTTATCAAGTTGAACAATATATATGTTTATGAATGTTTTAACGAGATCATATGATCCACGTGCGACGCACGTATTGTTTACTAGTAAAATAAAATGGTTAATGTGACTAATAGTCTCCAAAGTATCATATTTGAATCAGTTTGGTCTCTAAAGTAAAATTTGTTATATTATAATCCTTAATGTTACATTTTGGCCTCACTGGTAAAATGGTAAGATCATGATTTCTTGTTGCACTTTAGTCCTTAATGTTACAATTTTGGTCTCATTTTAGTCTTTTTTACACTGATTTTGACTCTTTGGCCCCAAAAAAAGTACGAAAAAAAAATCTATTTTTGGCATTTTTCTTAAATACAAAATAAATACAATTTATCTAATTTGATTATTATTATTTAGCTAATATATAATTAGTATATACTAGTAGGTAATGTTTAAATAGAAGGATAAAATTAATATATATATATATATATTAAAGAATAATTCCTAAATAAAACAATGAGAACAACTACTTATTGTGATTGTTACTATTTAGCTAATATATACTAATATAGTTAATGTCTAAATAAAATGATAAAAATAAATTAATTAATTTTTCCTCATTAAATAAATTAATGATTACTTAATCATTCAATTAATTGATTTCAAATTAATAAAAATAAGTTTTTTACTAATTACAAAATAATTTAAATTCACTTATTTTAATTTCTAATAATAAGATAAGTATTTTAACAAAATAAGAAAAAAATATTACCTAATAATTAATTATATATTTATTACATGACTCACCCTGCTCGACAGGCTCGCTCACCTTGATTGCTTTGATTGGCTCACGAGTCTCAATCGTTCGACTCGCTCGACCGGACCACCCTCCACCAATTTTGACAAATCACATTCAACTTTCTAGCATCCACTGTTGTACTACCTTGACCCTGACTCACCTCATCCAAAGCCCACTATCGTTACTCTACTGTCCAAATAGACCAAACTGCACCCAACTGATATTAACGAATTACACTAGATTGGATTAGACTTTGACTTCCAAGAAAACTACGCACAACATGGTGATTTGATTCCCCTGAGGGATATGTAGACATCTTGAGCAAAAAACTCAAGTTCGATCCATATCATCACATAATTATACATCTCAAAACACATCTCTCTTTATTGTCAACATAACATCTAATTTCGAAAGGAGATCCTTGGATGTCAATGGTCCAGATGACATGCTCTGGAGAAAAGCTCTAGATGAAGACGAGTCCCACCTCCAACAGAGATGTTCATAACTACCCCCAACAACATCCTTTAAAAAGCATGTGCCCGGTAATGGGGGAGGGGGGATATGATGTGTCAAAGAAAAATACTGAGGGTAAAATTGTCCCTTATCAGCTACATTATTGATGGTACAATTATTTATTGATTATCGCCGGCAATGTGGAATACTGATGTGGTGGTGAACCTCTCATTCTAATTCAGTGCTCTTCGAATCGTGTGGGAAGGTTTCCCTTCACAAGGCTCACCAACTTGATCTTCCGTGGGAACCGTGTGTCCGAATAGGCCTGGAAAAGAAAGTCAACCTAACCGGTTACCTTTGCCACTCAAGTGGACGGCATTTTCCGTGCTTAGGCCCCTTCTCCCCTTCCAACATCAAAGAGTCCATCGCCTGCCTTAGTAGTCTCAAATAAGGCGTGCAGGCCTGCCCCTTTTTTGAGTAGGTGATTCACTACCGAAGCGAAGAAAAGGATCGATCAAGAAAAGGGGGTACTACTAGCCCTCTGCCCTTGTGAAGAAAGATATCTAGATAAGGCCACAACAAACGAAACCTGCATTGATGAGGTCCATGAGCCCATTAACTCTTCTGTGAATATGCTACCATCACAATGTTGAACCATATATTGTGTACACTTTTTTTTAATAAAATCACATACTCTTTGCTTTTCTTATTTACCACAAGTTAATATTCTTTATCTTCTATGAGTAATATCTAAACTATACATGGTGCTAACACGAGTCCTTTGCACCAATGGCATCGCTATTCGAACTTAATAGATTCTTTTCTCGTCTTTCTTGAATTTCATTTGTGTCCGAATTCACCAACCTATCCATCCATCCATTCAATCATAACATAAAAAGAGTGGTGGCACCACTGAGCAAGTTGGGTACGTGTACTTTTGTATAATCATGTGCATATGTGCGTGTGGCAAGGTATGTTTGTGTACCAAGTACAGTGCATGCCCCTAGAATTGGAAATCGTTAAAGGTGTAGGAAAGGGTGATGGATTCTATGGCCATGGGGAAGAAGATTTTGAGAAGAAGACAAGTTCACGTGTGGGGTAATTGGGAGATAGGGAACAATCACTCACACACATGTAATGTTTCTTTCCTTTTCCCTACACTTCAAATCATGTTTTGTTTGCCGCCCTTAATCTATCTCCATATATTTGTGTGTCCACAAGTATGATTTATAATAAAGAAATGAAATAGGAGTAGCAAAATCTATTTTCCTCTCCTTATATATTGGATGTTTTATTTTAAATTTGAGATTGAGATTGGTCTTGGAGTACAGTGACAGAAGGGAGTTTGACTACGAGACCCACTATTAATCAAGGATGAAAATCGGCTTTAGTGGTTCTAGATGTCAAGTTGAAAGGTTTTGTTAAATAGATATTAATAGTAGCTAATCGTCGTTTTGTAGATATTTGACCTTATCTATATAAGTTGTCAGTATTGTTCAACGACTGCGTCAATTATATCACTTATTGATATGTTGTTATGGTAAAAGATGATAACATTGTTACTACACTTGTCCATGTTGAAATCATAAGAAAGATCATTGATGTTGTAGAACATATTATTTCACTTAATACCCTAATGATTCATAAGTGACAATTTTAATATCATCTTTCAAAATTCATCCGGAATATTGCTTTTTTATTATTGTAACGGGATAAGTCCTTTTATCTTTATAAGAGATCAATGGCGATTAAAGTACCACAAAATGATCACTATAAACTCAATAATTATTAGCTAGGGTCCATGATCAGAAATAAAGGTGCCAATTAATTATGATATATATAAAATATAAAAGGACTATGTTAACAAGGCATACTGAAATAAAGAGGTAGAATGACTAAAATAATTTAAATATCACACAAAATAAAGCCAATAATTGAAGTTAGAGAGTCATCACTCATCAATGAAACCCTGGCCACATACTATACTTCACTACTTATCTATGGGATTGGGGGCTGATACATTAAATCGTCTAATCTTCTTCACACTTTAGTTCTTCGTTTTTATGTAGATGGCGACTGATATACCAAGCTTGGGTCCTGGGTCGTTCGTATACACGAACCTGTTGGTGACGTTGATTTACCTCGCCAAAACTCCCAGGTCGGTCATTAATACGAGTCTAGTGAGTGGTGAAAGTTAATACAAGTCCAACCTTCATCAAATACAAGTTATGCTCTGGCATTAGGTTCGAAGGATCCGCGTGTTTCTAAATGGACCCAATAGGGTCGACCTGTAACCTTAAGTGAGACCCGGGATCAGAACCGTCTATTAACTACATGTGGTGTGATCTTAGGGCCCCGACTGTCACTATCATATCCGTACGACATGAACATCCATAAATATCATTTCAGAACAAGTAATAAGGGTTCACAGTTTGATTTTCTACTATAAACTTGAGAGTAAGTTCCCTATATACAAATTTGGGCTCTCTGTACGCAAATACGACTCTCCAACTGGAAGCGTATCTCTCTCTTGAACTACGTTAAACTTGATCCTCAAGTAGGTACGTAGGCAGCTTAGTATCATCTAAGTGTAGTCTATAATCTAGTTTTTGCCTCGTATAGTCGTGTGACTCGACCCAGACTGAGATAGGAAGGGTCCCCCCGGATCTGACCTAAACCTAAAAGAATTAGAAGTGAGCATAAGGTCTCTTTAAAAAATACATAATTGAAGTGTAAAGATGAAAGTTTAATTAGAAGTGAGAAAGAATCCTCAATGGATGATTGCAACTCATATGTGGCTATCCCATACTCTCCTAGCCTTGGTTTTGACAATTCAAATGGTGGTACATCCAAGTGATTTATATATCCTCTGATTTTCTCATTCTCGACCGTAGTATCACTTGGGTTCTCAAAATATGCATCGAATGGATCACTAGAGTTGTAAACCTTGACTTCAACCTTGTCCACTCTATCTCTCTGGTGATTGATGCACTTTTTTAAGAAATCGAGAGATATGATGGTAGGTGGTGTTGGATTCTTGAAGATTTCTAATGTCTTTTCTTGGTCATCTGATGGGATGGATTTCGGAGACTCTGTGCTGAATTTTGAATCCTCTAGTGATGTTTCTTCTGGAGCCTCATCATTCTCCTCTGTGCTAATATATGTGGTGTTTGATGACCTCTCTGCAACTAAGTTGGAGATTTGGTTCAGTTGTGACGTTCTTGATAGATGCCTCGATATTTTGAGACTGCTCATCGTTCGACTTCATCCATTGGATCACCAACTCTTCAAAACTTGGGTTCCTATCACATTTCTTATAATCCCCTTGGTTCTGAAAATTAGTCGGTTCAAATTCTCCTTGCATTAGAAAGGGGGACCTATCTTGTTGCAGGTATGCTTGTGAAGCTCTCATAGCATAATAACTCAATGGCAAGTCCTGCTGACTTCTACATCTTTGATGGCAGTAGCCACTATGGAGATCGCCTCCACACCACGAACAAAAATCTTGAACATGACTTTCATAAGCACTCCATCCTCGTTGTGACCAATTAAAGTTATAATAATTCATCTCATCAAGAATCAATTGAAAAAAAAAAGAAAAAAAAAGACTTAATCCCAGAACAGATAAGAGAATCTCAATATTAAATAAACAATTGTACCCAGCAAAGGCGCCAAAAACTTGACACGCAAAAACCTAGCAAGTGCACTACATCGTGCAAGTAATATAGTGGATATTTAAGTCCGGATTATCGTACCCAAGGGACAACGTATTTAAGCATTGAAACTACTGTATTACCTAATTCCAAGTTAAATCAAATATTTAAGGTGTGATTGTTTAAATAAACTAAAGAAAATTAATTATGTAAAACACGTAGAGATTGAAAAATCAGAGGAAGAGAGATAACTAAGACACGTGATCTGGCCAAACTACTCCTTATCGATTATGAAGTGTGTTATTCAATTATTACTTATCATGCTATGGCGGAAACTCCAAAATTATACACTACCCAATCTCTTGGTATAGTGCGTCTATGTTAATTAATGATTCCCTATATCCCTATATGTGAATTCAATTAATAAACATGCATTAACAAGATTTATGAGATTCCCCGTTACCGGAAGGCTACACGAATGGATCGAATCTATCCCTAGTCAATTCTAAGACGTGATGTTCAATTGCTCAAACATCCTTAACCTATATCTTCTCGGAATCTAAGCTAAGCAATTTATCAAACAAGTGGTGATCAAGCACTCATATGCATTAAACACAACAAATTGAACACATAGCATGCCGAGTAATAATCAAAAACATAAATTTATAAACGATAATTCATAGTTTGCCTTCACACGGCCTTAGTCAAACGAATTTAGTTCATGATCGAAAAGAAAGAGAAATAACAATTTTCAAAAGACATGTTCAATGAACTAATTTCAAAAGAAAGTGAAAAACTCCCTATTACAATCTTGATTTTCTCATTGTTGCTTGAATTCTCCGTTTTCGTAGACGAATTCGGAGTCTTCAAGCTTTTCTCTTGCTTCCCTAGGTTTTCTCTCAATCCTTGTGTTGTAAAAAGTGTGTTCTCCTCCAAAAACTGACTTAAAACACTATTTATAGGTTGCTGTACGCATACGGGATGCTGCGGCATCGAAGTCGGGATGCTGTGGCATCGAAGTTTCACTCGCACAGCCGTTTTACACTGTGATGCTGCGGCATCACAGGTTTGTCGATTTTTTTCTTGACTTTTTCTTCATCTTTTGGATCCAATGATGCTCTACACCTGATACACACAAATAAAACAAATCAAGGTATAATGTGCGATAAAATTTACTAGAAAACTAGCCAAATCCAAGAAAAGAGGCGCCCGAAAAGGCGTAAAATATGAGCTTATCACATAAATTAATCTTCTTGAATACTGAAGAAGTGGGGGACTTAATGATATACCAAGCTTGGGTCTTGGGTCGTTCGTGTACACGAACCTGTTGGTGACGTTGATTTACCTCACCAAAACTCCCAGGTCGGTCATTAATACCAGTCTAGTGAGTGGTGAAAGTGAATACAAGTCCAACCTTCATCAAATACAAGTTATGCTTTGGCGTTAGGTTCGCTTCTAAATGGATCCAATAGGGTCGACCCGTAACCTTAAGTGAGACCCGGGATCAGAACCGTCTATTAACTACACGTGGTGTGATCTTAGGGCCCCGACTGTCACTATCATATCCGTACGACATGAACATCTATAAATATCATCTCAGAACAAGTAATAAGGGTTCACAGTCTGATTTTTTACTATAAACTTGAGAGTAAGTTCCCTATATACAAATTTGGGCTCTCTGTACGCAAATACGACTCTCCAACTAGAAGCGTATCTGATAAGAGGCATTTTTTACGTGTTTTTAAGCCCATGGGACTTATGCTATGGATTCATTTATTGACAAAATCCTGCCACATTTGCGTTTAAGCGGGGTGTTAAGTGATTACAGGTGATAAATTTGAGCATACGAAGAAACGAGGCGAAAAACGACGTATAAAACAAGTTCAGGCCAATTTGCTTCTGTCGTCCACGCCCAGGCGCCGGACAAGATGCAAATAACGTCAACATTCTACTGTCCACGCCTAGGCGCCGTCCTATCCACGCCTAGGCGCCGCATCTGCACCACTTTCCAAGTTCGAGCGCTATTTCCGTGTGTGTAGAGACCGAATTGGATGAAGTTCCCTTCTACAATGTTGTAGAACTATGTGTTAGCTTCAAATGAGAACTTGAATCATCCAAATCGGAGTTTCTTGGAGAGAGTTATGAATGAAATACAATTGCTGCGCAGGACAAATTGCATTTAATTTCAGCATTCTGTCAGCGGCGCCCAAGCGCCGTAATGCCCACGCCTAGGCGTGACCACACCCGAGTTTTGATTCCTTTCAGCCAAAAGATCATCATTTGATGGGGGAATGGAACATTTAAAGCCAAGAGGTCATCACATGTATGGAGGCGATGTCATAAGTGTGTTTCTTAGTAGATCTACTTTATGGAATTTTATACTACACACTTTAGAGTAGTGTAGGACACACTAGGGGAGACACACACTAGGGAGCCCAGCAGTTTCTTGTCTTCTTAAGCCATTTTTCTTCACTCTTGACCGAGCACATCTTGGAGGAGGAGGCAGCTGGCCATTACTCTTCACCCATCATCATTCATCACCATTCTTCATCACTTTTGGAGGGGAACAAAGAGAGAGGAGTTAAGGATTGAAGTTCAAAAGCAAGGATCCATCATCAATCAATTGAGGGAGTTTTAATTACTTGCATTTACATGTTTATTTCCATGAGTATGTATATGTTTGTATTAGATTTTCTTAAGGCCTTGATGAGAGGCTAATATTGTAGAACTAAGGCCATGTGAAGGCCAATTTATGAATCAATATATGTGAAGTGAATTTTCGTATTAATTCTCATATTGCTTTGTGTGTTGATTTTGAGCTTTTATTACAATCATGTGCTTGATCACCATATGCTTGCTATCTTGCCTAGTCTAGTTATTCGAGAGAAGATAGATTAGGGTTCAATGGAATCAACTCATCATCCGAAACTAATGTGGAATTGCCCCTAGACATAGGTAAAGATTTCTGGGTGCAGTTAGCCGAATTTATCCGGGGAAACTCTAGAACGTTAATGCTTGGTTATTGATTAGATTCTCGGATAGACATATTTAGAGAACCATCAATTAATCATAGGATTATTATGTGCCGAGACATCGGGTAATAATTATTTAAGGAATTTCCACCAAAGCAATAGGAGTCTAATAATTCGAGGAGGAGCTCATATATATTGACGAGTAAATTCGGTTGTAGCATGTGCCTTAGTCATTTTATCATACGTGAGATTTAATCTATAGTACGTTTCTCTTTGGTTCTTCGTTTGTTTACTCTTTTTTCTTGCACTTTACTTTAATTGTCTTTTCTTTTATCGAAAATCATTAACTAGAATTCAAGTCCTTGTGGTTCGACAACCCGGACTTTTTGTCCACTTATTACTACACACGTCTAGTGCACTTGCTATCATAGCACGTTAGCTTTTAGCGTGTCAAGTTTTTGGCGCCGTTGCCGGGGACTTGTTTATTTTAGTTTTTGATTTTCGTTTACATTTTTTATAATTCTTAGTTTTCGTTTATTTCTTGATTCTCTTTTATTTTCGTGTTTAGTCTAATTTTGTTCTTGTATTTAATTGTTAGGATCTTGAGGTGCATGACCCGCTCCTCAAACAAGCCTCTATACGAGTTGGAGCCCGAAATTGAACGAGTTCTTCGGACTAGTAGGCGAGCAAGAGAAATGGCCAATAATCTCAACCAAAACCCGAATGGAAATTTCCCGGACATGAACTCACCGGAAATTAGGGAGTGGTTACAAGGTGTTCTACAAGCCATGCAAGCGGTACCTACTCCACAACTCCCGTCAGTTCGGGGTAGCTTACCACCTAGGGTCCATACTGTTCCGGGGCCCGTGGTCGTGCCTAACTTCTTTGCACCAAACTACCACATTCCGGCTCACATTTTTAATATGGTGCAAGGAGAACCTTTCTATGGAGAACCGGACGAATCACCTCACGCTCATTTAGAGACTATAGACGATGCTCTTGTGACCATTCAATTTCACCCACGGGATCTTGATGCAATTCGTCTAAGAGTTTTCCATTTCTCATTGAAGGATAGGGCGACAACATGGTACAAATCCTTACCTCCACAATCTATTACAACATGGGGTGAGTTGGTCGATGCCTTTTTAAATAAATTCTTTCCACCCTCCAAAATCAGTGAGCTCCGGAGTAATATAAAAGGGTTTAGGCAAAGGAGCAATGAGTCTTTAGCCGAGACTTGGGCTAGATATAAGGGCATGCTCCGTAAATGTCCCGATCATAATTTTGGGTTGAATGAACAAGTGCTCCATTTCTATGATGGGGTTAGGTCACGTATTCGGCATAGACTCAACGCGGGTGCGGGAGGAGATCTCCTTGGGTTAGACTGCAAAGTGTATGGGACAAAGTCGAACAGTTGGCCCGAGAAGATGAGCTTTACCCCGACGATGAAGAGGCCTCATCCTCTAAAAAGGTTGCTTGTATTGAGGAAGTAGTTGAGGGAGTAGTAGTCTTGGAACCGGAGGTTGGCAACGTTAATTATGTGGGGAATCAAAATCAACCTCGGGTGAACTTTCATGTACCCGAGAATTTTCCAAAAAGGCCCAACCCCGCACAAAACGCATAACCGGGGATCTATCAAGCTCCACAACCACCTTTCAATAACCCACCTCCGAGGCAAGGCAATTTCAATGGACAAGGTCAAGGTCAAGTGCAAATGCGACCTCCCACAATCGATGAGAAACTAGATGCTCACATGAAAAAGTCCGATACATCTTTCAACGAACTTCGGGGTATGATAAAGGATATGTGTATGGAGATGAAGGATTTGCGAACACAAGTGGGGCAACTTTCTAATGCGGTTAACGGTAGAGCCCCGGGGACTCTCCCAAGCGACACGGAATAGAACCCGAAGGCCCAATGCAATGCCATAGCCTTGAGAAGTGGCAAACAATTGGAGAGTGACACTGCCAATACATCCGCGCCCGAGCGCCCCGACATGCACGCCCAGGCGCCTGATCTCCCCTGTTCTGGACAAAATTCTCTATTTTCCGCGCCCGAGCGCCCTGACATGCACGCCCAGGCGCCTACAGATCCGCGCGTAGGCGCCAATATACGCGCCCAGGCGCCGCCTACTGTTTCAGTGGGTTTTCATCCGTCTAATCCAACGCTTTCTCCCCCTATCGAAGTTCGTCTCCCCTTCCCAAATGCTCACAAAAAGAAGAAAAAGGAGATGGATCCGAGCTTTCTTCGAATTTTGGCAATCCTTCGGGAAGTGAGAATTAATATTCCGTTTATTGACGCCATTCTCCAAATGCCGAATTATGTGAAGTTCTTCAAGGACATACTCTCCAACAAGCAGAAGTGGGAGGAGAATGAGATGGTGTGCCTCACGGAAGAATGCTCCGCCGTATTGCTCAATAAATTGCCAACTAAGCTCCAAGATCCCGGGAGCCTCACAATCCCGTGCACGATTGGGTCCTTATCGTTCAAGAAGGTGTTATGTGACTCGGGGGCCAGCATCAATCTTCTTCCATACTCACTATTTAAAAAGCTAGGCCTTGGAAATCCCAAGCCGACCTCAATGAGCCTTCAACTAGCCGACCGATCAATCAAGAGGCCCAAGGGGATAATCGAAGACGTTCTTGTCCAAGTCGACAAGTTTTATTTTCCCGTTGATTTCGTGGTACTCGATATGGAAGAAGATGTGGAGGTACCATTAATCCTAGGGAGACCATTCCTAGCCACGGGTAAGGCGGTGATTGACATTGCTAATGGTAAGCTTACCTTGAATGTGGGCGATGACAAAGTTACCTTTGATGTTTACAAAGTCCTTAAACACCCTATTGATCATGACTCGTGTTATCGAATTGATACATTTGACCAGTTGATTGTTGAGTATTTACAGGACAATACAATTGAAAATTCTCTCGAACAGGATCTTATGAAATCTATGCAAGTGGACTCGGAGAGAGATGATCTAGTGGAAAGGGTTCTAAGCTTGGAGTACAAATCTTCCTCTCATTCGGGAGGCTCCATCAAAGTTGATAGATCATTGTCAGGAGCACCTCGCCCATCTATTGAAGAACCCCCCTCTCTCGAACTCAAACCCCTCCCCTCCCACCTTAAATATGTGTACTTGAACGACGACGAAACACTCCCATTGATCATTTCCTCATCTCTTTCAGGATCACAAGAAGAGCAATTTAATGACGGTGTTGAGATCTCACAAACGGGCTTTTGGGTGGAAACTTGCGGACATCAAAGGCATTAGTCCAGCGATATGTATGCACAAAATACTTATGGAGGACTCCACCAAGCCTACACGCCAACCCCAAAGGAGGTCAAACCCACAAATCCAAGAGGTAGTAAAGAAGGAAGTGATTAAACTGCTCGACTCAGGTATAATCTATCCTATTTCTGATAGTGCGTGGGTGAGCCCTACCCAAGTGGTGCCTAAGAAAGGGGGGATAACGGTAATTGAGAATGCGAATAATGAGCTAATCCCAACTCGTATAATTAGTGGGTGGCGTGTGTGTATAGATTACCGTAAGTTGAATGATGCCACCCGTAAGGATCATTTCCCCCTCCCCTTTATTGACCAAATGCTTGAACGATTAGCCGGGCATGATTTCTATTGTTTTCTAGATGGTTACTCCGGCTATAATCAAATTGCCATAGATCCCGAGGACCAAGAGAAAACCACTTTCACTTGTCCTTATAGCACATTTGCTTATAGAAGGATGCCATTTGGCTTGTGTAATGCCCCGGCCACTTTTCAAAGATGCATGATGGCTATTTTTCATGATATGGTTGAAGATTTCCTTGAAATTTTTATGGATGACTTTTCTGTATTCGGAACAACTTTTGATATTTGTCTTGCTCATTTAAATGTTGTGCTTAAACGTTGTGAGGAAACCAACCTTGTTTTGAATTGGGAAAAATGTCATTTAATGGTCCGGGAGGGGATTGTGCTTGGCCACAAGATCTCTCAAAAAGGGATCGAAGTGGACCAAGCCAAGATTGAGGTCATTGAAAAACTTCCCCCGCCCACTTCGGTCAAAGTTGTTAGGAGTTTTCTCGGGCATGCCGGTTTCTATAGGCGATTCATTTTGAATTTCTCTAAAATTGCGAAACCGTTGTCTAATTTGCTTGTCAAAGATGCACCTTTTGATTTCAATTCTTCTTGTATGCAGGCCTTTCTTGATTTGAAGGAACGCTTAGTTTCCGCCCCTATCATGTCACCCCCCGATTGGAGCTTACCATTCGAGTTGATGTGTGATGCGAGTGACACCGCGGTTGGAGCGGTCCTTGGCCAAAGGAAGGAGAAGGTATTTCGAACCATTTACTATGCTAGTAAAAATCTTAACGATGCACAATTGAATTATGCCACCACAGAAAAAGAATTACTAGCCATAGTCTTTGCATTCGATAAATTCCACTCTTACCTCGTGCTAAACAAAGTGATAGTTTACACCGATCATTCGGCTTTAAAATATTTGCTTGCCAAGAAAGATGCTAAACCAAGACTTCTTAGGTGGATTTTGTTACTCCAAGAATTTGATTTAGAGATAAAAGACAAGAAAGGCACCGAAAATGTAGTAGCCGACCACCTCTCACGATTAGAGCTAGTGAATGATCCGTTAGATGAGATACCAATTCGTGAGGAATTCCCGGATGAACACCTCCTTGCTATTTCTGACAAAATTTCACCTTGGTATGCTAACTTTGCCAATTACATTGTTACGGGCCGTCTTCCCCCGGATATCACTTTTCATCAAAAGAAGAAATTTCTATTTGATGTGAAGCAATATCTTTGGGACGAACCCTTTCTATTCAAAGTTTGTGCAGATGGCTTAATTCGACGTTGCATACCCGAAACGGACGTGCATGCTATCCTATCTCATTGTCATGATATGGCGGTGGGTGGCCATTTTGGGCCCTCCAAAACGGTAGCTAAGATTCTCCAATCAGGTTTCTTCTGGCCTACTCTTGTTAAAGATGCACATCATTATGTCAAATCTTGTGATCGCTGTCAACAAATGGGGAACATCTCTAAACATCATGAAACGCCCTTAAATAGCATGTTAGAGTGTGAGTTGTTTGATGTATGGGGTGTGGATTTCATGGGCCCTTTCCCCAGTTCTTGTTCAAATAAATATATCCTTGTTGCGGTAGACTATGTCTCCAAAAGGGTGTAAGCCGTGGGCTTGCCTACTAATGATGCTCGGGTTGTCACTCGTTTTCTGAAGAAGCATATTTTTACTCGATTTGGAACTCCCCGAGCCATCATTAGTGACGGGGGCACCCACTTCTACAACAAGCAGTTTGAACTTTTATTGACCAAGTACGGGGTGAAGCATAAAATTTCGACCCCATACCACCCACAAACTAGTGGCCAAGTGGAGGTCTCGAATAGGAAGATTAAGCGTATTTTAGAAAAAACTGTTAACGCATCAAGAAAGGATTGGTCCCTTAAATTGGATGATGCTCTTTGGGCTTATCGGACCGCCTATAAAACCCCAATTGGCATGTCCCCGTATCGTCTTGTTTTTGGCAAAACATGTCACTTGCCCGTTGAACTTGAGCATCGTGCTTATTGGGCCATTAAGTTTCTAAATTTTGACTCTCAACGTGTAGGTACACAACGTTTGCTACAACTCAACGAGCTCGAAGAATGGCGTCATCTTGCCTATGAGAACGTGAAACTCTATAAGGAGCGGACCAAAATGTGGCATGACAAACATATTCTCCCCCAGGAATTCCACAAGGGAGAGCGGGTGTTGCTATACAACTCTCGACTCCGACTCTTCCCCGAGAAGCTTAAGTCTCGATGGTCAGGCCCATTTTTGATTTCCCATGTCTATCCATCCGGCGCCGTCGAGCTTACAACAGATAAAGGACATACTTTCTTGGTCAACGCTCAACGTCTAAAACCTTACTTAGGGATGGATGGACCGAGAGACAAAGAGTCCTTCATCCTCGAGGACCCTTCGTGATTCTTCGCTTTCAGTCGAGCTAATGACTCTAAACTAGCGCTTCTTGGGAGGCAACCCATGTTTTCTTTCTGTTTCCTTTTCTTTTTCTCTTATTATCCCGTTTGTTGCTTTATTTTCTAGTCTTAAATCTTTGTTAGTTTGTGTTTTAAGTGTTTTGTCTTTCCCCTTTTGAAACAGGAAATGGAAATTCTTTACATAATATTTCTGAAGAGCCCGCCTAGGCACCTAACGACGCGCGCCTAGGCGCCCATAGCGCCTATGTGTTTCAACATGTTTCTGAAAGGGCCGCCCAAGCGCCGAAAAACTCCCGCCTAGGCGCGGAAAGTTTCACTAAAAAATCCAGGTACGCTGTGTCGCGCGCCTAGGCGCCCGTTTCTGATTTAAACCTAATTGTGGGTCAAAACGGTCAAAATTCTCACAAAATCTTCACAACTCCTCTCCCACGCGATTTTCGGCGACACTCTCACCATTTCCGACCATTTCCACCGTGTTTCACCGCCACTTTCCATCAACATAACTCGCTGCACAGTGGCTCCTCTTTCACATCCGACTCGGTGCGATAATTTTGGGGAAAAAAGGTGAGTTTTAGCTTTACCCTTCTTCCATTTCCGATTCATAGGCGACGAGTAGGTGCCTTACGTTATATTTTGAGGATTATTTGGGGCTTCGTCCGATTGTGGGTTTTTGTTGCATTTGAGGAATTTATTGGATTAGAGGGTTGTCATCGATTTGTGGGTTGTTGTCGATTTGTGGTTTGTTGTTGTTTAATTTGTGATATATTGTTGCTGGATTGTGGGTTGCTCTCTGATTTTGTTGTGTTGTTGGGCGTTGACAATTATTGTGTTGGGTTGGTTGCATTCGGGTTGATTTGAGTAGTTGAGAAATTGAGATAATTTTAACCATTGTTGTTGCAAATGACGAGAACTACCAACAAACCGTCCAAGGGTAAGAAAAAAGTGGGTGAGGGTTCCGCTAATGAGCCCGAGACTCCCGATAATACCCGTTTTGAAAATTCCAAAGTCCAAATTATGTGTCAGAGTTTGAGCACCCCCCGCACCCTTATTAAGGAGCACTATTTGACCACCCGGGGACAGCCCTCTGTGCACGAATTGATACAGTTCCATCACTTACAGTTTTTCTGTCAAAAGCCCGAGGCCATCCGTCTTCCTTGGGTCCTGGAATTCTTCAGCTCCGGGGTTTATGATGAGATTGAGACGTGAGGATGGCTGGGGACTACCCTTTTGGTGCGGGGCAAACATGTCGATTATGAGTTGAGACAGATTAGAGAGAGCATAGGCACCCCCACCCCTCAGACATGCGAGTTCACCACTCTTTACAATGCAGGGCGCCTCCGGGTTAGCCTGTCGGATATTTTGCGGGTTATTGCCCGAGAGGATTGGGAGTGGGTACCCGGAGAAGCTCATGTCCCCCGTAGGGCTCTACTTCCCGAGGCTGCTTTCTGGCTCGACTTCATCCGATTCAATTTAATACCGAGTACCAATCGGTCAGAGGCAAATAAGGAACGGGCCACCCTCATCTATACTATTATGTCCAAGAAAGCTGTGGACTTTGCCCGGGTGATCCACAACTGGGTGATCCACAAGTCTTTGACGGATCACTTTAGGAAGTTGAAGAATGGGTTAGGGCCGTTGATTGACAAAGAATTGGCTAAGTAAAAGGGCGAAGGGCCCACTCGGAAGAATCCCATCATTCTCCCGCCGCTGATCACAATTTTATGCAAAGCAACTAAGGTTCCCACATTTCCTATGGAGCGTACTGAGCTCCCTGGTTCTTATCTCGCCGTGGTAGCTGACGACCCCCAGGCTCCTCCACCACCAGCTACTTCCAAGAGGCCTCGCCCGTCTTCATCCCAGTTTACTAGTTCCCCACAGTTTCCACCTATGGATGCCGCCGCCATTAGACAATTAAAGGATGAATTGAGGGATGAGTTGCGAGATGAGATGAGGGTGGTCATGTCCGACACTTGTGCTTATTTCCGTCAGTGTATGGCCATTGAATACTGAAGAAGTGGGGGACTTAATGATATACCAAGCTTGGGTCCTGGGTCGTTCGTGTACACGAACCTGTTGGTGACGTTGATTTACCTCACCAAAACTCCCAGGTCGATCATTAATACCAGTCTAGTGAGTGGTGAAAGTGAATACAAGTCCAACCTTCATCAAATACAAGTTATGCTTTGGCGTTAGGTTCGCTTCTAAATGGATCCAATAGGGTCGACCCGTAACCTTAAGTGAGACCCGGGATCAGAACCGTCTATTAACTACACGTGGTGTGATCTTAGGGCCCCGACTGTCACTATCATATCCGTACGACATGAACATCTATAAATATCATCTCAGAACAAGTAATAAGGGTTCACAGTCTGATTTTTTACTATAAACTTGAGAGTAAGTTCCCTATATACAAATTTGGGCTCTCTGTACGCAAATACGACTCTCCAACTAGAAGCGTATCTGATAAGAGGCATTTTTTACGTGTTTTTAAGCCCATGGGACTTATGCTATGGATTCATTTATTGACAAAATCCTGCCACATTTGCGTTTAAGCGGGGTGTTAAGTGATTACAGGTGATAAATTTGAGCATACGAAGAAACGAGGCGAAAAACGACGTATAAAACAAGTTCAGGCCAATTTGCTTCTGTCGTCCACGCCCAGGCGCCGGACAAGATGCAAATAACGTCAACATTCTACTGTCCACGCCTAGGCGCCGTCCTATCCACGCCTAGGCGCCGCATCTGCACCACTTTCCAAGTTCGAGCGCTATTTCCGTGTGTGTAGAGACCGAATTGGATGAAGTTCCCTTCTACAATGTTGTAGAACTATGTGTTAGCTTCAAATGAGAACTTGAATCATCCAAATCGGAGTTTCTTGGAGAGAGTTATGAATGAAATACAATTGCTGCGCAGGACAAATTGCATTTAATTTCAGCATTCTGTCAGCGGCGCCCAAGCGCCGTAATGCCCACGCCTAGGCGTGACCACACCCGAGTTTTGATTCCTTTCAGCCAAAAGATCATCATTTGATGGGGGAATGGAACATTTAAAGCCAAGAGGTCATCACATGTATGGAGGCGATGTCATAAGTGTGTTTCTTAGTAGATCTACTTTATGGAATTTTATACTACACACTTTAGAGTAGTGTAGGACACACTAGGGGAGACACACACTAGGGAGCCCAGCAGTTTTTTGTCTTCTTAAGCCATTTTTCTTCACTCTTGACCGAGCACATCTTGGAGGAGGAGGCAGCTGGCCATTACTCTTCACCCATCATCATTCATCACCATTCTTCATCACTTTTGGAGGGGAACAAAGAGAGAGGAGTTAAGGATTGAAGTTCAAAAGCAAGGATCCATCATCAATCAATTGAGGGAGTTTTAATTACTTGCATTTACATGTTTATTTCCATGAGTATGTATATGTTTGTATTAGATTTTCTTAAGGCCTTGATGAGAGGCTAATATTGTAGAACTAAGGCCATGTGAAGGCCAATTTATGAATCAATATATGTGAAGTGAATTTTCGTATTAATTCTCATATTGCTTTGTGTGTTGATTTTGAGCTTTTATTACAATCATGTGTTTGATCACCATATGCTTGCTATCTTGCCTAGTCTCGTCATTCGAGAGAAGATAGATTAGGGTTCAATGGAATCAACTCATCATCCGAAACTAATGTGGAATTGCCCCTAGACATAGGTAAAGATTTCCGGGTGCAGTTAGCCGAATTTATCCGGGGAAACTCTAGAACGTTAATGCTTGGTTATTGATTAGATTCTCGGATAGACATATTTAGAGAACCATCAATTAATCATAGGATTATTATGTGCCGAGACATCGGGTAATAATTATTTAAGGAATTTCCACCAAAGCAATAGGAGTCTAATAATTCGAGGAGGAGCTCATATATATTGACGAGTAGATTCGGTTGTGGCATGTGCCTTAGTCATTTTATCATACGTGAGATTTAATCTATAGTACGTTTCTCTTTGGTTTTTCGTTTGTTTACTCTTTTTTCTTGCACTTTACTTTAATTGTCTTTTCTTTTATCGAAAATCATTAACTAGAATTCAAGTCCTTGTGGTTCGACAACCCGGACTTTTTGTCCACTTATTACTACACACGTCTAGTGCACTTGCTATCATAGCACGTTAGCTTTTAGCGTGTCAGTATCTCTCTCTTGAACTACGTTAGACTTGATCCTCAAATAGGTACGTAGGTAGCTTAGTATCATCTAAGTACAGTCTATAATCTAGTTTTCACCTCGTATAGTCGTGCGACTCGACCCAAACTGAGATAGGAATGGTCCTTCCGAATCTGACCTAAATCAGCGCCCACTGCTTTTCTATTTCTTCTCTGATCAATTCAAAAACACAAACTCCATAAAATCTATAAGCTTGCCACTTGCAAATTATTTGACAAAATTTTAAGTGATAATATAAAATTTCTCACTTACATAATATATATATATATATATATTTATATATATTTTATGACAATTTTTAATTATAGTAACAAAGTTGTGTTTAAATTGTCACAATTAATAATTGCGACACACGTATTTTGACTATACGGATATAATCACAAAGTTTTTTTTTTTTTTTGAACAAATATAGTCACAAAGTTATTGTGATACGGGTTTGCTAGTAAGTTATCGCTAATGTCAAATAAAAATCTATTTATGAATTTTGTGACACTAATTTATACCATGAGATCAGTCAATTACCCTTATATACTAATAAAACCTTAAAACATTCATCTGAACTAAAATAGTTGGCTTTGATTTTTTTTTAAGAAAAATCAGTCTTACATATTATTCGAAAGTTTACAACGCTTGAAACAATATAATTCATATCGACTCAAACGATATAGTAAGAATATCTGAAATACCAACTATTAAGTTTCTTGAAAATAACAAATTTTAAGAACTCACAAATGAACATAAGAAAACTTTTATGTTCTAGACCACACTCTTATTCAAGAGAGTAAAACTCTCATTCGAGAAAGAAATCGAACTCTCATTCGAAAAAGAAAATAAAAACTAAACATAGTTATAAAATACTATCTAAAATCTTGTTTATAGTCTGTCTTCATCTCATCAGATCCACCTCTGTCTCATTAGATCTATCATATCTCGTCAAATCTGAAGGTAGGATACATAATTTGAAGAAATCCATAGTTGGCGTTGATGGACAAAGATAATCATGAGATAAAAAAAATGGATAAATTCACTTTGCCCCTTTTATAATATAATGAAATAGTCAAGTAAATTCACAATCAAATATTATATTTGGGACATTTTTTTTCTTCAAATTAATGAGGAAATATTTTCTATTAGTATCTTGTAGTTTGACAATATATTTTTCCTTTTCATCTAACTAATAGATTTTCAGCTTTTCAGATTCATTCATTCATTTTGGTCGATCAGATGTGATATAGGGTTTAGGGTATTTTATATTTTGTCTCATAGGAGTAATTTGCATTTTTGGTCCATAAGGTCATTTTGACTTTTGGTCCCAAATAAATGCGCCTCACTGCATTATATTCCGTAAGTCTATTTGTTAAGCAATTTAAGAACACAAAGTGGGCGCTAATTATTATTTAACAAAAACAAGCATGCGCATTGGACGTGGTTGTTAGAGGATTAAAATGCAAATTTTTATAAACTATAGGACCAAAAATGCAAATTGGACCAATTTGAAATTTTGGAGGTAATTAAGACTCTCTCTCCCCATCTCTCTAAACCCTAGTCTTCTTTTTTCTTTTATTTTCCTCCGCCGTCGATGACTTGGTGAAGCAGTCGTCTATTTCACCATTGTTACCACCACCATCGTCGGCGGGTTGGGTTGAAGCACTCTTTTTCAAGTTGTAAATCACATCTTCAAATCTGACGAGACCGATATGGATCTAACGAAACAGAGACAAATTTGACGAGATGAAGACGGGTGATACATACGTTTTTATATAGCGTTTTAGATTTTTTGTTTAGTATTTTATTTTCTCTCTTGTATGAGAGTTTGCTTTCTTTCTCGAATGAGAGTTTCATCTTTCCTTGAATAGGAGTTGCACAAGAATTTTCTTGTGTTCATTTGTGAATTCTTAAGATCTGTTATTTTCAAGAAACATCGATGTTCTTACTGCATCGTTTGAGTCGATATGAATTGTATTGTTTTAGGCGTTATAACTTTCGATTGAATGATATATAAGACCGATTTTTTAAAGGTAATTAAGAAAATTGGAAAGAACACTCACAAGTCGCAAGACCCTAAAATAAATTTATGTATCCAAACATCCATGAAAACTTTACTAAAAAACTTCATTGTACCAAATTGGGTTTTCAATTTCATAATGCTTAATTCAATGACCAACTACCTCCAAATTAAATTAGCAGCAATTTTTCACTTCCCTAATCTACAGGAAAAGTTTTAGGAACGTAGAAAACACCTAATGGTTTTAATCTATTGCTAGAATTTATATTTTGTATTTTAGATATGATCCAAAATGTTCTCAGTATTGTTCTAAATATAATTCTCTAAAATATATTTTTTTAACTCCATAAACTTGTACGTGACTTTGGGACTAAATTATGATGAGCTTCATATTAAAAAATGAGGTAATGACATTAAACCCTCCGAACTATTGACTTTTTTATAGATATTTATTTTTTTCAATTTGCATCCTAAATTTCACGGGATTTGCAGATTCTTATGTAACAACTTATTCCGACGAAAATTTTGTGTACCCATTTTAAACTAAGGTTTTCCTGTTTCATTTTGGTCCTTTTTTTGATTTTTTTACATTTTTCTCCCCTAAAAAAGTTGGAACTGCTTGATTGTGGCACCCAAAAATGCTTGGAATGGCCTCATTTTTCTCTACCAAAAACAAAAAATTAATTTGAAAAATAAAGAATCTCACAAAAATGGTTACAGCTACATGCTATTGTGGAAACTTGGTCAAGCTAAGGTGTTCATGGACCAATTCCAACCCTAGTTAGTTAAATACGGGATGGGAAAATTTGTCATTTATTACGTATGATATATTACGAAATTTTCTTGAAAGTTACGATGAAAAATTTGGCTAAAAAATACGTGAACGGGAAATAAATAGACTCATATATGTACGAGTATAATACGAATACAAATGAATTATTTGAGAATTAAAATACGGCTTATTTTTATATGAATTTGAATGATATATTGTTGTTATTTGTTTTCCTTTTTCAAGTAATAGTTTATTTGAGTATCTAGTTGACAATAATTAATATTTGGATAGATTATTGAAGTTCGTAGGTTTCTAATTGTGCAATACTCAATTAGTACTATGAAAAAACTTATATCAAAATTGAGTATCACATAATTAAAAACCTACGAACTTCGATAATCTATCCAAATATTAATTATTGTCAACTAGATACTCATATAAATTATTATTTTTATAAAATAAAAGCAAGTACAAGAAATTTATTATTCAAATTCATATAAACATAAGTCGTATTTTTACACCCGAATAATCCATTTGTATCCATAGTTTACTCGTACATCTACGGATCTATTTATTTCCCGTTATATTTTCGCTGATTTATGAAGACCTTAGTTGACCGGCGTGTGTAGTACACTTGCTCAATTTTAGTTCAATCTCCACCGGAAAGGATTAAAGTGAGACGAAATTGTTACTTTAGGGACGGTAGCATAACAAAATTTACTTTAGGGACGTAGGTAAGACAAATGTAATACTTAGGGGACTATAAGTGATATTTGTCCAAATTATTTTAGTATTTAAATGTTTATATTTTTATTTTTAAATCATTATTTAGGATAAACACTAACAACTGATAAACAACTTATATATATATATATGTATGTATGTATGTATGTATAAATTATAAAAGATTATGAAACCAAGTTGGGCCCGACCTGGAACTAGGTTGAACCCAGTCTGGAACCAAGTTGAACTCAAAACTTATTAGGAATCAATAGGAAAAAATTTATGCTAAATCGAGTCCAATAGTCATAGTGTCTATATCTCTCACATAGTAAGGTGTATTGTGTAACTGTGTAAGGTCTCCACACACACTTGTGTGAGAGAGATAAACACAAAATTCACACTCGAACCATTGGACTTGGTTTGACATAGAATTACCCGAACCAATAGTACCCAACCCAAAAAGATCCAAAACGAATTCTTACGACACACAACTAAACCCAAAACTAGTTGGGTTGGATTGGAACCATGGGTTGGAAACCATTTTGCCACCTTGAAAACTAAAAGTTAAAAAAGTCTCACTAATGAGACCAGAAATACAAATTACCTGGTCTCATTAGGAGAAATTTCATTTTGGGTACCACATGATAGACCTATTTTACTTTTGGTACCACACTTTTGCTTGTTCTCACTTTACGCATAAATGATATTTATTTTCTAACTTTGGGCACCTCTGTCAATCAACCAACGGAAATTGACTTATACCTTGTACATGTCCGTAAGTATTTTGCTTGCGGGGAGGGCTGGAATACTGTTTGGGGCTCAAATGGAAGGGAAACAATCAGGTCAAATTGGTTAAAAAAAAATCAAAATTAGGTTTTTTTAAGACCAATTTTTAATTTGGGTTTTTGCCCATTTGAGCTCTAGTTCTCCACTTTTTTTTTTTTTTTGGTATAAAGTAATTTTTTTATTCCCACCAAACAATCATTACAACTCAAACCACTCACTTATGGCAAATCTTAGCTAACAACCATAGTGAGAGCAAAAGGTAAATCAACTATACATAAGCAACAGTAATCAAATTTTATCTAGCCACCTACAAAACAGAATCTATATATACTCTATCTCTTTCTCTGTGGACATTTGCACTATACCCTATAACTCTCATTCTAATATCTTGTTAAATAGAATCACAAACCACATTCCAACTTTTAGTTGTCTGCTTGAAAACTCTGGCGTTCCGTTCTGTCCAGCACATGTAAACACAGGCTGCAAATCCAGCCATCACCACTTTCTGCTTCAGTTTCCATTTTCTGAGGGCATAATTCAACCATCTCTTCTTGATTAATATGAGCAGGAAAGTTCTCCACCTGTAGCCATTGCATAATATGCTCTAGAAGTAGCTTAGACCATGCACACTGAAAAAATAAGTGTTCACCTGTTTCTTGTTCAACTCCAGATAGAACACACATAGAATCTGGAAGGGAAAGAAATCTACACAATCGATCTTTAGTTTGTAGCCTTTTCATCACAGCGAGCCACAAAATGAAAGAGTACTTTGGTATATTCAAGCTATTCCACACAAATCTAGCTTCTCTAAATTCCATTTGCTCTCCTCTGAGCATATCATAACCACTTTGTACTGAGTATAGTCCAGATTGTGTATGCAGCCATTTCCCTTGGTTATAACTCCTTCTAACTTGGTTTTTCACCTTGTCAATTTTTCTCCAAGACCAACTACAATCTTGAGGTGGGCTGTATTCCCAGAATTCCTGATTTTTCAGATAGACAGTAGACACCCATTTAACCCACAACGAATCATTTTTCTTAGAGAGAGCCCAAACTTGTTTCCCAATAGCAGCAACATTTCAAATTTTACAACTCTTAATGTTCAGAACCCCCCTGTTTCTTTTTGGAGCAAATACTGTCCCAACTGATCAAAGGAACTTTCCGCTGTATTTCACTACTACCCCAAAGAAAATCACTACATTTCTGTTCTACCATTTTGACCACAGATTGAGGCAATAGAAAAATCGCAGACCAATACACATGCAAAGAAAACAGGACAGAGTTTATAAGTTGACATCTCCCTGCATAGGACAAGTTTCTAGAAGCCCATCTGACAAGTCTATTGGAAATCTTTTCTACGAAGGAATAACATTCAATTTTGGCCCATTTAGTGGGTGAGAGAGGCACCCCCAAGTATCTGATAGGAAAATAGTCCTCACTAAATCCTGTTATGTGTAAGATTTCCTGTTTAATCTCATCACAAACCCCTCTAATGTAAATGTTTGACTTAGCTTGATTGGCATATAGGCCTGTAGTTCTAGAAAATGCATTAAAAGTGTCCCAAATGATTTGCACAGAAGATATAGAGGCTTTGCAAAAGATCATTAGGTCATCTGCAAAGCAAATATTAGTGAGCTGGAGACACTTACACGCAGGATGGTATCTGAATACATGTTCTTCAGCTGCAATTTTCATACTCCTGGTAAAATATTCCATCACAAGGACAAATAATCGGGGGGATATGGGGTCCCCTTGCTTGATCCCTCTTTTCCCCTCGAAAAAACCGTGATTTTCACCATTAAAGACTAAAGTGAATGTTACAGACTGTACACATTCCATAATCCAATTACTGAAAGCCTGAGGAAACCGGTACCCTTCAAGCATCTCTTTCAGAAACATCCAATCTACTGTGTCGTAGGCTTTTTAATGTCCACCTTCATAAGGCATCTCGGGGAAATATGCTTTCTATTGTACATCCTTATAAGTTCTTGACTTATAAGCACATTGTCAATCATTGACCTATTTTGAACAAAAGCACCCTGATTATCATTTATTAATGATGGGAGCACAAGAGAGAGTCTTGAAGTCATCATCTTTGAAATGCATTTGTAGATGGCGTTACAACATGCTATTGGTCTGAACTCACTAGCAACTTTTGGATTGTCAACCTTTGGCACAAGAGCCAACAATGTAGAATTCATCTGCTTGAGCATCTTCCCATGCTTAAAGAAGTCCAATATTGCATTTGTGACTTCTTCCCCAACCACACTCCATGCTGCCTTAAAAAACCCACTCCTATAGGGCCCGGGCTCTTTGAGCTATTAATGCTAAATAAGGCTTTTTTCACATCTTCAGCACTAAAGGGTTCGATAAGATCCATTTGTTCGTCTAAAGTTAATCTTGGACCTGCTTCATAAACATGTGCATCTGATCTGCTCCTCTCAGACCTAGTCCCCAATAGTTGCTTGTAAAAATCCACAAAGTGATCTATGATTGCCTTATACTCTGTTAGAATCTGCCCATTACCATCTTCTATACTCATCACTCTATTACTGTACTGCTTTTTCTTCAAAAACAAGTGGAAGAACTTCGTGTTCTGATCTCCCATGGTTATCCAATTTTCTTTAGCCTTTTGTTTCATGAATTTCCCCAAGGCCAGACTTTTTTCTCTAAATTTTTCTTTCACTTCAACTTCTCATTTTTGTATCTCTTCACATTGAAGGAATAACTGGAGTTGATTCTGGATTTCAAAGAGTTCCATTCTAGCACAATCTACCTGCCTTTCTATATCAGAGAATTGAGATCTATTCAAATGTTTTAATCTTCCTTTTAGAGTTTCCAATTTCTGAGCAACTCCATACATCATGTTACCATATACTGGTTGATTCCAAATTTCGTAGACCATATCCTTAAACAGAGGGGAATCCACCCACATGGTAAAAAATTTAAAAGATTTTCTTCCACTCACACAACACATCTGACAATTAATCACCATGGGTGTTAGGAATTTCATGTTAGATGTTTTGATGATGACAAGATAGGATTTTATGTTAGACCCCAAAAATGTAAGTTTATGATTTCATAGAAACATTGTATAAAAGTTTGAAAAGCTTACTTATTTTGTCAGGCTTGAAATTTTTATATTTGTAGATTTTACACTAAGTATTCGATACTGAGTCGCTAATAGAGTTCTGTGTGAGTCTATTAAGCGATGAAGTTGAAGATCAGCGTCCAAAGTCAAAGTGAAGATGAAAATTTGTTCCAAGCGTCTGTCAAACGCTAAAGAACTATTTCAGAATTTTTTGGCCCAAGCGTCCAAGTGACTCAAGCGTCCAGTCAAGCGTCCGAGCGACTCAAGCGTCCAGCTTTCAGATTCACCTGAAGGATAAAACCCAAGTTATCAAGGACTTAAATGCAATCACCAACGGTCATTTATTTCTAACGGGAAATAAATTCAAAATGCATTAAATTCTTGATAAGTGCATTAAATGTAACAAGACAGTATGACTTGTGTACAAGCCACCTTTTGACTAAACTGTCAACTTTTCAGAGTTCAAGTCTGCTCCTGTCCAATCGGAACCAGCAGAATTTCAGGAATGTCAGAAAGGGACTATTTGACACGCTGCGTGAGAGACACGCGTCTGATTGTGTCCAACGGACAAATCCCAAAAATCTGTATAAATAGTAACCTCCAGCAAAACCTTAGAGAGACTGCAAAAAGAGAAACTTTGCTGAAATAATTTGAGAGAAAAGCTTGCAAACTCCATAGCCAAAATTCATCAAGCTTCTCAAATACATTCCAAAGACAGTCACCGATATCTCAAACATCTTCATAGAAGAACCCTACACTATTATTGAGATATCCCAAGTTGTTTGAACTTCCCAACATCAAACAAACCTATTACAATAAACCCTCAATATCTTCATCTGAGTGAGAAAGTTTATTGACTTCACAAGAAGTATTTTTGAGTAAGAGAAGCTTGTTAAGGAAGGTCTTTATTGGAGCTGAAGTCTGTGTGATCAAGGAGCTCGAGATCGTCTTTCCAGAAGCAGAGGATTGAAGTGGCTTGTAGCAGAAATCTGTGTGACCAAGGAGCTCAAGTCATCCATATCCATCTCTTCCTATTCCCTATTTTGTAGAAGTCTCTGTGTGACTCTTCGATAGTTAATCTAGTGGATTGCCTCCGAGTGCAAAGGTGAAAAAGGACGTAGCTGGGATTACACCACCCAGTGAACCTTACAAATATCGTGCTCTTTACTTTACAGTCATTCTTCATATTATTATATCTTTGTATAAAACTGTTAAGTAAAACTTAAGAGAACACTAAGCAACTAAAACATTTTCTTGTGACGCTAAAGCTTTCAAAAGAGAAGACTCTAAAATTATTCCGCTGTGCTAACGCTGATTAAAGAACTGAACGGTTAAACCTATTTGGTTAAAGTATTCAAATCTTAAAGTCTAAGTTAACTTTCTAAAACAGTCTTTATCAGACGCTTAGCCTAAGCGTCTATATTTAAAGTAAACGCTTAGTCAAGCGTCTACATTTCAAGCGTCCAAAATATTTTAATACGAATCTTTTTTAAGTCGAAAAAGACTTCACGGTCAATTCAACCCCCCCTCCTCCCCTTCTAGATCCTTTCGTATGCCACTTAGGACCAACAATTGGTATCAGAGCGGTTGAAAGTGAAATTTTAAATTTCCACGTATAACTGCTTGTTCAGATCCCTTTAAGATTTTAGTTGCTTTAAAAGTTTTCATGACATTTTCAAGAGTTCCTAAGTTGACCGAGTCAAATTATGACTCATGGAAGGTCAAAGCATTTACTTATCTTTGTGCTTGTGATGATGAACTGTGTGATATCATTTCAGATGGACCGATTCGAATATTCAAAGTCATCACTAGAGAGCCTGGAGCGACTGAAGCGACTCCGGATGGTTATGTTGAGAAGCCAAAGCATGAGTGGTCAGCTGATGAGCGTCGAAGAGCAAATCTAGATAATGTTGGACAGAACGCTTTATAAACAGCCATTGGTGACAATGATAACTTATTCAATAAGATCAAGTCGTGTTCTACGACTAAGGAAATTTGGGATAAGTTAGCGACAATATGTGAAGGTTCAACACAGATGAGAGAGAACAAGCTCTCCATAGTCATGCAAAGATTTGAGAATTTTAAGATGTTGCCAAGAGAGACGCTAGATCAATTGGATGCGAGATTTACGTCGGTTATTACAGAGTTAGCATCTTTGGATAAGGAGTTGACCAACAAGGAAATGGTCAAAAAGATTTTTAAAAGTCTTCCAAGCAAATATCTGATAAAGACTGTAGCAATGAGAGAATCACAATGTTGGACATTATTACGCCAGAACATGTGTTCTCGAATCTAAAGGCTTTTGAATTCGAATTAGGAGAAGTCAGCTACCTCGTCTTCAGCGACTGAGTCCGGAGCCTTTAGTCGCTACGACGAATAACACGGGAAATCACCATTGAGGTGGAGCGACAGATCGGTGAGGAACAGGAATGGATTTATTGATCAAGAATTCAAGAAATTCTTAGATCATGAAAAGAGAAATTCCTGTTCTTCATTCCAGAATGAGGTATGTATAAGTTGTCAGTATTGTTCAACGACTGCGTCATTATATCACTTATTGATAGTTGTTATGGTAAAAGCGATAACATTGTTACTACACTTGTCCATGTTGACATCATAAGAAGATCATTGATGTTGTAGAACATATTATTTCACTAATACCTAATGATTATAAGTGACAATTTTAATATCATCTTTCAAATTCATCCGGAATATTGCTTTTTTATTATTGTAACGGATAAGTCCTTTTATCTTTATAAGAGATCAATGGAATTAAAGTACCACAAAATGATCACTATAAACTCAATAATTATTAGCTAGGGTCCATGATCAGAAATAAAGGTGCCAATAATTATGATATATATAAAATAGAAAAGGACTATGTTAACAAGGCATACTGAAATAAGAGTGGTAGAATGACTAAAATAATTTAAATATCACAAAATAAAGCCAATAATTGACGTTAGAGAGTCTCACTCATCAAGCGAACCCTGGCCACATACTATACTTCACTACTTATCTATGGGATTGGGGGCTGATACATTAAATCGTCTAATCTTCTTACACTTTAGTTCTTCGTTTTTATGTAGATGGCGACTGATATCCATCGCTGGGTCCTGGGTCGTTCGTATACACGAACTTGTTGGTGACGTTGATGATTAACCTCGTCAAAACTCCCAGGTCAGTCATTAATACGAGTCTAGTGAGTGGTGAAAGTTAATACAAGTCCAACCTTCATCAAATACAAGTTATGCTCTGGCATTAGGTTCGAAGGATCCGCGTGTTTCTAAATGGACCCAATAGGGTCGACCCATAACCTTAAGTGAGACCCGGGATCAGAACCGTCTATTAACTACATGTAGTGTGATCTTAGGGCCCCGACTGTCACTATCATATTCGTACGACATGAACATCCATAAATATCATCTCAAAACAAGTAATGAGGGTTCACAGTCTGATTTTTTACTATAAACTTGAGAGTAAGTTCCCTATATACAAATTTGGGCTCTCTGTACGCAAATACGACTCTCCAACTGGAAGCGTATCTCTCTCTTGAACTACGTTAGATTTGATCCTCAAGTAGGTACGTAGGCAGCTTAGTATCATCTAAGTGTAGTCTATAATCTAGTTTTTGCCTCGTATAGTCGTGCCGGAACCCTCCCAAAAGAAAGAGATTCCACTTGAGCTATTCTCATTCTAACGACAGAAGCTGATTCAAGCATTCGTTCCGAGTCGCCAAGACTCGACCCAGACTAAGATAGGAAGGGTCCCCCCGGATCTGACCTAAACCTAAAAGAATTAGAAGTGAGCATAAGGTTTCTTTAAAAAATACATAATTGAAGTGTAAAGATGAAAGTTTAATTAAAAGTGAGAAAGAATCCTCAATGGATGATTGCAACTCATATGTGGCTATCCCATACTCTCCTAGCCTTGGTTTTGACAACTCAAATGGTGGTACATCCAAGTGATTTATATATCCTCTGATTTTCTCATTCTCGACCGTAGTATCACTTGGGTTCTCAAAATATGCATCGAATGGATCACTAGAGTTGTAAACCTTGACTTCAACCTTCTCCACTCTATCTCTCTGGTGATTGATGCACTTTTTTAAGAAATCGAGAGATATGATGGTAGGTGGTGTTGGATTCTTGAAGATTTCTAATGTCTTTTCTTGGTCATCTGATGGGATGGATTTCGGAGACTCTGTGCTGAATTTTGAATCCTATAGTGATGTTTCTTCTGGAGCCTCATCATTCTCCTCTGTGCTAATATATGTGGTGTTTGATGACCTCTCTGCAACTAAGTTGGAGATTTGGTTCAGTTGTGCTTGGACGTTCTGGATAGATGCCTCGATATTTTGAGACTGCTCATCGTTCGACTTCATCCATTGGATCACCAACTCTTCAAAACTTGGGTTCCTATCACATTTCTTATAATCCCCTTGGTTCTGAAAATTAGTCGGTTCAAATTCTCCTTGCATTAGAAAGGGGGACCTATCTTGTTGCAGGTATGCTTGTGAAGCTCTCATAGCATAATAACTCAATGGCAAGTCCTGCTGACTTCTACATCTTTAATGGCAGTAGCCACTCTGGAGATCGCCTCCACACCACGAACAAAAATCTTGAACATGACTCTCATAAGCTCCTGCACTCCATCCTCGTTGTGACCAATTAAAGTTATAATAATTCATCTCATCAAGAATCAATTGAAAAAAAAAAGAAAAAAAATGACTTAATCCTAGAACAGATAAGAGAATCTCAATATTAAATAAACAATTGTCCCCAGCAACGGCGCCAAAAACTTGACACGCAAAAACCTAGCAAGTGCACTAGATCGTGCAAGTAATATAGTGGATATTTAAGTCCGGATTATCGTACCCAAGGGACAACGTATTTAAGCATTGAAACTACTGTATTACCTAATTCCAAGTTAAATCAAATATTTAAGGTGTGATTGTTTAAATAAACTAAAGAAAATTAATTATGTAAAACACGTAGAGATTGAAAAATCAGAGGAAGAGAGATAACTAAGACACGTGATCTGGCCAAACTACTCCTTATCGATTATGAAGTGTGTTATTCAATTATTACTATCATGCTATGGCGGAAACTCCAAAATTATACACTACCCAATCTCTTGGTATAGTGCGTCTATGTTAATTAATGATTCCCTATATCCCTATATGAGAATTCAATTAATAAACATGCATTAACAAGATTTATGAGATTCCCCGTTACCGGAAGGCTACACGAATGGATCGAATCTATCCCTAGTCAATTCTAAGACGTGATGTTCAATTGCTCAAGCATCCTTAACCTATATCTTCTCGGAATCTAAGCTAAGCAATTTATCAAACAAGTGGTGATCAAGCACTCATAAGCATTAAACACAACAAATTGAACACATAGCATGCCGAGCAATAATCAAAAACATAAATTTATAAACGATAATTCCTAGTTTGCCTTCACACGGCCTTAGTCAAACGAATTTAGTTCATGATCGAAAAGAAAGAGAAATAACAATTTTCAAAAGACATGTTCAATGAACTAATCTCAAAAGAAAGTGAAAAACTCCCTATTACAATCTTGATTTTCTCGTTGTTGCTTGAATTCTCCGTTTTCGTAGACGAATTCGGAGTCTTCAAGCTTTTCTCTTGCTTCCCTAGGTTTTCTCTCAATCCTTGTGTTGTAAAAAAGTGTGTTCTCCTCCAAAAACTACTTAAAACACTATTTATAGGTTGCTGTACGCGGACGGGATGCTGCGGCATCGAAGTCGGGATGCTGCGGCATCGAAGTTTCACTCGCACAGCCGTTTTACACTGTGATGCTGCGGCATCACAGGTTTATCAATTTTTTTCTTGACTTTTTCTTCATCTTTTGGATCCAATGATGCTCTACACCTGATACACACAAATAAAACAAATCAAGGTATAATGTGCGATAAAATTTACTAGAAAACTAGCCAAATCCAAGAAAAGAGGCGCCCGAAAAGGCGTAAAATATGAGCTTATCACATAAATGCATCTTTTTGAATACTGAAGAAGTGGGGGACTTAATGATATACCAAGCTTGGGTCCTGAGTCGCTCATGTACACGAACCTGTTGGTGACGTTGATTTACCTCACCAAAACTCCCAAGTCGGTCATTAATACGAGTCTAGTGAGTGGTGAAAGTGAATACAAGTCCAACCTTCATCAAATACAAGTTATGCTTTGGCGTTAGGTTCGAAGGATTCGCGTGTTTCTAAATGGACCCAATAGGGTCGACTCGTAACCTTAAGTGAGACCCGGGATCAGAACCGTCTATTAACTACACGTGGTGTGATCTTAGGGCCCCGACTGTCACTATCATATCCGTACGACATGAACATCTATAAATATCATCTCAGAACAAGTAATAAGGGTTCACAGTCTGATTTTTTACTATAAACTTGAGAGTAAGTTCCCTATATACAAATTTGGGCTCTCTGTACGCAAATACGACTCTCCAACTAGAAGCGTATCTCTCTCTTGAACTACGTTAGACTTGATCCTCAAATAGGTACGTAGGCAGCTTAGTATCATCTAAGTACAGTCTATAATCTAGTTTTCACCTCGTATAGTCGTGCGACTCGACCCAAACTGAGATAGGAATGGTCCATCCGAATCTGACCTAAATCAGCGCCCACTGCTTTTCTATTTCTTCTCTGATCAATTCAAAAACACAAGCTCCATAAAATCTATAAGCTTGCCACTTGCAAATTATTTGACAAAATTTTAAGTGATAATATAAAATTTCTCACTTATATAATATATATTTTTTATGACAATTTTTAATTATAGTAACAAAGTTGTGTTTAAATTGTCACGATTAATAATTTCGACACACGTATTTTGACTATACGGATATAATCACAAAGTTTTTTTTTTTTTTTGAACAAATATAGTCACAAAGTTATTGTGATACGGGTTTGCTAGTAAGTTATCGCTAATGTCAAATAAAAATCTATTTATGAATTTTGTGACACTAATTTATACCATGAGATCAGTCAATTACCCTTATATACTAATAAAACCTTAAAACATTCATCTGAACTAAAATAGTTGGCGTTGATTTTTTTTTAAGAAAAATCAGTCTTACATATTATTCAATCGAAAGTTTACAACGCTTGGAACAATACAATTTATATCGACTCAAACGATGTAGTAAGAATATCTGAAATACCAATTATTAAGTTTCTTGAAAATAACAAATTTTAAGAACTCACAAATGAACATAAGAAAACTTTTGTGTTCTAGACCACACTCTTATTCAAGAGAGAAAAACTCTCATTCGAGAAAGAAATCGAACTCTCATTCGAAAAAGAAAATAAAAACTAAACATAGTTATAAAATACTATCTAAAATCTTGTTTATAGTATGTCTTCATTTCATCAGATCCACCTCTTTCTCATTAGATCTATCATATCTCGTCAAATCTGAAGGTATGATACATAATTTGAAGAAATCCATAGTTGGCGTTGATGGACAAAGATAATCATGAGATAAAAAAAATGGATAAATTCACTTTGCCCCTTTTATAATATAATGAAATAGTCAAGTAATTCACAATCAAATATTATATTTGGGACATTTTTTTTTTCTTCAAATTAATGAGGAAATATTTTCTATTAGTATCTTGTAGTTTGACAATATATTTTTCCTTTTCATCTAACTAATAGATTTTCAGCTTTTCAGATTCATTCATTCATTTTGGTCGATCAGATGTGATATAGGGTTTAGGGTATTTTATATTTTGTCTCATATGAGTAATTTGCATTTTTGGTCCATAAGGTCATTTTCACTTTTGGTCCCAAATAAATGCGCCTCACTGCATTATATTCCGTAAGTCTATTTGTTAAGCAATTTAAGAACACAAAGTGGGCGCTAATTATTATTTAACAAAAACAAGCATGCGCATTGGACGTGGTTGTTAGAGGATTAAAATGCAAATTTTTATAAACTATAGGACCAAAAATGCAAATTGGACCAATTTGAAATTTTGGAGGTAATTAAGACTCTCTCTCCCCATCTCTTTAAACCCTAGTCTTCTTTTTTCTTTTATTTTCCTCCGCCGTCGATGACTTGGTGAAGCAGTCGTCTATTTCACCATTGTTACCACCACCATCGTCGGCGGGTTGGGTTAGAGCACTCTTTTTCAAGTTGTAAATCACATCTTCAAATCTGACGAGACCGATATGGATCTAACGAAACAGAGACAAATTTGACGAGATGAAGACGGATGATACATAAGTTTTTATATAGCATTTTAGATTTTTTGTTTAGTATTTTATTTTCTCTCTTGTATGAGAGTTTGCTTTCTTTCTCGAATGAGAGTTTCATCTCTCCTTGAATAGGAGTTGCACAAGAATTTTCTTGTGTTCATTTGTGAGTTCTTAAGATCTGTTATTTTCAAGAAACATAGATGTTCTTACTGCATCGTTTGAGTCGATATGAATTGTATTGTTTTAGGCGTTATAACTTTCGATTGAATGATATATAAGACCGATTTTTTAAAGGTAATTAAGAAAATTGGAAAGAACACTCACAAGTCGCAAGACCCTAAAATAAATTTATGTATCCAAACATCCATGAAAACTTTACTAAAAAACTTCATTGTACCAAATTGGGTTTTCAATTTCATAATGCTTAATTCAATGACCAACTACCTCCAAATTAAATTAGCAGCAATTTTTCACTTCCTTAATCTGCAGGAAAAGTTTTAGGAACGTAGAAAACACCTAATGGTTTTAATCTATTGCTAGAATTTATATTTTGTATTTTAGATATGATCCAAAATGTTCTCAGTATTGTTCTAAATATAATTCTCTAAAATATTTTTTTTTAACTCCATAAACTTGTACGTGACTTTGGGACTAAATTATGATGAGCTTCATATTAAAAAATGAGGTAATGACATTAAACCTTCCGAACTATTGACTTTTTTGTACTTTTTTATAGATATTTATTTTTTTCAATTTGCATCCTAAACTTCACGGGATTTGCAGATTCTTATGTAACAACTTATTCCGACGAAAATTTTGTGTACCCATTTTAAACTAAGGTTTTCCTGTTTCATTTTGGTCCTTTTTTTGATTTTTTTACATTTTTCTCCCCTAAAAAAGTTGGAACCGCTTGATTGTGGCACCCAAAAATGCTTGGAATGGCCTCATTTTTCTCTACCAAAAACAAAAAATTAATTAGAAAAATAAAGAATCCTCACAAAAATGGTTACAGCTACATGCTATTGTGAAAACTTGGTCAAGCTAAGGTGTTCATGGACCAATTCCAACCCTAGTTAGTTAAATACGGGATGGGAAAATTTGTCATTTATTACGTATGATATATTACGAAATTTTCTTGAAAGTTACGGTCAAAAATTTGGCTAAAAAATACGTGAACGGGAAATAAATAGACTCATATATGTACGAGTATAATACGAATACAAATGAATTATTTGAGAATTAAAATACGGCTTATTTTTATATGAATTTGAATGATATATTGTTGTTATTTGTTTTCCTTTTTCAAATAATAGTTTATTTGAGTATGTAGTTGACAATAATTAATATTTGGATAGATTATTGAAGTTCGTAGGTTTCTAATTGTGCAATACTCAATTAGTACTATGAAAAAACTTATATCAAAATTGAGTATCACATAATTAAAAACCTACGAACTTCGATAATCTATCCAAATATTAATTATTGTCAACTAGATACTCATATAAATTATTATTTTTATAAAATAAAAGCAAGTACAAGAAATATATTATTCAAATTCATATAAACATAAGTCGTATTTTTACACCCGAATAATCCATTTGTATCCATAGTTTACTCGTACATCTACGAATCTATTTATTTCCCGTTATATTTTCGCCGATTTATGAAGACCTTAGTTGACCGGCGTGTGTAGTACACTTGCTCAATTTTAGTTCAATCTCCACCGGAAAGGATTAAAGTGAGACGAAATTGTTACTTTAGGGACGTTAGCATAACAAAATTTACTTTAGGGACGTAGGTAAGACAAATGTAATACTTAGGGGACTATAAGTGATATTTGTCCAAATTATTTTAGTATTTAAATGTTTATATTTTTATTTTTAAATCATTATTTAGGATAAACATTAACAACTGATAAACAACTGATATATATATATATATATATATGTATGTATGTATGTATGTATAAATTATAAAAGATTATGAAACCAAGTTGGGCCCGACCTGGAACTAGGTTGAACCCAGTCTGGAACCAAGTTGGACTCAAAACTTATTAGGAATCAATAGGAAAAAATCTATGCTAAATCGAGTCCAATAGTCATAGTGTCTATATCTCTCACATAGTAAGGTGTATTGTGTAACTGTGTAAGGTCTCCACACCACTTGTGATGAGAGAAACGATCATGAACACAGAAACAAGGTTCACACTAGCAAAAAACAATAGAACATCTACATCAATAATCGGTGGTACTTGGTTTGACATAGATATTAACATAAATTATGAAATAAAAAATTCTAAAGTGTTGTAGTGAATAAATGAAAAGTGGTAATGTTTGATTCAAGTTTAGTACCCTTAATTGTGAAATAAAAATTCTAAAAGTGTTGTTGTGAAAAAAATAAAAGTTAATATGGATGATACTATGGTTTCACTCCAAAATATGATTACCATAATACGAATCGTCGTTCCTCAGTGAAATAAATATTTGTTTGATTGTTAGATTTATTACTTTTCATTTCTTCTTCTTTTTTTTTTTTTTTTTTTTTACCTTTTTCCCTACATTGAGAGATTTGAGAGCTATGTTGTATTTGCGATAGAGCACATCTTTTTGAAAAGGAACCAAACTTTCAATGTTTCCATGATTTCCATTGAAATCTTTTTAAACTCTCAATGTATTGGCGATAGAACAAATCTTTTTGAAAAAAAATTAACAAAATCTCAATGTTGTGGAACCATGGGTTGGAAACATTAAGAGTTTCCTAGGAAACAATGTAATTTCGAAACTATATGGTGATTTCTTTTCCGTAAGTTGAAAAACAGAAACTTTTCGGACGTTTCGGTGGAAAAGAAAAGAAATTTTGAACCATGCTCCACACACACTTGTGTGAGAGAGATAAACACAAAATTCGCACTCAAACCATTGGACTTGGTTTGACATAGAATTACCCGAACCAATAGTACCCAACCCAAAAAGATCCAAACGACACACAAATTACCTGGTCTCATTAGGAGAAATTTCATTTTGGGTACCACATGATAGACCTATTTCACTTTTGGTACCACACTTTTGCTCGTTCTCACTTTACACATAAATGATATTTTTTTTCTAACTTTGGGCATCTCTGTCAATCAACCAACGGAAATTGACTTATACCTTGTACATGTCCATAAGTATTTTGCTTGGGGGGAGGGCTGGAATACTGTTTGGGGCTCAAATGGAAGGGAAACAATCAGGTCAAATTGGTTTAAAAAAAAAAATCAAAATTAGGTTTTTTTAAGACCAATTTTTAATTTGGGGTTTTTGCCCATTTGAGCTCTAGTTCTCCACTTTTTTTTTTTTTTTGGTATAAAGTAATTTTTTTATTCCCACCAAACAATCATTACAACTCAAACCACTCACTTATGGCAAATCTTAGCTAACAACCATAGTGAGAGCAAAAGGAAAATCAACTATACATAAGCAACAGTAATCAAATTTTATCTAGCCACCTACAAAACAGAATCTATATATACTCTATCTCTTTCTCTGTGGACATTTGCACTATACCCTATAACTCTCATTCTAATATCTTGTTAAATAGAATCACAAACCACATTCCAACTTTTAGTTGTCTGCTTGAAAACTCTGGCGTTCCGTTCTGTCTAGCACATGTAAACACAGGCTGCAAATCCAGCCATCACCACTTTCTGCTTCAATTTCCATTTTCTGAGGGCATAATTCAACCATCTCTTCTTGATTAATATGAGCAGGAAAGTTCTCCACCTGTAGCCATTGCATAATATGCTCTAGAAGTAGCTTAGACCATGCACACTGAAAAAATAAGTGTTCACCTGTTTCTTGTTCAACTCCAGATAGAACACACATAGAATCTGGAAGGGAAAGAAATCTACACAATCGATCTTTAGTTTGTAGCCTTTTCATCACAGCGAGCCACAAAATGAAAGAGTACTTTGGTATATTCAAGCTATTCCACACAAATCTAGCTTCTCTAAATTCCATTTGCTCTCCTCTGAGCATATCATAACCACTTTGTACTGAGTATAGTCCAGATTGTGTATGCAGCCATTTCCCTTGGTTATAACCCCTTCTAACTCGGTTTTTCACCTTGTCAATTTTTCTCCAAGACCAACTACAATCTTGAGGTGGGCTGTATTCCCAGAATTCCTGATTTTTCAGATAGACAGTAGACACCCATTTAACCCACAACGAATCATTTTTCTTAGAGAGAGCCCAAACTTGTTTCCCAATAGCAGCAACATTTCAAATTTTACAATTCTTAATGTTCAGAACCCCCCTGTTTCTTTTTGGAGCAAATCCTGTCCCAACTGACCAAAGGAACTTTCCGCTGTATTTCACTACTACCCCAAAGAAAATCACTACATTTCTGTTCTACCATTTTGACCACAGATTGAGGCAATAGAAAAATCGCAGACCAATACACATGCAAAGAAAACAGGACATAGTTTATAAGTTGACATCTCCCTGCATATGACAAGTTTCTAGAAGCCCATCTGACAAGTCTATTGGAAATCTTTTCTACGAAGGAATAACATTCAATTTTGGCCCATTTAGTGGGTGAGAGAGGCACCCCCAAGTATCTGATAGGAAAATAGTCCTCACTAAATCCTGTTATGTGTAAGATTTCCTGTTTAATCTCATCACAAACCCCTCTAATGTAAATGTTTGACTTAGCTTGATTGGCATATAGGCCTGTAGTTCTAGAAAATGCATTAAAAGTGTCCCAAATGATTTGCACAGAAGATATAGAGGCTTTGCAAAAGATCATTAGGTCATCTGCAAAGCAAATATTAGTGAGCTGGAGACACTTACACGCAGGATGGTATCTGAATACATGTTCTTCAGCTGCAATTTTCATACTCCTGGTAAAATATTCCATCACAAGGACAAATAATCGGGGGGATATGGGGTCCCCTTGCTTGATCCCTCTTTTCCCCTCGAAAAAACCGTGATTTTCACCATTAAAGACTAAAGTGAATGTTACAGACTGTACACATTCCATAATCCAATTACTGAAAGCCTGAGGAAACCGGTACCCTTCAAGCATCTCTTTCAGAAACATCCAATCTACTGTGTCGTAGGCTTTTTTAATGTCCACCTTCATAAGGCATCTCGGGGAAATATGCTTTCTATTGTACATCCTTATAAGTTCTTGACTTATAAGCACATTGTCAATCATTGACCTATTTTGAACAAAAGCACCCTGATTATCATTTATTAATGATGGGAGCACAAGAGAGAGTCTTGAAGTCATCATCTTTGAAATGCATTTGTAGATGGCGTTACAACATGCTATTGGTCTGAACTCACTAGCAACTTTTGGATTGTCAACCTTTGGCACAAGAGCCAACAATGTAGAATTCATCTGCTTGAGCATCTTCCCATGCTTAAAGAAGTCCAATATTGCATTTGTGACTTCTTCCCCAACCACACTCCATGCTGCCTTAAAAAACCCACTCCTATAGGGCCTGGGCTCTTTGAGCTATTAATGCTAAATAAGGCTTTTTTCACATCTTCAGCCCTAAAGGGTTCGATAAGATCCATTTGTTCGTCTAAAGTTAATCTTGGACCTGCTTCATAAACATGTGCATCTGATCTGCTCCTCTTACACCTAGTCCCTAATAGTTGCTTGTAAAAATCCACAAAGTGATCTGTGATTGCCTTATACTCTGTTAGAATCTGCCCATTACCATCTTCTATACTCATCACTCTATTACTGTACTGCTTTTTCTTCAAAAACAAGTGGAAGAACTTCGTGTTCTGATCTCCCATGGTTATCCAATTTTCTTTAGCCTTTTGTTTCATGAATTTCCCCAAGGCCAGACTTTTTTCTCTAAATTTTTCTTTCACTTCAACTTCTCATTTTTGTATCTCTTCACATTGAAGGAATAACTGGAGTTGATTCTGGATTTCAAAGAGTTCCATTCTAGCACAATCTACCTGCCTTTCTATATCAGAGAATTGAGATCTATTCAAATGTTTTAATCTTCCTTTCAGAGTTTCCAATTTCTGAGCAACTCCATACATCATGTTACCATATACTGGTTGATTCCAAATTTCGTAGACCATATCCTTAAATAGAGGGGAATCCACCCACATGTTAAAAAATTTAAAAGATTTTCTTCCACTCACACAACACATCTGACAATTAATCACCAAGGGTGTTAGGAATTTCATGTTAGATGTTTTGATGATGACAAGATAGGATTTTATGTTAGACCCCAAAAATGTAAGTTTATGATTTCATAGAAACATTGTATAAGAGTTTGAAAAGCTTACTTATTTTGTCAGGCTTGAAATTTTTATCTTTGTAGATTTTACACTAAGTATTTGATACTGAGTCGCTAATAGAGTTCTGTGTGAGTCTATTAAGCGATGAAGTTGAAGATCAGCGTCCAAAGTCAAAGTGAAGATGAAAATTTGTTCCAAGCGTCTGTCAAACGCTAAAGAACTATTTCAGGATTTTTTGGCCCAAGCGTCCAGTCAAGCGTCCAAGTGACTCAAGCGTTGACTCAAGCGTCCAGTCAAGCGTCTGAGCGACTCAAGCGTCCAGCTTTCAGATTCACCTGAAGGATAAAACCCAAGTTATCAAGGACTTAAATGCAATCACCAACGGTCATTTATTTCTAACGGGAAATAAATTCAAAATGCATTAAATTCTTGATAAGTGCATTAAATGTAACAAGACAGTATGACTTGTGTACAAGCCACCTTTTGACTAGACTGTCAACTTTTCAGAGTTCAAGTCTGCTCCTGTCCAATCGGAACCAGCAGAATTTCAGGAATGTCAGAAAGGGACTATTTGACACGCTGCGTGAGAGACACGCGTCTGATTGTGTCCAACGGACAAATCCCAAAAATCTGTATAAATAGTAACCTCCAGCAAAACCTTAGAGAGACTGCAAAAAGAGAAACTTTGCTGAAATAATTTGAGAGAAAAGCTTGCAAACTCCATAGCCAAAATTCATCAAGCTTCTCAAATACATTCCAAAGACAGTCACCGATATCTCAAACATCTTCATAGAAGAACCCTACACTATTATTGAGATATCCCAAGTTGTTTGAACTTCCCAACATCAAACAAACCTATTACAATAAACCCTCAATATCTTTCATCTGAGTGAGAAAGTTTATTGACTTCACAAGCAGTATTTTTGAGTAAGAGAAGCTTGTTAAGGAAGGTCTTTATTGGAGCTGAAGTCTGTGTGATCAAGGAGCTCGAGATCGTCTTTCCAGAAGCAGAGGATTGAAGTGGCTTGTAGCAGAAATCTGTGTGACCAAGGAGCTCAAGTCATCCATATCCATCTCTTCCTATTTCCCTATTTTGTAGAAGTCTCTGTGTGACTCTTCGATAGTTAATCTAGTGGATTGCCTCCGAGTGCAAAGGTGAAAAAGGACGTAGCTGGGATTACACCACCCAGTGAACCTTACAAATATCGTGCTCTTTACTTTACAGTCATTCTTCATATTATTATATCTTTGTATAAAACTGTTAAGTAAAACTTAAGAGAACACTAAGCAACTAAAACATTTTCTTGTGACGCTAAAGCTTTCAAAAGAGAAGACTCTAAAATTATTCCGCTGTGCTAACGCTGATTAAAGAACTGAACGGTTAAACCTATTTGGTTAAAGTATTCAAATCTTAAAGTCTAAGTTAACTTTCTAAAACAGTCTTCATCAGACGCTTAGCCTAAGCGTCTATATTTAAAGTAAACGCTTAGTCAAGCGTCTACATTTCAAGCGTCCAAAATATTTTAATACGAATCTTTTTTAAGTCGAAAAAGGCTTCAGGGTCTATTCAACCCCCCTCCCCCTTCTAGATCCTTTCGTATGCCACTTAGGACCAACAATTGGTATCAGAGCGGTTGAAAGTGAAATTTTAAATTTCCACGTATAACTGCTTGTTCAGATCCCTTTAAAATTTTAGTTGCTTTAAAAATTTTCATGACATTTTCAAGAGTTCCTAAGTTGACCGAGTCAAATTATGACTCATGGAAGGTCAAAGCATTTACTTATCTTTGTGCTTGTGATGATGAAATGTGTGATATCATTTCAGATGGACCGATTCGAATATTCAAAGTCATCACTAGAGAGCCTGGAGCGACTGAAGCGACTCCGGATGGTTATGTTGAGAAGCCAAAGCATGAGTGGTCAGCTGATGAGCGTCGAAGAGCAAATCTAGATAATGTTGGACAGAACGCTTTATAAACAGCCATTGGTGACAATGATAACTTATTCAATAAGATCAAGTCGTGTTCTACGACTAAGGAAATTTGGGATAAGTTAGCGACAATATGTGAAGGTTCAACACAGATGAGAGAGAACAAGCTCTCCATAGTCATGCAAAGATTTGAGAATTTTAAGATGTTGCCAAGAGAGACGCTAGATCAATTGGATGCGAGATTTACGTCGGTTATTACAGAGTTAGCATCTTTGGATAAGGAGTTGACCAACAAGGAAATGGTCAAAAAGATTTTTAAAAGTCTTCCAAGCAAATATCTGATAAAGACTGTAGCAATGAGAGAATCACAAATGTTGGACATTATTACGCCAGAACATGTGTTCTCGAATCTAAAGGCTTTTGAATTCGAATTAGGAGAAGTCAGCTACCTCGTCTTCAGCGACTGAGTCCGGAGCCTTAGTCGCTACAACTAATAACAAGGGAAAATCAGTCAGTGAGGTGGAAGCGACAGGATCGAGTGAGGAAAAGGAAATGGATTTATTGATCAAGAAATTCAAGAAATTTCTTAGATATGAAAAGAGAAATTCCTGTTCTTCATTCCAGAATGAGGTATGAATGATTTAAACGCTTAATCATTATGCATCATATTTTCATTAGACATATAATTTAGGGGGAACCTTAAAATTGTACTTGAACATATGTGTAAGCGTCAATGATCAAAAATTGTTTTCATATGCATAGATCATCAACGCTTATAGTTATTTGTGCATGATATGTTAGACACTCAAACATAAAAAGAATTTGATTTCAAGCGTCAACATAAATTTTACAACAAGTGGTATCATCAAATGATATATGTTAAGCGTTGAATATTCCTTTCAACACTTAATAAAAACATTTTATAAAATCATGCATAACTTTTTGAGAAGGCAGACATAGTTGGATGTTGATTTACCATCAAGTGGTATTAACGGTGGTGGAAATCGCGAGAGAATTTTTCACTGTCCTTCCAGACGTGGATGCGACTGTGGAAATCGCTAGAGGATATTGTTTACACGGTCCTTCTAGATGTGGAAGTGACTGTGGACGCTAAGCGGTCGATAGAAGTAGCTGAGTTTTCCCCCACGCCAACTGGTCCTTCTCCTAAAGCTTCAGAGTATCGCTTGAACTTCTGTCTTCCCTTGATGATGACAAGAGGGGGGAAGAAGAGAAAGAAACGCAGTTTAAGGGGAAAGAGAAAAAAAAGGCAGGTATTCATCATTTCAGTATAAATCATATACGCTTTCAATTCCATATATCTGAATGAATGATTTATTGCTGAAACATCTTGTTGAAGCTAATCTAACATTAGCTAACTTATCTAACTTTTAAAACGCTAACTTATATTATTTTGGGCTATTCTTTAAACTCTTAAACTATAAAAGAGTTATAAGAGTTAAGGTCTTGACATCATCAAAAAGGGGAAAATTGTTAGGAATTTCATGTTAGATGTTTTGATGATGACAAGATAGGATTTTATGTTCGACCCCAAAAATGTAAGTTTATGATTTCATAGAAACATTGTATAAGCGTTTGAAAAGCTTACTTATTTTGTCAGGCTTGAAATTTTATCTTTGTAGATTTTACACTAAGTATTAGATACTGAGTCGCTAATAGAGTTCTGTGTGAGTCTATTAAGCTATGAAGTTGAAGATCAGCGTCCAAAGTCAAAGTGAAGATGAAGATTTGTTCCAAGCATCTGTCAAACGTTAAAGAACTATTTCAGGATTTTTTGGCCCAAGCGTCCAAGTGACTCAAGCGTCCAGTCAAGCGTCTGAGCAACTCAAGCGTCCAGCTTTCAGATTCACCTGAAGGATAAAACCCAAGTTATCAAGGACTTAAATGCAATCACCAACGGTCATTTATTTCTAAAGGGAAATAAATTCAAAATGCATTAAATGCTTGATAAGTGCATTAAATGTAACAAGACAGTATGACTTGTGTACAAGCCACCTTTTGACTAGACTGTCAACTTTTCAGAGTTCAAGTCTGCTCCTGTCCAATCGGAACCAGCAGAATTTTAGGAATGTCAGAAAGGGACTATTTGACACGCTGCGTGAGAGACACGCGTCTGATTGTGTCCAACGGACAAATCCCAAGAATCTTTATAAATAGTACCCTCCAGCAAAACCTTAGAGAGACTGCAAAAAGAGAAACTTTGCTGAAATAATTTGAGAGAAAAGCTTGCAAACTCCATAGCCAAAATTCATCAAGCTTCTCAAATACATTCCAAAGACAGTCACCGATATCTCAAACATCTTCATAGAAGAACCCTACACTATTATTGAGATATCCCAAGTTGTTTGAACTTCCCAACATCAAACAAACCTGTTACAATAAACCCTCAATATCTTTCATCTGAGTGAGAAAGTTTATTGACTTCACAAGAAGTATTTTTGAGTAAGAGAAGCTTGTTAAGGAAGGTCTTTATTGGAGCTGAAGTCTGTGTGATCAAGGAGCTCGAGATCGTCTTTCCAGAAGCAGAGGATTGAAGTGGCTTGTAGCAGAAATCTGTGTGACCAAGGAGCTCAAGTCATCCATATCCATCTCTTCCTATTTCCCTATTTTGTAGAAGTCTCTGTGTGACTCTTCGATAGTCAATCTAGTGGATTGCCTCCGAGTGCAAAGGAGAAAAAGGACGTAGCTGGGATTACACCACTCAGTGAACCTTACAAATATCATGCTCTTTACTTTACAGTCATTCTTCATATTATTATATCTTTGTATAAAACTGTTAAGTAAAACTCAAGAGAACACTAAGCAACTAAAACATTTTCTTGTGACGCTAAAGCTTTCAAAAGAGAAGACTCTAAAATTATTCGGCTGTGCTAACGCTGATTAAAGAACTGAACGCTTAAACCTATTTGGTTAAAGTATTCAAATCTTAAAGTCTAAGTTAACTTTTTAAAACAGTCTTCATCAGACGCTTAGCCTAAGCGTCTATATTTAAAGTAAACGCTTAGCCAAGCGTCTACATTTCTAGCGTCCAAAATATTTTAATACGAATCTTTTTGAAGTCGAAAAAGACTTCAGGGTCTATTTAATCCCCCCTTCTAGACCCTTTCGTATGCCACTTGGGACCAACAATGGGACTATGGTCTGAGACCCCCGGAGGCAAAAAAAGGGCCTCAACCATAGGATTTTCCTCACACCATTTAGTATTGCCAAGCACTCTATCAATCTTAGTATAGATCCTAAACCTAACATCATGATAATTACTCCAAGTAAATTCATGTCCCTTCCACCTCAAATCCTCCAATTCACAAAAATCCAAACATGAGTGGAAATCTTCTACCTCTGCTACAGTGACAGGATGGCCCCCTATTCTTTCAGACATGTGTAGAACATTGTTAAAATCCCCCATAACAATCCAGGCACCCATTATGTAATGCATGATCGCCTTAAGATCTTCCCATAACTTCTGTCGCTCCTGACTATGATTAAAACCATAGACAAAAGTAACTGCAAACTGTTTATGTGTGGTGATGTGGCTAACAAAACAGTGAATAAGCTGGTCAGTCATCCTTTCCATCCTTACTTTAAAGTAATCCTTCTTCCAGATAAGCCAAATTCTTCCTCCTGGATGAGCCTTAAGATTAGTGATGCTCCCCCACTCCGGACACATGCTATTATATATATTCTCATATTTCTGCCTTTTTATTTTGTGCTCCAGTAACCCCATGAGTCCTATTCCGCTCCTTTGACAGAGGGCCATAATCTCCCTCTGTCTACTAGGGCTATTGAGCCCTCTAACATTCCATGCTCCAATGTTGTTCATGGTCAGTAACAATGACTGTTACTTCCCCTGGAGCAACCTGATAATGCAGAGCCCTTAAACTAGATGTATGGGGCTTTGACTTATCCCGAGCCCTTACTGTTTCTATAGTTTTCCCACTTGTATGCACTGTGATCCATTCATTGCCCTGTTTCCCTCCAGATTTGTCTGTAACTTCAGGATTTTTAAGAACTTCATTTATGTTGTAACTTTTTCTTTTATTTTTTTTCCTTGCAATTTCTTTATAATTTATTCTTCTAATTTTTTCTTTTCTTGTAATTTTTTTCATTTTTTTATACATTGTTCTAATTTTATCTTGTATTTTTAACGTTTTTCTTATAAATTTTTTGTCTACTTTTTTTCTTGTAAAAATATTTTTTTGGGTTATTATTTGTGACGTCATGAATTGAAATTAAATTTCAGAAAAATCCTCAAATTGAAAGTCACATGTTGCACACATGACAAAAAAATACAAAAACAAATAAGAAGAAAAAATGAGAAGAACATTTTATGAGAAAGAATTACAAACAGAGTTACAAGAAAAAACTTGAAGAAAAAATTATAAAAAAATTACAAAAAAATTACAAGAACAAATTACAAAAAAAAGTACAAGAATAAATTCTATATGGACTTTTTCATACATATTGTCTACAACACGTGTCCCCACATCGTAGCCCAACCGAGTACGAAATGATTATATCATTACGAACCTCTAGATTATGATACCGTATGAGTATAAGCCCTTCACTGACGTATCCCGATCGAGTGAGAGTCATGGAATATGTCAAACTCACAGGACTCGATGATATGCTTAAGAATCATAGTAATATGAGATTACTAAACACGAGTTAGTTCATCAACTCTGGCCAGAGACTTTCAATCTCATTTACCTATGATCGCATAGAATACTTCTCGTTTACTTTCGAGACAGTGAATTCCTTCTTGGTAATCACCTCACATGCTACTTGCCCATTGGAACGCATTTCGAGGTCAGCCCCACCAACGGGTGAATTGGGCCTAACTACTCTAGTGATAGAATCCACCGTCACAAGCACACTGTGACCGTAACTCCTTAGGTCTAAGGCTCATGCATACCTTCATAATCAGTAATCCAATCATTGACAGTCACTGAGTAAAAACCCATGTGATCGGATTACTACGAGTCGTGTTCAAATACACCAATTCCATCAATGTATCTATGACACAAACTCCCACTATTCCATAGTGTTCGATTGGCACTCCTTTGTCAGAGTATGTGTCATACAAGTCTTATACGAATCTTAATGCCCAATTGAGATTCTCCGACTTGCGAACGATTTAAGTGATCAAGTATCAAACTCTTCCAGTGCCCATCTCCTCAAGGAGTAAGAAGGTTTGCCTTGACATACATGAACTAGTTGTTCATTTAAGACTTATAGATGCCATCAAGAATTATACGAACAACATAATATTGCCTTTATATTAATTAGAAGTTGTATAATATAAACTAATGCCTCATATTCTAACTTCTCGTTGGCATCGAGGGCACATTCCCAACAGTATTACACGACTTGACCTTGTTAAATAAGTTTTCATTATCACCAATAGCCGTATATAGAGCGTTACGATCAACATTGTCCAGATTTGCTCTTCGACGCTCATCAGTGGACCACTCTTGTTTTGGTTTCTCAAAATATCCATTTGGGGTTTCTTCAATAGCTCCAGGTGCTCTGGTGATAACCTTTAGAATTCGGATTGGTCCATCTGAAATAATATCACACATTTCATCATCACATGAGCAAAGATATGTGAAAGCTTTGACCTTCCAGGAATCATAATTTGATTCGGTCAACTTGGGAACTTTAAAAAATGCCATATATAAAAAAATGAAAAGCAACTAGATTTGAAAAAGGATCTAAACAAGATGTTATGCTCGAAAATTTTAAAATTTCAACTTTAACCGCTCTGATACCACTTGTTGGTCCCAAGTGGCATACGAAAGGGTCTAGAAGGGGGGGTTGAATAGACCTTGAAGTCTTTTTCAACTTCAAAAATATTCATATTAAAATTAGTTGGACGCTTGAAAAGTAGGTGCTTGACTGAGCGTCTATTGAAGACTGTTTTAGAAAGTTAACTTAGATTTCAAGATTTGAATACTATAACCAGATAGGTTTAAGCGTTCAGTTCTTTGATCAGTGTTAGCACAGCGAAATAATTTTAGAGTCTTCTCTTTTTGAAAGCTTTAGCGTCACAGAAGGTGTTTTAGTGGCTGACCGTTCGATTGAGTTCTACTTAACAGATTTATGCAATAATATGACAATAAGGAAATTGACTGTAAAGTGAAGAACACAATATTTATAAGGTTCGTTGGGTGGTGTAATCCCAACTACGTCCTTCTTCTCCTTGAACACTTGGAGGCAATCCACTAAAATGATTCTCAAAGAATCACACAGAATCTTCTACAAATTAGGGAGAGATGGATATTGATGACTTGAGCTCCTTGATCACACAGATTTCTGCTCCAAGACACTTCTATCCCCTTGCTTCTTTCACCCAGAAATAATGCAAGTATCCAACTTCGACTTCACACAGATCGCGAGGCTTGGATGAAGTTTCTCTAAAGGTTTGTTTGATTTTGATGAAGTTCAAACAACTTGGTAATATCTCAATAGTAATGTGGGTTTCTCCAAAAAGAAGGTTTGAGATATTGGTTGACTGTCTCAGGAATTTTGAGAAAAGCAAAAGGAATTTTTTCTTGAATATTCTGGTTTTTCTGAGAGTTTAAGGAATGAGACTTCAATGCAACAGCAATTTGGCTTGGAATGTGATTGTTGTTTTGGCTTGTTGTTAAAGTTCTATTTATACGCAATCTTGGAAAAAGTGTCTGTTTGACACATGCACAGGCGCGTGTCTCTCACTTCCGCGAGTGAACAGCTTTTGTCCTGTTTCCTGAAAATTTGCTGCACAAAAGTTGGTGCTGTAGTCTGTAAAAGTTAACAGTCAATGGGTGGCTTCTCCGTACGTCCGAATGAGCTCATCACATTTAATGCTCTTATCAGCATTTAATGCATTTGAAATAAATGCCTGTTGGCAATTAAAGATCTGGGAATATTTGCATTAAACTCCTTCTAGACTTAGAAATAAATTCAGGTGAAATCAGTCATTCATAGACGCTCATTCATCCTTGAATAGCTTATGTCCTATAATCGACGCTTAAAGTAGCTTGTCATTTGGACGCTTGGAATCTTCATTCTTCATTCAGACTTCAGGCGCTTGAGTCTTCAAACTTAACTTCTGATAAGCTCACTCAGAAATGATCAGACGCTTAGTATAAGAATACTTAGCCTAACAATCTAGAATAAAATAAAGCAAAGCTTATAAAGCCTATACAAATCTAACGCTTCAAAGCTTATACATGATTTCAAACTTACATATTTTGGGGTCTAACAAAACATCCTAATTGTCATCATCAAAACATCTAACATGAAATTTCCTAACACTTAAGTTCCATAAGATTAGCCTCGGAAGGGCAAGAATCAAAGAAAGCTTGCCAGAGAAGGACATCTGATTCCGCTTTGGCTTTAGCCGAGAAGAGATTACCAAACACATTTTTATTCCAACTTTTTAGACAAAGCTTTACTTGATCATTTCTTAAGTTAATAAATGAAGGATAATTTACTTCAATTGCTTAATAAATGATGGTAATAAAAATTACTTGATCAGTTCTAAATTACCCTTCATTTATAAAGTTAAGAATTGACCAAGTAATTCTATTATCGAATTTTTTTTTTCAAATTTTTTTAATTATATATTTTTGAATATTAAGTACTTTAAATACTTTATATGTTTTATTTTATTTTTCATATGGTAATTATTTAAAATACATTTTTAACTTTTTTTTAAGAAAATTAAAAAAAATTGAAAATATAAAGTTAAAATCATAATTAATATCAATTATCAATATAAAATGTCTATACATATAATTTTTTTTTTTTTTTTTGGAAATCCCAGAGCAAATCTCCGCCAGTCACCCAGTAGAGCAAACCTGCCCATACGCAATAGCCCGCAAACCACGTAAGGGGGTAATCCGCCCTAGGTTACCCATAGACGAAGGGCTCAATAAGCGCAGGGCCTCCCAGGGGAGGATGTAGGAGTAAAACCTCCCATCCCCTTCTCCTGGGTTTCGAACCCGAGAGGGTTCTCACGACGAATGCCTTGTGGACCACTGGACCACACCCCTTTATTAACCCTAAATGTTGGATTTTTTGGAGAGAAAATTTGGTGAAATGAATTTTTTGGATTGAAAAATATTATCATGGATTTTTTTGTGTATAAAGTATATTTTAAGGTGTTTTTAGTAAATTTTCTTTAAGAAATTAGTAGAAAGTCGGTATATTATTTTCTACACAAAAGTTATTAGAAAACGATAGCCGAATGGTTAAAAAGTAACAATATTTTAAGTACATAAAAGACATTTTATTGAAAGCAAGTGAGGGAAAAATCGGCAAACCTTTTCAATGGTCACTTTGCAATGGTCAAACCCAGTGTCATGTCAGCAACATGTTAAAAGAAATTCATCAATGACGTCATTAATTCCCATCAGATTTTCAGAAAAAATCTCAAATATAATTAAGTTTCCCCAATTTTCGCTCCCTCCTTCCATTTGAGCCCAAATATGGTCCCCCAAACACAAATCTAATGGACATATGCCTTGCATATGCCAATTTCTGCTAGTTGACTAACGACGATGTTATACCAAAAATAATGTTATAGGCCTCGTTAGGTCGTATTCCCGTACGTCGTATGGGGATCAAAAGGGAAGGTGTATATCATACGAGACAATATTTACACAAAGGCCCCTAATGAAATTGTATTTACATTACACTACAAGATCCACGTGGTCTTATTAGTCTAGGATGCGTCAACCCATGAGCTAACCCTACGATATTAGATCAAAGTCGTCCAATGATCATATGTGTAAGGCATCCCACAAGAGATGTCACACCTGTAAATCGCTCCACAGTATAGAGTGGAAACTCTATAAATACAGTCATTTATTGAGTTTCACGGGGGGACAATCTGAGCAATAATTACTATGAGCCATACATCGTATTGTTCACGAGGGTCTAAAGACTAGAGAGTACGATCCTAGAGTATAAATAAAGGATAATCTTAGATTACGAACTATCAAAGTTACAACTGGATATATATTAAATACATGAACTACGTTTAGACTTAATCCCTTTGAATTACGTAGGCAACTTGGTTGAACCCAAGTGCAGTCTATATTCTTGAGAGTGCATCATTTGGTTAGTATCCGAGGTCATTCTGATTGAAATAGTGCTAGGTTTATATTCGACCTAGATCAGTTGGCGCCGTCTACGGGAAACTACTTGAAGGTCGCTGAATTCAACTTTGGAGATGAAGGAGAGAATCAGAAGGAGAAACATGTTCGTATTGAAAAGTCCTCGTCTGCGGTAAGGATCTCTTCACCACTGAGGTAAGTGGGAGATCAGTGTAAGGGGAAGATAGTACTGATAAGAGGGAAGTTAGATAAGTTGATACAAGATCGGGTGGACGAGGAATTGAGCCGAATTATGGCATCTATGCCAGCAACTCCGAATGTCAAGCAGGTGCCTGCGACGCCTCTGGCACCAAAAAGACTTTTTCAAGATCCGGGGGGGGGGTGTGTGACTCCGGAATCTAAGAAGAAGAGTGACCATGGCAGGGGCACAATCAGATAAAGAGGTGGATAGTAGAGTGGATGCAAGGTTGGAGATTCATCGAGGAAAATAGCCTATCCAGGAAGAGAGGAAAAACCGACCCTGTCGAAGGTGGAAATTGATGACATATGTATAAAAAGTTGGACAGGGTGAGTCGTAGACCAGAGGTTCCCAGACTGAGGTTTAGATCAGTTTCTGCCTTAATGGCCAGGAATTCCCCATTTTGTGAGAGTATTCTATCTGAGGAGCCCCCGAGCTCGTTCAAGGACCTGCTCTTGCCTACTTACAATGGAATGAGTGCCCCGAGGCCACATTTGACGACATTTGAGATGTTAATGTCATTGTACCATCAATTGAATGCAGTGAATGCAAGAGTTTTTGTGACAACGTTGGTTTGGCGTGCGCGAGACCGGTTCACTAGCCAGCCTCCCGGTACAATAGTGTCGTACGAGCAACTAGTTAAAAAATTTGAGAATCATTTTGCTACAAACAAAAAAGCCAAGAAGCCCGTATCTTCTATGCTGGGGTTCAAGCAGGGTCATATGGAGAGTGTAAGGGAATCTATGCATCGTTTTAATCAGGAGGTTCTGAAGATACCTGGGTTGACTCATGACCTTGCAGTAACTTTTCTTTTGTTGGGCTTGAAGAAAGGTCCATTGGCATCTGCCTTGGCTCGGCGCACGCCGAGTGATCAAGAGAAGTTGATGTAGTTGGAAGAGTAATGCATAAGAGAGGAAGAAATGAGTCTACCAAAAGATTCTGAGGCTGTTAAGCCCACGAATGATAGAAAAGGTCATAATAACGATCAACAAGAGGGGTCGAGGTTAGGAAAAAACATGAACAACCCCGCCGATATGCAAAACATGAGCAATATACACCGTTAAATATGTCCAGAGGCAGAGTATTGATGGTAGTGCAACACTTGAACACTATTCAATGCCCTAGACCGCTAAAGGCGGGGCCTAAAAAGAACCCAAACAAATATTGTTAATTTCACAAAGACAAGGGGCACGATACTGAAGACTGCTATCAACTGAAAGATGAGATTGAATGGTTGATAAAAGATGGAGTTTTGAATGATTTTATTAATCGCACTCTAAAGAAAGTAAGAGCCCTCGAGGCCAACAGCACAAAAGAGATAAGACGATCATGAAGTAGGTCGCAAGATCGACCAAGACATCGAGGAGATGATGATCGAAACAATGATTATCGCGGACACAAGAATCGTAATTACGATAGGCCTCGAAATGATGAATATTGTCGGAATGATAATTATTGAAGGAACGATGATAGAAGGGAAAACGATAATCATCAGCGTGATGATCGAAAAAGGCAAACAATGAACACGGTAACCTGGCTACACGAGGGAAAATACACACTACAGAGATTCATGGCAATCACTATCGTCAGGAGCCTTCGAAGGTCTTTTTTGTACAAAGCACTGACCAACAAATAGCCTTTGACAATAGAGATTACGAGGGCATGATCGTCCCCCATAATGATTAGATGGTGATAGCAATGGATGTAGTGAATTTTGCTGTGTATAAAGTTTTGGTTGACACAGAAAGTTATAATTTTTTGGGATGTTCTGCAAAAAATAGATTTAGGAAAAATGAATCAACGAATGGTGAACACCCCTCTCATCGGATTTACGGGTTCACAGATTATGCCTAAGAGCTCAACTGAGCTCAATGTATCATTCGGGTCAGCTCCGAGAAGGAAAACACTACGAGTGACCTTCCTCGTTGTTGATACTCCCTTTGCCTACAACATGATTGTAAGCAGGTCTATGCTGAATATGTTCGGTGCAATTGGATCGACTCCTCACCTAAAAATAAAATTTAAAACCAGAGATGGAATCGGTGAAGTGAGGGGAAATCATTTAGAGGCTCATGATTGCTACACTACATCGTTAACTACGAATTCGAGCAAGAAGAAAAGAAGAGAAGTTACGTGGGTGCACATTATCGATCAAGATGTTGAGGTGTTGATGAAGCAGATTGATAAGAAGAAGAAAATGGAGGATACGAGGGTTCAACCAGTGGAGCACAAAATGATCCAACTTTTTGAAAATGATCTTGAAAAGACTACGAGGATAGGGGGACAGCTCAGCCCGAAAATGGAGTCGAAGATGATAAAATTTCTAAAAGAGAACTCTGATATTTTTGCTTGGAAAGTGGCTGATTTCCAAGGCATTGATCCATCGATGATAGTTCATCGTTTGAATGTTGACCCAGAGGCTAAATTTGTTTGTTAGAAATGAAGAAATTTCGGCTCAGACAGAGATGTTATCATTGAAGATGAAGTGAAGAAGCTCTTAGAAGTAGGCTATGTAGACTAAATTCAATTTACTAAATGGTTAGATAATGTAGTTCTTGTACCTAAAGCCGAAGACAAATGGCGTTTGTGTATTGATTTTACTGACTTAAACAAAGTTTGCCCTCGAGACCCTTACCCCTTGGCTCGTATAGATTTGTTAGTAGATTCAACTGCATGTTTGCGCACTTCTAAGTATGATGGATGCCTATCAAGGCTTCAATCAAATTATAATGGCAGAAGAAGATAGAGAAAAGACCTCCTTCGTAACAGCACGAGGGTCTACTGTTACAATATGCATTTGGCCTTCGAAATTTGGGCGCCACATATCAACGTCTAGTGAATATGATGTTCGAAGAAGAAATTGGGAGAACCATAGAGGTATACGTTGATGATATGCTCATCAAATATGTGAACGAACTGAACCATTTAACTCATTTAAGAAAATTGTTCGAAATAATGAAACGATATGGGATGAAATTAAGCCCTCACAAATTTACATTTCGAGTTCGTGGGGGGAATTTTTAGGGTACATGGTCACGGAACGGGGTATTGAGGCAAATCCCAAAAAAATCGAAGCAATTTTAAACATGAAATCCCATGTGAGCGTGAAAGATGTGCAAAAATTGACGGGAAGAATGGTAAGCTTGAACAGATTCATATCTGGATCTGCCGATAAGGCCTACACTTTTTTAAAATTTTGCGTAAAGTGAAAAATTTCACATGGAGAGTGGAATGTGAAAAGGCATTTCAAGAGCTGAAAGAATATTTGGTGTCACCCCCCTCCGTTGTTGACGAAACTTGTTTTCGGGAAACCTCTATTCTTATATCTAGTTGTGTTGTTAGCGGCTATTAGTACAGTTTTAGTAAGATAACTTGAAAACAAGCATAAACCAGTATACTATGTAAGCAAGTTGATACAAGGGGCTGAGTTGAACTACTTGGAGATTGAGAAGTGGGCTCTTGCATTGGTAACTTAGGCTCATAAGTTACGACCTTAGTTTCAATCTCATCAGATCATAGTACTAACGAACCAACCACTGAAGCAGGTATTATCAAAACTTGATGTGTCGGGAAGGCTTATTAAATAGGCCATTGAATTGGGAGAATTCAATATTGAATATAAGAGTCATACGGCTGTGAAAGCCCAAATAATGCCAGAATTCGTTGTCGAAATGACAACTGAGTCACTCATGGATGTCGTTGTTGTTGAGCCGATAAAGCTATGGTTATTACATGTGGATGGATCCTCGATGACAAAAAAAGGGGAATAGGAATATGGTTACAAACCCCGGATAAATTGGATATGGAGTTTGCTGTAAAACTGGACTTTGACGTGACCAACAACGAAGCAGAGTACGAAGCTCTCATTGCGGAATTGAAGATGGCGAAAAGCCTTGATGTGAAAGTGCTGATGATCTATACAGATTCACAATTGGTGGCAAGGCAAGTAGCTGGGTCGTATGAGATAAGGGAGAAAACGATGGTGAAATACTTGAAAAAAGTGAAGGAAATGATGTCGGAATTTGAGATAGCAGAGTTACATCAAATCCCAAGAGAAGAAAACGAGCGTGCAAATGCCCTTTCAAAATTTACAAATCAAATTATGGGTTTGAAGAGTAGGAAGGTGACTCTGCTAGTAGCAGTACATTCAGAAAGCGAACCACATCGATGATAACTGTTAGGGATTTCATGTTAGCTGTTTTGATGATGACAAGACAGGATTTCATGTAAGACCCCAAAAAATGTAAGTTTGTATTTTCATAGAATATATGTATAAGCGTTTGAAAGTTTATTAGTTTGTTAGGCTTGTAATTTTTATCTTTGTAGATTTTAGACTAAGTATTAAATACCGAGTCGCTAATAGAATTCTAGGTGAGTCTATTAGAGATGAAGTTGAAGATCAGCGTCTGAAGTCAAGTGAAGATGAATTTGTCTTAAGCGTCTATCAAACGCTTAAAGACTATTTCAGGATTTATAAATCAAGTGTTCAAGATAATGTTCTTAGCGCCTAGCTAACGCTAAAGAACTATTCCAGGAGTGTTGAACCAAGCGCTCAAATCACTCAATCGATTCAAGATCAGATTCACCTGAAATACACTCTCAAGTCATGGAGGACTGAAATGCAATCCAACGGGCATTTATTTCCAACGAAAATAAATTCAAAACGCATTAAATGCTTGATAAGTGCATTAAATGTGACAAGGCATTATGACTTGTGGACAAGCCGTCTTTTGACTAGACTGTCAGCTTTTCAGAGTTCAAACCTACTCCAGTCCAATCGGAACCAGCAGAAATTGAGGAATGGCAGAGAAGGGACTATTTAACGCGCTGCGTGAGAGACACGCGCCTAATTGTGTCCAACGGACAAATCCCAAGAATCTCTATAAATAGTACCCTCCAGCAAAACACTTAATACGGGAAAGAGACCAAAAACTATACATGCGTATACACAAGAAAAGGTCCAAGATTTGCTGATAGTATTTGGAAGAAAAAGCTTATAAACTCCATAGCCAAAATCTTTCAAGCTTTCCAAATACATTCCAAAGACAGTCACCGATATCTCAAACATCTTCATAGAAGAACCCTACACTATTATTGAGATATCCCAAGTTGTTTGAACTTCCCAACATCAAACAAACCTGTTACAATAAACCTTCAACATCTTTCATCTGAATGAGAAAGTCTGTTGACTTCACAAGCAGTATTTTTGAGTAAGAGAAGCTTGTTGAGGAAGGTCTTTGTTGGCGCTGAAGTCTGTGTGATCAAGGAGCTCAAGGCCATCTTGGAGAGGATCTTTATTGGAGCTGAAATCTGTGTGATCAAGGAGCTCGAGATCGTCGTTCCAGAAGCAGAGGATTGAAGTGGCTTGTAGCAAAAATCTGTGCGACCAAGGAGTTTAAATCATCCATATCCATCTCTTCCTTTGTTCCCTATTTTGTAGAAGTCTCTATGTGACTCTTCGAGAATCAATTTAGTGGATTGCCTCCAAGTGCATAGGAGAAGAAGGACGTAGTTGGGATTACATCACCCAGTGAACCTTACAATTTAATGTGTTACTTACTGTTTTATTTGCTTTACTTACAGTAAAAGAACGCTAAGCTTTCAAATCAGTCTTAAGCGCTTGACTAAGCACTAAGCACTCTTAGCGTTCAAAACGTTTTAACCAAAAGCAACTAAAAGAAAACTTTGTGATGCTAAAACCTTTCAAAGAGAAGACTCTAAATCATTCCGCTGTGCTAACCCTGATTAAAGAACTGAACGCTTAAACCTGAGTAGTTATAGTATTCAAATCTTGAGTCTAAGTTAATCTTTTCAAACAGTTTTCTAGTAAACGCTTAGCCAAGCGTTTACATTTTCAAGCGTCCAAATCAATTTTAATAATAAATTTTTTGAAGTCGAAAAAGACTTCAGGGTCTATTCAACCCCCCCCCCCTTCTAGGCCCTCTCGGGGACCACCAATAACGCCTGTTGAAAGTGAACCCTCATGGAAAGATCCGATCATTAAGTACCTCGTGAAGGACGAACTACCGGAGGATAAGGCTGAAGCTAGAAAGATCGTCTATAGAGCGAAGAGATTTGTGATGATGGGAGAAGAGTTGTACAAAAGATCAGTGGCAGGACCGCTCTTACAATGCCTATCTCCATCGGAAGCTAAGTATGTTCTAAGAGAAGTGCACCAGGGAAATTTTGGAAATCATTCGGCTGGAAGATCGTTAGCTCAAAAAATCATGAGGCAAGGATATTTTTGGCCTACATTGGTGAAAGATGCATATGGCTTCGCTATGAGATGTCACGAATGTCAATTGCACTCTAATGAGATATACCAACCAGGAACGCCGATGGAAGTGATAAAAGTCGCATACCATTTGATCAATGGGGTATAGACATCTTAGGTCCGTTTTCCCCTGCACAAGGACAGAAGAAATTTGTTGTCGTAGTAGTAGAACACTTAACGAAGTGGGTCGAGGCCGAGGCGGTGGCTTGAATCACCGAGAAGGTGGTGATTGATTATATATGGAAAATATCATATGTAGGTTTGGTGATTGATTTTATATGGAAAATATCATATGTAGGTTTGGTGTACCTCGAATATTGATATCAGATAATGGGATGCAGTTCATTGGAAAAGCCAGTACAGAATTAAAAATTCAGCAAACTTTTACTTCAGTGGGACATCCCCAGCCTAATGGTTTGACAGAAGTTGTGAATCATATACTCTTGCAACATCTAAAAACTAGATTGGACGGGGGACGAACAAGATGGACTTAAGAGTTACCAAGGGTATTGTGGGCATATTGAACCACACCTCATTCGTCAACTGGAGAGACGCCGTTCTGCTTCCTCTAGGGTTCAGAAGCAGTAATAACCGCTGAAATTGGTATGATAACGCATAGATTAAACTCGTATGATACGCAGGAGAATCGAGTAGTCAGGGAATTCAAATTAGAGGTTGTTGATTAAGTGCGTGATCGAGCGTACGCAAGTATTTTAAGACAAAAGAGTACAATGGCTCGAGCATACAACAAGAGAGTAAAGGTTAGATATTTTCAAGTAGGAGACCTCATTTTGAAGAAGGTTGAAGTGTCAAGACATGTGAAGAAGTTGGAAGCAAACTGAGAAGGACCGTTCAAGATCGTAAAAATTACTAAATCAATGACTTATAGATTGCAAGATATTAATGGCAAGGATTTCCCTCGACCATGGAATGTAAATAACCTAGGGTGATATTATGGATAAATCTTGAAATGAAGGGAAATGAAAGCTAGTACATGTTGCGTCTTAGATACGAGTATAATTAATACATTGTGTCTTCAAACGACATAGCAAAGTAGATTTCATACTTAGAAAACTTCCAGAAAGAAAAAGTCAAAGAAATAAGAATAATAACGAGAAGCAAGAACTCACAACAACTTTGATAACACAAACTTATAAGTGGTTATATTCAAGCCATAGAAAACATTGTTTAAAACAAAAGGCTGAGAAAAGTAGAAAAATCAGAAACATATAAGTCTTTAACAAAGCTTAATCATCGAACAATTTAAGGCTTAATTCCCTCCGACACTCTCATCCACATTTTGGCTTTCATTGTTGCTCTTGTCAACTGTGGCTTCTAGTTCCAGTTCGAACTGACGATTGGCACTAGAATCTCCACAAAAAAGACATTGAACTCTGGAAAATGAGTATATACTTCGTTCGGGTCCTCAGGGGTCAGAGAATCCCTTTTGAGGGGGACGCCTAGGTAATTCTGAACAAACTGTTCCTCCTGAAACTCAGGAATCTCACTACCAGATTCCTTCAAGTAATCAGGGGCTTTGAAAAACCCATCACGAACATCATTGAGGCCTCGTGAAAGTAGCAAGTTGTTGCAAATTGTTGACCTCATAAAAATCGTGAGCCCCGCCCAGATGAGCATCGTCCAACCTACGACGAAATGCCTCTGACGCTAGATATTCTTATCATCCAGCTGTCTTGCCAAGAGCATGTTGTCGTTGCTTCTCAGCCTCGACATTTGTTGACAGAGCGTTTATCTGCAATTGAAGTTCTTTATTGGCTCTCTCGATTTCAGCCATTTTAAGCTTGACGGCACCATAGGATTTGCACTTAAGATCGAGTTCGCCTTGGACCGAGGCTGCCTTAGATCGATCCTCTTCTTCGCTGGCAAGTTTGGTAGCAACTTGTGCTTTATAGTCGATCAACTGCTTTTCGACCCTCTTCAATAGTTCCTGATGGGTAGAATTGCTCAATGCTGGTTGATGAAGATGCAACCCAGCCTACGAGATAAGAATAATGTTAGGAAAAATAGGCAAAACTGACAAAAATTTCTAAGTATTAAATGGCAAAGAGTACCTTCATCAGATACCGACCCCCATTCTTTTCGACGAGGGGATGAGAATGTTCCAGAATGGCTACCTTATCCCTTGGCCACAAAACATGATGAAATAGCTCGATGGCAGTATTTCATGTAGCATCCTTGACGATGGTGCTATCTGGATAGATTCGTTAATCCGGATCGATGGGGTTAACATTAACTTGAAGATGAGCCCATTCAGGAATACCAAACTCGTTATAGTCTTGTAAAAGAAGAGACTTAGCCTAATTCAAGAGGTCGTAGGGATCGCCATTTGACGGAGTAACTGCTCCAGGAAGGAAACTTGGAGTAGAAGAAGGAACTTTCTCTCGAGGACACTTTTCAGCATGTTCATACGAAGTCCCAGCAGCAGCACTGGCTTGGACATGAGGGTGACAAATCAAATTAGCCGAGGGATCAACTTCCTCGACAACATCATCGAAATGAGGTATTGTGATGTCTGCTGAAGTAGTGGGTCTAGTAGGAGGAACGGTCATCTTACGAACCGCAGAAGCTTGATTGATCCTTGGATCATCTAATCGAATAGTTAACAATCCGGCTTGGCCTTGGCCCTTGGTGGTTCGACCTCCTCCTCTCCCTACCTTGGAAATAGTTAACAATCCGATACGAATCTTGTTAGATATCGTTACCCATATTCTCGATGCCGGGAGCATTGGCACTACTTATCCCACAAGAAACCAACATAGGTTCACTTAATATTACCTCGGGCTTGTATAACCACTTAAGCAAACTTCTTAGGGTTCTACGAGGGATGGTAGGCCTACCAATGTGCTCTAAGTCGACGAGCTACATGCCCCATTCACGAGGTGCGGTCCAATTTTCATCCGAGGTAGGTGCGATGAAGAAAAACTTTTTCTTCCAATTGCCAAACGAAGAGTGGGTTCATAATTGTAATAGACAATGCCTCTGAGTGGAATGAAAGAAAAAGCCCTCATCTTTACTCTTAGTACAACGGTTTATAGACAAGAAGCCATTAAAGTTCTTTATATCGGCACGAGCTTGATACATTTCCATTAATACTATGAAGTATATAATGTGTTTATACGAATTTGGGAGTTGGGTTGGACTTAGACATAAAAATAACAAGATATTAACTATGGCGGGATGTAGAGGAAACCTAAACACCAGACATGAGATGTGCGACGTGAAAAGTTTGATATCCTGTGGGAGGCCTATGCATCCTATCAGTGGACGAGGGCACTATTATACGATAATTAGTAGGGAACCCTAAGGTCGGCTATGTTGGACTCTGTAAGGGTATAAGCAAAATTCAACCAAGAAACTATCCTACGAGCCCGGTCGAGATTGGGAAAAATGTCGAGGTTAACACTCTCATCTCCCTCAAGATCAAGATATGGAGGGGGACATCTGGCACGACGGGAGCGTCGTGAGGAATAGCTTCATCATTGTCACTGAAATCATGAGATGAGCCCGGGTTATCTAACTCGTCATTAGGCAAATCAAAATGGGCAGAGCTAGATCATTATTAATGTCAAGAAGTACGAGGTACTTCCTCATCTACAATATTGATATTCATTTGAAATACACAAAAATTGAGCCAATAGGAAAATCTGAAAGTAAAAAGATACGTCTATACCTAATGATAGGAGAAGGACTTTATGGTAAAACCAGGAAGAGGCTGACTGCAACAGGGATGCGCTGATTTGAAAATTTATTCTCCTTGCTCTAAAATTGTTCTGAAACGAATGAAGGTAAAAGAAAGCGGATGAAAGGCAATTCTGGCCGTATATATATAGGATACAAATTTTGAAATAAACGGCTGAGATTAATAGTAAAAAAAACAAATCTGATGGCTGGGAGGACGCGATTGTTCAGATTCGGTTGATGTTATTAGGATTCGATTGGATAACCTTTACGATCCCACTGACATTTATGGGGAATTGGTGAGTGCGTTTCTCGAGACTGGCATGTCAGAATAAAATCATGACGAGAAATGGTGGACGTTGCATGCATCATTATTATACTTTGCTTGTAATAAATTCAAAAATTGACATTTACTCCCATATCACTAGCGAAGTGGGATAACAATGATATACCAAAAATATTGTTATATGCCTCATTAGGCCGTATTCCCGTACGTCATATAGGGATCAAAAGGACAAGTGTATATCGTTTGAGGCAATGTTTACACAAAGTCCCTCTAATGAGATTGTATTTACGTTACACTCCAAGATCCGCATGTTTTTATTAGTCTGGGTAGGGTCGACCCATGACCCGACCCTACGACATTAATTGAAACCGTCCAATGATCACACGTGTAAGGCATTCCACAAGAGATGTCACATCTGTCAATCGCTCTACAGTATAAAGTGGGAAGCCTATAAATACCATCATTTATTAAGTTTCACGGGAGGACAATCTGAGCAATAAATACTATGAGTCATATATCGTATTGTTCACGAGTGTCTAAAATCTTGAGAGTACGATCCTAGAGTATGAATATAGGATGATCTTAGATTACGAACTATCGAAAATCTATCGAAGTTACAACTCGAGATATATTAAATATATGAACTATGTTTAGATTTGATCCCTTTGAGGTACGTAGGCAGCTTGATGGAACCCAAATGCAATCTATATTCTTGAGAGCGCGTCATTTGGTTTGTATCAGAGGTCATTCTGACTGAAATAGTGCGAGGTTTATATTCGACCTAAATTAGACGATATGAAGATAGAGAATAAAAAATATTATTTTACGAGAGAACAAGCAAAAACATGGTACCAAAAGTGAAATCCGTCTGACGTGTAATGCCAAAATGGGATTAGTACCACTAACGTATGGAAAGAGTACTTTTAGAGCATTAAAGTAATTGCATATAACCCCCCTGTGTTATCACTTTTTTGCTGAAAACCTCCTTGTGTTAATTTTTTTGCACGAAACGCCCTGTGCAGTTGCAAAAACCCCCAATTCGTGTTAAATCTAGCATACACGCGCAGTCAAGGCTAACATATAAACAAGGGGTAGCAAAAAGTGATAACACAGGGGGGTTATATGCAATTTTCCCTTAAGTGACATCAACAAATCTTTGTGACATCTAGCGTGACTTTAACCAATAAGATTTTAATATTAATTTTCGGTTTCTGAAAATAATAGTAGATTTATCACCCCACAGTAGTGATCAGAGACGGAGGGAGGGGCTAGTGGGCCCCCGCCCCCCTCAATTTTGAGAAATTTTTTTTTTCTTACAAAATTTTTACTTTTTACATTTTGCCCCCTGTAAATTTTTTATTTTTGACATTTCACCCCATCAAAATCTAAAAGTAATACGGTTTTCCCAAATTTTTACATTCACCCTCCCTCCCCCGAGCTCTAAATCCTGGCTTCGTCCCTGGTAGTGATGTAATGAGACATTTGGAAAATATCATCTATTTTTGTATTGAGCTTTTCTTTCTCTTTTATGGAAAATACCGTAGTCAAGTTTACGTGTTTAACCACAACATGTTCTTTTGGCCAAAGCTTTCTGAAACGTACAACTCAAATTTATTATTGTAGCCCGCCTACACATTACAAAATAAATAAAGTCTTCGCACAATCAAGTGTTATATATAAGCCGACCACCACGAGCCCATAAAATACGCACCCACATAAATTTGCCGAACTTTACATTTTTTTAGTAAGATTCGAAACTCATGATAATCAAGTAAAAAGTTATAGAACTAACTGCTAGATATATTGTTATCGAATCTTATAAATTCTATGGTTTGAAACGTGATTTCACTTTCCTTAAAGTGATATTTGCCCCCACTACACGTTTGCTACCTGGAATAAATGCAAATTCACTTTTAGGATACGACAAACCACCCGAGACTTAACGAATAGCAGTTTTGGAAGTCTCCTTTCAAGAACAACTCAAATACTTTTTTATGTAAGAGTGAAAGCAATAAAAATTTGATGATTTAAAATCTGGCACAAGAGTTGTGTTTATATAGACATAAAACACCTTTTTGGAATAGTTGTGTTGTTTGAAATTCTAGTTTAATTTTAAAGGTTGCACTAATTCGAAAGTGTCTATTCAGTCAAAATATCTTGAGAAATTAATTCTAGAGAAGACATCTTCATTGCAACTCTTTAATAAATAAACTAATTAAAATAATTCCAAAATAATAAATAAATCCGAAAATAATAAAATAAAAAATTAATATTTTATTTTCCTTGGACACGTGGCACGTGCCAAGTCTTTGATATATAAATATATATAATATATCTATATTTTGGCCTCCTCCAAATTTTCCCTCCAAGTTTCTATTTTAAACTTAAAGTAGAGCCCTTCTTTATATAGTGTTCCAAATTTTAATAAGTTCTCTATGTGGGATAAGAAAAGCACTATACATCCTTATATATGCAAGCTATCTAACATATACAACGATGTTGATAGTTGTATTAAGAACACACGTTCTTGAAAAACCAAAAATATATTAATTTTTCGAAAGTAATAATTATTACATCAAGACTCATAGTGCAAAATATTAAGTCATATTTATCAAACTTACAAAATATTTAAAACACACAAATAATTGGAAATATTCCAACTTTTGTTATTTTTAGATAAATATAGAAGACACTGATTTTTTTAATGAAAATGAATAGTATACAATATTTCTTGCACGGAATATGTTTTCAATATTTACACGTACATTATATTCTTGATGGAATTTGGTGTTGAGATCTTATAAAGAAATTGATTGAAGAAAATAATTCCATAAAAAACATAAGAGGCATAAATGTAAGTTGAGACTAAAGAGAGATTTTAAAGATTGTTGGTGTTCATTAACATTTGTTTCATAAAAACACCAATCAACTTGTGCGCTCTACATAAGTCGTTAATTATTGAGATTCATTATTTGTGTTTGTATGATTTAACATCCTTACAAAAATAAAAGGGTTTTTCCTCTATGTTTTAACTTAATTAGCTTGAGTGCAGTTATGTATAATATATATATATATGAGATAGTGTCACTTTTGGTCCTTCATGTTTGCCAGTAGATTCACTTTAATCCCTTATGTTTAATTATGACTTTAGCATCCCTAACGTTCTAATTTTGTTTCATTTAAGTTCTTTTGGACATTTACTCTTAAATTTGGTTTCACCTTAATTCCTTCATGTGAGTAATGCATGCTCACATTTATGCGTAAAAATGTCTAAAAGGACTTAAGTGGAATCAAATTCGAATATTGAGAATGGTAAAGTCACGATTTGAACATGTGAGACTAAAATGATTCTAACATAAACATGAGGGACCAAAAGTGATATTATCATATATATGTCTCTCTCTCTCTATATATATTTATATGACCTATGGTACAAGGGTTGAAGCAATTTCAAAATCGTAGTATCTTGTTTGTTGGATGTTGTAATGCCATGTTTTTTAGTGTAATTTAGGTTGTAATTGAGAGTTTTCCCATTGTTTTTATTGTTTTAATGAAATTTAATTATCAAAAAAAAAAGGTATTCCTTTTTCATGTACTAATATGCGCTTGCGAGCTTATTGAAAAAAGATGTTTACACTTTAATGTGAACAATTTTGTGCTTTCCTATCGCTGTTAATTTAAACCATATCCGAACGTTATTACTTATTACATAATACTTTTTAGGAAAAGTTGCATTTTTTCGTTCAATCCATTTTAATTTGGTCGCATTTATTATGAATTTTTCATATTTAATCATGTAGTTTTTCATAGTCCAACTGAAATTTTCTTCCAAAATATAACGAACACCTTCGTTGGTCAAACATTTTCACCAGGATTTTTGGAGAGAATTCATGTGTGAATGCACTCACACACGGTTTATATTCAATATCATGTGTCAACCACACACAAAATCTCCAAAAAAAACTTGTCAAAATATTAACTAGCTAACGGAGGTGACCGTTAATTAAATTTTGGACGAAAAATTTGATTGGGGCTAAATATGAATATATTTTTTTGAAATTTATAAAACTAAATGTGAGAAATTCGTAACGACGTGACCAAAATTGTAATTAGACAAAATTTTGAAATGCAAAATGTAATTTCCCCTACATTTTATAGTAAACAAAGAGAATCCACATAAGAAGAAAAGAAATGTGAACTTTTGACCGAAAAATTGTCCGTAAAGGTACCAATTGGTTTGAACAACCATCTCCAAGTCAAAAATATCGATGGTTGTGCCTTAGCTCCCCCCCCCCAAAAAAAAAGTTAACCACTATATTTTGTTCTGTGCAGAAAGCAAACTTGTAAGTTGATAAATCGCTCAAGTCTAACGTGGAAGATTTCTAATACTAGATGGGTATATTATTGGGATACTTTTTGGTAGATCTAATCTGCTAGAGTCGGTTCATCTCGATGCTCGCATCTTGATTGGAGTGAGGTACGATGTTAGAAAATAAAAGTCACCTCACTCATAATAATCTAACAGTATATGATAGACTAACTTCAATCAACTCAATATATAATTTAATAATTTGATATTCTGACCTGAGTGAAGTATTACGTAATTAAAGTGAGAATGCAAAAAGTATTCTTATAGGAGTCAAAGGTAATATAGTCCAACATATTATTAGTTTCGTTGGATTATTTGGAACGAAAAAATTGTGGAATGAATATTTGGGATTGAAAAGTATTCTTATAGGTTCTTCAATATAAAAATATATTTTAGGAGTTTGACTTTTTCCTATATTATACATAAATGATTGTAATTAAACTAGATTTTCAATCTAGCCATCGAAAATCAAAAGGGTTAACATTAATTAAATAATACTCTCTCCGTCCCAAAAAGGATGTCTACTATTCCACTTTTGTCTGTCCCAAAATGTTTGTCCCTTACTATAAACGTATATATTTATTCTCTTATCTGACTATATTACCCTCCAGTTTAATTGAGAAATATATAATTAATTCATTTTTACTATAAAACTGTAACAGAATTTAAGGAAAGATAATTTCATATATGAATAACAGATAATAGTCATAAATTTAATTAAAATCTGACATGTTTTACTAATATCTTATGTACTTTCGACAACTAAGAAAAGTCAAAAGGGACATCCTTTTTGGGACGGAGGGAGTAGTTATGACCGCCCTAAAATAATATTCTTAAAATCCGATCAGTGACAAACAGTTCCAACCAATTGAGTCATTGGTTCGATCAGTTAAACCAATGTAGAAAAAAATTGGTTGACCCGGATTATATATATATATATATATAAATATTGTATATATGCGCGCTCGCGCACATATATATATTTGTTTTTTTTTTTTTTGAACTCATGAACTTTAAGAGATCATTAGATCCAATAAAATATTTGATATTGAACTTCAATATTAAATGCGACATCAATTTTGGAGATTAATGCATGGTGTACTAATTATTCTAATATATTTAAGGGCAAAATACGCTTTGTACCCTGAAATATTCATTTTGTCTTATTTAGGTCTCTGAATTATCAAATGTAACAAAATGATCCTTGAACTATCAAACGTAACAAATTAGTCCCTTATTTTTGATGGACATGTTTGGCTACTTTTTAAAACTGACAAATGGTATAATACGAATGTTATTTTTGAATATTAAGTACTTTAAACTTTTTTATATAATTTATTTTATTTTTAATTTAGTAATTATTTAAAATATATTCTTTTAAATTTTTAAGAAGATTAAAAAATTTAAAAAATATAAAGTTAAAATCAAAATTAGTTTCAATTATCGCTATAAAATTTCTATATAAATAATTTTTTAGATATAACTACAGTTGATTCCTTTTTTTGTTTAGAAGGTTGAAGACAATTAAATTCATAATTTTATTAACCTGAATGTTGAATATTGTGGAAAAGAAAGTTAGTTAAATGAGTTTTTTGGATTGAAAAATATTATCAAAAGTTTTTTTGGGTATAAAGTTAAGGAGGTTTTAGTAAATTTCCCTTAAAAAATTAATAGAAAACCAGTGTATAGTTTTCTGCACAAAAGTGAGTAGAAAATGGTAACCAAATGGTCAAGAAATAGCAAAACTATAAGTACATAAAAGACTCATTTTAAGAATATTAAAATATATACTTTTTTAAAAATATACTTTTTAAATTTAAAAAAAATGATTTAATTACCAAATTAAAAGCAAACTAAATTATATAAAAAAGTTTTAAGTACTTAATATTCAAAAATAACATTCGTATTATACCATTTATCAATTTTAAAAAGTAACAAAACATATCCATAAAAAATGAGGGACTAATTTGTTACATTTGATAGTTTAGGGATCATTTTATTATATTTGATAGTTTAGGCACCTAAATGAAACAAAGTGAATAGTTCAGGGGTACAAAGTGTATTTACCCTATATTGAATTGCATATAAAACAATTGCATTACATGCCAATGGACTTTCAGGTACAATAATATTTAATATGATGCAAATGTAACATTAAATATAATAATGTAGACTTTATTTTTTATTTTTTCTAATTCAAAAGGGAAGACGTAAAATATAATATGTATTAAAAAAAAATTAAGGCTTATGATAATTCTCCCTTTAGCGTGGTGGTAACAATCTCTATTTTTTAGATTGAGTTCTTGAATACGAATTTAGTTGACTATTTGGTATTTTGCCATTTGAAAAAAAAGAACACAAATATTAAAAATTGTAAAACCGTTTATTGGTGCATTAGCTCGGTGGGTTTGTCGCGGGTCAATTGACGACCCAGTTCATATACTAACCAAAACTAGCGCATAACTGTATCGGATCGATCAGACAGTCTGATCTGGTTTAAAAATATTGCCGAAAGAGAGGAAGGATAGTTTCATTTCATATATATATATATATATATATATATAGGGTTAAGATCTAATACATACCCTATATTAGATAAAATATAAGACCCAATATACACCATTGGATCAATTAAATCAAACAGTCCAAATTAAACATTAGAAACATGTGGGAAACCCAATTGTAATTGGCTGAGGGGTATCATAGTAAAATATACACCATTATACAACAAGCACATCCTAAATTAACTCCACAAATCTTCCTAAAATCTCTCACATTTAAACCCACGTATAATTAATCAACTGTAAATCATGAATGTTCAAATCCAAATTAGGTCTCATCGACATCCCCTTCTTCTGCGAAATCAGCTTGGATAATGAGTTTTTATCAAATGGATTGTCATTGAAAAAATCAAGGATTATGAAAACTATCTCTTCAGAGAGAAGACCGAAGTTGTTGATAATCGGTTCAGTGTTTGATTTTTGATTCTTCATTGATATAGACATTGAAGATGTATGGGGGATTGTGAAGGTCCGGAGATGGTGAAATCTATACAAATAGTTGTGTGTGTATGTATATATATAGAGAGATATGTTATATATATAAATTATAACAGGGGTAGGGGTATCTGGTTTATGATAATAAAGAGATGTTGCAAAATTCAGAAGCAACTGTTAACAGAAAAACACTGTATATTGCCTTACACGTTACTGTATAATGTCTTAGAATATATCTGTATAATGGTTTATTATATTGTAATTTTATGATGTATAAACATTTACTGTATAACTGGTTATACGATATTGTATAATGTGTTATAATATACTGTAAAGTGATTTATAAGATATTGTATAATAGTTTGAAATCACTATTTGTATGTCACTAATCACACACTGTATATCACCATTGTATTTACTGTATATTTATTTATTAGCTATTGTATAATGAATTAATTAGCTATTGTATAATATTTATTAGCTATTGTATTCACTGTATAATGGGTTATATGATACTGTATATTGATTTATATGATACTGTATACTGGATTATAAGATACTGTATAATGGTTTATTATAAGATTGTAACTTTCGATGTATAAACACACACTGTATAATAGATAATAAGAGACTGTATAATGTGTTATGAATATTAGAGTTCAAGAAAAAAGAAAAATTCTATAAGTAAAATGCTTTGTCTGTACATATTTCTTCTAAACACTGCCAAGTCTGCCATGGTATGGACTAATTCATTATCGCCGAACATGCATAATTCATTTTAACCATAGGGTACAGTAGAGTCTGGATGAATGAAAAATGGAAAGAAAATAAATATTGAATATTAATTGAGTTTGATGATGAATAACGTAAATAAGGGGGATTTAATTAGCTGGAATTGGAAGGAATAATTAAAAAGAGAAGATGAATTTGTTATTGCATATAATAAGGGATTTGATTTTGCTCCAGCATATTATTGGCATGAGTTTGTTAGACCTATTGACTAAAATGTCCCTATCATCATTAAATTAAAGATAAAACTCGAAATAATGGTTTAAATATGGACCTTGCGATCAAATGGTTTAAATGGTCTAGATTGAATTTTATATTTTACCTAAAGTATAGAAATATATTTGATCCATATTCTATATATATATATAAGAAAAGAAGGTAGGGGTGAGGGGAAGCTATTTTGGACAAGATTTTGTACCCAATTGTGGAGTCAATTCTTGTTTTTGGAATTTATAGAACGGAGAACCCAATGCATGTGCGATAGCCGAATAGCTTTCTATGGGAGCCACATTTATAATTACATGGACAATAGAATATGTCAATGCTAATACAATTATCCATGTAACAATATTATCCCTTTAACTTTGAAAAATGATGCATAAAATATAACTTTAAAGATTTTATCATTAAAAGTTATTGCTATAACAATAACTTTAATTTTATAATTAGAACCAATGATGAATCGATAATATGCAATCGATAACATATATCATTTTTCTTATTAAATAAATATCAAAATTCTGTTGGGCTGACCTAGGGGTGTAAACGAGTCGAGTTGAATCGAACGAGATGTTGTTCAAACTTGTTTGAAATACAATCGAGCTTCAAAGTTTGTGTTTGAGCTTGTTTGATTAGTAATCGAGCCGAGCTCAAACGAGCTTTAATCGAGCCGAACACGAGTCGAGCTTGAGTAGTTTGATTTTTTTGTACATATTTTTATTATTTTTTACTAATCGAGCAGAATTTCAAAACTTATCAAACACAAAAAGTTATTCAAGCTTGGTTTGATAAGTTAACGAACCGAGCTCAAACGAGCTTTTAACGATCGAGCTCGAGTCGAGTATCGAGTAATTTGATTCGTCTTTCACCCCTAGGCTGACCCATGAACATCAATTATATATAAACATTAAATAATACATATCACCATTAAATATATAATTGACTAACCACCTTAATTATTGCTTAGTTTTCGCAACGAGATACTTTAATAATTTTAATTGGAATAAAATCGCTGTCTCGTGTCATATCATATGTAGGGGCATTTTAATGTGATTCGAACCCAAATGAAATATAGCGTATATTATAATATTCTAACAAATCCAGGAAGAAATATTTTGTACAGTTTATTAACTCTTGCTCTGTTGCCCATCTGCACAAAAATCCTAAAAAACTAGATCAAACGGCGCATAATGTTTAAAAAAAAAAAAAAAACTTAAAGTACATGTGCTATAGTGCAAACTATCAATATCGAAAATTATTAGTTGCTATTTGACCAAAAGTTTTGGTGATGAGAACCTAATTCAAATTATTTTTTGAATAATTAAAAAATAATAATGTAATCTCTAATTTATGTTATTTTGTTGTTTGATTAAACAATGGAAGCTAATCAATAAAAAAATTTTTTTTTTTTTTTGAAAAGGCAAATCAATAAAATTAATTACGTTAAAATATAATTTTAAAAATTAAGTGCAATGAAGTCGGTAATCAAAATCAAAACAAAAATTTCGCCAAATCAGATTTAACAAGTGACAGTTATGGTTGATTTTTAAAGTTGGATTTTTTTTCCCAATATATATATATATATAAATCACGTTAATCGAACTTATAGAAAATCTACAAAATTAATTTTTCTGTATCTATAGATATTCGCAGTCATCACATAAATTTATTCCCCGACAAAATGATGTTAGATGTCAACACCTTATTTCAAAACTCATCTATGACATAATTCAAGTTATGTAAAGATGCAACTTTTCGTCATCTTCATGTATTGCGCACGTAACATTGTATTACAATTCACAAAGACTGAAGAAATATTTCATGTCAATGAGGTTTTATGATTTCATAATCATTCTACTTTAACTCTAGCTTTAATTTGAGTTAGGTCTCATATGATGTGCTGTTGTGCATAGCTGCTGATGCTGCTTCTTCTTCTTCTTATTATTATTTATGTAAAGGCTAAGTTACTATTTCCTTATATTCACCATTTTTATATTTTTTTACTATTTCATTGACAATTTAGGTTCTGCTGTACATGGCTTAAAGTAACAATTGTTTTTAATAATCAATGAGCTAGCTAAAAAAGGGGTAATTCTATGGTGGACCAGGAGTGTTGCTTTCGGTTCATTTTTCACCACACAAACACTTGGGGTGGGGTGATTTACACAGGGTAAGTGGGTGTGAAAACCACCCCACTCATTTTGAATGTGTGGTATAAAATGGATCGTGAGCAACACTCCCTATCCATTTTAAAAATTTTCCCTAAAAAAGGGTTATGATGTTTCCTTTGGCTGAAAGGCTATAGCTTCTATTTTCTGAATCACGTTTATCGCTACTTGAGAATCTACTCAATGGTCACAATCAATTTTTATCTTTTTCAATTATTGGAAGAAGTATTAGATTTGAGTCCAACTTATATGTTGGTGTTTGTTTACTTCAATAATACTGTATCTTTCTTTTCATTGTTTCATTGTTGGTAATTGATAGAAGTTGCTTGTAATTATTAGTTTCTACGTGACAAATCAGGTTGTCATTTTATTTCATTACAACTAAAGGTTTACGATGGTGATAATACAACATTGTCTATCACATAATAATTAACTAACTATTGGGGTACGTGTCTTATAATAGACTAACTAACAATTGAATTTCTGAATAAGAGACAAATAATCAAACTCCAAAGACAGAAACTCTTATATGACCGAACAAAACACTCATTCGAGAGGCTAGAACTCTCACACTAGAGGAAAAACAACAAATTAAATAACAACTAGTGTGTCTTTGAATTGAAGGATTTGAAAATCATGGAGCTCACATTCATCACCAAAATCCATTGAGTTTGTTTGTCTAATTTTAAGTTGTAAGAGATGAAAAAGGTTGTTTATCATCAATTTCAAATCCACCACTAACGCTGACAATAATGGTGTTGATAGCTCTGCGTTGTCGAAGGAGGCCATGGTGATGGAGCATGGAGAAGACATACATCGCTCCCACCAACCAACCCATCTAAATGATGGAAACATCATACCGATCTCAATCGAATAACGCTGGTAACATAATTTTTATACACTCCATCGAGAATGATAAATCATAAACCTACACACGATCTATTGTAAAACTATACTTGTCAATACTATTAGTTTAGTTGTGTCATCTTTTATTCCTAAATAGAATTATCTTGTATTTCATACCGATCTCAATCGAATAACGCTGGTAACATAATTTTTATACACTCCATCGAGAATGATAAATCATAAACCTACACACGATCTATTGTAAAACTATACTTGTCAATACTATTAGTTTAGTTGTGTCATCTTTTATTGCTAAATAGAATTATCTTGTATTTCATACCGATCTCAATCGAATAACGCTGGTAACATAATTTTTATACACTCCATCGAGAATGATAAATCATAAACCTACACACGATCTATTGTAAAACTATACTTGTCAATACTATTAGTTTAGTTGTGTCATCTTTTATTCCTAAATAGAATTATCTTGTATTTCATAACATTCTTGCATGTCAACTCTATGTATTCCACACATTCATATTTTAAAATCATTTCATGCGCTTAATACACTTATGTAAAACAAAATATGAAATTAAAATCATTTTATGCGCTTAACACACTTACGTAAAACAAAATATGCAACGAAACAACGTTTTACAATAAATTATTCGGTGAAAAGTTGTCGAAATCCCGTAATAATATAAGAATAATCCTCTTTTCAATCCTATCTACTAATTTTTTTCCCCACTAAAACATAACATAAAGTACAATTGGATGACCAAAAAAACAAAAATATTAGTCCAACTTAGAAAAACCCTTTTTTATGTCCCGGTTTTCCCACGAGGACGAAAATAAAGAATCGAATTAAATACTTGTGTCAAGTTTTAGTCTATGTTCACACACATTTTCAATGAAAAAACATATTCTGCGACATAAATGACCATAAAAAAGAAACGAAAAATTACTTTTTTAATTATAATTAGTTATCAAATACAAGTGTAACCAATATGATTCATTATAGAAATCAAAGAGAAAGAAACCCACCTTTTTTTTTCTTTACTGTTAATAGCCCAGAATTCAGATAAACAAAAAAAAAGAAAAAAAAAAGAAAAAGAAAAATCAACCTCTATGCAAAGGCGATCGATCTTGAACGATAATTTTGGGAGTCTTGGAGCTTCGGAAGACCTTCATCGGACTTGGGAAATGCCAAAATTTCGGCTTCGCCGGCGAAGGTTTGACGTCAGCACGCCGGAAACTTGACGCAATCGCCGCCGCCGCCGCCGTTGTACCCGTACTGACAGACCTGGATCTCGTAATCATCCTCGCGAAATCCTCAATTCTGTTATTGCAATCGAAATTCTCTTCATTATTATTATTATTATTATCATTATCATTTTTGTTAATAATAAAACTAAGATCTTTCTTCGTCTTGCTTCTCTTGAAAAGCCACGGAAACGGCACCGTTTTGACGCGGTCGCTGAGGAAGGGGACGGCGACGGATCTAGACCGTCGGAAGGACGGCTCTCCGACGCGGCCGAAGGAGGAAGATGATGAGGTGGAGGAGGAGGACGACGTCGTTGTGGTGGTGGAGACGCAGGGACAGGGGCGCACGTTAGCGCAGTCAGGACAGAGGCTGACGAGGCGGTCGCGGAGGCAGGTAGGGCAGATGCCGTTGCTGCGCCGCCGCTTAGATAGGTGTTTCGGACATTTCCACACTTCTTCTTCTCCTATATAATACGCCGCCATTAATGCTCTCTGCAAATAATAAGCGACCAGTGTATATATGTATGTATGTGTATGTATTAGCTCTGTTTTATCTCTAACTGTTTTTTTGAGTGTGTGGGTGTGTATATATAGTAAGTAGGTGCAGTGCAGGGCAAATAAAGTGAAGCAGGGTTGGGTCGGGTCGGGTCTTTTGACGGCTGGAATTAGTAAATTCTGGTATGCGAAACGACGCGTTTCAGTTTCCCTTTCTTTTCTCTATTTTTGATGAGATTGATCACGTTTTATTGCTTCTTACCCCGCCTATTCATACTAATTAATAACACATTTAATGTCTATGCTTCATAAAAAATACTATTTAAGACTCTATTTCAAAACATATTTTATCTAGTATTTTATTTTATATGTTCACGTCAAGTGTATAAAATTCATATCACTTATATATTTAAAAATGAAATTTATACACGTATATGGTGGATATGAAAAATGAAATATGATTTGGAATAAATGATCCCAACTACATCTTTTATTTTTGGTTAAGCATACAATAATGTCTCCTATACTTTTTATATGTTTAATTAGTTTCTTCATAGGTATATTTCATTCAATCTATTAAGAGGTTCAAATTAGAGATGACAATGAATCTGAGTAGAGCAAGTACTCGCTCTGGACTCATCTCATTTGGGATGGGTATGAGTTCAATTAAATGGGGTCAGATCCCAATTCGAGTATCAAAGTTCAAGACCCGGCCTGGTCTAAGGTGGGTAACGAGACTAGCAGATAACCGCCACGTACTCGGACATTTTTCTATATAATTCCAACAAATATCACGTAAAATTCACCCTATGTGGTGGAGTCACATTTTTCTATATAATTCCAACAAAGTACAATATATTTGAGACCTTGTAACTCCATGATTGATTTAAACATTCCATTTTTTTTTGTTGCCTACCATAGTATCTCAAACATTGCCGCATAAGCACATCTTATTACAAGTTACAACTATATGATTAATCTTTTTCAAGTGACCGAATTTATCAAGGCATGACTTGTTCTAAATCATGGTTAGGTTCGATGATTGTTTGTTTCCTTGATTAAGAAAGATGTACTAGTTCCTAGTCCAAAGATCTTTGCTTGCATTAAGGAAGATTGAATCAATATATTTCGAATTATGTGAAAGATTTTGAGCTTAAGAAAACTAGTACTTTAGTCAGAATCTAGAAAGATTTGAAGAACATGATATATAGTCAATTAACATCTTTCCAATTGTGTGAAAGAATTTTGAGCTTAAAAGAAACTCGAATTATTGCTAAATTTTTGAGAGATTTGAAAAACAAGGATGATGGGTCTGTAGAAATTGATTGATACATGATTAAGAAAAGTCAATAAAGCCAAAAAAGAAGCCAAAAAGGGTCCTGGAGATGGTAAAAGGTAGTTTGATTGAGGTCAACTTGGAGTTAACCGTGGTTAACGGGAGTTCCACCGCGGGATTGACATCTTGCAGACGTACGGGACTGTGTTTTCTATTTGGAATAAGTTTTAATTTTCTTGTATATCATGTCTTCCACTTTATATATATATATATATATATATATATATATGGGCTTGTATATTGTAATTTGATAAGTGACTTCATAAATAAAGATGTAGATCTAGTGTTGGCCCATAGATGTAGGCAGTTTTTCGTACCCGTTAAAATTTCTTGTGTCATCTTTTATGCTTATTGAATTCTTGTTGATTTCCAACAATTTACATTTCATCTCGTAATATCACGTTCTTAACACATGATAATCCAAAACCTGATTATAGACAACTCAAATTTAACTAACTACTTTTGGCCACTTTGAATCATAATTTAGAACCTGCAAAAAAATGTCTAATGGATCAAAATAATATATTTGCTTGTCATCGTTGAAATACATAAAAGAATCATGATGTGTGCAAATATATCTGTATGAGGTAAAAGACGATATTACCTTTAATTGTCAACATAATTCCAAATTTATAAGAATCCGTGTGTTTGTATTTCCCGGGTTGGGTTTATAGTTCGACTCGACCCGACGACTCGACCAATCCAAACTATAGATCACGAGACATGTGGCATGATCCTGTTGATCCAAATGTCATGTCATGAATAGTGACCATCTGAAACTATGAATACACCCCCCCTCCTCCCGCCAACTTCATTTGTGGGGGACCAACATTTTTCACTCTCTCTCAAACACTCTCAATTCACCTCATATTTACCTTATAAGTGTATCTCGTATGTACTTCGTTTGTAGGAGCTCACCATAAATTAGCTTCAGTTATATAATTAAAACTACGTTTAAACTTGATCTGTTGGATTTATGTCCTCGAATGCCATAGATGGTAGATTAGTGTATGATTTTTTTGATGTAATTGTGAACTCTTTATAATTTTAAAAGGCATATTTAGTTGTTATACATAAATCTTATAATCATTCATAAGTAGTATTCAACTATAAGCCCATATATACAAGAGTAGATTTTTCATTCCTGGATGAGATAAGGAAATAGGCACTGGAAGAGTCCAAAACTTGTATACTTAAGAAGTTCGCAAGTCATAGAGTCTCAAATGGGCATTGAGACTCGTCAACACTTGTGTACTATAGGCTTTGACATGAGATATGCCAGTTGAAGATTATGAGATAGTGGGAGTGTACATTATAGGTGCATTGATGGATCAATCCACTCAGACATAACTCGCATTAATTTCGTCACATGGGTTTACACTCTTTGACAGTCAATAACAAAATTGATTATTTGTAATAGATATGCATGAACCTTCAACTTGAGGTGTCAAATTGAAGATGTGCTTGTGACATCAGGCTTATCATTAGAGTAGTTAGGCCCGAATTACGCGTTGGCGGGGCCAACCTCGAAGTGTGACCTTGGGCAAGTAGTAGTCTTAATTGATATCCTAGAGCAGATTCGTTCTCTCGTATGTGAACGAGCTAGTATCCTATGCTATAATAAGAAGTGTCATCATAAGTTTTTGTTCGAAGCAGTAGAGCTGCTTGTGTTAGACACAAGAGGAAGCTCATTAATCTTGACTTATTATTTATTAAGCATATAGTCAAGTCTATGAGTTTGACATATCCATGACTCTTACTTGACTGTGATATAGAACGAAAGATTTATACTCATATAGTATTCACAACAGAAAAGGTTAAGAATGATCCAATCATTCATTTTATCTAGGATGCGATGTAGGTCATGAGACTGGTTAGGTGATACCCAGATCGTTTGATTTTCTCTCATTTTCAGATAAAGACGAACCTAAAGGATCACGCTTGAAAAGGCAAATTAAGATGAAAATAGTGGAATGAATCTTGTAGAAGCATTTTAAGTATTGAATATATAATTGATATAATTAAGTGGATTAATTTATTCATTAGATGAATCAATTAATTCACACATAAGAATAATTAATTAATTTTTCGGAGAAATCAATTAATTAATTTATCTAAATAATTATTTAATTTTGATTAGAGTAAATAATTAAATAAAGATGAGTCCAGGAATCAAAATTGGTGCACCGAGGCTGTGTGGGTCCGCCTTAGTAGGCCCCTATCTGGGCCTTTGAGGCCTAGATTTTTAGTTAAGTGATATATAAATATCAATTAATTAAACCTAGTCTAGATTATTCTCTCGACACAGTTGTCCTACAAGAAAAGAAAACTACTCCCCTCCCGTAGCTCTGTAGCCATCGACCAAGAGCAAAGATTGGAGTCTTTCCATTGAATTTTTTGGCATGTCAATTTAGAAGTGGTGTGCTTTCACCAAAGAAGATGAGTTTTTCACAAAGTTGGAGGTCAAGAATTTCAAAGGGGGAAAATCTCTCCAACCGCTTCGCAACAAAGGGTATAGTATCCGTTTCCCTCTTTTCATTATACGCATCATAAACCCCGATTAAATTATATGATGAGAATCAAAGAAAAAACTTTAAACTGTATTTTTTCCACTGCATTCTTTTTCTGAAAGATTCCCAACATGATCATATTTAACTAGGAACGTTGATAACTCGACATTATGGAGTCCCGTCTATAATCTACATTATCTAGATTCTGGTTTTGCCCATTTGGGTCGTATATTTGGTTCGGTTGATCCATCGAATTTTGAGCTAAATCATTTAGCATCGTCTGTTGAAAAATTTCTTTAAGGTGGTCAGAAACATTTGAAAAATGGAGGAAACAAGTAGGAGATCACGTAAAGAGATTTACTAGGAAGAATTACAGGCTTCTCTTGTTGGGTTTGTGCCCCGATGCCAACAAAGATTTAGAATGCAAGGCACTAGATGTAAAATATTCGGGTCCTATTCGGATAGCATTTTAGGCTATCCGAAAATTGATCTTCCTGAACTCGTCCGGAATCCGATACCGATCCAACGCCCACCCCTACCTATATGTATGAGGCTCAAGAATCTCCGGAGTTACCTTTGATGAGTAGAAACCAAATATTATTAATGTGTTCTAGATTATTATATTCAACTTTAAAATAATCTTAATTTTAGTTTAGTTATTCGACGCTGTTCAAATTTCAATGAGAAATTGTAAATGTACAAGTGCAATCGATATGGAAGAGGTCCAATAACTAACAATACCCAACTCGAATTTCGTAATGGGCCAGTCCAATACGGAGCTTATTTATAAGATGGGTCAAAGATACAAAGCTCAATTGATTATCCAATTACAAAGACACTATAAAGACAGGGTGGTTCTATGGTGGATCGAGAACATTGATCTCAGCCTACTTTTCACCATAGGATCCCCCAATAGGGGGGTTAATTTACTAAACTACCCCAAATCCAAATCTAATAATGAAAAGTGAACCGGGACCAATGATCTCGGTCCACCGTAGAATTTCACATAAAGACACTACTACTAGTTCTTAAGTATGGGATAATCACTTTTAGAATTCAAATTATGATAAAACTGGGTTTCACAAGGTATTTCGACATCTTACCGTCCCAGATTTCGAGACAAGGATTTTATCTGAAGATGATAGGATAAGGGCCACTTGGCGTCGAGTAACGACTTATTATTCCTGGTTTATGGGGATAAGAGTTCTTTAGGATTTTCCCCTCTCTTCTCTGATTGGAATTTTTTTTAAAAAAAATTCAAATTATGAAATAAGTATACATTATTAAAATATATTAATCATGTACAATTATATATTTTGTTTAAACTTTAATTCAATTATTAATTGTATTATGCAATGAAATCCATGATATTTTGATGTTGTTGGAGAAAATTCTATCGGACATTAAAAGAAAATTTTAAATGGACACGTTTGGATCGACTTTATAATTGCCATAAGAAAATTTTGAACTACTTCCAAGAATAAATAAAATTGTGTAATATTCGGAACATTAAAATGAATAAATATATCTATTCAATTTAATACATAAACCTATTTAAATTTTTGTGTGGCAAAATCGACTTAAATAGTAAAAGCACGAGAACAAGTATTCTAATTCACAATAAAAGTAAGTAATTGACTAATTCATATTTGTTGGTCCCAAGTGGCATACGAAATGGTCTGGAAGGGGAGGGGGAATTGAATAGACCCTGAAGTCTTTTTCGACTTCAAAAAAATTCGTATCAAAATTGGTTGGGCGCTTGACTGAGTGAGCGTCTATTGAAAACTATTTTACAAAGTTAACTTAGATTTCAAGATTGAATACTATAACCAGCTATGTTTAAGAGTTCAATTATTTGATTAGTGTTAGCACAACGAAATGATTTTAGAGTCTTCTCTTTTGAAAGCTTTAGCGTTACAGAAAGTGTTTTTAGTTGCTTAGCGTTCAATTGAGTTCTTCTTAACAGATTTATGCAATGATATGACAATTATGAAAATTGACTTTAAAGTAAAGAACACAATATTTATAAGGTTCGTCGGGCGGTGTAATCCCAATTACGTCATTCTTCTCCTTGAACACTTGGAGGCAATCCACTAAAATGATTCTCAAAGAATCATACAGAATCTTCTACAAATTAGGAAGAGATGGATGTTGATGACTTGGGCTCCTTGATCACACAGATTTCTGCTACAAATCACTTCAATCCCCTTGCTTCTTTCACCCAGAAATAATGCAAGTATCTAACTTCGACTTCACACAGATTGCGAGCCTTGGATGAGATTTCTCTAAAGATTTGTTTGATTTTGATAAAGTTCAAACAACTTGGTAATATCTCAATAGTAATGTGGATTTCTCCAAATGAATGTTTGAGATATTGGTTAACCGTCTCAAGAATTTTGAGAAAAGCAAAGAGAATTTTTGCTTGAATATTCTAATTTTTCTGAGAATTTAAGGAATGAGACTTCTATGGAACAGCAATTTGGCTTGTAATGAATATGTTTTTTTGGTTTGTTGTTGAAATTCTATTTATAGGCAATTTTGGAAAAAGTGTCAGTTTGACACATGCACAGAAACGTGTCTCTCACTTCCGCGAGTGAACAACTTTTGTCCTTTTTCCTGAAAATTTGCTGCACAAAAGTTGGTGCTGCAGTCTGCTAAAGTTGACAGTCAATGGGGTGGCTTGTCCGTACGTCCGAAAGGGCTTATCACATTTAATGCTCTTATCAATATTTAATGCATTTGAAATAAATGTCCGTTGGCAATTAATGATCTGGGAATATTTGCATTAAACTCCTTCTGGACTTAAAAATAAATTCAGGTGAAATCAGTCACTGATAGACGCTCATTCATCCTCGAATAACTTCTGTCCTAAAAGCAACGCTTGATGTAGCTTGTCAATTGGACGCTTCGGAAAACTTCATCTTCGTTCAAACTTCAGGCGCTTGAGTCTTCAGACTTAACTACTGATAAGCTTACTCAAAATTTATCAGACGCTTAGCCTAAAAAATACTTAGCCTAACAATCTATTATAAAATAAAGCAAAGCCTATACAAATCTAACGCTTCAAAGCTTATACATGATTTCTAAATAAAATCAAATTTACATATTTTGGGGTCTAACATAAAATCCTAATTGTCATCATTAAAACATCTAACATCAAATTTCCTAACAATATTTCAAGAATTAAATTAAGGTCGAAATACACTTTGTACCCTTAAAATATTCACTATGTCTCATTTAGGTGTCTAAATTATCAAATGTGATAAAGTAGTCCATGAACTATAAAACGTAACAAAATAGTCCCTCAACTTTAAGGATATGTTTGACTAATTTTTTTAAATTGATAAATAGTATAATATGAATGTTATTTTTGAATATTAAGTACTTTAAATATTTTTATATAAATTATTTTATTTTTAATATGGTAATTATTTAAAATATATTTTTTAAACTTTTAAGTAGATTAAAAAATTTAAAAAGGTAAAGTTCAAAACAGAATTAGTACCAATTTTTGATATAGAATTTCTACATTAATAAATTTTTAGATAAAATTACAATTGACATTAAATCCATAAATTTATTAACCTAAATATTGAATTTTTTTGGAAAGAAAAGTTGGTGAAATGAGTTTTTTGAATTGAAAAATATTATTAAAGACTTTTTTGGATATAAAGTTTAATATAAGAAGGTTTTAGTAAATTTTACTTAAGAAATTAGTAGAAAATCGGTGTATTATTTTTGCTCAAAAGTGCATAGAAAATGGTAGCCAAATGATTAAGAAATAGCAAAATTATAAGTACATAAAAAATCTATTTTATTGAAAGCAAGTGAGAGCAAAATAGGCAAACTTTTTCAATGGTCACATTGCAGTGGCCAAACTCAATTTCACATCAGCAAAGATGTCACGGCAAGCCAAACACATCCATCAAATTAAGGGGCTCTTTTGTTACGTTTGATAGTTAAGGAATTATTTTTTTACATTTGATAGTTTAGAGACCTAAATGTGACAAAGAGAATAGTTCAAGGGTACAATGTATATTTTGCCCTTAAATTAATAAATGAGTATAATAAATATTAAATTGTATCATAAACAGAAAGTATGAATTTAAATTAAGTTATTGGTTATCTTATTTAAACAAATATTGGCATCTTTTGGATAAACACAAACAACCACATATTTATCGAAATTAAATGAGAAATGTAGAACTTCATCTATGGCAAAATGGAACTCAATGAGTCTATCAACTTGGGCTTACATAGCTGAGAAAGTTTCAAAGTTTTCATTTTTATTTACATAGAAAATTAACAGTATTTCACCTATATAGTTATGCCAAAATACAGACACATCTCATGTCGGAAAAATCTATACCAGACCAAGTTCAATGGTCTTAATATCTATCTCTTTTACACAGTAGGTATATTATGTGTGGTTCTTACACACATTTATTTGAATAGATAAATTTAGAATACATACTCGAACCATTAAACTCGATCTAACATATAATTGTCCATCCCATGTCTATGCCGAAACTACCTATACAAAAACAAATAACTCTAGTCATTAGCTTTTTGACGAAAGATGACGGTATCATCAACTTTCTTTTTTCAAAAATCCGATTTCTCCCTCGACTTGGCTTAGCTAGGTAGTTACGAATGTATTCGAATCTAACCTGCCCTTGCATATGACATGCACATGACAGGGTTAAGTGTAATACAATGGAAAACATTGGATTTATTAAAGTTTGATTAAAATTGTCAGAATCAAGATTTATTTAGTTAAATTAGTTTATTAAATAATTAGAATGTAAAATTGGTTTCTTTACATTCGTTTTCTTTAAGTTACCTGATTTTTAATTTTTTTCTTCTTCCACCCTCGTCCTTTCCCCACCACTGACCCCGCCCAGGCGCCCACCATCTTCTCCGTCTCGATCCTCGCTCCACCCCAAACTAACGACACCTGCCACTTACCCAATATCTCCCATCTCTGAGCCTCAAAACCCCTGTTACAGCCAATTAAAATAAAAAAGTCTCACCCCACAATCCCGGCCGGTGAGTCCAACACCCTAGTCCCGACTGAAACCCCCGGCCGGCACCCCTTTATAAACGTTATATATGTATATATATCTACACACATGATATGTAATATAAACTAGGAAATATTATCAGATCTTCCTCTTAGGCAAAAATGCAGGAACCTCCCTTCCAATTTTCATAATTACATTCACCGGTATAAATTAAAGGGAAAATAACCAACAAAGGGGTAATTCTGTTAGTTCTTTTGAGTTTTTTCATTTTGAAGTTTTAATTGAATGCAAATAAATAATTGGGATAATTGCACACACACCTCCTCAATGATAGAGTAATTATACAAATTTTCCCTCACTAATTGATAATTACAAACACATCCCCATGTTAAAGATCTCTTACAATTGGACCCTCTGTGTATGTAATAATTCTTACAATTGCACCCCCTGTAAACCTTACAAATAGACCCCATGAGGGGGTGTGTTTGTAATTATCAATTAGTGAGGGGAAGTTTATGTAATTACTCCATCATTGAGGGGGTGTGAGTGTAATTATCCCTAAATAATTTCACGATTCCGTTTGGCCTTTCAGGATTCTTTGACAACTTCATTCGCTACGTGCATTCACAACTTGATTGCAAGGACAATAATTTCTTGTAGTGGGAGTCTTGGATGGGTTTTCAGAGCTTGGATAAAGTTGGCGGAGGGAGTGTTTAGCTATAATTCCCCTTGTCTTATTAATGAAATAAACCAATGTATACATAAAGTACGAGAATAATATAAATAAGGAAAGCAATAATAAAAGAGACCTAATAGAATAATAATACTACTCTAATAATAATATTATTCTAACATTCCCCTGCAGTCGTAACATGAGGGTTTTAAACGTTGAGACTGGAACGAAACTCCAAAAAAAGAGAAGAAGTCAACCCTTTGGTAAAAATATCAGCAAACTGACGAGAGGAAGGCACATGCAGCACACAAACATCACCAAAAACTACACATTCTCGTACAAAAAGTAAATCTAATTCAACATGTTTAGTTCTTTGGTGCTGAACCGGGTTCGAGGACATATAAACTGAACTAATGTTATCACAATAAATAAGAGTGGCTTTTTGGAGAGGACAGTGAAGTTCAAGAAGAAGATTATGAAGGCAAGAAGTCTCAGCAAAGGCGTTAGCCACACCACAATATTTGGCTTCAGCACTAGAGCGAGAAATAATATGTTAGTGTTTAGAGGACCAAGAAAGAAGGTTATCACCAAGAAAAACACAGTAACACGAGGAGGAGCAACGAGTAACGAGGCAACCTGCTCAGTCAGCATCCAAATAAGCAATAAGCTGAGACAAGGATGACGGGCGAAGAAAAAGACCCTGAGAAAGAGTGACTTTAATATAACGTAGGACGAATTTTAAGGCCACCATATGATGCTCGCGTGGGTCGTGCATGAAGAGACATAGTTGCTGAACAGAGAAGGCAATATCAGGGCGAGTAAAGGTGAGATACTGGAGAGCACCGGCGAGACTGCGATAAAGCATAGGATCAGAAAAAGGAGCACTAGATGACAAAGCGAGTTTGGTGTGAGTATCAGCGGGAGTACTAACAGGATTACAAGAAGATATGTTCGCCTGTTCGAGAATCTCACAAGCAAATTTTTCTTGAGAAAGAAAGAGAAACGGAGAAAGGCGTGTAACAAAAATCCCTACAAAATAATTTAGTTTTGAATTTATGCATATAATATTATAATTTTTTATGTTAAATTATTTTATAGATATATTAATTATACAAATTTTATGTATAATCAATAAAAAATAACTTAGATAAACAAACATTTGAATCGAAATTTCCAAAAATTCAAATAAATTAAAAAAAATTTGAAAGTATTTGAGTTAAATCCACAAATTAAAGGTCAATTTTCCCCAATGCAAAAATCCCCAAATTGAAAGCAATTTTTCCTCCATTTCAGCAAAATCCCCAAATTCAAGTCAATTTTCCAGCCAAATGGCATTTCCGACCAAATTCAAAATTTTCCTGCCAATTCGTACCAAAATTGCAAATATTTTTAAGTTAATGTACTCAAATTGCTACTCGGCCAACTTATTGTACCTAAAAAAATGTGTAGGGCAATTTAGAGTATCAATTTTGCAATTTTCCCTCAAAATGTAGATTCCAGCTATGAGATGCATGCTTGAGTCCATAGATGGATCTCTCAATCTTTCACACTTTATCGATATGATTCTCGGATACAAAACCTTTAGGCTGTTCCATATGAATACCTCCCTCAAGGAATCCATTCAGAAAAGCCGTCTTGACATACATTTGTCATATCTCATAGTCAAGGTGAGCAACTATTGCTAGTAGAATTCTAATGGATTTGATCATGGCTACTGGAGAAAAAGTTTCTTGATAGTCAATTCCTTCCTTTGACTATAGCCTTTTGCCACTAGTCTAGCTTTATTGGTGTCAACCTTGCCATCGACACCAATTTTTCTCTTCTAGATCCATTTACACCTAGTTGGTACAATACCAATGGGATGATCCACTAGTGTCCAGACTTGGTTAGAATGCATCGAATCTATTTTCACTTGCATAGCTTCGCGCCATCTTGCAGCATCCTTATCCACCATCGCTTGATCATAAGTAGAGGGATCATTTCCATGGCCTCCCTCTACGACAGTATGGAGACCCAATTCTTTTTGTAGTAGATAGCCATACCTCTCAAGCAGTTGAGGTACTCTACTCGATCTTTGCAGTTGTGGTTGTATTACAAATGAGTTTGTTCTTACTTACTGTGTAGATGTATCCAAAGGAGTCTCGTTTTGTTCTTCAAGAACAATCTTTCTACCTGCACCACCTTGTCGAATGAACTCATTTTCAAGAAAATAGACTAGTAAGACTATGATGATCCTCTGATCATCATGCAGGTAAAAGAAGTATCCTATCGAATCCTCGGGATACCTAATGAAACGTTCCTTCAAGGATCTAGTCTCCAATTTTTCTATTTTAGTTTTTTTAACGTAAGTAGGACATCCCCAAATCTTAATGTGGTTAAGACTTGATTTCCTATTTCTCCATATATCATATGGAGTCTTAGGAATGGACTTGGAGGGACATCTGTTTAAGTTGTGTACAACAATAATGAGCACATGACTCCACAATGAAATGGGCAAGTCAGTGTAGTTGAGCAATGAACGAACCATGTCCAACAAGGTACGGTTCCTTCGTTCGGCTACCCCATTTAACTGTGGTGTCACTGGAGATGTGAGTTGTATTACTATGCCATTTTCTCTGAGATACTCGTCAAACTCAGCACTATATATTCTCCTCCTCCGTCTAACCGAAGAGCCTTTATATGTTGCCCACATTGTTTTTCCACTAAAGCCTTGAATTTTTTGAATCTTTCAATGGTTTCAGACTTATGCCTCATCAAATACATGAGACCATATCTAGAATGGTCATCAGTGAATGTGATGCAGTAGTGGAAACCTCCAAAAGCCATTTCACCAAATGGCCCACAAACATCAGTATGCACTAAGCCTAATACTTGTGTGGCTTTTTCAAAAGTCTCGGTGAAGGGTGATCTAGCCATCTTGTCCATGAGACAGGATTCACAAATAGGATAAAGATCCGATACCAATGGACCTATTAGTCCATCTTTCTCTATTTTGTGAATCTTGTGTTTACTAACATGGCCCAGTCTAATATGCCACATTAGTCTCTGGTTAGTTTTTTGCCTACTACATTTCCTAGTCATAGTATTTACAACACACTTACTCTGGACATTAAGGTAACAAACCATTAACTAAAGTAGCAGAGCCTACTAATTTATTACCATAATAAATGTTGCAATGCTTATCAATAAAATGGAAAATATAACCAAGTTTGACTAAAACGGGAATGGAAACAATGTTCTTAGGCCCCTTGGGAAAAACTAAAATATTACCCAAAATTAGTAAATGTCCATAGAATAAAAGTAATGAGGTAGATCTAATTCCAATAGTTGCCCACTCCCTACTTTGATCTACACCTCATCACAGCCTAGTTTCCTTTCTTGTTCTAGATCCTGATCCATACAACAAATGTGAGCACTAGCTCAAGAATCAAGTATCCACAACATCGAATAAACGATCGTAGAACAGTAAGTTTTAAAAACATATATTTCCATACCTTGTGCAACTCGAACCATATTTGGACAGTTCTTTCTCCAGTAGCCTAGCTTACCGCAAGGTAGGCATCTATTCGTTTTCTTTGGCCCTTTACTCTTATGAATCACAGGAGTTTTTCCCTTGCCCTTATCAACGTCACCCTGAGTTCCAAATCCCACTAGTCTACTAGTTGGTTTCCTTCTTCTTATTTTTAGCCTTTTTAGACGCAAAGAGATTACCAAAGCAGTTTTCTTTCCCTTGGATTTCATGAGATTGTACAGTTGTCAACTTGTTCATTAGCCCAGTTAGATTATACTCAATCACGTTACAGTTGAAGTTCATGATAAATTGGGAAAAAGAATCAGGAAGAGACTGCAAAATGAGATTCGTTTGAAGTTGAGGGTTAATGGTGATGTCAAGAGCCTCCAATCTCTCGATCTTCGAGATCATCTTGAGGACATGATCCCAAATTTTTCACCCTCTCTCATTTTGGCTTCGAAGAGCTCTTTAGATATTTCATATCTCGCAATTCGACTGTGCTAACCATAGAGCTCGACCAAGTGTGCTAAGATAGCCCCCACAGTGGTAGTCTTCTCGTGGGACCTTTGAAGCTCATTTGTCATTCCCAGCATGTACCCATGCACTCGGACGTCGTCCTTTACCCATTTTTCATGGGTTTGGACATCTTCATCGCCGGCATGTGTTCTGACAGTAGAGCAGGGATGTTAGCATCCAACAAATATCCTTAATACTCCAGGTTGAGTACAATCCTCAAGTTCCTAAGCTAGTCCACATAGTTGAGTCCGGTAAGGATGTTCTTTTCGAGTAAAATAGAAAGTGGGTTGATAATCATTTTGTTCGAGAGAGATATAACAGAAAATAACTGCATAAAATAAACTAGATTAAATTAGATGTTTCTAATTAAACTATTCAAGTTAAATCAAGGACTTAAATTTAAACTTGACTCCCACTATATTTTTTGAGATCTACACTCCCACAGTAGAATTCAGAAGTCAACGTTGTTTATTACTTCGTAGAGGTGATTGAGTTCTTTAATTGATTCAGTGGATGGAAACCCTTTAACAATATACAATCCACTAATCCATTAAAGTGATGTCTAACATCAATCTATTCACTAGATGATTCAATCTTCTTTTTCCATAATCTACTAAAACCGCAACCCTTTAACGATATATAGGTTTGTGGATTATTTGTTCATTCCCACTAACACCTTTTAATCTAACATTTTAATTTTACCTTGCAACCCTTTAAAAATATGTGGGGTAAAATATGTTTCAACTAAGGCATCTAATGCTCTATATAAAATTTCAAAATTATATCCAAATACATGACCCCGACTAACTGGGACGATGCCACATAGACATAATTCTAAATTTTATTAAGTTTAGTGGAGGGAGAGGATGCTTAGTGCCCTTTACTAACTTAGTATTATTTAATTTTGAGAGAATTGAGTTTTCGGCATTAAATTAGGTTTCACTATGCACATTATCAATTTATAAATAGCAGGATTGGATTCTTCATGAAACACACATCTAATGTAACATGTATAGCAATTCTAAAAAACTACCAACACACCCGACCATGAATTTTTCTAGAGGGCCCAAGTCAATGGGTCATCATATAAAATAAAGAGCATAAAAGAAATCTAATCTAGTCTTCATGGGCTCCTTTTGCATCCACCGGTCTTCAAAGCCTACTATATTACAAGATTTTTAAATGCATCCTATACATAAATTGTAATAAAAATAAATGGGCTAAAAGCCGGCCCTTACGATCCATGAAAAAAAAATATATCAAAAAACGCCTAGTGTATGGAAGGTGTCACCATCACATAATACATGCTCGCAATAAAGTAATGCAAATATATTGGTGATTAAAAAAAATAATTAGTCTAACTAATTAGTCGCTCATAAAATTTTAAATTTTATATATTTAATATTTTAATCAAAATCAATTAGTCTAACCAACAGACTTAAACATATAAAATACTAAATTTTATATGTCTACCTTTAATTAAAATAATTAGTCTAACTATATTGTTAAATATATAAAATACTAAATTTTATTCATCATTATAATCTAAAGCCACCTTGTGAGAAAAAAAATTAATATTCAAATAAAAAATTAATTATAATTCTCCAAAAAAAATAATTAATTAATTCCAATTTAAATATTAAATATTTCAATAAATACTATTTGGGCTCGTGTTCATCAAATCAAATTCACCAACCGTTTGACCCACTTATATTTAATAATTTTCGCCCAAACCAGATTCATTGGAAAAGTTCTATTTTTTAACAAAATCAATTTGGGCCTAGTTTAATTAAAATCGGGATATCATCCTTTTGACCGACCCTGATAATTAAAATAGCCCCAAATTCAAATATGAAAAATTAGATCCGTGCCTAAAAACCCGACCCGTCTTTCATTGTTCGACCCGACACGACGGATAGGTCGTGCGTTGTCAGCCTGTTGTGTGCACAACCCTGTGTTTGGCATCGGGCGTTGAGGCATTCACAGTGTTGTGTCGACCCTCGATCGACTGCTATGCACACTGTTGTGTACGTAGTGCACACACACGGCACGCTGACGGGCTTTCGAGCTCCGTTTTTCTCACCTTTTTTGATCTTCTCGATTCATAATAATATCATGCAATTACGAAATCTGAAAATACCAAAAAATCCAGGCTTCAATGATAACATAAAATTCATAATTAACATGCTTCAAAAACACGAAAATATAAACTTGCAATTCACAGAAATGGTTAAAGATGTAAATCAGAGATTGAATCTGATATCACTGTTGGAAAACAAAAAGAAAACGCAGCGGAATAAAATTCCTATAGTGGTCATCTCTGATTACATATTCAAACCATAAAATAGAATTTACTCACCTATTGAAGAGAAGTGGTTGGAGTACAATTCTCGTTTTTGCGAATCTGCGTCTGCTTTGATTTTTCTAATCCGAGCAGGAAATTTGTGACTGCCTCTAAATCACAACGCAGGACTTGATGGCTAAGTTACACAATGAGATGGTAGGGTTAATTATTTCCACCAAACAGTATTTATACTATACAAAGAAATAAACAAAGCCCAAAACCAAGTCATAGCCATCAATAATGAACGCCCATGTTGGGCATGCACTAGCCCCGGACTAGTTCACCCACTTGGTTCCAATTTTACTATTTAATATTATTATTATTTATCCAACAAATAATTATATTAATTCAATTATTAATTTCTCAAATAAACTAATTAACTCATTAATATTATTAATTAATTGATTAGCTCATCCAATGACTAATTAATTATTTAATACAATAACGATATCAAATATGAAAAAAGCCCTTCAGTCTAAATTATATTTCCCTTTGCAACTCCTTTAAGCACGACTCTTTAGGTTCGTCAGGAAACCAGAGGATGTGAATAACACCTAGCCAGTCACGTGACCCACATTGTAACCCAATTGAGAACGAATGAATAAAATCATTCCAAACCTTTCCCGTTATGAATATCTTAAGAGTATAAATCCTTTATTCTAATATCCCAATCAAGTGAGAGTCACAGTTTAGTCAAACTCACAATACTTGACCATATGCTTAAAACATAATGAGTTGAGGTCACTAAATATACTCTTGTGCCCAACACGAGCAACTCCATTGTTTTGTCCAAAGACTTTTGACCTCATTCGTTCATGACGGCATACGATATTTGCTCATTCACTTATGAGAGAATAAATCTCATTTTGCAAATCAGTTAAGACTGCTACTTGTCTATCAAGCTGTACTTCGAGGTTGACCCCATCGATAGGTGAATTGGGTCTAACTACTCTGATGATAAACTTGATATCACAAGTACATCTTCAACGTGATTTCTCAGGTATAAGGTTCATGCGTATCTATCAATACTAATCAGTTTTGTCATTGACTGTCATATAGTGAAATCCATATGACAGAACCGATGCGAGTTGTGTTCGAACTCATCAGTCTCACTGATGTGTCTATGACACAAGCCTCCACTAACCCATAGTGTTCGACTGACACTTCTATGTCAAAGCTTATGCTATACAAGTCTTATCCAACCTTGATGTCCAGTCAAAACTCTCTATGACTTGCGAACCAGTTTAGACACCAAGTACCAAACTTTTCTATTGTCCATCTCCCTAACCCATAGGGAGTAGAAGATCTGCCTTAATGTCACGGACTTAACGTTGTTTAATAACTTACAAATGCCAATAAGAAAACAACATAAAAATGTCTTATATAAATAAAGAGTGTTTAATTACAATAAATATGTCATATAATATTTATCCTCTATGACATACGAGGGCATAACACCAACAAAGTATTTGTAAAAATAATGTTTATGAACAAAGTTCACTCTAACAACAAAATCATTAGGAAGCTTAATAGCTATATTATTATCCTTGACAGAAATAATATCATACATGTTTTCTGATATGTCCAAAATTGGGCATATAAATTTAATACATACTTGAAAAAGCCCAACATGAGGATACATAATGAAAGGCCCAAGAAATAAAACTCTAGGCCCAAGAACGAAGTATGGGCCGCCCAGGAACGGGATCCGAGTCCAACATCAGGGTCGCCCACAACCCGCTTTCTCGACCCGAGCTATTCGGGCCGTCCGATCTCGCCACGTGTTCTGATCTGAGGGAATGCATAGGACATGTGTGTTGCCGTACACCGTGTCACCTATAAAAGCATGCACGAGTGCTCAAATTAGACACGCAATCACTACACACTAATTCACCGTTACATTCACTGTAGCTCCGAGCTACAAGCCTCGAACTAGACTCTGAGTAGACCCATTTATAAATACGAGGTTCATGGTTGGATGTGCTAATCGAATTGAACTACGTTAGACTTGATCCCATTTGAGGTACGTAGGCAGCTCTAGTACTGAGTGCAGTCTATAATCTATCTTACTCCGGGTTGTGTCACATAAGAACCTCGACTGTTTTGAGTTGTATTGAGATTCTCCGAAATACAATCCAGATCAGTTGGCGCCGTCTGTGGGAGCTTCTACTTAGATTCGCTGAACGATCGAGCTCAGACGTGGTGGAATCGAGCAACATCATGAACAAGACTCTACAAGACGATGCAACACATCGTGTAAATGACCCTGAGGTAGAACCACCTCCGGGCATTGAACTAGGTGACGAACCCGTTATCACTATGACTCATGAGCAATTCCAACAAAGAATGCAAGAATGTGCTCAAAAAGCTCTTCAAGAATACTTGGCTAATGCTCCGGCAATGCCACACATACCGATCAATCCCGATCTTGTTACGCCTCGAAAGCTCTTCCACCAGCCCATTCCACAAACGGATAAGGCTCGGAAGGTTCAAGACATCGAGGCATCAGGGGATAATCGGAGAAAACACTCTGAAAGGGAGAGTGAAAGCCATACCCCATCCCTCCGTGAGGGTTATAAGGGCAAAAACAAAGAACATGAAGAGGTGTGTGAATCACCTAATTTACCCAAGAAGATCTTCCGACCTGTATCGGCTCTACAAAGAAAAAACTCTCCTTTCTGTGAGGAGATATTATCGGAATCCTTGGGAAACTTTCGTATCCCCGACCTTCCAAAATATGATGGGTCGAATGACCCCAAAACTCATGTGATCGCATACGAAAATCTGATGACAATGCATAACCTATCAGATGCTTTAAATAGTAGAATTTTTCTAACGACCCTTACGGGGCGAGCTCAAGAATGGTTCACACATCTGTCCACGGGAAGCATTACGGACTATACACAGTTCATGCGAAAGTTTGAATACCACTTTGCAGCTAAACGCAAGTATGCGAAGTCGGTAACTCATTTGTTCGGTATACGACAGAAGGATGATGAGAGTCTACGAACCTTCGTAGATCGGTTCAATGACGAAGCCCTTGATGTGCAAGGATTAACCAATGAGATTAAAATAAACCTGATGATAAATGCTTTGAAAATGGGCCCTTTTGCCGATGCACTGATCAGAGATCGACCATTTGACATGGAAGAGCTCATGGTGATAGCTCAAAAATACATTTACGCTGAGGAGATGAATGAACTGAAGAGGGAGGAGATGAGAGTCCAAAAACAGCTAAAAGATAAGGCCCAAGAGAGGAATCAAACCTCTAAGAATGATCGCCTAGACAAGCACGGCAGACCCCGATACACGAGGTTCGAAAACTACACACCACTGAATACATCGAGGGGACAAGCGTTGTTGGCAATCGAAAACAAGGACATGCTAATATGGCCACGACCTATGAAAGAAGGAGCAAAAAAGAAGAACCCAAACAAATATTGTCGATTCCACAAGGATACGGGCCATGATACTGAGGAGTGTTTTCAACTGAAGGACGAGATTGAGAGATTAATCAAGCAAGGGTACCTTCAGCAATTTATTGATCACAAAGTTCGAGAGCAACAAGAGTCGCCTAAGTCTCTAGAGCGACAAGGTCGAAGAGATCGTAGCCGTTCTAGAAACCGTGACAGAGACAACTATCGAAGAAGGGATGCTTACAACGATCGAGATCGAAGGGATGATAGACGACGTGACGAATGTCGAGATCAATACCCCAAGAAAGGCAACGACGAACACAATAACTTGCCTCTTCACGGGGAAATAATCACAATAGCTGGTGGCCCTACTAATGGAGATTCCAAAAATGCTCGAAAGAAACATACAAGAGAATTAAAAGCGCATGAACAAAGAGCTAAAACCTTGCATGTCATGACGATGCATTCGAAGCACGAACTTATAAGCTTTGGAGATGAAGACTATGAAGGTGTTGTCTGCCCACAAGACGATCCGATGGTGATCAAGATGGATATTGCGAATTTTGCAGTATATAAAGTGCTTGTCGATAATGGTAGCTCGGCTGACATCATGCTCTTGAGTGTGCTTCGTAAAATGAACTTTGATACACAACGACTCCGTCCTGTGACTACACCTCTAGTCGGGTTTGGAGGTTCTGAGATCGTCCCGGTTGGCACCATAGACCTCCCCGCCTCGTTGGGTGATGAACCCACAAGGAAAACAGTTATGATAAAATTCCTCGTTGTAGATGCACCGTTTGCTTACAATGTGATCTTGGGACGACCAGGCTTGAATTTGTTTGGAGCTGTGGTATCTACGCCTCATTTGAAAATGAAATTTCAGACAAAGGCGGGAATCGGCCAAGTAAGATGCAATCAAGAAATGGCACGAGAGTGCTACACCACTTCGTTAAAAAGAAGTCCAGCAAGAAAGAAAGACGAAAAATCGAAGAAATTGACGCCTTCCATTGAAATCCCGAATTACGATCCGGAACCAAGTAAGAAGCAAAAGATGGAAGAAACTCGCATCGAACCATCGGAGCACAAAGTGATTGAATTCGAACCAGGAAACCCAGAAAGAACAACTCGCATCGGCTCACAAATGGACCCGAATCTCGAAGTAATGATGATAAGCTTTTTAAGAAAACACAAGGACATTTTTGCTTGGACTGCATCGGATTTCAAGGGCATAAGTCCCGAAGTCATTGTTCATCGGCTAAATGTCGACCCAGAGGTAAAGCCCGTCAAGCAAAAGAAAAGGAACTTCGGGCCTGATCGCAATGCGATAATTGATGCCGAGGTGAATAAGCTTCTCGATGTAGGATACATTAACGAGATCCATTTCACCGAATGGCTAGCCAATGTAGTATTGGTCCCGAAGGCTCAAGGTAAATGGCGTATGTGCACAGATTTTACGGACCTAAATAAAGCTTGTCCTCGAGATCACTATCCTCTACCTCGAATAGATTTGCTAGTGGACTCCACAGCTGGATGTGCTCTCTTAAGCATGATGGATGCCTACCAAGGTTTTAACCAAATAATGATGGCAGAAGAGGATCGCGATAAAACTTCGTTTATCACCTCGAAAGGTGTATATTGTTATAAAGTCATGCCTTTTGGCCTTAGGAACTCAGGTGCCACGTATCAAAGGCTCGTGAACATGATGTTCAAAAATGAGATTGGTACAATCATGGAGGTGTATGTTGATGACATGCTCGTCAAGAGTACGAACGAAGCTAATCACCTAGATCATCTGAAACGTTCATTCGAGATTATGAACAAATATGGCATGAAGCTCAACCCCCACAAATGCACTTTCGGAGTCAGGGGAGGAAAATTCTTGGGATTTATGGTCACCCAGCGAGGTATTGAGGCTAATCCGGAAAAAATCCAGGCAATTCTAGACATGCCTTCACCTCGAACGGTGAAAGATGTCCAAAGGCTAACGGGTCGTATGGCCAGTTTGAACCGATTCATTTCTAGAAGTGCTGACAAAGGATTGCACTTCTTCAAAATACTTCGAAACATAAAAAATTTCAAATGGAGTGAGGAATGCGAAAAAGCTTTCCTCGAGTTGAAGCATTACCTAACCTCACCACCGTTGTTGACGAAGCCAGTTCTAGGAGAGGATCTCCTCTTATATTTGGCAATCTCAGAAGAAGCGATTAGCGCGGTTCTAACCCGTGAAATCGAATCCGAACATCGTCCGGTCTACTACATCAGTAAAATGTTACAAGGGGCAGAAAAGAACTACCTCGTGATTGAAAAATGGGCACTCGCATTGATCACTGCTGCGAAGAAATTACGTCCCTACTTCCAATCGCATCACATCGTGGTCCTAACGAACCAACCCCTGAAACAAATCTTGGCCAAGCCCGACGCATCCGGAAGGCTTGTGAAGTGGGCTGTAGAATTGGGCGAATACTCAATCGAATATCGACCTCGAACCTCCATAAAAGCCCAAATCATGGCTGATTTCTTAGTAGAGATGTCAACATCGTCCGAAAACGATGCAAACATGTCGAATCCTGACCAATGGTTATTACACGTGGATGGTTCATCTCTAAATCAACATGGGGGAGCTGGAGTATGGCTTCAAGACCCGCATGGAAATGATCATGAATTTGCCATCAAGCTCAATTTTGATGTGACGAACAATGAGGCCGAATACGAAGCGCTAATTGCAGGACTCAACATGGCAAAGAACTTGAACGTGAAGAAGTTAAATGCATTCACTGATTCACAGCTTGTCGCAAACCAAATAAGCGGAGTCTATGAAGCAAAAGAGAGCACGATGTGCAAGTACAAGCAGCGGGTAAAAAGCCTTATGGCCAACTTCGAGAAACTAACCTTGAATCAGGTTAAAAGAATAATACATATGTTACTTTGAATAATATAAACATCTACGGAGGATGGTTCTCTATATTAATGATATACACTAAACTTCGAGAAACTAACCTTGAATCAGGTACCTCGAGAGGAAAATGATCGAGCTGATGCACTCTCAAAGTTTGCCAATCTTATTACTGGGATAAAAAGTAGGCAGGTCACGCTTCTTACTTCGAACCACTCCGAGATATCCGAAAATCCAGTCAACGTCATGATATTGGATGACGAAAACTCGTGGAAAGATGAGATAAAATATTATCTTGAAACGGGACAGGTCCCGTTAGATCGAAATGAAGCATGAAGATTGATGTATCGAGCTGCAAGATACACACTTATAGACAGTGAGTTATACAAATGATCTTCAGCAGGACCACTTCTTCGATGCCTAGCACCATCTCAAGCCCTATATGTAATGCAAGAAATTCACGAGGGTAGTTGCGGGAATCACTCTGGAGGTCGAGCACTGGCGCAAAAGATTGTAAGACAAGGCTATTTTTGGCCCACACTCGTCCGGGACACCTCGAACTTTGTCAAAAAATGTAAAGAATGTCAATTGCACTCAAATTTGTCTCATCAACATGCTGTTCCGATGGAACCAATCAAAGTTGCATATCCATTCGACTAATGGGGTATTGATATTTTAGGACCTTTTCCACCAGCTACAGGCCAAAGAAAATTCATTATCGTCGCGGTGGAGCACTTCACCAAGTGGATAGAAGCGGAAGCGGTGGCAAAGATTACGGAAGGAGAGGTCATGAAGTTTCTCTGGAAAAACATTATTTGTCGGTTCGGAGTTCCTCGAGTTTTAATATCGGACAACGGAACTCAGTTTAATGGAAAAATTGTCAGGAACTGGTGCATTGAAATGAAAATTCAACAACACTTCACCGCTGTCGGGAACCCACAAGCCAATGGTCAGACCGAGGTGTGTAATAGAATTCTCCTCCAAGGCTTAAAAGCCAGGATTGAAGGAAACAAAGGAAACTGGGCCGACGAACTGCCGGGAGTGTTGTGGTCATACCGAACTACACCACGAAGTTCAACTGGGGAATCTCCATTCTGTTTGGTATACGGATCGGAAGCAGTTATACCGGCCGAAATTGGGCTCGTGTCATACCGCATTGCATCGTATGATACGCCTAACAATTCTGTCCGAAATATAGAGGATCGGCATTTTGAATTGGACATCATTGAGGAAAGAAGGGAGAAAGCATTTGCAAAAATCCTCATGCAAAAGAGTGCCATGGCTCGGGCTTATAACAAAAACTTGAGGCTGAGAAATTTCCAAGTGGGAGACCTAGTTTTAAAGAAAGTTGAAATTTCGAAACACGTTGGGAAACTCGATGCGAACTGGGAGGGACCTTTTAAGATCATCGAAGTAACCAAACGAGGAACATACAGGTTGCAAAACATGGAGGGAAAAGAATTAGTTCGTCCATGGAATATCCACAATCTTAGAAAATTTTGTGCGTAGCTGTTATCCCTAATGACAGTGCATGTTATCATTTCTATTGTAAGTGTATGACCTAGGCAGCTATGCCTCTACTAAATAATAGATTCTACACTTATTTTGCTAACATATAGCTCGATATGCCTTGAAGCGGAAACCTAGTGCATTATACCATTATAAACTACAAAAGCAACATTACTCTACCGAACTTGAGGATTCGAATATTGGAATCAAGAAGACAATTACTAAAGGCAAAACATAACATCGTCATAAGATATCAGCCAAAAGTTTGAATACTAAAATCTAAAAGACAAACCCTAAAGACAAAACAAGATTTACAAACAACTTCAAACTGCATCACCACCAGCATCAGCATCGGGAGCCTGTTCTCCTCCATCTCCCCCCTCGTCATCGTCTTCTTCGTCATCTTCATCGTCAGTCTCAACCAACGGCATGAATTCTGTATAGTCGAGGAAAGTTTGACGAGGAGAGGGCCGAGACACGGAAGGACGAAGCATTGGCTGGAAAGCATAATGGCTAAACTTCTCAATGTCAAAATTCCGAGGGAGATAATAGGGGTGTACACAGTCGGGTTCGGGCGGTTTTAAACAAAAAAATAACCCGACCCGATATATGCGGGTTGACAAAATCTCAAACCGAAACCGCATAATTATCCTTTCAAACCGAGCGGTTCGGGTCGGTCGGGTTTAATGTATTTAGTGGGCGGGTTGGCGGGTTATCAAATTATAACTATAGTTCTTACAACTTACTTTTAGTTTCAACTAGTAAGTAAGAATCTAAATAACACATTTGTTGTACATTTAACTAAAAAAATTGAGTTGATGAGAAATACAAAAATAAGTGATGTTATTAAATAAAAATCATATTTATCATGAATTGTAAACTCTAAAATATTAATAAAATTAAATTATCTTATAAGTTTATCATCAAAATATACATCTACATCTTCGTTCAAATCAAGAAAACATATGTTCAAATGAAATAATTTATTTACTCAAATTAAAAATAAAGTGTTTTACATTAATATGAATAAAACCACTCTTATTAAAGTTTATATATATGCTATATAGTTTTAAGAGTTTAGGGTTAATCTTTAACTCTATCTCTATATATATATATACACACACATATATATACTTATGACATATACAATTAGCGGTCGGGTGGCGGGTTACAATTATTAAACCCACCACCCGACCCGAAAGTGGCGGGTTGCAATTTTTTCAACCCACCACAATTATTTAATAGTTTCAAACCGGCGGTTTTTGGGCGGATCGGGTCGGTTTGAGCGGGTCGGGCGGGTTGAGCGGGTTTATGTACACCCCTAGGAGATAACTTTCTTGAATCAAATAGTCGATAGCCTTGTTAAAGCCATCCACCATGTCGTCGGCGGCCTTCGAGATCATTAGTTTACGACATGCTGTAGAAGTTCGGAAATCACGAGCTCCGGTCATCCTCTGTTCCTTCATCAATTTATAATACTCAGGTGAAGTTACGAACTCCACCTGCCCGGCTTGTCGTCCATCATCAAAGGCAGACCGAGCATTCTCCTCGGATTTCTTCAGTTTCTGGTCCAGCTTAACGAGCTGGTGAGCATATCGTTCTCTTTCAACCTTGATGATGCTCAATGCATCATCTCTCTCCTTCCGAACTTTCATCATCGACTGTTTGGCCTCGACCATTCCAGTATCAACCTTCGCCTTGTACCGGGAGAATTTTTCCTCTGATTTTTTCTTCTCCTCTTTCCAGTACGAATTTGAAAGGGCTAACTGATGCATGTGTAACGAGGCCTGAGAAGAAATGACGCTATGAGAGGAGTTATATTGGATAACAATAATATATAAGAAGTATAACTCGGAATGTCTGACCTAAAAGCTTTACCTTCATCAGACAATAACCCCCAACATCTTCCACCTCGGTATGTGGCATATCCATGAGTGCAGCTTTATCTCGAGGCAGAGCTACACTATTATAGAGTTCTGATGCTATCAAACCCTTGGGGTGGTCATGCAAGCTCGAATCACGATAAACGCGCCAATCGGGATTCAAGACGGGCCGTGAAGGATCTATCTCTTCCCTTACAACACCACCTCGTTTCTTGGCATTCTCCAGCCTGTCCCTTAGTAGTAAGGCTTCAGTTCGGTCCAATTCTTGGTAATTGGCGTCCGGGATGGCAGAAGGCCAATCCGATGAGCTCCCTCCTCGCAATTCCTCAGTAACTTTTCTTTTTGCACCAACCTTTGTCTTCGAAGCATTGGGATCGATTTCAGTATCCTCGATCGCCTCGACGGCTTCAGCAGTACCCGTATATCCACGAGGTGTGGAACCGTCGCCTACAGGGACTTTAGGCGGCAATATACTATCAATACGAGGTGTAGTGTCCCGATTAGCTTGCTTTGACACGAGCTTCACTTTCCTCCCCTTATCTGAGGATTGTGCCTTGCCTTTGCTCTTAGACTCGGCCTTTTCCTTAGCAATGCAAGCCTTCTCGAGCATTGCCGCTTCACGGTCATCCATAGCTAATCAATATAAAAACGAGGCAAAAGAGCATAAATAGGGATAGAAAAAAAAAAACCAATAATACTTACCAAGAGATCCAGAAAAAGGAGGAATAGGCGCAGAACTCAATCCACACCGAACAAAGATTGATTCTTGAATCAAATCCGCTGTCTTGAACCATGTTTCGAAGTTATCGAAATTGTCACGTAGAAACGTGGACCCCCAGGATGGATTGTCCATATCTACGATCTGTGGCATTGTAAGACGCCACCGACGCGACACCCCCCAAGGCTCAAAATTGGGTTTGGCAATAAAAAAGTATTTGTTCTTCCATTTTCCGAAAGATGAGGTGGTAACATTTCAATACCGACGGTTTCTACGAGGTGAGACATAAAAGAAACCTTCCCCGTCTAATTTCGAACCTCGGCACAACTTAAAGAGATTCCAAAAGTTCACGAAGTTAGCGGGTTGACCGAAACCTAACATTACTATCACGAAGGAGGCAATAAGCCTATAAGAGTTGGGCAGCAATTGGGTCGGACTAAACTTAAGTCTATTTAAAATTTCTATATAACAAGGGTGAAGGGGGAACCTAAGGCCCGAAACGAGATGGGCGATGTGAAAACATCTATAATGGGGAGGAGGTAGATACAATCTATCATTTTCCCCAGGAATGAGGATTTGGTAATCTTCAGGAATATGAAACGTAGTTCGAAGATCAGCTATTGATGCTTCGTTTAGAGACGATCTGATCCTAGTCCATTTGGCTACATTTCTTCTATGGATAAACAAGTTCGAGTTAAGACGTATGCTACCCTCGCTATCTATATCTCGCTCCTCATCGAGATTATTCTCATCTTTATTATTATCACCATCATTCTTATCATTATTACTATCAACCATAGTTTCGTCACTGTCATCATCATCATCATTATTATCATCGCTATGCGTTTTGGAAGAAGAATCCGACCGACCGTCTGACGACGAGCTACCAGCCAAAATATTTGTTTGCTCGTCGTTCGATCTAAAATCCTTGATCTCTCGAAAGATATCCATGACGTCAGAGGTCGAATTAGCGTCGGAAGCTTCATTATTAGCAGATAAAAAATCCCTATTACTACAAGATTCCATAAGTTTAAGAAAGAACAATAATAATCACAAAGTAATCGATAAAAATTAAAAGAATACCTACGAGAGGGGAACACTGACGAGCTACAACGGGGATATATGCCTCGAAAACGAGATACCTCTTTCTGTGCTTGGAGACGAGAAGGAAAACGGAACGAGCTGTTTATTGTGAAAGGGTGAAAAGTGAAATATGAACGAAAATACCGATATTTATAGGCAGGTAAAATCTAACCATGATGCGCCTGACCGACGACACGTGTCTTCATCGCATGGCTGTAGATGAAGCGGGTTTTGGGGCTCCCTGTCAGATGCAACAGCTTGTATTGGAGAGCTCATCATGACTTGCATAAAAAGACGCAACGGAAATGTACGGCGCGTCAGAACAGCTGTAGAAAACCCATGTATAAGTAAATATGGGCGCAAAAACCGAGATTTATGTTGTCAAATGCATATACCTCGATAAATTTATTTATCACACATCGGCGTCTTTCACTAAATGCAAACTTCGTAGATCAATATTCAACTTGCCAAACACATCGTCCTCTATTGCACTACGAAGTGGGGGACTAGATGATATGTCCAAAATTGGGCATATAAATTTAATACATACTTGAAAAAGCCCAACATGAGGATACATAATGAAAGGCCCAAGAAATAAAACTCTAGGCCCAAGAACGAAGTATGGGCCGCCCAGGAACGGGATCCGAGTCCAACATCAGGGTCGCCCACAACCCGCTTTCTCGACCCGAGCTATTCGGGCCGTCCGATCTCGCCACGTGTTCTGATCTGAGGGAATGCATAGGACATGTGTGTTGCCGTACACCGTGTCACCTATAAAAGCATGCACGAGTGCTCAAATTAGACACGCAATCACTACACACTAATTCACCGTTACATTCACTGTAGCTCTGAGCTACAAGCCTCGAACTAGACTCTGAGTAGACCCATTTATAAATACGAGATTCATGGTTGGATGTGCTAATCGAATTGAACTACGTTAGACTTGATCCCATTTGAGGTACGTAGGCAGCTCTAGTACTGAGTGCAGTCTATAATCTATCTTACTCCGGGTTGTGTCACATAAGAACCTCGACTGTTTTGAGTTGTATTGAGATCCTCCGAAATACAACCCAGATCATTTTCCATACTAAAAACCATATGATCATTGGCCCTCTAATCAATCACTCAATTAATCACTCAATCAATACAATTTGTATTAACAGTAGTTAACAAGAATCTGACGGCAAACCTGTTATATTGGTCTTATTGTCCTCATATTGGCTGAAAGAGTTGAGTAAATTGTGGTGTGAAATTTCGATCAGTGGATATCTGATCTGAAACAGTATTTTGCATACAAACATTGTCAGAAACCATTTGAGAACCCTGATTCCATTTGGAATTTGGATTTTCTTAATTTTTATTTTTAGGAAACCTGATGATTTGAAAAGATCTCTCAATGGTATAACCGATGTCATTGCAGTGTTTACAAATCAAAGTAGGGTTCCTAATCGAGGATTTTCTAGATCATTTGCTCGTGAACGTAGAGGCAAGCTTGTCCCCGATGGACAGTGGCGGATCTAGAATTTATGCTTAGTGGGGGCATCAAGAATTTTACTGTAGGGGGCGAGATTGTTGTGATATAACTATACAATATGTTAAGGGGTGCGGAGGGGCTTGCCCCCGCGGTAAGGTACGCTATATTTATGAGAGGAAATATAATAAGGAATTAGGTTCAGTTACAACTTTTGACATAATTTATACTCTTATACCTCTTTTAGTATGTCAGGATTTTGGGTTTTAAGGGGGGTGAACTCAAAGTAAAGGGAGAAAACGTGATATTTTTCGATCTTGAGGGGGGCGAAATTCAAATATAAAAAAAATTTATAAGGTAAAAAAATAATTTTTCAAAATTGAGAGGGGGCATTTAATAATTTGAGTGGGGGTATTAATGCAATTTATAAATTAAAATTGAAAAATATGTGTATATTAATTATTTTTTTTTCAGTGGAGGCACTGCCCCCCCTAGATGTACACTAGATCCGCCCTTACCGATGGAACTACTAGAATTAAACCAATGTGTCTCTTCTTGAGAGAAATTATTAAAGACTTGCATACCAGTTGGCAACACGCATTAAAATGTTACTTCTAACGTCAATATGAATTATCTGAAAACAGTAAAAATTGCATAAGTTTGAGATATTAATCATGTTTAGAATTCTATAGAAGCCTCATATTTACAGCCAGGTAAAGCAAGCAATACAGAGTATTTATGCCAAATAAGTTTGAGCCTAGAATGATAACTAACGACATAATTACATCCTTCAGAAGCTTTTGAAATACTTTGATATAACAAAAACATGCGAGATCCCTCTATTTTATTGTAGATTATTCTCAAATCAGACCAGACGTTTGAGTCTTTCTTTGAAAAAACAAGACTAGAATAAAAATCTTTTGCAACATAGTTAAAATTCCATGAAAGGACAACGACAAAACCGTAACATACTTAAATTACAAAATAGTCCCTCTGACCAAATAAGCATTAGCTGGGACAGCGGGCTTTGAATGATGCTATTGAAGTGCTGGACCGAATTGTTGGGCTGGGCGGTTGGATTGGGCCACAATTTAAAATATTAACCTTGTGACAATGTCCACTTTTTAAAAATAGAATGGATAGTTCGTCCTTCTAAAAAAATACAAAAAGTAAGGTGTCATTTGCTAGAACTAAGAAGATATTACAACCAACGGGGGTTGGTTCGCTTAAACAAGATCTCGGGTTCGAAACCTTGTGAATGCAGAAAGCTCCTGCTGGGAGACTCACCCACCACTTCCAGATGCGCGATCCGGATCGGATTCGGATGTAGTCGGGGCTAAGCTCCGGTGAACGAGGTGGACAACCAAAAAAAAAAAAAACAAAAGATATTACAAGAAGTTTGTGATTAGGTAGATTGGGGGCTGGTGGTGACACTCGTCCCACTCAATTTTTCTAGCCCTATTAACTTTTTATATTTAAAATTTCGCTCCCAAAATATTAAAATATCAAGCTTTGTTTTTCTTTTTTTAATTTATTTTCTGGGCCACAAATTTTGACTTGGTCCCTATCTCTGACGTCACTAATTACAAATGTAATCTGCACAGGAGCAAGAGAGTCTTGTGACGAGAATGACTATTATAGTGGCGGCTGCGAAGAAGACGAGCATAAGTAATTAAGCTGGGACCTTACTATGTTTACATTTGATACTTGAAATGGAAGTATCTTTATCTCTAATGTTGGGTTCAACGACACGTGTGAACCAAAAGATAAGGGAAAGAGGGCTCGTGTTTGCGGTGATATATGCTTTTGTGTAGCGATGACTGACTTAGAGAGTCATTCTTGGTGTGCCGTAACCGTGGAAAGGTGGAAAGGGACCGTACTTTTTTTTGACTTGTAGCCTTTTGAATTGCCTCGTCAAATACTTGGGCTATGTTTGTATATGTTTTTAGTCTATACATAGTTTTTCGGAAATTATGTATTATGGATGTTTGTGTGAAAATATTGTGATACTTGACGTGTTTGGTATATTTTTAAAAAACAGTTGACAATAGTGAACAAAGTAAATGTAATTTATTGATATATGGTGTGTAAAATTATTGAATTGATTATTTTGATGACAATTAATATAAGCTAAAAAAAATAGTAAAGTGAAAAAGAGAAAAAAAATTACATGAGTTAGAGTAAGTAATTTTTGATGAGAAATAGTGTGAATTGATAGATGAGTTGATTGAATAGTAGTTATAGAGAAAAATATTAATAAGAAAATGGAGTTGAAAAAATAGTTTTTTATTGAAAATGATTTGTAATTGTAATTTTTTTTAAATCAATATCCAAAATATAGAAAATGCTATTAGAAAAAAGACACGCCCTTAAACTTCAGAGAAACAAAATTGAGTAAAGTTGAATTTGAGACTCCTATTCCAAACATAAATGACAGGTAGATTTGTTATTTTATGGGTACAATTTTAATGTTGTGCAATTAGGGAAAATATAGTTGGGTTTCCCTCCTTTTAAGAGTCCAATGATTCTTGACATTTTCTCAATAATCAAGAAATTACGTTGACAAGAGGATGTTGAGATATTGTAGGGAAAACTCGGTCCATATTGAGATGGTTCACCCACAACGATTGAACTGTGCGGGTTTACTACTTATACATGGATTTCATGTATTCTAACAAGATCCACCAATTGTTAGATTTATCCGACGCACTAGAAATAATGTCCTATGCAGCACCAACACAAAACCCATCATCATGTACAATACACATCCAATACATGGTAAAATGAACTCTATAGCTACTCAATAAATGAGCTTTTAAAGATTCATCTCGAATCAAGTAATCAAATAGCTTGGTTTGACGTCTTTCCATCCTAATTAATACAAGAGACTTTCTACCAAAGATATTGAGTACTATTATTGAGTATTGACATCAATGTAATTAGCCATAAAAGAAAGTAAGTATTCAAAAAAAATTGATGATATTTAATTGTGACCTCAAATTGTATAATCCAAAGTGCCGTAGAAAACCATTCATGGTGGACCCTATACAACTTTAATATGATTTTCTTTGAGTTGACGAAGTTGCCTTTGGCCAATAAATAACTTATGAATTTTAATTTAATAAACTCTGAAAATAACTCAAAAGATTCGTTTCAAGAATAAAACCAATATTATGACATAAATACCGGTAAGAGTTTGTAATGAATAGGTAAAGGTTCTAACATATGAGGGTTGAACTCATATCAGGTAGAGAACATTAAGTCTATGCACTCACTCATACATGAAGTTATAATTCATAATATTATACTACCCATATAAATACTAATTAAGTGGAGTTGTTAATTAATATATCGTATGTGATTCTGTCATGTTTTCTTTACTTTATTATATAATTATATTCTCATTCAGTGGTTCACAACTCCATTTCAGAAATACTCAAGTAAGGAATTAAAGATTTTAAAAAAAATTAGAAACACCCCAGTAAATAGAATTTTGAGATTTTAATACATCATTGGTAATACCAATGTGTTACACTAAAATGTTATAGAAAATCTGAACTGGGTAAATAAAATACTTGGCTAGATGACTAGTTCAAATAGGTCTTGTTCTCACATTCAATACCAACTTCTTGGAATCTTCCAAGATATTACAAGCCATGAATATTGTCTATGTACTTTGAAAAAAATGCAGCTTCTTGCAAAACAATCATTAATTTTTCAAGTCAACACGGCAACATACAAAATTGAAACCACATAATTCTCTAACATACATATTCCAAATATCTGAGCTACACTACAATCAATTACGTTGGGACAAACCAAAATTATATGTGTACACATATATTCTTTAGTTAAGTTTCGTGTAAATTAACAATTCGTATGAAGGATGTTTGAGTGTATTAGTATGAAAGTCTTGTGTAGACCAAGTGCGAGATAAGGGAAGAGTCCTAAGTTGTGTACATAGACTCACATTGTACTAGTCGTAAGACATTTATGTTAAATATGGGAAACTTAACACTAGTGATTTCTTTTAAAAGTCTGGAAAAAGAGTGGAGTAGAAGGATTACGTCAATCACTTAGTAAGCTGATATAGTTTTCAAGTATATATAAATAGCAAACTCTTAACCAAATTGAGTTGATAAAACAACCAAACTTGAGATTGTCATTGGGCAACTTAAGATGGACACAGCTTTATAAACTTGATCACTTGTTCATTAAGTAGACTACTAAAGCAGTTGAATGATAATTAATCAGCTTTGAAAAATGATTTTATATTAAAATCAGCCCTCATGAGAACTTTTAAGTAAAAACATTGAAATTTCTATCGACCACGTCTTTAGACCCTCTCATAGCTCTTAGGACCAAAATTTTTTTGTTTTTTTCCGACGGCTCGATTCGTTTGTATAGTTGAGAAGGGTGCACATCAATGGAGTTTGAGCCGGATTTGACCAAATTGCTTGGTTCGAGTTCAGCGAGCCAGAGTAAATGAGTTTGAGCTTGTTCGAGTTTGAAAAAGATAAAAGAGTACATATATTATTATTTTGTAAAATAGAATCATGATAAATATGAAATATAAAATATATATTATATATTTAAATAAAGTACTGGCAAGCCTCCAAACATGTATAGCTTAAAATTGGCTCATTAGGCTCAACTTGAACTCGATAAGCTTGAGCTCGAATAAAGATCTACTCGAGCCGGCTTGACTCGGTGCCAACCCTTAGTTGAGATTGATAGAATTGACATGTTACTACCAAAAAAAGGAACCAGACTAGTGACAAAATATCAAACGATAATGTCAAAATTGTCACTAATCATGTATAAGTAATAAAGAATTTTATTTTATCACAATAACAATTTTCAAAATTTTTGTATAATTGTCAATATTTGAACAGTAGTGACAAAAGATTTGTTTTAAAAGTTACCAAGACAACTCTATGAAAACAAAAAAAATACTATAGTGACTTAGTTTACCAAACAATATATGTTTTGTTTGTATTTTTTTTTTTTTTTGGAACTAGTAAGCTTGTATTAATCACAAATCAAAGAACATTTACACCAAGCATACCTGGGCTCTACTCTCTACCAAATTTACATTTCACACTACTCCATATCATCTCCACTATTGTTTTAACATCGTTTCTACCTACTTGGAAAATTCTTCTATTTCTTTCTCTCCACACATAGTAAATAATTGAAGCATACAAAGCACGCTTACGACAACTGTTCTTTGTTTCCCCCGACTGATCTTTATGCTCCAACCCAGGACATCAGCCCATTGGTTGTATCTGCAGCGAATACCCAACTTATCCCAACTCCTTTCCATCACTTCCTGCACAAATGCACACTTGAAGAAAAGATGTCCTCTGGATTCTTCTTCGCTGTTAGATAACAAACATTGGTTGTCATCAAGCATTTGCCATCTATTAAGTCGGTCTCTAGTTTTAAGTCTATCTAAAACTGCCATCCACACGATCACTCGATGTCTTGCATTTGGCCCTGGCCCCCAAACTAACTTATTCCAATACACCTCATCCTTATGCTCAATAGAGTGATCAATAGCACTTTTAATAGAATATTTCCCACCTTGCCATTTGTGGTGCACTTTATCCACTGCATCCATGAGTTGGTCCCTTATCTCAATCATTCTTTTCCAAAACCAAGAGTCATGTTGTTTTACTCCCACCTCCCGAATATTACTCTGCTTTAAGTAATAAGCATGGACCCACCTAATCCACATAGAATCATTCTTCCCTGCAATATTCCAAATGTTTTTAAAAATGGCTACCACATTCCAGTTGCTTAAGGATACCAAGACCAGTCCACCTTCCTTCTTTGACATGCAAATATCTGTCCATTTAACCTCTGCTAGGTATCTCCCATGAGCTTTCCCACTCCATAAGTATGATCTACACAGTCTTTCCACTTCATGGATCACTGTGAGAGGCATTGGAAAAATAAGACTCCAATACTTCTGCACCCCATACAAAACTGATTTAATCAGTAATGCTCGCCCTGCAAAACTGAGATACTTAGCTGTCCATGATGTTATTCGATTCAGTATTTTGTCAATCAATCCTTGGCAATTGTTCACTGTAAGCCTCGATGAAGTCAGAGGTACCCCCAAGTACCTCATGGGCAGCTCCCCCTCCACATAACCCGTAATCCTCTGAATCTGCTGTTTATCCTCTTCAATCATACCTCCACAGATTATCTGGCTCTTCCCAAGGTTTGCCTTTAGCCCCGTCACCTCAGAAAATTCATCAAAATTTTCTTTTATATGCCTGACTGATTATAGGTCTCCTCGACAAAACATCATCAGGTCATTTGCGAAACAAAGGTTTATTAGGCTCACTTTTCTGCACTTTGGGTGGAATTTAAATGTTTTCTCCTGATGTAGGGTTTTGAAGCTTCTAAAGAGATAGTCCATGATCAAAACAAATGAATATGGGGACATAGGATCCCCTTGTCTAAGCCCCATGTGTCACTGAAAATACCCAAAGACTGATCCCTGAACCATGATTGAAAACTTGGCTATTGTTACGCATTTCATCACAACCTCTGTAAACTCTTGTGGGAAACCATATGTATTCAACAAGTTTTCCAGAAATTTCCACCCTACTGTATCATATGCTTTTTGAATATCTACCTTTAGGACTACTCTTGGGGAGATGTTTTTTCCTTTTATACCCCTTAACAAGTTTTGTTTGTATTTTTGAACATACGGAATCATAAATACTATTTCTGTTTGGAGACAACTTATAACAAAAAATAAAATAAAATGCCATAGTGACTTAGTTTACCAAACATGTTTTGTTTGTATTTTAGGCATACGAAAACAGAAATACTATTTCTGTTTGCTTTTTCTGATAAAACAAAAACAACCATGGCCGCAAAATGAGCCCTAAATCGTAACTATATATGTGTGTAATTAATTGTTAATAGCGATAAATTAGGCACAATTCCATTGTAGACTAATGAACTTATGAAAATCATTATAGAGGTAAAACAAGAATTGTTGCAGCTGTGGTAACTTTGACATCATTATTTATGTTTTGTCCATTCATATTGTTTTTTGGGATAAATACATATAACCCCCTGGGATATTTGAAATTAGGCACTTACTCTCTGTGATTTTTTTTTTTGTTATCAAAAAGCCTCCTTAAGAAAAAAATAAAGAGGCAATTTAGCCCCCTACGCGCCTCACTCGCACATTGTGCAAGTGGCTATAATTTTTTTGACCTTTTTGGATAATTTTACCCTTGATCTAACAATCATTGGATCAAATTTGATGAAATTAATGGTTTATATTAAACACTTATATAACTATTAAGTTTAATTAATCATAGCCATAGATTTTGAAAAAATCAATGTATATGAATAATATATAATATGTAAAAGTATGTATATATACACACCTTTCAGCACTCAGCAAGGGTGATACTTGGTGGCTCCTGAAAATCCAACTCCCGGGAGATATCCACCATAAAGAGTGTTAAAACATGTGTGTGGTCCACCGAAATATATATATATATATAGATAGATATAGATATATATCATGTTTTAACTTTTAACACATTATATGGTGGATATCTCCTAGGAGTTACACTCCCAAAGCCACCAAGTATCACCCACTCAACACTCATAGCGATGCCGCCGCCCCTCTTCATCACCTCCGCCCACATCCATCACACTGCCTCCCCCGCTGAAACCTCCTTTCAAAAACCCCATCACCACCGTTCTACCTCCTCCATTGAGCCACTGCACCACCGACCTAAATCACAGAGAATGATGCAAATGGATAACATATTTTCAGGTCCCAAAATAAAAGGGTAAAACTCCGATGCTAGATAAAAAAAAAAAAAAAAAAACTAACGCCGTCTTTCAGAATTAGTAGCCTTCAATTTTGTGAGGTTTTGTAGATTTGTAGATTTTGTGTGAAGGTGAGTTAGGGTTAAAGTTTTGGGGAAGAAGATGAAAAAAATTAAATCTAAAATAATTTAAAAAATATAAATTAAAATAGATAAAATATAATGAAAATATTATTTAAATGAAAGGGTATTTTTGTCTTCACATAAAAGTTCATAGGCAATATTGGGCAGTGTGTATTATTATTTTTTTCTTAGGGTTTTTTTTTGTTTTTTGATAATTTCAAATATCATATGGGAGTAAGTGCCTATTTCAAATATCAGAGAGGTTATATGTATTTATCCCATTGCTTTTTTCTAGTGTGGATGACGGATTTGCACTGTATATATATGTCCAAATTAAATTAGTACTATCTACCTATTGTAGCTTGTATTTAAACATGTTTAATTCAATCCTTAATGGACAGATAGCATTAAATTTGAACTTTCCCACTTCTAAGAATTATCGAAACAAAAATATATATTCTAATCATCATGATAGACACACAAGAGTACGTATTATGTAAAAAAGCCTACATCAATCTTAAATTCAACCATACATATTACGTTTTTCATGCTTTCACTATAGATTAGCCCACTATACTTGAAGAGTTTCAATCACTTATTTGAGAATCCATTATATATCCATCATATTACCACATATGTATAGAGTTGAACGTTCAATTCCTGTTGTTGATTATTTTCGTAAATGAAATATTGAGTGGTATAATATATTAAGAGGGTGTTTGGTTAAGCTTATTTTAAAGAGCTTATAAGCTCTTAGTGCTTATAACATGTTTTTGGAGCTTATAAGCCTTCCAACTTATAGAATTTTAAAAAATAAGCTGGCGTTCCCTTATTTTTAAGAGCTTATATAAGCTCCTAATTGTTATGAAATAAACTCAAATATTATAAAATTGAGAGAATAAAATGAGAGAATGAGAGAATTAAGTAGAGAACTCTTTTATTGATATTCTTGTGTCTATTTACAATACAATGTCATTGCCTATTTATAGACACAAAACTAGAATACCAAAGGTTTATTACCTAAAGAGTAAATTATATTTACTCATGATGGAAAATGAAAAGTCATGGAGATGAAGAGTTTTTGGAAGATGAATAGACATAATGATTAAAGTTAAGTGGCCATAAAGAAATTGGGAGATGAATAGACATCCACAAATAATTATTCATAATACTCCTCCTTGGATGTCTATCACTTTAAAATATGCCTCGTTAAAACCTTACTAGGAAAAACCCAATAATGGGACAAAAACCTAGTGAAGGAAAAAGAGTACATATCAATACGCAATCAGATGCTGCCTCATTAAAAACCTTACCAGGAAAACCCAGTGGGAAAAACCTTGGTTAAGGGAAAAAGAGTGCATCGCGTATTATCTCCCCCTCATGACAATATCAGTCAAGATCTTTCAGTCTACGCACGCCAATATTGTAGACTAGTTTTTCAAATGTTGCTGTGGGAAGTGCCTTGGTGAACAAATCAGCAGGATTATCACTGGAACGGATTTGTTGAACATTGATATCACCATTCTTTTGAAGATCATGAGTGAAAAAGAACTTTGGTGAAATATGTTTCGTTCTATCTCCTTTAATGTACCCTTCTTTCAATTGTGCGATACATGCAGAATTATTTTCATATAAGATCGTCGGGATCATTTTTCCAGAAGATAAACCACAAGTCCCTCGAATGTTTTGAATCATGGATCTTAACCAAACACATTCTCGATTGGCCTCGTGAATAGCCAAGATTTCTGCATGATTAGATGATGTGGCCAATATAGTTTGTTTCATAGATCGCCATGAAATGGTTGTGCCACCACATGTAAATAAATAGCCCGTTTGTGAACGACCATTATGAGGATCAGACATATATCCAGCATCTGTTTAACCCCATTCCAATGCCTTCGTGTAGGGGAAGAACTATATCTTGCTAATAGATTAACATCGAATTCTATATTAGGTCGAGTATGACAAGCAAGGTACATTAGTGCACCGATTGCACTTAGATATGGTACTTCAGGACCAATTAGTTCTTCATCACTTTCTCGAGGTCGAAAAGGATCTTTGTTCTCATCTAGCGACCTTACGACCATAGGGGTGCTCAATGGATGTGATTTATCCATGTAAAACCGCTTTAGCACCTTTGATACATAAGTGTTTTGATATACAAAAATTTTGTTCTTTAAATATTCAATTTGCAACCCAAGGCAAAATTTTGTTCTTCCAAGATCTTTCACCTCAAAATCTTTCTTTAAGCAATTAACAACTTTTTGAATCTCTTCAGGAGTTCTAACGATGTTTAAATCGTCAACATAAACTGTAATTATAACAAACTCATTTCCAGATCTTTTCATGAAAATACAAGGATAAATTGGATCATTCTTATATCCTTTCTTCAACAAATATTCACTTTGAATTATATGATCTCATCAAAACGTTTCTCCTTATCTTGGAAAATACTCCCACTCAACTATCATTTCAAAAACAATTTGACATCATATATTTAAATAATTTAAATAATACACTTGATCACATCAAGTTTCTCATGTTGAATACAATCACACATACTAATGCTTTAATTTGATTTCATCAAATAAGCATACTCAAGTACAATCAAATAATACATATTAAACGCAATGATTTAGAATCATATTTTATAAACACGAATGTATTCATGTATTTAAGCACTTTAAACAATTTGTTCACATCAAACAATCAATGCTTTAATTTAATTGAATAATGTTCTCGAGAACTTGAATTATATGCTTCAGGCATATTAAATCCTTCAGGGATTTTCATATATATATATATATATATATATATATATCATTATCAAGCGAGCTATACAAATAGGCTGTAACAACATCCATTAGACGCAAATCAAGTTTTTCATGCACTGCCAGATTTATTATATAACGAAAAATAGTTGCATCCACCACAGGAGAATCAGTCTCCTCATATCTATGCCAGGTCGTTGCGAAAACCCTTGGGCAACAAGACGTTCCTTATATCTTACAATTTCATTTTTTTCATTGCGTTTTCGCACAAATACCCATTTGTATCCTATTGGCTTTACATCTTCAGGTGTACGGACTACAGGTCCAAAAACTTTTACATCTTCAGGTGTACGGACTACAGGTCTAAAAACTTTTACATCTTCAGGTGTACGGACTACAGGTTCAAAAACTTTTACATCTTCAGGTGTACGGACTACAGGTCCAAAAACTTTTCGTTTGTTCAAGCGAGTTTAACTCTGCCCACATTGCGTCTTTTCATTTTGGTCAATCATTTCTTTGTCGACATTTATTAACAGACTTTGGTTCTTGATCCTCATTATCATTCATCATATTTAGCGCTACATTATATGCAAATTTATCGTCAACGTTGACTTCATTTTGATTCCATCGTATCCCATTCATAACATAATCGGTTGAGATCTCATTATTTTCACAATTTTCACAATTTTCGGGTACCTGAGGTTCTTATGGAACCGAAATATTAGTTATGATTGGGGACTCTTCTGGAGTTATTTTATCCTCGATTAGACCATCTTGATTCTTAACTCCTTTTCTTTTTCGAGGATGACTATCTTTGGAATCGATAGGTCTACCACGCTTCAGGCGTGCAGTAGACTCATTACTTTGACCTTCAGGGACAACAATTCTTACTGGAGCATTAACAGCTGGTACATGTGACTTAGTCACTTTCTTTAGGTCAGTAAATGCGTCTGGCAGTTAGTTAGCTAAACCTTGCAAGTGAATTATCTTTTGAACTTCCAGTTCACTTTGTTTTGTTCGAGGATCAAGATGAGATAAAGATAATTCATTCCAACTAATTTTCTTTTCCAGCTGCTTATTTTCTCCCCCTAATGTTGGGAAATCTGATTCATCAAAATGATAATCAGCAAATCGAGCCGTAAATAAATCTCCAGCCAATGGCTCTAGATAATTTATTATCGATGGAGACTCGAATCCAACATATATTCCCAACTTCCTTTGAGGACCCATCTTAGTGCGTTGTGGTGGAGCAATTGGAACATATACCGCACATCCAAAAATTCTTAGATGGGAAATATTTGGTTCCTGACCACAAACCAAGTGTAATGGGGAGAATTTATGATAACTTGTTGGCCTTATGCGAATAAGTGCTGCTGAATGCAAAATAGCATGTCCCCAACAAGAAATAGGAAGTTTTGATCTCATAAGTAAAGGTCTTGCAATTAACTGCAGATTTTTAATAAACGATTCTGCTAGACCGTTTTGTGTATGAACATATGCTACATGATGTTCAACATCAATTTCAATAGACATACAATAGTCATTGAACGTTTTGGAAGTAAATTCACCGGCATTATCAAGGCGTATCTTCTTAATTGGATAATCAGGAAAATGTGCTCGTAGTCTAATCAATGAGCAAGCAATCTCGCAAACGCCAGGTTGCGAGTTGATAACAAAGATGCATGTGACCACCTAGGTGATGCATCAATTAAAACCATAAAATATCTAAATGGTCCACACGACGGGTGTATTGGTCCACAAATATTGCCTTGAATACGTTCCAAAAACGTAAGAGATTCACTTCCTACTTTTGTTGTTGATGGTCGAATAATCAACTTCCCTTGTGAATAAGTAGCACATGAGAAATGATTCGATTGAAGAATCTGCTGGTTCTTCAATGGATTCGCATCATAATTGATCCGGGATGGCCCAACCGGTCATGCCAAACAACAAACATATTTTGATTTGTAAACTTCTGGTTTACGATAACATGTGTTTCAATAGTAGATACATGCGTGTAGTACAAACCGGAAGAAAATGTAGGCAAATTTTGCAATATACATTTGTTACCAGATATTGTATTAATGATGTAAAGCTACTCAATATTGCCATCACTTGTTGTCTCAATATGATATCCATTTCGGCGGATATCTTTGAAGCTTAGTAAATTTCTTTGAGACTTAGTAGAATATAATGCTTCATCAATATAAAATTGTGTTCCTCCGGGTAACAACATATTAGCTCTGCCGGAGCCTTCAATTAATTTTGCACTTCCCGATATAGTACTAACATTGGCATCTTGCATTACTAAATAAGAGAAGTATTTTTTATCTTGAGGATGTTGTGAGTTGTTGCACTATTAATGAGACACATATCTTTATTATTGATGTTGCTGCTGATCGAGTAAATCTTTAAAATGATAAAAGACAAATTTATAAATAATTACTTCATTAATGAAAACAGCACATTTTTATATTTATTTTAAAACCACTAAAAATAAGATTTATAAAATTTGTTATGATTACTTGCATCTCCAATCAAATGATCAATTTTTCTATCAAGACCAGTCAGTAAAGAAATCAACAACATCTAAATAAATGTCATCAAATCGGCCATGATCAGGATTACTTTCTTCAAAAACAAAATTTGTTTCTATCTTCTTTCCTTTACCTTTCAGCGATTCTTAGTAAAAGTCAACAAGATGTTGTGGTGTACGACAGGTACATGACCAATGACCTTTACCACCACAACGATAGCATAAATTTTTCACAAATTTGCTATTTTGATCACCTTCATTTTTCTCTTCATTATTTTTCCACTTCTAGTGGAAAGATGTGTTTTTTGAATCACCATTACGATTTCCATGACCATATCCACGACCACATCTACATCCATGATTTCTTTAATGATTAAAATAGTTATGTGCTGCTACATTCACTTCAGGGAATGTAGTAGAACTAGTTGGACGGGACTCATGATTAAAATAATTATATATTTCTCAACACATTCACTTCAGGGAATGGAGTATAGTTATTTGCATCAAGATGAATTTCAACATCTAACGCCAAAGAGAAATAATTTTTCCCCGTAATAGCAAGAGCCACAAAATTAAGTTTTGCAGGATTCGTCATTATAATTAATACTATCATCAAAGTATAAAAAAAATTAGGAATCAAACAATCATTATATTTCTAACGAGATATTAATCCACATAAAATATCATGAAAACCTATGTGAAAATTTTTTTCATGAAAATACGAATATGAGTCAGGTGGACATTGGACATTTTGAAGTGCAAAACATACTTCAAAGTATTGCAAATATGTGGCTAATATTCTCTCTAGATTAGGTCACTGTAATTTCTTCTTAGAAATGGGACAAATTATTAAATGTATATTTGATGAAATTAAACATTAGAAGACTTGCAACTGTCCGTGAGTTGATGCAAAGCAAATGAAAATATTTCTATTTTCTAAACATCAAATACATGTTTTTATATGTAGTAGTTAAAAGATAATATTTACCTTAAAGTTGAGAAAATTAAGAACCTCACTTGCGTGCTAAAAATTCCACCGACTCGCTATCGCAATTCCTCGGATTGAAAAGCCAACAACTTGAGACGGATCGTGCTGATAACGTGTTATGAAATAAACTCAAATATTATATAGTTGAGAGAATAAAATGAGAGAATGAGATAATTAAGTGGAGAACTCTTTTATTGATATTCTTGTGTCTATTTACAATACAATGTCATTGCCTATTTATAGGCACAAAACTAGAATACCAAAGGTTTATTATCTAAAGAGTAAATTATATTTACTCATGATGGAAAATGAAAAGTCATGGAGATGAAGAGTTTTTGGGAGATGAGTAGACATAATGATTAAAGTTAAGTGGCCATAAAGAAATTGGGAGATGAATAGACATCCACAAATAATTATTCATAATACTAATATCTTATTTTAAGATTTTATAAGTTGTTTCGCCAAAAAACTTACCAAACACTTTGTAAGAGCTTATAAACTCTGAAACATCTTATAAGATATTTTAAAGAGCTTATAAGTTTAGCCAAACACTCTCTTAAACTTCTTTTCATAATATAACCAACGTAACAAATAATATGCTTTTAAAATTTATGATATTAAATATTAACAATAAAGGATAGTGAAAAGATTAGAGTATGAATTTATACTAAAATACCTAAGCGGATGGACATTAAAATGTGAATAACCGGAGATAGTATGACCCTTACCACATAGGTCATATTGTGTATTTAGATGTTGAGTTAAACTCCGATCAAGTACAATTTAGGTGGCAAAGTTAGGATACTTAAATTACGAAATAACTAAGTTAAAGGCTCACCTATAGTACAATTGTTTTTCTATTTCTGTAATAGTCAATTGTTCATAAATTATAATCAGTTGATTGAGATATATATGATTGTTAATCTATATTTTTTCTAACTTCTGATATAATGGTGTATATATATATTATCATTTCCCTAAATAAATGAAAAAAATATCGAGTTAATCATATTGTCTTTGCTAACTAAAAAAATTTGCATCCGAGTAAAAAATAACTTCTCAATCCCCGATATTGTTTTTAACATTTTGGCAATCCAAAATGTTGGAAACTATTCATTTGTGTTCTTTTCACAACGCTTCTTTGTGTTGTGGTGTTTCTTTTGCCTTTTTCTTCTTTTTCACGTTGAACGAAACTGTTGTGTTAGTTGATATATTTGATCAGTTTTATAGTATGTACCAAAATAGACATAGTTAACATATATATAATTACTTACTAAAGAAATAACAGAAGTACCCCACAAAATATTAGCATTTGATTGCGTTAGTACTATTCATAAGTCATGATATAAATTCTTTATATTAGAAGAAATATTGTGTTAATAATAAAATAAAAAGTACTTACCCCACTTGACATGATCGAGCTAGTACTCTAATTAATGATATAGAGTCTGGTTTATAATACAAATATTGGGATAGTCCCATTATTATTCGTTTTTTGTGTTGAATATTGGTGGTACCAAGGTACATATACAAAATGATGAAGATAAAATGAAAATTTCATTAAAGTATATATGCTTCGATAAGCTTGACGTCCATGTGGTACATATCCATGCCTTCCATTATGTTGACACTTTATGTAAGCCTATTCAATTATTGAGTTCAATATTCTTTTGGCAAGTGACATTAAAATAATAATAATAATAATAATAATAATAATAATAGAATCATATATGTATGGGCCAAGAAAATGCTCTTATTCTCCTCAAATGAACACTATCAACTGCCTTTAATCATTAAAAGATTATCTTATTATTAACAATACCTATTTTCCTTACTTTTATAATGGGGTTGATGGTAAAGCGGAGTGGGGTAGGTTGGTGATGGGAGTAAATGAACTGAGTCGACTCAAATAATACATCATTAAAATATGATCGACATTTTTATTGACTTTAAGCTGTTTTTGATTAATTTAAATGCAAAATTGCTAATTACTCCCATAATTTAGGCCGAGTCACATTTTGGTCCCATTAAATGTTAATGCAATCATTCGTCCAATTAGTTTTTACAATTTTCCAATTTAGTCCATATTGTTAGAAATAGTTCCATAACTTTCAAGTGATTTGTTGTTTTTATGTACTTAGAACTAAATTACATTATTTCCTAATATTTAATGGAGGTCAAATCATGAGCTTCACAGTTAAATACCAAATAACAAAATGTATTAATATTAATGTTTGGTTCATTACATATGTTAGAAAAAATCTCATTTTTGGTACCGTAGTTTTTGCTGATTTCGTTTTTCATAGCATGCTTTCCAAAAATCTCATTTTACGTACTGTAACTTCTAATTTGTCTCAATTTCAGTACCACCGTTAGTAAATAGACGGCAGTTATCACATGTCCGTTAAGTTTTTGATTTTGGGGCAAACAATCACTTTTTTCTTTGAAAAATGTAAAGGAAATAAGCGCCAATTCTTCCAAAACGGAAGGAAAATCAGATTTTGGGCCTTTTAAGGCTAATTTTGAGGCTTTCTTCACTTGAACCTCCTCTCTTGCAATTATCTGACTATGTGCATCAACTTCAACTCCAGCAATTGAATCCCCTTCTAAAGATATGAAAGAAAATAAGACATCTACCTTTGATTGTATAATTAATAATCTACATAGTAGATTATTGAAATGATGTTCTTTGATTGTATATTTTATTCTTTTATATAATCTCTCTTTGATATTTGAACAAATTTGTACTGATTTCATTTACCAATTTTTACATCATATTAATATAGTATTCTAAATTTAATTAGCTAAGATATAATTCCATAAATAAATATAAATAAAAAGAAAAAATAATTATTCTGAAATATTTTTGTCCTTTCTTCGTCATCAAATAAGTAAATTTATTCAACATATATCTATAATTTTTTTTCTTTATATGTTTAATCAAATAACCACATTTTTGCAAAAAATTATGGTGCTCACCCATTTCTTCACTGAATCTAATTAAATCATAATCTATCCCTATAAAAAGTGTGTGAAATATATTCATCACTTAGTGTCTTTTTGTCACTAATTAATTCCGTCCATATCTTTGCACTAAAATTGGAAGAGAAGCTCAAGTGGAGAAAGTACCAAATTCTAATTTTTCCTACATTTTGGAAGGATTCGCGTTTATTTCCCCTCCATTTTTCAAAGAAAAAGTGATTTTTGGCTCCAAAATTAAAAACTTGACGGATATGTGATTCTGTCGTCTATTTACTATTGGCGGTACGAAATTGAGACAAATTGAAAGTTATGGTTTGTCTCGAAATCGGCAAGGACTACGGTACCAAAAGGAGATTTTCCCCATATATTAAGTGATTCTGTCTCAGCAATTTTTTAACAATCTTTCTGCATGAGCAAAATATAAGTAACTTATGATTGTTAATATTTTACTTAAACATGCCAATATTAAGAGGAAAATTCATGCAACTACTTGTTACAATTACTAGTAATTTGAGTAATTATATATGTTCATGATTAGTGGTACATATGATTCTTGAAGTCAATTGCTTCTTCTTTTGTTTATGATAAATAACATATCCAATGGTTGAATATTGTCATTTGTGGGTGATCTCTATTTAGGGATTGGACCACGCCACTAATTTTCTTTTTATTATTATTACAGGTTTATAAATAAGATTTAAAAAATGGAAGAATAATATACTTAATTCCTCCAATCAAGTCAAATTAAATTAATTAAATCTCTAATAGACTATTCGATGATCTCTATAAACTCAAATATGAGATTACGACATAAACCAAACTTACCTAAAATACAGGTTGATGTTATGTTTATCTTTCATGGTCCAACTACATCCTATATCTCTAACACCCTTTGTGTTTAATAGTTTATCAAGAAAATTTAGAAGCCTATTAAATCCATTATGATAGTTTTTGAGGTAAATGATAATTTCTTCACGTTTGACTATTTTTTTTCAATTTTTTATATTATTTTTTTAAATATTTAGTTTGTGAAGGTTTAAGTTACACTAGTTGTATATTTGTTTATGAAAAGTGTACTGGACACGACCTTTGCATAAGAAATTCGAACACCGTAAATATCCGGGATATGAAATATTATTGGATAATATTAACCTACGTTCCGAGTAGATGAGTTTAACATTTCAAATTTCTCAAACTGGATTAAAAACGAATGAGAAATTAAGTGCCAAAGTTGAAGTGAGTTATTCCACATATGACATGGATCAAAATTTGGAATGGTTTATAAATCACTGCCTTAAGACAAATGATTGGCCCTTTGGGTCATAAGATTTTTTGTGGCCTTTGTGAGGGGAAAGGACCTAGCCATGGTCCGGTTCACCACTCGCGCGCGCGCTGCCGTCCGTCTGCCCGCCCGAGTCGTGGGCCTTGGGCCTTGGGCCTTGGGCTTGGGCTTGCAAGATAATTAATTTTTTGGACAAAATTAATTTCACAAAGAACCTCTTGATCCATCAACCAAAATTGGGCTTGAATAAAAATGCTGGCCACTTTTTTATTCAAATCTAAATAAACCTTCTAGAAGACCAACGTTCGAACGTTGGATCTGACCGTTGGACTGCTGTTACAGGCCAACGTTCGAACGTTAAGGGTGCAACGTTCGAATGTTGGCAGTAGAAACAACTTACTGTTACAAGGTCTGAATTGAAGGTAATTCAATGCCCGTATTTAATTTTGGCTGATTTTGGTGGCTATATATAGCCCCCTCCAGCTGAATGGAAAAACACACCAAGCATTTCTAAGCTTTTCTTTTCTCTCATTCTCTAAATTCTCTCAAGAGTTAAAAGTAGCAAAAGTTCGTTAGGTTCTGAATTTGAAGTGGTTTTAAATTCAGAACGTATATCATTGTATCTTGGGACACTGGTTGCAAGAACCCGTACCACCTAGATGGGGCAATTTGGACACCAGTTGCAAGAACCCGTACTGCCTCGATATAATCTTTCTTCGCAATTTGATACAATTGTGAAGTTTTGATCCATCAAACTTAACACTAAATTCTATTGTTGTTCAAAAGCTATCACTTGTTCAAATGGCTAATGTGGGAGATGTTGATGGTGCTAATCTTGACTTCGGTCTTGGACCGGGTGCTAATGTAGGTATCGGTATTGGCTCCGGCTCCGATGGAGGTTTTGGTTTTGGTTCCGGTTCAAAGTTGGGTCCTAGCTCCGGTTTTGGCGTTAGCTTTGGTGGGGGTGCCGGGCTAGGTTCCGATTTAGAGCTGGGCCCTGGTTCCGATTCTGGCTCTGCTCCGGTCCCTCCATTTGTTCCAATGGCTAATCCGGTTATACCGGCTCATGCTGAAACGCCGTCGAAGTTCAGCATGGCTGACTTCAAAAGGTGGCAGAAAAAAATGTTTTTCTACCTCACAACTCTGAACCTGGCGAGGTTCTTAAGGGAGGATGCTCCTTATGTCCCTGAGGATTCAACCAACAACCAACTGAGGGTGGCATCTGGTACCTGGCATAATAGTGATTTCCTTTACAGGAATTACATACTTAGCGGGTTAGATGATTCGCTCTACAGTGTCTATTTGTCAGTTAAGACAACAAAGGCCTCTGGAAGGCGTTGGATAAGAAGTATAGAACTGACGCCGGACTGAAAAAGTTCGTGGTCGCAAAGCTCTTAGACTTGAAGATGGTGGACACTAAGTCCGTGACAAGCCAAGTCCAAGAGCTTCAGATTATTATTCATGAAGTTCATGCTGAGGACATGGCTTTGAGTGAATCTTTCCACGTAGCTTCTATTGTTGAGAAGTTAACGCTGTCTTGGAGAGATTTCAAGAATTAATTGAAGCACAAGAGAAAGGAGATGAGTCTAGAAGCCTTGGTTGTCCGACTCAAAATTGAGGAAGACAATCGGGTTTCTGATAAGAGGCCTCCTGTGCAGATGATGGCTAACATCGCAGAAGTTCCTGAAAGCTCAAAAATAAAGAGAAAAAGAAAGTTCCGGGGAAATCCAAAGGGAATTCGCCCTAAAAGAAAGGCAAGTTGAAACAGGGAGACGACTGTTACAACTGTGGTCAACCTAGACACTGGGTTAGAGACTGCAAAAAGCCCAGGAAAAATAAGTCTCAAGGGCAATGTTCTGGTAAAAATATGAATAAAGGCAAGAACCAAGTGTAAAACTAGTTGCACTTGGCTGAAGATGATGTCTAGGGCATCAATGAGATAATCAACGATCTGTCTAACCAGTAGGTGCCAATCGATCTGACTGATCTTGATCTCACTGTCGTCGTGTTCGAAGAAAATTTGGCGGACAACCCGAGGGAGTGGTTCATAGATACTGGGGCTACTCGCCACATCTGTTCTCACAGAGATGCTTTCTCGTCCTATTCCCCAATTGATGGGCGAAGATTGTTTATGGGAAACTCGGCCATGTACCCAATGGTTGGAATGGGGAAAGTTGTGCCGAAGATGACTTCAAGCAAAGAGCTGACATTGACTGAAATTCTGCATGTTCTGGAGATTCGTCGGAATTTGGTATCTGGTTCAGCTTTGGTTAAGAATGGGTTCAAGATAGTCTTCGAGGATGATAGATTTTCTTTAACAAAGAGAGGATTTTACATAGGAAAAGGTTACCTTGAGCAGGGCCTTTTCAAGATGAATGTAATCCGCTCTGTTGTAATGAAAATGAAAGCAATAAAAGTATTGAGAATTATGTTTATTTGCTTGAGTATTCTAATTTATGACATGTTAGACTAGGACATGTAAATTATAATACTATTTGAAGATTGGTCAACTTGAACTTATTACCAACTTTTAAAGTTGAAAATGAACATAAATGTGAAATTTGTGCTGAGGCAAAACTAGTCAAACAACTGTTTCCTTCAATGGAAAGAAACACCGCACCTCCAGAATTTATTCACAGTGACATCTGTGATTTGAAGTTTGTGCAAACTAGAGGTGGGAAAAAAGTATTTCATTACATTCATAGATGATTGCACAAATTATTATTATGTGTATTTACAAAGAAGTAAAGACGAAGCGCTTGGAGCATTTACACATTACAAAGTGAAGTTGAAAATCAACTTGGAAAAAGGAAAAAAGATATCTGAAGTGATAGAGGTGGAGAATACGAAGCACCTTTTGATGAATTTTGTACCAACTCTAAAATTATTCATCAAATGACTGCATCATACTCACCTCAATCAAATGATGTTGTTGAAAGCAAGAAGCGCACTCTCAAAGAAATGATGAATCCGGTGTTAAATTCTGGATTACAGCAGAATTTTGGGGGGGAGGCGATCCTCTCTGCCAATTATATCCTTAACAAGATTCCCCACAAAAGTAGGAGTGAGACTCTGTACAAACTTTGGAAAAGTCAGAAGTCTTCTTACAAGTACCTCAAAGTGTGGGGGTGTTTGGCTAAGGTAGAAGCACCCAAACCCAAACAAGTTAAGATAAGGCCTAAAACTATTAACTGCACATTTATAGGTTATGCACTTAATAGTAGCGCCTATCGATTTCTGGTACATAAATCAGAAATATCTGAGATTCATGAAGATACTATCATGGAATCTAGAAATGCTTCATTTCTCGAGGACGTTTTTCCAAGTAAGGAAAGAAATGAGCAAGTTTCTCTTAAAAGAACATTGGATGAGTCTACGAGTAGTTCTAATCCCGGAGACAAAGAACCACGTCGTAGCAAAAGGGTAAGAGTTCCAAAATCATTTGGTCCCGACTTTGTATCATATACATTAGAAGGGGAGCCAAGAACGATTAAGGAAGCTATGTCCGGTCCAGATGCTCAACTCTGGAAAGAGGATATCAATAGTAAAAATCGAGTCTATTTTGCACAACCATACCGGGGAGTTGGTTGATCTTCCAAAGAGAAGTAAGCCGTTACGCTGTAAATGGATTTTGAAAATAAATTGTAAGACTGATGGAACTATTGATAAGTATAAGACCCATTTGGTAGTCAAAGGATATTGACAAACTGAAGGTCTTGATTTTTTCGATACTTATTCTCCGGTAATGAGAATAACATCCATAAGATTATTCATCGCTATTGCCGCATTGCATAACCTTGAGATACATCAAATGAATGTTAAAACTGTGCTTCTGAACGGAGAATTAGATGAAGATATACATGGAAAAACCCGAGGGGTATGTTGCTCCTGGAAAGGAGAAGAAAGTGTGTAAACTTGTAAAGTCGCTATATGGGCTTAAACAAGCGCCAAAGCAGTGGCATGAAAAATTTGTTAGCACGATGCTATTAAATGGTTTCAAGATCAACGAGTGTGATAAATGTGTGTATGTTAGACAAACACATAACGCATACGTCATAGTGTATCTATATGTAGATGACATGTTGATAATGGGTAATAATCATGAAATTATCATGAGTACTAAAGGAATGTTAAAGAAGAACTTTGACATGAAGGATATGGGAGTTGCAGACATCATCATAGGGATTAAAATCCTGAGCACTTCTGAAGGACTAGTCTTATCACAATCTCATTACGTTGAGATGATTTTGGAAAGGTTCCTTCCGAGCGATAGTGCACCAGTCAAGACACCAGTGGACTTGAACATTCATCTACGCAAGAACCATGGCGAACCAGTATCGCAGTTAGAATATGCTAGGGTCATTGGGAGTCTAATGTATATCATGAACTGTACAGGCCCTGATCTAGCTTATTCTATGAGCAAGTTGAGCAGGTTTATAAGTAATCCCGGTGTAGAGCATTGGAATGCTTTAACTAGAGTTCTTAAGTATTTAAAGTATACTAAAGAATATGGATTACATTACTCAAGATATCCAGCTGTAATAGAGGGATACAGCGATGCTAATTGGATATCAGACACGAACGACGTATGTATTTACCGTTGGTGGAGGAGCAGTGTTGTGGAAATCTTTTAAGAAAACTTGCATAGTCCGTTCCATGATGGAATCAAAATTCATAGCCTTAGATAAAGCTAGTAAGAAGCTGAGTGGCTAAGAAATTTCTTAGAAGATGTTTCCTGTTGGGAAAAACTTGTGCCTCCGATTTTGATTCATTGCAAATGTATGTCGGCAATTGGGAGGGCTCAGAGTAGTATGTATAACGGTAAGTCTAGACATATTCATCGTAGGCATAACACCATTAAACAGTTGATATCTAACGGGATTATTTCTATTGATTATGTGAAATCAAAGGAGAATATTGTAAATCCTTTGACGAAAGGATTGCCCAGAGATCAAATATACTGCCTATCAAGAGGAATGAGATTAATGTCTACAATTTAAGAATAGACACAGCGGAAACTCAACCATGTTGACTGGAGATCCCAAGATCATGATTCAATGGGACAACTAAGTTGTGAAAATTCAATATGGCACTTAGGAATTTAAACTCCAAACCCATTGCCTAGGATAAAGAAGTACATCCTACAAGTGTAGCAAAGGCTAAGTTGGAACTTTTAATGATTCCTATACTATCATGAAAATGAAGTGGAGTATGGTAGGATACTCTTTAATAGGAGATCACCTATGTAAGTGTGAGGTGTAGGCCGCCTCAACATTGAGTACGATGTAAACACTTATGAATCCAAAAAGGGGTGTCACGACCAAAATGGACCCAACAATGAGAACTGAAGCTACTGAGAGTTTATCATGTGAATATCATTGTCTGGTTTTACAAGAACGGCTGACCAATTCAAGACATCATGCTCATTGGGGAGCCTAGTAAATCTGATGATATCTCACTAAGAAAATTTCAAAGCCAAAAACTACCTCTTCTGATGTGATAAATTTTCGTCTGAACTCTTGAAATCATGCATTGCATTAATTTCATTCGTGTGGGGGATTGTTGTATATTTGTTTATGAAAAGTGTGTTGGACACGACTTTTGCATAAGAAATTCGAACACCGTAAGTATCCGAGATACGAAATATTATTGGATAATATTAATTTACGTTCCGAGTAGATGAGTTTAGCATTTTGAATTTCTCAAATCGGATTAAAAGCAAATGAGAAATTAAGTGCTAAAATTGGGTGTTTGAAGTGGGTTATCCCACATAGGATATGGATCAAAGTTTGAAATAGTTTATAAATCATTGTCTTAAAACAAAGGGTTGGCCCTTGGGGTCATAAGATTTTTGTGGGCTTTGTGACGGGTAAGGACCTAACCATGGTCCGGTTCACCACAAGCCCACTCGCCACCGCTGCCGCCGGTCCCCTGTCGGCCCACCAGGACTAGACCGAACTCGGGCTCGGGACAGGGTCCGGATCGTGGGCCTTGGGCCTAGGCTTGGGCTTGCAAGATAATTAATTTTTTGGACAAAATTAATTCCACAAAGAACCTCTTGATCCATCAACCAAATTTGGACTTAAATTAAATTGGGCCTGAATAGAATTGCTGGCCACTTTTTTATTCAAATCTGAATAAACCTTCTAGAAGACCCAACGTTCGAATGTTGCATCCTTAACATTCGAACATTGCATCTGACCGTTGGACTGCTGTTAAAGGCCAACGTTCGAACGTTAAGGGTGCAACGTTCGAACGTTGGCAGCATAAACAGCCTGCTGTTACAAGGTCTGAATTGAAGAAAATTCAATGCTTTTATTTGATTTTGGCTGATTTTGGAGGCTATAAATAGCCCCCTCCAGCCGAGTGAAAAAACACACCAAGCATTTCTAGGCTTCTCTTTTCTCTCATTCTCTAAATTCTCTCAAGAGTTAAAAATTCGTTAGGTTCTGAATTTGAAGTGGTTTTGAATTCAGAATGTATATCGTTGTATCTTGGGACACTTGTTGCAAGAACCCATACCACTTAGGCGGGACAATTTAGTGTTAAGGATAGAGAGTTTTTTCTCATCTCGATATAATATTTCTTCGTTATTAGCAATTTGATACGTTTGTGAAGTTTTGATCCAATAACACTATCAGTATCACGAACTGTACTAAATAAGTAATTTGAAAGTGTAAACTTCATAATTACAAATAACTTATTCCTACCTATGTATAATCTGTAACGGTGCAAGAGGGGGCCCTGGTAGTGGTAGGGGCACTCGAAACCCCCTCAATTTTGGTTAATTTTATTTTAGTATTGTAATTATATGAATTTTTAACCCCAAACCTACGAGCCCCCCTCAATCATCCATAGTTGTAGTTTTAGTATTGTACTTATAAAATTTAAAAAAATTTCCCTATAAAAATACTAATAAATCCTTTGTTATGATCAAGATAAGTATATATTTTGCCTACGCGATGCTTGTTTTGATATCTTTTTTCCAACTCAATTTAGGGTTTTTATCGATTCTTCTCCTATATACTGAGTATCATTTCAATCTTCTTTTGTTTTTCACAAAATCGATTTCTAAAGAACTAGATGTTATTGATGGAAATCATGTGTTTGATATCTTTAATTTGAAAGGTTAGAGTTGAATATACTTGCATTATAATATCATATTTGTTTAGACTTTTATATTTTATTTTTATTTACTTCGGGAATCACTTTTTCATTTTGCTTTAAAGCAGTTGTTATTAGTAGAATGGTTAGGACAATATATCAAATTTTATTGAAGTACTTTTAATTAGTTTAAGATATTATACTCAAAACAAACGAAACCTCATTGCTGGACATGGTTTAAGTAATTACAAACCTTAAAAGATCGCACCTGATCGCAAGTTGTAACTTCTATATTGTAATGTACACCTTAAAGCTATAAAACAACTACTTATGTTAAAAGTAGAGGTAATAGTAGACAACCCCAACCTATGAGGTTGTGCACTTTATCTCATGTTCGATATAAATGTGCACATGACACCCTCATTTTTTGGTGTCGGGTGCATTTAACCCCCTCCAACAGAATTTTGTGGAATATTCTTCATTTTTCCAGCGCACGTGCCTTGCACATGACAACTTTAAGGGCAAAATCGTCACTCATGGGCAAAGTGCTCTATACAACATAGGATTGGAAAGTTTTCGTCAATACTTGATGTTTGAATTTGAATTTGAATTTCAATAATAATTAATTTTTTTATATATTTAGTTAATAATATTGATTAAAAACTTGAAAACTAAGAAAAAAAGCCTAATAAGAACTAGAAAAATTAAGGGAATTTCGGAAAGCAGGGAAAATTTTAGAAAAACTCTGATAATCAGGAAAATAGGCGGAAAAATTCAAAAAGAATTAGAAAAAAATAATAATAAAAAAATAGAAAAAAATTATTAGAAAGATAAAAATTGAAATTTATTTGCATATGCTAGTTCGTTGAAGCGTTTTAACAAAATTATAAATCCTTGTTGTGTTTTAATTTATTTATTTTTTCATTTTAAGGATTTTTAGTTTATTTTGATTTTTACTTTTTTTAGAACTTTTCGTGATTTTTTCAAATTTTTCGAATTTTCCTTCACTTTTCTTGTTCTTTTTTAAAAATTTGTTTAATTAGTTTTCAATTTTATTGTATGACATGATCTATATTTTTTAATTTAAAATATTAAAAATTATAAAAATTCTAATTAAAATTCAAATATCAAGTTTCAGCGAATGAAACCCCTATTCTATGGTGTATAGAGCACTTTGCCCCTTGAGTGATGATTTTATCCTTAATGGTGTCATATGGAAGGCACATGCTCCGGAAAATGAGTAATATTTCACAAGATTCTGTTAGAGGGGGTTAAATGCACCCGACACCAAAATCAAGGGTGTCGGTTGCACATTTATATAGAACAGGGGGTAAAGTGCACAATCCCCATATATTGGGGGTGTCTGCTATTATCTCAAATTAGTATACAAATAATTTTTATTTTGAAACATAGAATAAATATGATAAACATTCCTCATACCTTGATGATGTATATATATATATATATATATGTGTGTGTGTGTGTGTGTGTGTGTGTATGTGTGTGTTCTTTTCCAGTATTGCACTATTTGAATTACATTATGAGTTGTTATTTTAAAATGAGCATATTGAGTTTTATGAGTTGTTATTATACTTGGGTTTCATTGCCAGCTAAGTAAATGTCAATGAGAATACCATCACTTTAGAAGTAAAATTTGAAATCAATGTATACTTATTTGTCGATTATACTAGCTTCTGCACAATTTGTTCTCGGAATCATACCAATTTATTCAAAAAAATTATTAGTATTATTTAAATTTATTGTACTTCAATTTTATTGAGGATAAAGACATTCTTGCATTTGGAAACACTTTTTAAATGGACTTTTGGAGATTGAAGTCCATTTGTAAAAATGTTACTTGTTTGGTAATAAAATTTAAATGAGCTTTTGAATGTTTAGAGATTTCATTATTAAAGAAAGGTTTTTAGGGAGTTTAAAGATTTCAAAATCCAATGTGATCATAATTGACACGGAAAATCCTAGCAAGTATACTAGAATCATGCAAGTAATAAAGTGGATTGAAGTTTGGATACCATACCTTAGAAATAGTACACGTACTAGAATCGATGTATTGTTTAATCCTAAGTTAAACCAATCGATATTGGAAGAGTTGATTAATTAAGCTAAACATGAATTAACTAACAAAAGTGATGTAAAGACATGAAAATTCTATGAGGAAAAGCGACTAAGACCTATGTCTAGGTTGATTTATCCACTCATTTTATGCATTCTAGTTAATGGATTATTAGGTTGTTTCGGGATATGGCGAAACTCCCTAAGGTAAATCACGACTCAATCCCTTGGATGTAGCAATTCTATAACTCTTAACAATTCTCTATATTAATATAGTGGAATACGAATTAAGAATTATGCATTAATGGAATTTATGAAACAAAGGTTGTTCCACAACCTTTCGAGTTAATTTTCCAAAGCTATCCACAACAATAGAAATTGAAATTGAATTATATATATTCTTAATTGGTTTTACTAAGTGTTGTTTATATCTCGTGAATCCTAGTTTATTTCTTTCCAGTCCTAATTGTAGGCAATAAATCATGCAATTGTTGATAAGGGAATCACAAGTATTAAGAACAAACAATAAACAATAGTCACGACGACATATAATCCGAATAACTAAGATTACATAAAACGAGTATAAAAAATAACTAACACAAAAGTCTCAGTAGGAATTAGTTCATAATCAACGAAAAGAAAATTAAATCTATCTAAACAAACATGTACCACCTCAGTTACCATCATTAATTCTGTATAATTTTATTATTTTATCTATTGATTTTAATTTTTAAAAGATAAATTATCCGATTGGGCTATTTTACAATATTCCAAAAATGTAGGAGCTAATGTGCAATTTTTATATTTTACGAGGTAACACCAATTTTCATAATTCGAACTCTCATGATCGACCCTATGGAAACTACATATCCTTCTATGTGATAAACCTTTTTTTTTGGCTTCCGATCCATAATTTGCTCCCAATTGCAAAATGTTTGTATGATAGTCACCATCTTTCTTCCCCGATGTGTTCTTTTGTAACCTTGAGGAAGAAACATGCCAGCATCTATTCTTACATTACAGAATTTTTTTAGTATCATATTTTTCCTTCCTCTCTTCCGTACAACCCAAACTAATATTTTTTTGTCCCAGTACCATCAATGTCTTGTGATTTATGAAGCCTGGGTAATATAGAAAACACAAAATGATTTTCTTTTTCAACACAATGGTGTTCATATTAACGATGTGTGGCAAAAAAAAACTATTTTACAATAAACTATCCCCCCCCCCCCCCCAAACAAGAAAAAAAGTATTTTCTCTATTATATATTGGATGCCTCTGATAGTGTTAGGTGTCCGGCGAGTAATCTAGGAGCTTGACCTAAATTTGTAAACACTATGACAATCTTGACCTTTATTATATCCATACTTGTTGTCTTTATGTTTTATACTTTTATTAGTGTAGAAAAAGTCCCTTGGACTAGTTTAAGTTATGAGAGCAGTCGCGCACACCAGGTGGTGAATGTGGAACATTCTCTAAGATTGTTATCCCAAAACTCGTTCCAAGTCATATAGATTGTGAGAAATTAGGATATCATCGTATCGCCATAGTTTCTTATGTATGACACTCTCCTAGGAGAGTGCCTTGTTCCATGGGTGTTGATCTGGAGATTAGTGCATGCATAAGGATTCATATTTGGAACTATGAGATTGAACAACCCCGTTAGGTTTCCATGTTGGTTCGATATCAAACTTAGAATTTTAGGGTTATGTACATGTGAGATTAATCCTCAACGACCTGAGGTATCATGGTTCTGACATGTGCCACCCACTTCACTTTGATCTATTCCACAATTTTAGGAGAATCAATAAATGGGATATTTGGATGTAGTCTAATTGTATGATGAAGAAGATGATACCAATAGGGATCCATCTAATGTAGGATAGCTGCAACTTTTGCAAGATTTGATGTCCAGAGCACAAATTCATATGGGCGCCATTCTTGCAATAAATAGGTCTATGTACAATCATTTTCATATAAATAAAGTTGATTCATATTATGGCACTCTTTATTCTTAAACTGTCATTTGATTACTTAGAAAAAGTCCCTTAGGATCACACATAGCTATGAGATATCATCGCGTATCGATATGACGATGATAGAATATGTCTCCAAGGCTGTGATTCTTTAATTAAGTTCCAAGTCGTGAAAGGGTTCATTAAGATGAGGGATATGGATGAACCCGAGAAACTTCTTGTACGATGCATACTCTTGAAAGAGTGTACTTCGTTCCATGGGTACTAACACGATGAAAGTCGGTGCATGTATGAGGGTTCTCATTTGAAAATGGGTAAACTGAACTATCCCAAGGAAGTTCTTTAAAATTAATCCCAGTCGAATCTGGAACTTTACACAATGATGTAGTACAATAGTAATTCTTATGGACCTAAGATTTTATTGGATATCTAGCACATGATGCATCATACTTAGATTTATTCCATGATCTCTTAGCATATTGTTATATGGGATATATTAGGTATTGATCTGATCATGAATGGAGATACATAAGAATCAAGATGGAATCCATCTTTGACTGAGTGAGTCAGCGGACCTCTTGTGTTAACATTGTGAATCGACTTAGAAAATCTTTGCTCGAAGTAAGATATCTTAAGAGGTGTCGGGTTTGCTCGTTTAGATTATCAAAGTCGACATCACTAGTTTTGACAAACATAATAATTGAACTGTTAGGGTTTCGATTAAACCTATGCCCTTAGGTTCAATCGCGAGATCAGATGGAAGGAACTAACTTATATAAGAATTTTGGTTGTAAAAGGTGTATTTTTTACTTATTATTAAATGTCTAGGTCTTCGTGGCCCGTTACTAGATAGTAACCACGATTTGTAGGTGCCTTGAATTACTATGGTAATTAATTCAAGGCCTGGTTGAATCAAGAAAGATTTAATCTAGATTTTTTATATTTTGGAAAGTACACTGGCACTTAGGGAAAATGCACCTATTAATTGCACATAAATATGCCAAAGGGGTCACACATAACTCTGTAGAGTTTCCACTTTATGTTGTGATTAATCAATTTATAGAAATTGACTAGATTAGGAAAGTCTAGTATTTTCCTAATTAAAAATATAAATAAATTGGTGGAATTCAATTGATTGGATTATTTAATTAATCAACATAGATTAATTCATTAATGAAATTGGATGAGTCCAAGCATTTTATTTAATTAGATTTGACCCAAGTTAAATAAATAATATTGTATTGGACTAGAAATAATTAAAGTTAGACTTTAGTTATTGGACTAAAAATAATTAAGGTTAGACTTTAATTACTAGGCTAAGAAATAATTAAAGTTGGACTTTAATTATTATATTTAATTAAGATAGTTAGACCTTTTGATTAAATTATACTTAGAGCCAATAATTAAATCAAGTGACATAAAATTCTTGGACTCCAAGAGATGAAGAGGACTAGTTGGGCGTGTGCTAGGGGGAGGATTTTGATCCTCCTCCAACTCTTAATCTTGAAGAATCAAGGAGATGTGACTAGATAAATAATATTAGATATAATGATCACCTAATCACCAGTAGGAAATGGGATATGAAAGGATCTAGAAGGGGGGAAGGGTTGAATAGACCCTGAAGTTTTCTTCAACTTCAAAAATTTTGTATTCAAAAGGTTTTGGACGCTTAAGAATATAGACGCTTGGCTGAAGATCTACTTGAAGACAGTTTTTAGAAAGTAAACTTAGACTCAAGATCTGAATACTTAACCAAAATAAGGCAAAGCATTCAGTTCTCTAATCAGCGTTAGCACAAGGGAAATATTTTAAGTCTTCTTTTAGAAAGGTTGAGTGTCACAAATTTTTATTTAGTTGCTTCAGCTTAAAATGATTTTATCAAAGTGTTTACTTATCCGTTTAAGCAATGATATGAAATAATTGAGAAAGTAAATGATAAAGTAAAGAATACAAAGTTTGAAAGGTTCGTTGAGTGGTGTAATCGTAACAACATCCTTCTTCTCCTTTTTCACTCGGAGGAAATCCACTAAATGATTATCGAAGTGTCACACAGCAACTTCTATAAGAAGAGGATAGATTGGATAAAGATTGACTTTAGCTCTTTGATCACACAGATTTCTGCTACAAGGGTTTTTGTTCCACTTGCTTCTTTTACCCATAAATAATGCAAGTGTTCAACTTCATCTTTGCACAGATTGTGAGGTTGAGTAGGGTTTTTGTCATCTAGTTTCTTTGATTTTTGAAAGTTCAAACAACTTGAATATCTCAGTAATAGTTTAGGGTTATTCTTTAAAAGATGTTTGAGATATTTGATGACTGTCTCAGGCATTGATGAAAAGCTAGAGGAATGCTGGATATGAAAGTTTGAGCTTTTCTAAAAGTCTAAGGTTTGAGACTTCAATGCAACAGAGTTTTGGCTTATAAGCTTGTTGTTCTATGTTTTAGCTTGTTGCTAAAGTCCTATTTATAGACTTTCTTAGGTAAAGTGTCCGTTTGACACTAAGGTTGGCACGTGTCGATCACTTTCGTGAGTGGACAACTTTTTGTCCTTTATCCCTGAAATTCTACTGCAAAAGTTGGTGTCACAAACTCTTTAGGTTCACAGTCCAATAGAAAGGCTCTTCCATAGGTCCTGGAGTACTTATTACATTTAATGCCCTTATCAGGATTTAATGCATGTTGGACATTAATCCTCTGAAAATAATTGCATTTAACTCCTTCTGGACTTAGGAATAAATTCATGTGAAATTTGTCTTGAAATACACTCATTCAACCTTGAATGATCCTTAGCTTGAATCTTCATATCGGTGCTTGAAGTCTTAATGCTTAGACGTTTGCTTAGGGATCTTCATCTTCATTCAGACTTCAGAAGCTTGTACTTCAAACTTAACTGATGACAAACTCACTCAGAGTAATATCAGACGCTTAGTCTAAAAATATTTAGCCTAACAATATAGAATAAAAATAAATAAAAGCCTTATACAAATTTAATGCTCAAAGTCTATACATAATTTCTAATGAAATTAAACTTACATAAATTGGAGTCTAACATAAAATCCCAATTGTCATCATCAAAACATCTAACAAGAAACTTCCTAATAATTTCTCCCTTTTTGATGATGGCAATACTTACTCTTTTATAATTCAAGAGTTAGACAGCAAAAATACAAAGTTAACTTTGAATAAGTTAGATTAGCGTTAGTTAAGGTTAGCTTAAGCCTCAGCGAGATGTTTTAGCTAGAAATGTACTTCTTTATAGATTTATCAAGAAAAGTACAAGGCATTTACAACTAATAATATAAATAGAAAACAGTACAAGAAAGATGTTAGGAGATTTCTTGTTAGAGTTTTGATGATGACAATTAGGATACTTGTAGACTCCAAAATATGTAAGTTTGATTCCATTAGAAATCATGTATAAGATTTGAGCGTTAAATTCGTAATAGGCTTTATAGGCTTTGTTTTATTTTTATTCTAGATTGTTAGGCTAAGTAGTCTTAGACTGAGCGTCTGATAATTTCTGAGTGAGCTTATCAGAAGTTAAGTTTGAAGACTCAAGCGCATGAAGTCTAAATGGAGATGAAGATTCTAAGCGTCCAAGCATCAAGATATATCAAGCATTGATTAAGGACAGAAATCATTCAGTAAGTGATTGAGCGTCTATCAATGAACAAATGTCACCTGAATTTATTTCTAAGTCCAGAAGGAGTTTAATGCAAATGTTCCCAGATCATTAATTGCCAACGAGCATTTATTTCAGTTGCATTAAATGCTGATAAGAGCATTAAACGTGATAAGCTCTTTCAGACTTACAAAGAAGCCACCCTATTGAACTGTCAACTATTCATGGACTGCAGCACCAACATTTGTGCAGCAGATTTTCAGGAAAAAAGACAAAAGTTGTTCACTCGCGGAAGTGAGAGACACGCGCCTGTGCATGTGTCAAATGGACACCTTTTCCAAGAATGCCTATAAATAGGACTTCAACAACAAGCCAAAAACAACAATTTTATTACAAGCCAAATTGCTGTTGCATTGAAGTCTCATGTACTAAAACTCTCAGAAAAGCCAGAATATTCAAGCAAACATTCTCTTTGCTTTTCTTAAATTCCTGAGATAGTCAACCAATATCTCAAACATTCTTTTCGAAGAAATCTACATTACTTTTGAGATATTTCGAGTTGTTTGAACTTCATCAAAATTAAACAAACTGTTAGAAAAACCTCATCCAAGCCTCGCGATCTATGTGAAGTTGAAGTTGGATACTTGTAATATTTCTGGGTGAAAGAAGCAAGGGAATAGAAGTGTTGTGGAGCTGAAATATGTATGACCAAGGAGCTCAAGTCATCAATATCCAACTCTCCCTAATTTATAGAAGATTCTATGTGATTCTTTGAGAATCATTTTAGTGGATTGCCTCCTAGAGTTCAAAGAGAAGAATGACATAGTTGGGATTACACCACCTAACGAACCTTACAAATATTGTGTTTTTTACTTTACAGTCAATTTCCTTACTATCACATCATTGCTTAAATCTGTTAAGTAAAACTCAATCAAACTCTAAGCAGCTAAGTTACATCTTGGAACGCTAAAATTTTCAAAGAGAAGACTTTAAATCATTCCGCTGTACTAACACTGATTAAAGAACTGAATGCTTAAACCTATTTGGTTATAGTATTCAAATCTTGAAGTCTAAGTTAACTTTATAAAACAGTCTTCGAGTAGACGCTCAGTCAAACGCCTACATTTTCAAGCGTCCAAATCAATTTTAATACGAATATTTTTGAAGACGAAAAAGACTTCAGGGTCTATTCAACCCCTCCTTCTACACCCTTTCGTATACCACTTGAGACCATCAAGTGTATCAAAGCGGTTGAAAGTGAAATCTTAAAAGTTTTCCTAGCATAACTGCTTGTTCAGATCCCTTTAAAATTTAGTTGCTTTAAAAATTTTCTTCCATGGCATTCGCTAGAGTACCTATGTTGACCGAGTCAAATTATGACTCATGGAAGGTAAAAGTGTTCACTTATTTGTGTTTGTGTGATGATGAAATGTGTGATATCATTTCACATGGGCCAATCCAAATTCTTAATGTCATCACCAGAGCGCTTGGAGCTACAGAGGCAACCCCTGACAACTATGTAGAGAAACCCAAGCATGAAAGGACACCAGATGAACCTCGAAGAGCAAATTTGGACAATGTTGGTAGGAACGCTCTATATACAACCATAGGTGACAATGACAACTTATTCAACAAGGTCAAGTTGTGCTCTACGACTAAGAAAATATGGGATAAGTTGGCCATAATATGTGGAGGCTCAACACAAACTAAGGAAAACAAGCTTTATATTGCCAAGGAAAGATTTAATGGTTTTAAGATGCAGCCCAATGAGACGCTAGATCAATTGGACGCGAGTTTCACTTCGCTTATTACAGAGTTAGAGTCACTAGGTAAGGAGTTGACCAACAAGGAAATGGTCAACAAGATTCTCAGAAGTCTTCCCAATATATTTTTTATGAAGACGACTATGAGAGAATCACAGATGTTGGAGATTCTAACTCTAGGGTATGTGTTTTCGGAGCTAAGAGCTTTTGAATTCAAACTGGAAGCACTCAACGACACCTCGACTTTAGCGACTGAATCCGGAGCATTAATCGCTACTACCAAAAACAAGGGAAAATCAGTTAGTGAAGCGGAAGCAACAGAATCGAGTGAGGAAAAGGAAATGGATTTATTGGTCAAGAAATTCAAGAAATTTCTAAGATATGAAAAGAGAAAATCCTGTTCTGGAATGAAGAACGAGGTATGAATGATTTAAACGCTTAATCATTATGCATCATATTTTCATTAGACATATAATTTAGGGGTAATTCACTATATTATAATGTCTAAAAGCATTTTTCAAAAGTGTTACAAGTTATCAAATTTAGGGGAACCTTAAAATTGTACTTGAACACATCTGTAAGCATCAATAATCAAAAACTATTTTTATATGCATAGATCATCAACACTTATTGTCCTTTGTGCATGATATGTTGGATGCTCAAACATAAAAAGAATTTAATTTCAAGCGTCAACATAAATCTTACAACAAGTGATATCATTTCAACAAGTGGTTTATGTTAAGCGTTGAACACATTCCCTTCAACATGTAATAGAAATTTTATAAAATTGATGCATTTTTTTAAATTACGAGAGGCAGACATAGTTGGATGTTGATTTACCAACGAGTGATATCAACAAGTGATATCTTCGAGTGGTATCAACGGTGGTGGAAATCGCTAGAGAATTTTTCACTGTCCGTCCAGACGTGGATGCGACTATGGACGTTGAGCGGTCGATAAAAGTGGCCGAGTTTTCCCCCATACCAACTGGTCCTCCTCTTCTAGCGATATTGCTTGAACTCCTGCCTTCCCTTGATGATGCTAAGAAATGGGAAGAAGAGAAAGAAAAGCAGTTTAAGAAGGAAAGAGAAAGTAAATGCAGGTATTCATCATTTCAGTATAAATCATTCACGCTTTTAATTCTATAGATATGAATGAATGATTTATTGCTGAAACATCTTGTTGAAGCTAATCTAACACTAGCTAACTTATCTAACTTTCTAAAACGCTAACTTATATTATTTTGGGCTTTTCTTTGAACTCTTAAACTATAAAAGAGTAAGTATTGTCAGCATCAAAAAGGGGGAAATTGTTAGGAAATTTCTTGTTAGAGTTTTGATGATGACAATTAGGATTCTTGTTAGACCCCAAAATATGTAAGTTTGATTCCATTAGAAATTATGTATAAGATTTGAGCATTAATTTTGTAATAGGCTTTATAGGATTTTTTTTATTTTTATTCTAGATTGTTAGGCTAAGTGGTCTTAGACTGGGCGTCTGATAATTTTTGAGTAAGCATATCAGTAGTTAGGTTTGAAGACTCGAGTGCCTGAAGTCTAAATAAAGATGAAGATTCCAAGCGTCCAGCCATCAAGATATATCAAGCATTGATTAAGGTGAGAAATCATTCAGTAAGTGATTGAACGTCTATCAATGACCAAATGTCACCTGAATTTATTTCTGAGTCCAGAAGGAGTTTAATGCAAATATTCCTAGATCATTAATTGCCAACGGGCATTTATTTCAATTGCAATAAATGCTGATAAGAACATTAATGTGATAAGCTCTTTCGGACGTACGGAGAAGCCACCCTATTGGACTGTCAACTATTCACAGACTGCGGCACCAACTTTTGTGCAGCAGATTTTCAGGAAAAAGGACAAAAGTTGTTCACTCGCGGAAGTAAGAGACACGCGCCTGTGCATGTGTCAAATACACACTTTTTCCAAGAATGCCTATAAATAAGACTTCAACAACAAGCCAAAAACAACGATCGTGTTATAAGAGAAATTGTTGTTGCATTGGAGTCTCAAGTACTAAAACTCTCAGAAAAGCCAAAATATTCAAGCAAACATTCTCTTTGCTTTTCTTAAATTCCTGAGACAGTCAACCAATATCTCAAACACTCATTTCGAAGAAATCTACATTACTATTGAGATATTCCAAGTTGTTTGAACTTCGTCAAAATCAAACAAACCATTAGAAAGACCTCATCCAAGCCTCAAGATCTGTGTGAAGTCGAAATTGAATACTTGCAATATTTTTGGGTGAAAGAAGCAAGGGGATAGAAGTGTCTTGGAGCTGAAATCTATGTGACCAAGGAGCTCAAGTCATCAATATTTGTCTCTCCCTAATTTATAGAAGATTCTGTGTGATTCTTTGAGAGTCATTTTAGTGGATTGCCTCTGAGTGTTCAAGGAGAAGAAGAACGTAGTTGGGATTACTCCACCTAACGAACCTTACAAATATTGTGTTCTTTACTTTACAGTCAATTTCCTTACTATCATATCATTGCATAAATTTGTTAAGTAAAACTTAATCAAACTCTAAGAAACTAAGTTACATCTTGGAACGCTAAAACTTTCAAAGAGAGGACTTTAAATCATTCTGTTGTGCTAACACTAATTAAAGAAGTGAATGCTTAAACCTATTTGGTTATAGTATTCAAATCTTGAAGTCTAAGTTAACTTTATATAACAGTCTTCGAGTAGACGCTCAGTCAAGTGCCTACATTTTCAAGTGTCCAAATCAATTTTAATATGAATATTTTTTAAGTTGAAAAAGACTTCAGGGTCTATTCAACCCCCTCCCCCCCTTCTAGACCCTTTCATATGCCACTTGGGACTAACGAAATAGATAAAAAGAAATTATTTTTGAGGAGGTCTTTGAGATCTTCTCTTCTTCTTATCTTTTACCGCATTCAAGTTATGCCTTCTTGCATCTTAACATAAATAGCTTTTGTCAGTTGATCATCTAAATTTATCGTTGTAGAGTGATCTGCATTTATGACGCTCTTCTTTTCAAGTTTACATTGACGCTTGAAGGCAATTCATTGCTTGTCCCATTCAGCAGGGTCAATGCCAATGTGCCTTAGGTAAATTCTGTACGCTCTGTTGAACATTGTCATTTGCTTCTCTTCTTCAATTACTTCTAGCTTAGTAGGCTCAGGAAGAGGAACACGTTCAATCTGTACAACATATTGTTCTAGATAGGCTTGGGAAGGCACAGGCGAATCAGGCCTTTGCCGAATTGAAGGAAACCCAGAAACGCTCCAACGAAAACAACCTACGATGGGAATCTAGACTCTCTGTTAAGCGGAGGAGGAAGAGGAAGGATTTGACTCGGAGTAGGCTTAAGTTCTTGGCTCTTTGAACTCGATGAAGGCGCTCTTGAACTATGATGCTTCCTATTTTCTCCCTTATTGCCATCATACTTCATAATATATTTTGTTGCAAATCCCATTTGCTCGGTAATTTGAGTAAGAGTCCATTGAAGATCATCGTAGTACTTGATGAAGTGTTGTTTCAAATGCAGAATAGCCACAGCATTAGCTTCCGCAATATTAGTGAATGCTTTAATGAACTCCTAGACTGTATGTTGGGCTGCACCGCGCATATGGACTATGTGAGAGTCCACATTTTGTGATTTGATCTTTTGAAGGTCTTCTTGAATCCAATGGATAGCATTGGCGCTATTCTCATCGTAATCTTGAACTTCTTAAAAAGCATCCTTCAAAATATAGGAGAACTTCTGACCCCTCTGAATAACTGTTGGAGTAACAGTTTTGAGCTTGCACTTTGAAGTGGTCTTGAGGGATTCAAGAGATGGAATATTTGCTGTGTCGAACGCTTTGCCTGGTACTTTATCGGACAATTCAGCAAACTCAGCAACTTCAACAATGTCAGTGTCAAGCTTGTCTTGTTGAGTAGACCTTTAATCACATCAGTCGCACGCTCAGCTTCAGCGTTAGGAATAGTTACAACCTCAGATATTTCAGGAATTTCGGCCACAGTAGGCGCTTGAGATACTTATTCCAGAGAGACACTCCGAGTTGATTTTAAGTCCATTTGAGAGTTATCTTCAACTGCATCAGTGGATGGAACTTCTTCTATCACAGGATAGGCAGCTTCCATTGGAACTGACTCAATCTGGCTAAGATCATCAAAATTGAAAGTTTAATTTTCCTCATGGAGAAACACAAAATGGGTCTGTAGCACTATACAGAAGATCCAAGAGTCGACGCTCTGGCATGCAAGTGTTGTGTACAAAGGTGCGATAAGGATTATCCACAGCCCTAACTCATATTGGACCATGACCACATGATCTGGACTCAGACTTGATTTTGGCTAAGGAATGATAAAGATAACGTTTGGGTGATACTCGATAGAGAAGGCTGTAAGTCAATTGCACGGTAGACGAGGTTGATCATCATCTACAATGAAAAGCCTGTAGTGCTCTTCAAGATATGGATAAATGGCCTGAGCGATGCCTTAATTTCTATGAAGAAAACATACGATAAAATTGCAGTGATCGCTCAGTTCTTAGTTGATAGAGGAGAATAGAAAGTAACCCCTGAACGGATTAATAAACGAATCGTTTATTTTGCGTAAATTAGCAGTGAAGATGTTATCAAAATTCTTCACCGGAGACATAAGCTTGTTCATTTCGCAAGTCTCATCTATGAAACTAGAAGTAATAGTGAGATCGAAAACTGGGTATAGACCACTGGTAGACGCTCTTCTGCAGAACTTGAGAGGAGTATCTGCAAGGCGTTGTAATGTTTGTCGCAGAAAACTCCCAGTCTCTCGTCTGACGCTTGGCAAATTGTTAATTAGACCTACACGCATCTCACGCTTCCAAAGGCAATACCTAGCAAATCGACGATTATTGTCATCCAAGCCTATGCCAAAAAGGTGTGGAGCATTCATCAGATTTTAAAAAGAATAACGGTTGCCCACATATGCTTCAGTCCATGCCTCTTTATTTAGGCAAAAGTTCATCCCAGCATTAAAGATGGCTTTAATCCCTTCATGATGTATATCCTGAATTGCTTCAAGCCTGTATCTGTCCACTTGAAAATTGGCGTTCCAGACACTATTGAAGAAGTCATCAGCTTCCTCTTGGACATAGTCTTTGATGGACGCTAAGCGTTCAGCTACACATACATTCTTATTTTTCCACAGACGGAGGGATGCTCAAAATTCTGATTTTATGCACTGTGCACTTTCTCTGGAAAGTGGAAGTGCAAGTATCCCTCGTCATTGAGCAATTTTCAGAAGGATTTGGAGGCTCTACAGGGAGCCAAACCTGAAGGCTTGTTGTGCATTGTATCTAAATAGTATGCAAGATTGGTATCAGCAAGGGAGGTCTTCTTGGATCTCCTTTTCTCATAAATTGCAATAGAAGCAGGAATCTGAGTAATTTCTTGTCCTATAGCAATAGTCGTGTAGTATTCACGCGCAACTTTTGTCAACTCTGAGCTGAATATAATCTGGCAGAGTTGCTCATCACGCTCTACAAGGCTTGCAATCTCATTCTCCGCAACAATATATCTATCTTCATTGTAATCCACGGGAATGAAATCTTCTTCGAAAACTGGAGGCATGTAATTGATTGAATGATCAATCATCTTGAGAGGATCCAGCTGGAAAAAATGAGATGGTTGTGGTGGTAAGACCCTTTTTGTTGTAGGTCTCTCAGCGTCTACAGCAACACTCTTGCTTTCATAAAGTGCCTTGGCTTATATATCTTTGGCAATAGCCACCACATCCGCGAGATCAACATCAAGATGGACATCAATCTGTGCTTCAACAACATCTGTAACAAAAGCTGTAACATAAGATATATCTTCTATAAGAGCAGGATCTTCTACAGATGTAGGAAAGAAGCACTACAGGAAGAAATAAACTTACCTTGAGAACTGGTCTCAATAACAGGTGTTTCCAGACTCTAAACGCTTAGTTAAACAGTCTCGGGCTTCTCGGGCTTTGAAGGTCTTTTGTTTGAGCCTCGGGGTTTCTTGAAGATTTTCTTTACATGGACCCATTCAATCGGCTTTGACTCTTCAGCCTTAGCGTCAGAAAAAATTGCCTCTTCTTCAAATGAAAGAGATTTTGTAATAAAGGCAAGTTTCCTATGCTTGACTAGTGAAACTTGGTCTTCCACATCCTCGTCAGTTTCTTCATAACCCTGGATAGGAGATGGGATCTTAGCAATCTTGGGCTTCCTGGATGTCCTCTCTTTGTCACAGTCGGATGCTTCACAATTTCACCGGCTGGATGCTCAGCCTCTTCGTCAGAATCTTCCCGAACAATCTGTTGACGCTCAGAAAGAGGCTTTGCCGCTCCACCGACTTTGGGAGGATTGAGGATATTCTTTCCAATCCTTGGCCCCAAAACTTAGCCTTGGCTAATGGTTGGCCAGCTGAATTCACATAATCTGCTCTAAATAGTAGCTCACTCAGAACGATGTCGTAGGGCTTGTTCACTATTTCCAAACAATTCCTGAAATGTGTAAAAACATAGGCTCTCCAATTCACCTTGATATCCATCACGATGGCTATCATCATCAAAAATTGCAGAAAAGTAACCTTGATGAAAGTTCCAACTCGGCACTCGATCAACATGCTGCAAAAATGTGCCAATAATCTGTATTTGGGCAAAAGTTCCTTCTTGTCAAAGTTGGGCTTGAATTCTATGGTTTCATCATTGCGAATCTTTGAATCTTTGCCCAAACTAAGTCCACCTGACTTGATGAAATAGATTCCAAAGCCTCACCCTCACTCGTTAACTTGAAGTTCTTGGTTATGGAGTCTACAATAAGTTCGAAGGTTTTGCTCTTTTTGGCGTAGTTGAAAGAGCAGGAAATGGAGTTCTTGTTTGAAGAAAGCTCGGCCTTCTTCCAGAATTCGGACACTTACTCGGAGAAATAGTATGAGTATGTCGTAGAAAAGTTTTCAGGCCAGCTTAGCAACAGAATCCAACATATCTTCCGTTGTGATTTCAACCTATTCGTACAAGTATTTCCAATCCACCACAAGGCCTTCAGTGACCTTTATAGTGTCTTCAGCAACAGTCACGGATTTCTTGGGTGCCATTTTTTTTAGTTTGGAAATGCGAGATAGATTTAAAGAAACTTTTTGGTCTAAGAGAGAGATAAGAACCTGCAGAGAGTTTGTGTGTAAAAGTTAAAGTAATTTTCTACAAATTTGTCTTTTAAATGAAAGAGAAGTAGATTGCAGTTTCACTCATCAATGCGATTTTGCCACGTGTAAAGTTGATGAATCTCGGCCGCTCTTAACTTTAACTGTGGATGTGAAATTATAAAAAACGGGTTAAGTTACATTTGGTAACTCCCATGTATAAATTTTCACGTCCGGGGTTGAATTTCGAATGACGTTTAGCATTTTCAAAGTGCAATGCACGCGCTCATAGTACATTGACACGTGTACAAGCACGTATTAGCCCTGAACCGCCATTTTGAAAAGTGATAATTACCCGCCAGTTTGATGTGATAGGCGCGCATGAATAGTAATCAAAATGAATTTTTTATTCTTATCCTGCACGTCACTACAGATTAAAATAATGCATGAGTTTATAAAGATTTTTACTAAGCGCAAAAACGGGAATTGATTTAACGCTTAATATAAACTGTTAAAAATTTATGTTGATGCTTAGGTTTCGAACTTTTTAAGTTTGAGCGTCCAACTTATTATGCACAAAGAGTGAGCGTTGATGATCTATGCAGAAAATATTTTGCTCATTGACACTTACTTGGCGTGTACAAGTACAATTTTAAGGTTCCTCCTAAATTTGATAACTTGTTACAAATTTTCAAAACTATTTAGACATAATTGTAAAGTGGATTCCCCTTAAATTATATGTCTAATAAAGTATGATGCATAATGATTAAAGATTTAAATCGATCATACCTAGTTTACTTCTCAAAGTGAGAAAACGTTGTTCATTGAGCGCTTTGGTAAAGATATACACTAATTGTTTTTCTGTACCAATAAAGTGCATGGACATATCTTTCTTTTGAACATGGTGATAGGTTGTGAATTTACATATTTTAGAGCCTCATATTTATGTGATTTATATTTGTTTATGCATGATTTATGTCACATATGCTTGTAATTTGTGCGCTTATTGAGTAAAGGTGGAAAATCATTGCAATCGAGGAAAAATGGATGAAAATGCAGTATTTCAGTATTTTTTGAGATCGAATTTGGGGATGTTTTCTATTAGAAAATTTTAGAGCTATGTATTAAAACTACGTGAGAACTTGAATCACCCAAATCGGAGGTTTGTGGAGAACGTTATGAAGGAAAAAATATCGCTGCGCAGAAGGCAAAATGTTATTGTTCCTAACGTTCGAACGCGAGATTTCGGACGTTTGACCATTCCGTCTGACAGAAAAATAGTAGATTTTTGGAAGTTTTCAACTCTAATTCAAGTTGGAGTATTCCCCTTCCACCTTTATATATATTAGATCAGTTCTCTAGGGTTTTAGGGACGAAATACACACAACATAAAGCTTTTTAAGGGTAGTTCTTTGATTAGATTAGTTATGAAGATTTTCAAGAACCCCTGAAGATGAATAATTCAAGAAGCATGGAAGAGATGAAGATCGAAGTTCAACCATCAAAATACGAGGGAGTTTCTTAGAATTAGATTTTTTTTGTCTATGAATATGGATCTTTATTATGTTTCCATCTTTTATCTTTTATGATGAATTAGATTCTTTGAACTAAGGCCATGTTGAGGCTAAATGATCATATTTGAATTATAAATTGTGTTTTCATATTAATTCTATTGTTGCTTTGTGTCTTGATCTAGTTTGAATGCTTCATATGCTTAGATACCATGTGCATAATTTATTGCTTAAATTATTCGTTCAAGAGAAGGTAATCTAAGGTGCAAAAAGAATCATGACATAATCCGTAAACAATGAGGGGTTGCCCGTTAGTGACAAACGATAGAGATTCCCGGATGTAGTTAGCCAGATTAATCCGGTGAAATTCTAGAACTTGAATGCATGATTGTTGGTTAGATTCTCGGATAGAAATATTTTGGGAACCATCAATTAATCATAGGATTATTAGTTTCGAAACATCGGGTAGCAATTATCTAAGAAATTTCCACCGAAGAGACATTAGTCTAATAATATGAGAACATATTAATAATGAAAATTGATTAATTTGTGCCAATACATGTGTCTTAGTTGCACTCTTCCATAGCTATCTTGCTTTTGACATCTTGTTTCAATCATCTTGTCACCCATCATTTTCTTGCTTTTCATATCTTATTTTCATATCTTGTTTTTGCATCATTTTTTGTTTATTTAAGTTATTTTTTATCCTTTAGTTTTAGATTAATTCTTCATTGCTTTAAATTCAAGAAGTCTAAAATACAAGTACCTGTGGGATCGACAATACATACTTAGTTGTACGAACACGTGAGGATTTCTCGTGTCATGTGTCATGTAGAAAATGGTATCTAATATCAATATGTTTGGTTCTAGAATGTAGAACAGGGTTTTGAGTCATGGCTAAGGCACTTTGATTATCACAATGGATAGGGGTAGGACCTAGGACTATACCATAATCTCTAAGTTTTTGCCTCATCTAAAGAATTTGTGCACAACAACTTCCTGCAGCTACATACTCAGCTTCAGCTGTAGAAGTAGCTATGGATTGTTGTTTCTTACTATGCCATGAAACTAACCTATCACCAAGAAATTGACATGCACCACTTTTACTTTTTCTATCAATTTTGCATCCTGCAAAATTTTGCGTTTGAATAATCAATTAGTTCAAAAGGAAAGTCCCTTGTATACCATAAGCCCACATGTTGTGTGCCTTTTAGGTATTTAAGGATTCTCTTGGCAGCAATTAAGTGTGATTCTTTAGGATCAACTTGAAGCATATGTGCATACCGAAAATATAATATCAAGTCTACTAGCAGTTATATAAAGCAGTGATACAATGATACCTCTATAATTAGTGATATCAATTTTTTTCCCACTTTCATCTTTATTTAGCTTAAGCATTTGGCTCATTGGAATTTTCGAAGATGATGCATTTTTCATACCAAATTTCTTAATCATGTCACCTGTATATTTAGCTTGGTTTATGAATATGCCATTAGGGAGTTTTTAACTTGTAATCCTAAGAAGAAAGTTAATTCACCCATCATGCTCATTTCAAATTGATCTTGCATCATTTTTGAAATTTTCTCATACAGACGCTTATTAGTAGATCCGAAAAGAATGTCATCAACATAAATTTGGACTAAGAAAATATCTTAGCCATTGGTAATTTTAAATAACATTGTATCAACGCTGCCTTTTGAAAAGCCTTTGCCAATGAAGAAAATAGAGAGAGTGTCATACTATACTCGAGGTGCTTGTTTAAGGCCATAGAGTGCCTTATCTCACTTGCAGACCATACTCTTGTCATGGTTGTTGATGAATCCTGGTGGTTTCTCCACATAAACTTCTTCTTGGAGTTTACCATTTAGGAAGGCACTCTTCACATCGATTTAATATACCGTAAACTTATTAAACATTGTATATGATAGAAACATGCGAATTGTTTCAAGACGGGCTACGGGAGTGTATGTCTCATGAAAAGCAATACCCTCTTCTTTATCTTTGAGCGATAAGTCTGACATTGTTTCTTGTAACAATACCATTCTCATCCATCTTGTTTCTGAATACCCATCTAGTTCCAATAACTCTTTGGCGAGTTGGTCTTGGTACTAGCGTCCAAACCTTATTACGTTCAAACTGATTTAGCTCTTCTTGCATGGCTTCAATCCAACTGGGATCACTTAACGCTTCATCCACTTTCTTAGGTTCCATTTGAGATAGAAAACTTGTGAACATCGCCTCATTAAATGTAGTGGCTCTAATCCTCATAGGAGCTCCAATATCTCTAATAATTTGGTTTGGTGGATGATCACGAAGCCATAGTCTATCTGGATGGAACGGGTTAAGAGGTTGTTAAGGCGCTTGATCTAGCATTACATCACCATTAACCTCTTGCACAGGTGCTTGAAGTTCACAATTTCCATTTTGCTCTTGATGATTGTTCTCTTCATGATCATCAGCAATTCTTACAATAATATCATTGACACCAACTGGAGTAACTGTGTTAGGAGTAGGCACAAAGATTTTATCATCGTCATTAGTTTCATCATCAATGATGATTTTGGAGGCATGTTGACAAATGTCTTCAACTCCTACATCAGTGATGTTAACCTTACTCGGCTCTTGGTTAGCGTCATCAAAAACAACATGAATGGATTCCTCAACCTTAATAATTCACCTATTTAGGATGCGAAAATTCTTTCCGTTCTTAGAGTAGCCTAGAAAGATTCCCTCATCCTCTTTAGAATCGAACGTTTTAAGATTATGGGATCCATTATTATGAATAAAGCATTTTGAACCAAAGATGTGAAAATATGAATTATTTGGCTTACGTCCCTTCTATAGTTCATATGGTGTTTTACCATGTTGTGTTTGTTGATCATGCATCGATTCTAAGTATAACATACATTATTGATTGCTTCAGCCCAATACCTAGGAGCAAGCTTGGACTCAGCTAATATCGTCCTAGTAGCTTCCTTCAAAGTTCTGTTTCAACGCTCAACAACACCATTTTGTTAAGGAGTTCTAGCCGCTGAATACTCATGATGTATTCTATTTTCGGTACAAAACTTCTCAACAACTTTGTTAGAAAGTTCAGTACCGTGATCGCTCCTTATTCTTGCAACTTTAAGGTTTTTCCAAGTTTGGAGTTGCCGAATAAGAATTGTGAGCGTGTCACATGTTTCATCTTTGGATGAAAGAAATTCCACCCAAGTAAAATGAGAGAAATCATCTACTATCACTAAAGAATACTTTTTACCACTCATACTTATCATTTAAAATCATTTAAATGGGTTTAAACAAATCCATGTGAAGTAGTTCAAGTATCCTAGTAGTAGATAAACAAGGTTTTCTCTTGAAAGATGATTTAACTTGTTTGCCCATTTGACAAGCGTCACATAAGAGATCCTTATTAAAAGGTCCTTTTGGTAATCCTTCTACAAGATTTAGCATTACTAGATGAGAGATTGTTTTAAAGTTGATGTCATTTTTCTATGCCATAACTAACCTTTTTCAGATTCATTTTTAGCCATAAAGCATGTTGGGTTGTTATCAATTGTTGAACCCCAATCTACCAAATAAACATTATTTGTTCTTTTACCTTTCCATTTGGTGCATCCAGTCTTAGCATCATTTATATAGCAATAAGCGCTTGAAAATATGACTTTAAAACCTTTATCAAAAAATTGGTTTATGCTTAATAAATTATGTTTAAGACCCTTAACATAATTTACGTCACTTATCATGACGTTTTCCCGATGCACAATATCTACACCTTTGGTTTTACCTTTAGAGTTGTCACCAAATACAGCTTGAGGACTATTGGCACTTTGAAAGTTGATTAAGAGATCTTTTGAACATGTCATGTGCCTTGAAGACCCACTATCAATATACCAAACAAATGTATTAGCTCTGACTCTAGGTACCTGCATTTAAAGGGTAGTTCTAATTCTTTTTAGGTACCTATTGTGACTTGGGTGTTTTCACATTAGTAGCGTTAGTTTAAATTAAAACTTTAGGAACCCATATTTGTTTAGTTTTCATTACGGGAGGATTAGCCTTTTTGTGTTACACATTGTGATGTGTGTGCTTCTTCGGTGTATAATAATATCCTTGATTATAATCATAATCATAATCATAATCATAATCATAATTATGATTATCATAGTATTTATATTACGATCTCAATCGTTATGGATATTGACGCTGATATTTTCTTAGTGCTGGTTTAGTGTATGCTTTACGTGTTTGACGCTTAGCGTTTGATTCACATTTGCAAGGTTTCTCCTTAGTCTTTTGAGCGTTTGGATAACCCTTTCTTTGTGAGTCATTCACTTTCGTCTTTCCCTTGCCCGAGTTAGCTTTGGCTTTCTCATTTTTCCTCTTACCATTGTCCTTGGGTTCATTTGGTGTTTGACTATTTGATCCCTTTTCAACAAAGAATACACCTTTTCCTTTGTTGGGTGCCATAATTTTTGCCTCATTTGGTTTATTACGAATTTATTACATCCTAAACCAGTCTTTTCATCAAAGAGTCTAGTTACCTCAGTCACATTTTCTAGCTTTCTTAACGCTTTAGACAATGATGAGAAGAGTTGTTTTGATTTAGCAAGTTTAACGATCATCTCAGCTTCTCTCTTGACTATTAAATCAAGATCACTTTTCAACTGAGATATTTCAGTCTCAAGTGATTTGCCTTTCTCAATGCATAGTTGCTGAATTTGCAACTTAGCTTTCATCATTACATTCTCACTCTTGAGCAATGAAATCTCATCAGAGTGTTTTTGATATAATTTAGCATCTCTTTGATAGGCACCATGATAATCATTTTTCTTGTCAAGTAGCTCTTTATAAGAGAGAGGATTAATTAATTTAGTATTTACCTCAGATAGCGAGTCTGAAGACGCTTCATCATCTCTTGCCATGAGACAAATTAGAGCAGAATCATATGGTGGCTCATCAACATCACTACTATCTTCTGAAGACTCCAAATCTACAAATGCGAACACTGGTTCTAATTCCGCTAGCATACCTTGTCGACAAAGGTTGCTCCTAAATTGGTTTCTATCCAGGTAATCTTGCCTTGTGGACTTAGATACGTTTGGATAAGGGCAATTTACCTGGTAGCGCCCTGGTTTCTTGTAGTTATAACAAATATTAGTTTTTGACTTTTGTTCATTTGTTAATCTTGATGTACCATGTAGTTTTGAAGTCATGGGCACTGAGAGATTCTGAGGAGAAGACGCTTGGTACTTAATCGGCGCTGAGGGCTGAGGGGTATAATATTGAGGTGCTTGAAACTGTTGTATAACATGAGGACATATTTGGTAAGAATTTTTTCCTTGAGACTTTGGAGCCTTTCCTCTCTTATCATATTTCATAAATTTTCTGAACTTGTTGAATAGCACGATTTCTTCTTCCTCACTAAGATCTGACATTTTTCCTTTATTTACCAATTAACCCTTTACTGACGCTATTAGCGCTCCTGATCCTATAACCGGGCTAACTCCATCACTCATTGAATTCAATTAAAACTCAAAAGCCTTGAGTTCTGAAAAAACATCATCTGGAGTTACAAACGATAACGTATTTGATTCTCTGATAGTGGTTGTCTTCATCAAAAATCTACACAGGAGACTTCTGAAAATCTTAAACACCATTTCTCAATTTTGTAGATCCATGCCTAGAGACGCCAACTCTGTCACAAGAGTAGTAAATCTTACATCTAATTGTTCTAGCATCCCATTGGGCAATATCTTAAAACTGTTTAATCTTTACTTGGCAATTGAAAGCTTGTTCTCCTTGATTTGAGCTGACCCACCACCGAGTATGGCCAACTTATCCCAAAGTTTCTTTGTTGTTGAATTTGAACACGACTTGACCTTGTTGAAGGGATTATCATTATCACCAATGGCTGTATAGAGAGCTTTCCGTCCAACATTATCTAAATTAGTTTTGCGATGCTCATCTCCAGACCATTCACTCTTAGGTTTTTCAACATAACCATTTGGGGTCTCTTCTGTGGCTGTAGGCGCTCTGGTGATGACCTTCATGGTCTGAATAGGTTTATTTGAAATGATATCACACATTTCATCATCAAAAGAACATAAATATGTAAATGCTTTGACCTTCCATGAGTCATAATTTTGGCTCGGTCAGCTTAGGTACTTTAGCAAATGCCATGAAAGATTTTTAAAGCAACTAGATTTTAAAAAGGATCTAAATAAGCAGTTATGCTTGGAAATTTAAAAAATTTAACTTTAAGCGTTCTGATATTATTTGTTGGTCCCAAGTGGCATATGAAAGGGTCTAGAGAGGGGGGGGGGGGAGGTTGAATAGAGCCTGAAGTTTTCTTCAACCTCAAAAGTTTCATATTCAAAAGGGTTTGGACGCTTAAGAATTCAGATGCTTGGCTGAGCGTCTACTGGAAGGCAGTTTTTAGAAAGTTAACTTCGACTAAAGATTTGAATACTTAACCAAAATAAGGCTAAGCGTTCAGTTCTCTTATCAGCGTTAGCACAACTGAAATATTTTAAGTTTTTTTTTAGAAAGGTTGAGTGTCACAAATTTTTACTTAGTTGCTTCAGCTTAAAATAATTTTATAAATATGTTTACTTATCCGTTTAAGCAATGACATGAAATAATTGAGAAAGTAAATGATAAAGTAAAGAACACAAATATTGAAAGGTTCGTTGGGTGGTGTAATCCCATTGAGAAAGTAAACGATAAAGTAAAGAACTCAGAGTTTGAAAGGTTCGTTGGGTGGTGTAATCCCAACTACGTCATTCTTCTCCTTTTCACTCGGCGAAAATCCACTAAATGATTCTCGAAGTGTCACAAAGAAACTTCTATAATAAGAGGATAGATTGGATAAAGATTGGCTTGAGCTCCTTGGTCACACAAATTTTTGCTACAAGGGTATTTCATCCACTTACTTCTTTCACCCAAAAATAATGTAAATCTTTAACTTCGTCTTCACACAGATTGCGAGGTTGAGTAGGGTTTTTTTCAACTGGTTTGTTTGATTTTTGAAAGTTCAAATAACTTGAATATTTCAGTAATAGTGTAGAGTTCTTCTTGAAAATATTTTTGAGATATTTGACGACTGTCTTAAGGATTGATGAAAAGCTAGAGGAATGTTTGATATGAGAGTTCGAGCTTTTCTGAAAATTTAAGTTTTGAGACTTCAATGCAACAGAGTTTTGGCTTGTAAGCTTGTTGTTCTATGTTTTATCTTCTTGCTGAAGTCCTATTTATAGACTTTCTTGAGTAAAGTGTCCCTTTGACACTAAGCTTGGCGCGTGTCTATCACTTTCACGAGTGGACAGCTTGGGTAAAATGCTTTATCCCTGAAATTCTGCTACAAAAGTTAGTGCCACAGATTTTTTAGGTTGACAGTCCAATAGAAAGACTGTTCCTTACATCCTGGAGTGCTTATCACATTTAATGCTCTTATCAGCATTTAATGCATTTGAATTTAATGTCCGTTGGACATTAATGCTCGGAGAATAATTGCACTTAACTCCTTCTAGACTTAGGAATAAACTCAGGTGAAATTTGTCTCGATAGACGCTCATTCGACCTTGAATGATCCTAAGCTTGAATCTTTACATTAACGCTTGAAGTCTTGACGCTTAGACGCTTGCTTAGAGATCTTCATCTTCATTCGGATTTCAAACGCTTGTACTTCAGACTTAACTAATGACAAACTAACTCAGAGTAATATTAGACGCTCAGTTTAAAAATACTTAGCCTAACAATGTATAATAAAAATAAATAAGCCTTATACAAATATAACGCTCAAAGCCTATTCATAAATTAGGGTCTAAACATAAATCCTAATTGTCATCATCAAAACATCTAACAAGAAATTTTCTAACACTACTTCCATTTGGATTAGCATAAAATGAAATTGTTGACAATTCAAACTCTTCCATGTTTTGCCTATAAAATAGGAGTGTTCATTAGATGAAAACATACACATTATGTTTTAGCATTAAAACGCCCAACTCTAGAAAAGAAAAGAGAGGATTTTTTTTTTTTTTAAACCATCCTACCGGGGGGGGGTATTTTTGGGCCCCTCATCCCTTCTTTATATCATCCAAAAATTAAAGTAATAAATAAAGAGTGCTAACTCCCTAACAAGAAAATCTAAACAAGCAATTAAATAAAGAGTACTTACTTTCACAAACCATAACGAAAAAAAATTAAAGCAAAAATAAAGAATACTACTCCCTTACAAAAATAAATAAAAAGAACTAGCTTGGTAGAGTGATATCTAGCTTGGCATGAGCTAAAATATAACTAGGGACTTCTACACTTGTCATCAAAGTGGATTGACGATCATCACATGCCTTATTTGCCAACAGATCATTCGGCCCATTTCCTTCGTGAAAAATATGAGTTAAACGGATCTCCATTTTTGCTTGAATTATTTTTATACGATGAAGCAAATGTTGCCACTTCCAACAATCGGGAAAAGTGTTGTTAATCAAAAAGATAACAACCTTCGCATCCTCAACCCAAACCCTTCTGTACCCACTCTCTAAGCAAAGCTCTAGACCCTTTAACAACGCTATGTAATTCCGCATACGTATTGGATTCTACTCCAATATACTCTGTGAATGTAAAGATTATTTCGCCAATCATATTTTTCACTAGGCCACCCGATCCTGCCTCTCCTGGTATACCCCGTGATACTCCGTCTGTATTTAGCTTAAATTGAGCAACATTATCATTAGCATTGTACGGTCCGGGGCCAATTTACAAAGGGGACCTTCACCAATCCAGTTGTCAAACCAAAAAGATGAACAACCGTTTCTCAGTTTCCATACACTATGCGCCTCGGTCACATCATGAATTCTTCCTAGGCGCTTGCAAACCATAGAAGCCTAATTTTTAATAGATGCAATTGTAGGATGAGTATACCACAGTATTTTTTCTGTATGAATTGTGCCCAAATCGACTTCCTTTCCTTAAATTTCCACCACAGCTTCACACTAAAAGCACTCCCCATGTCATTTAGACCCCTTACTCCCAAACCTCCTTCCCCTTGCGGGTAACATCCTTTTTCCCATGAAGCCCAATGCGTCCTTTTTCCCATGAAGCCCAATGCGTCTTCTTAATATTATTAGTCGTTCACCAGAAAAAATGATTAAAGAGGCGCTCTATCCTTTGTATAAAGTTTTTAGGCAGCTCCACAATTTGCATGATGTAAAGTGCCATGGAGAATAAAACATTTTAATAAGTGTAAGGTGACCACCAGATGTGAGTAAAGATTTTTTCCATCCTCTAATTCGGTAAACAATTTTACTTATTATTTGCTCAAACACCGACCTTCTTTTGTGACCCTTGTATAAGGATGCTCCTAAATATTTGAACGATAAGTTTTCACGTTCAAAACCTGTTAGACGTCTCACTCTTCTAATTTTAGCACGAGTAGCCAACTTTTCCATAATAAAAGTAGATTTGTCCCGATTTATGATCTGCCCCGACACTTTCTCATAATATGAAAGAAATTTCGTTAGACAAACTAACCCCCTCGTTGTAGCTTTGGTGAATATGATAATGTCGTCTGCATAAGCAAAATGACTGATATTTCCTCCCGCACCATTATCATACTGCAAGTTAGGTGTACTTACTTCATTACTTTTACCTATGATTATTCACATTACGGATATGTGTATCTTATGAAACACAAATCTGAAGTTCTTGAAAAGTTCAAAGGGGTTAGGAATTTCTAGATAAACAACTAAGTCATAGTATTAAGACTCTTCGATCTGATCAAGGAGGAGAATACTTGAGCGACGAGTTCAATTGTTATTTTAGAGAAAATAAAATTCTCTCATATTGGACTCTGCGTGGAACATCATAATTGAATGGGGGTGTATGAGTAAAGGTATAGGACTTTATTGTATATGGTATGTTCCATGATGAGTTTCAGTGAAGTTTCTCCATTTTTCTGGGGCTATGCCTTAGAAAGTACGGCTTATCTATTAAATAGATTTCCTTCCAAATCTATGCCAAAAATTTCTTATAAGTTATGGCGTGGTAAACCGGTCACATAAAAACATCTTTTACATATAGGGTTAGTCTACCTATGTCAAAAGGGTAGTGGGAGATAAGTTAGAGTCTAAGTCTAGCTTATGTAAATTTGTGGGGTACCCTAAAGAAACTGCGGGGTACTACTTCTATGATCCATCGGAACGAAAGGTGTTTATTTTGAGAAATGCTACCTTCTTACAGAAGGGGTACTATTAGATAGAATTGGTGAGATCTTAGAACTTGAAAAGGTTCAAGAACCACAAACTATCCCACAAATTTTGAAAACACTGTTAGGAAATTTCTTATTAGATGTTTTGATGATGACAATTAGGAATGTTAGACCCCAATTTATGTAAGTTTAATTTCATTATAAATTATGTATAGGCTTTGAGCCTTATATTTGTATAAGGGTTTTATTTATTTTTATTACAGATTGTTAGGCTAAGTATTTTTAGACTGGGCATCTGATAGTATTCTGAACAAGTATATCATATGTTAAAGTCTGAAGTAATGGCATCTGAAGTCTGAATGAATATGAAGATTTCTAAGCAAGCGTCCAAGCGTCAAGCTACTTCAAACGTTGATATGAAAGATTCAAGCTAAGGATCATTCAAGGTTGAGTGAGTGTCTATTAAGACAAGATTTCACCTTAATTTATTCCTAAGTCCAGAAAGAGTTTAATGCAAATACTCTTAAAGCATTAATGTCCAACGAGCATTAATTTTAAATGCATTAAATGCTGATAAGAGCATTAAATGTGATAAGCTCTTCAGGACGTACGAAGCAGCCTTCTCATTGGACTGTCAACTTTACAGAGTCTGCGACACCAACTTTTGCAGCAGAATTTTAGGGATAAAGGACGTAAAGCTGTTCACTCACAAAAGTGATAGACATGTGCCAAGCTTAGTGTCAAACGGACACTTTACCCAAGAACGTCTAGAAATAGGACTTCAACAACAAGCTGAAATATAAGAAACAAGCTTATAAGCTAAATCTTTGTTGCATTGAAGTCTCAATCCTTAAAAATTTCAAAAAAGCTCGAACATTCATATCAAACATTCCTTCAGCTTTTCATCAATCCCTGGGACAGTCATCCAATATCTCAAATATCTTTTCAAGAAGAACCCTACACTATTACTGAGATATTCAAGTTGTTTGAACATCCAAAAATCAAACAAATCAATTGACAAAAACCCTTTCAGCTTCGCAATCTGTGTGAAGACGAAGTTGCAGACTTGCATTATTTCTGGGTGAAAAAAGCAAGCAGATCAAAGATCCTTGTAGCAGAAATCTGTGTGACTAAGGAGATCAAGCCAATCTTTATCCAACCTATCCTCTTTTTGTAGAAAGATCTGTGTGACTCTTCGATAATCATTTAGTGGATTTCCTCCGAGGTGAAAAAGGAGAAGAATGACGTAATTCTGATTACACTACCCAACGAACCTTTCAAAATTTGTGTTCTTTACTTTATGTTTTATTTTTTCTATTATTTCATATTATTGTATAAACGGATAAGTAACCACATTGATAAAATTGTTTAAGTTGAAGCAAGTAAGTAAAACTTTGTGATGTTAAACCTTTCTAAAAGAATACTTAAAAGATTTTCGCTATGTTAACACTGATAAGAGAACTGAACGCTTTACCTCATTTGGTTAAGTATGCAAATCTTGAGTCTAAGTTAACTTTCCAAACACACTCTTCAAGTAGACGCTCAGCTAAATGTCTATATTCTTAAGCATCCAAAATGTTTTGAATACAAAATTTCTGAAGTTGAAGAAAACTTCAGGATCTAATCGCCACCCCCTCCCCTTCTAGACCCTTTCGTATGCCACTTGGGACGAACAAGGACAAACACCAAAAATCACTAAAATGTCAAGCACACAACCTTCGAAAAGATTTGAAAGGATCCGAGGGCCGCCTGAAAGGTATGGATTGTTGCTAGAGAGTAACAAGGAGGAGCTTCAAGTGGATGAAGATCCAAGAAGTTACAAAAAAGCAATGTGTGACATTAATTTGAGGAAGTGGCAAACTGCTATGGAATCTAAAACAGGCATGTACTCCAATATGGTATGGACCTTGGTACATCCACCAGAAGGTATAATACCCATTGGTTGCAAGTAGATTTATAAGCGAAAGTTTGGAGCAAATGAAAAGGTAATTACCTAAAAGGCTAGGCTAATGATAAAAGGTTACACTCAAAGAGAATGTAAAACGAAAACTTTTTCTCTAGCAGCAATGCTTAAATCCATTAGGATTCTACTTGCAATATTTGCTCATCATGATTATGAGATATGACAAATAGATGTGAAAAACGTCTTCATCAATGGAAACATAGAGGAAGAGATTTACATAAAGAAACTGGAAGGTTTCACATATAGCGGGAGTGAGAAAAACGTTTGCAAACTCCAAAAGTCTATTTATGGACTAAAGCAAGCATTCCATAAGTTAAAACATCTGTTTTGATGAAACTATAAGGTTGTATTATTTCGTTAAAAATGAAGATGAGTCATCTGTGTACAAGAAATTCAGTGGGGGTATATTGACATTCTTAATGCTAATAATAGTTTACTCATTAGAAATGATGTAGGAATGACTCAATCACCTAAAGAATGGTTATCCACCAAATTCTTCATGAAAGACTTAGGAGACGTCTCCTACATCTTAGGAATCAAGATCTATTGAAATAGATCGAGAAAGATGATAGGATTGTCCTAGTCAATGTACATAGACAATATGCTAAAGAGATTTAGCATGGAAGAATCCAAGAAGGAATTCTTGTCTATAAGTCATGGGATCTGGTATTTTCGATCTATGTGTCCTTGGACACCCGAGGAACGAGATAGGAATTCTTGCATACCATATGCTTCTGCCATAGGAAGCAATATGCATGCAATATTATGTATTAGGCCTGATGTGGCTCATGCATTGAGTGTAGTGAGTCATTTTCAGTCTACCCCGGGCGAGCTGCACTAGGTGGCCATGAAAACAATCCTTACGTACTTGAGAAGGACTAAGGATTTGTTTTTGATATACAACGGTGGAGAATTGAAACTAGAAGGGTTCACCGACTCTAGTTTCCAATTTGAGGTGGATGATTTGAAATCAATGTCAGCGTTTGTTGATAGGTGTGAGATTTACATGTTTTAGAGCCTCATATTCATGTGATTTATATTGGTTTATGCATGATTTATGCCACATATGCGTTTAATTTGTGTGCTTATTGAGTAAAGGTGGAAAATCATTGAAATTGAGAAAAATTGGAAGGAAATGCAGAATTTAAGAGTATTTATAGATGGAATTTGACAATATGTTTTCCAGAAAGTTGTAGAACTCTATCTTAGCTTCATGTGGTAACTTGAATCATCTAAATCGGAGGTCTGTGGAGAAAGTTATGGAGGAAACAAGATCACTATGCAGAAGGCAAAATGTTACTGTTCCTAACGTTCGAACGTGAGCTTTTGGACGTTCAAACGTTGCGTCTGACGGGAAAAATGGCAGATTTTTGGAAATTTCCAAATCTAATTCAAGTTGGAGTCTTCCCCTTCCACCCTTATATATATTAGATCAGTTCTCTAGGGTAAAGGAGACGAAATACACTTAGAATAGAGCCCTAATGGGGTTTAGACATAGTTTTTACATTATCAAGAAGATTTTCAAGAACCCTTGAAGGTGAAGAAATCAAGAAGCATGGGAGAGATGAAGATTGAAGTTCAACCACAAAAAATACGAGGGAGTTTCTTGGATTTAAATTTGTTTTTGTCTATGAATATGAATCTTAATTTAAGTTTCTATCTTTTATCTTTTATGATGAATTAGATTCTTCGAACGAAGGCCATGTTGAGGCTAAATTATGATATTTGGGTTGTAAATTGTGTTTTTCAGATTAATTCTATTATTGCTTTGTGTATTGATTTTGTGCTTTAATTCCAATCATATGCTTGATCGCCATATGCTTTCTAATTAGCCTAGTTTATTCATTCGGGGGAATATAGATTAGGGTTAAAAGAAATCATCACATCATCCGAAAAACATGAGGAATTGCTCTTAGGGATAGGTATAGATTTCCGGGTGCAGTTAGCCCAATTTATCCGGGGAAATTCTAAAACATGAATGCATGGTTAATGATTTGATTCTCGGATAGATGTATTTAGAGAACCATCACTTAGTCATAGGATTATTACAACTGAGATATCGGGTAGTAATTAATTATGGAATTTCCACCAAAGCAACGCTAGTCTAATAATATGAGAACATGTTTATAATGAAAATTTATTAATTTGTGCCAACACATGTGTCTTAGTTGCTCTCTTCCATAGCTATCTTGATTTCGACATCTTGTTTCTTGTATCTTGCTTCCATAATATTTGAGTTAATTCTTGTTTTAGTTTATTTTATTGCTTTTAAAATCTTTAAATCTTTAGTTTTAGTTTAATTATTGCTTACTTTAAATTCAAAAAGTCTAAAATACAAGTCTCTGTGGGATCGACAATCCAGACTTAAAAATCCACTTTATTACAACACACGACCAGTCCACTTGCTGTGCAAACACGTAAGGATTTTTCGTGACATTTGTATTCACCCTCAATGGTGGAACAGTAAGTTGAAATAGTTCTAAGAAGAAAACTTCTACATATTCAACCACTGAGGTTGAATATGTAGTTGCATCTAATACAGCAAAGGATGTTGTTTGAATTAGAAACTTCATACAATGGTTGGGTACAGTCTCTAGCATTGCCAACCCAGTACCTCTGTACTGCGACAATAACAGCACCATTGCTCAAGCAAAAGAGTAGAGGTCTCATCAAAATATAAACACATAGAGAGGCGATACCATCTTATCAGGGAGATCATTGGCAGAGGCGATGTGGGCATGGAAATAGTCGGCACGGAGGAGTTAACGTATCAATTGACTAAGACTTTATCTTGCAATGTATTGGAAAGATATCTTTAGAAGATGGGTCTTAAATACATAGGAGATTGGCTCTAGTGCAAGTGGGAGATTGTTAGAATAGTGCTCTGCTAGCCAATCCTAGATAGGCTTTCTTTTACTATTCTTGTAATAAACAATTTCATTTTACGTTATCTTAATAAAAGATAATTCTTCATCTTGCGTTTATTTTATTTATAACTGTATGATGAAGTTCCTAGAGTTTACACATAGCTATGTGACTTAATATCTCATTGTATAGATATCATAGAACAAGTTTCTAAAGCTGTAATTTCTAAATAACGTCAAAGTCATATAATTATCCAGATAGGACATTGATAATTTGGATAGACTTGCGCATATGATGCACACTCTTAATTAGAGAATGTCTCATTTTATAGACATTAGTTAGTTCACACAAATGCACATGCATGGGCGCTTTTGAGAACAAGTTCAATGATCACCCTAATTGAAACATCCTATATTGTAATTATTTCTATATGTTTCGAACTAGGAGTTCCATGATCACGATAATGCAAGATTAATTCTTTCCCTTGAGGCATCACAATAATCTTGTATTGACTCACTGTACTTTGACTCATGTGTCAGTTCTTTTATGATGACACTTATGGACTAGTAATTGGGTGTAATTACTAGTATATCGAGGTTGGTGTTAACAACAAAGGATTCTTCACTTGTCTAGATGAATAAGTAAATTTCGTATAATGTTTTAACTGGTGTAACTGAGTTAGACTTTGGCCAAGGCAAGCAAGTAATTAATTAAGAAAGAAGTTTCTTGAATTAATTTGTCACTAGTCAAGCACACTTGAATTATTAAGATTGAATTTACAACGATCTCGAGCAATAAGATTTCTTGACCCTTAATTCAATTGGGAAAGTAGTTGACAGAAGAATCTCACTTGCATGGAACACTTGATTGGAAAGGTTCACTTTGAATCGCCTAGATCGGTCTTCAAGATAAGTAGCTAGAACTTTTTTTTGATTTGTGGGTATATTTTATTTAATGAGATTAAATAATAAGATTGTTAATTAGAAGTGTTTAATTAATCAAAATAATTTAATTGTGCAAATATTCTTAATGGTTATAAGCTTATTACTAGTATGATGGTGAACCTAAAGGGTCACACACGATACTCGGACAAATTTTTTTCTTGACTAAAGATATTTAATTCAAAGTGGTTGAATTAATATAATAATTAATTGGATTAATTAGTTAAGACTTTTATTTATTCAATTGTTGGATAAATGAATAGATTGAGTTGATGAGATCAATTTAATTAAGCATAAGTCTAGAAAATATTTAATTAATCGAGTGTGATGGATTACTTAGTAGAAGGCTTATTTTAATAGGCACAGTCGAAAACCATGGAGAAAAATAATTACCTTATAGAATGAAATAAGATTTATTCGAGAGAAAGGATTCTTCCAAAGATAAAAATAGAATTCCAAATAAATAGGAAATTACCTTGTAGGACAAATCCTATATTTAAAGTAGAAGAGTTCTATTTGGGAATTAATTAGTCTTCTATTACTACAAGAAAAATAACTAATGTAAGGAAAGAGTTGCAAGAACCTAGCCCAATAAATAGGACTAGGGTTGGAAGATTTTTCTAATGCTTAAGAAACAAGAAATTTTCATCTACCTCATATGCCAAAATCATCCTCTCTCTCTCTCTCTCTCTCTCTCTCTCTCTCTCTCTCTCTTATTTTGTTCTTGAGTTCTTGATTAATCATCCAGAATCTTGAATTCAAGAACTCAACCAATATGCTTAGAGAAGTATTATATGCTTTCACCCAATATTATGCACTATTCTTAGTTTAAGAATAAAAGATTATAGATCAATCTAACTAAAGATTATAGTTGAGTGGGTATACGGAGTATGGATAACTTTAGAGGAGAAACACATAGATCTCTAAAGTGAACAAATTTTTGGAAATGTGATTTTGGTGAAGAAGTTTGAATTCTTCAAGGAGGAGAAACGAGGCGGTCAATTTCAAGGAACGAGGATCAAGCTTAGGAGCTTACGTTTAGGAAGAAAAAATCTTTCGATTTTTACGAAAAATCGAAGAAGATAAGTAAGTCTATTTAATTCTTTTTAAATACTAGTGTAGAAATGTGCAACCTGTGATACGTAATAAACTCGTGGAATTGTAATACATCTCATATGTTTAAATCCTAAAAACTAAACTTTAATTCTTCGCTGTGCTTAGTCGAGCTATTTACATGTTTCCTAACAGTTCTAACACCGGGAATACAATCAGACGGAGCTTGGAGCTCAAAGAGAACGTGAAAGGCAACTTAGAATTTCCTAGGATGAAAGATCTATATGAAGAGAAAATTTTCTGTTGGTAAGTTTTCTATTCTTTTGTATAGAACAAATCAACTAGAGCCAACTATAATACGGATCAGGGTGATGGTTATTCTGTTCTGTTTAAAAAATTTAAATTTCGTTGCTTATCCTGATGATTACCGAACTCAACAACTTTCCTATGTTTTGTGTACAAAAATGAACGAGAAAGTCTTTGGCAAGAGCTGTCTTCAAGAGGGTTTTGGTCCCTACCTAGTAGATAAAGCCACTAGAGTTCCAACACAGTCACAACTTTTGAGTTATTAGAGTTTAGACGGGTACCCAAACTCCAGACTTAAACGAAAAAATGATGGAGATTCTACTCACACGACTACGAAGTCATGCCAACATTGCTAGAAACTGAACTATGACCAATGAGTGTCTTGAATTAATACTCGATAAATTAATGCAAGTCCTAATTGATTATTTGGCAAAATAATTAATTAAGACAACTTGGTATTGTCTAGACATATGGGGATGGACATGTTGCTAGCATTGTTAGAATACTGTGGTTTAATCCTCGAGATTGTGCTTGCAACGAAAATAGAGAATTAAAATTTTGCACCATCCCTAAACAAGGATCAGGCAGGATATGGAACCATCGAATTAGCGAAAACATACATAAGGCTTTTATCGAAAAACTTACCAACCTCAGCTCGTTGTATTACTCACAACAAGATACCATTAGTTGATTTGTCGCTAATGGACAGTAAAATTACAACAACCAAATTCGCCTTCTTCTTCCTCAGCAGGGGCGATGGTTTTTGCTCCAAAATTCCTTCTCAGAATTTTGTCTGCTTCAACACTCTAACTCTACAAAGTGTCTCTAACGGTCCACACCTTAACTCGTACCCTCGATGATCTCTTTCAGTGCTAGCTTAGAAACTATCGAACATGACTTTTTCAGAAAGGGGTAGGAATAAACTGTATAGGCTATTGCAGAAAAAACAAAAAGAGAGGAAAAATATGTCTTGCATATTGAGGGTGTATACTTGGGTGTTCTAACCTCAGTTACGGCCCCTCGATATCATATACTGCTAGAGAGTCAATCCCTAGTAGTCTTCATTTTCTTGTCTGAGTCAAAACCTTAATTAATTAGACCACTAAATAATTAATTTTTCTTAACTCAAAATAATATTAAATTATAAGACTTTGACTATTAATTAATTATACTTTTCTCAATTAGTTAATTCCCATTTTAATTCACCAAGAATGAATTCCACCAAGGTATTACACTAAGTTAAGTGTGTGACCCTTTCGACTCATCAATAAGCTAGCAAAAGGTCCTATCCCCAAGTTCAGACAATTCCAAATTGTATTAATTAATTATTTAGCCAAATAATTAATTCTGCTTTGAATTAACTCAACCAATTAATTTAAGGCACCTATTGTCATGGTTCAATATCTAGCAACGTCACCATGACTTCTTAGATGTTAATGATGAATATCAAAGCTATCCAGATTATGATCTTCGCGTGAGTCGAATCCCTTCATCATTTTTCCCTCTGAATTTAGAGGTTGGGTACTAGTCAAAACTCTAATAACTCAGAAGTTATGGCTGTGTTGGAACTCTAATGACATTGTCTACCATGCAGAGACCAACAAAACCCTCTTGAAGACTTTGCTCTGGCAGAGACTTTCTCGGTCATTTAGGTTAGACAACAACATATGAAAGTTTTAGGTATCCTATCTTAGATGGATCTCCTATTGGTGTCATATGTTTCGTCATACTGCAAGACTATACCCAGCGTATTCTATTTCGTGACTCTCATGGAATTATGAAATACATCAAAATGCAGTAGGCAACACATGTTGCAGCCATGACACCTCAATTCAATAAGGATTAACATCATACCCACCCAACCCTAGGATTTCAAGTTCGACAAGCAACCAACATAGAATCCTAATAGGGTTGTTCCATCTCATACTTTTCCAAATACGGATCTTTGTGCATATACTAACCCCTAGATCTATACTCATGGAACAAGGCACACTTTCATGAGAATGACATACACAAACAAGTATTGACAAGACTATGATATCACATCATCTCATAGTCTCTATAAGTTGGAATGGGGTCAATAATGAAACAGTGCCAAAACCACAAATGATTTAATATAAAAGAAGAATGTCATAGAGTTTACAAGCTAAAGCCAAGCCACTAGATGGCTAACCGGACACCTAACACTATCAAGCACACTAGTGAGACTAAGGGGTCACGCGCTTCACTTAGTGAAGTGCCTTGGTTAGTGGAATTAATTCTTGGTGAATTAATTGATGAATTAAATAATTAAATTAATTAATTAAAAAATTTGAGCTTAATCATTTTTAGTCTTACAATTCTTTTGGTGGATTAAATTGGGCAAAATCATTTATTTAATAATTAGTTTTGTGATTACTGGGCTAATTAAATAAATGCAATGGGCCCAAGAAATAAGAGAAAAAAGAGAGAAGTTCGCCAGGGCTAAGAGCCCTAGCATGGCAGCATAGACTCATTGTAGCCACCTTCTTCAAAATGAGAATAAAACTTGGCTTTTGTTTCTCCTTCTTCATCCTCTTGTCTTCATTGCATTAAAGTGTACACATATATTTTTCCTACCCTCTTATCCATTAGCCATAATTGTTTAGTCATAGGATAGCACTGAAAGGATTAAATAAAGGTGCAACTAAGGTGTGGATAATTTTAGAGATACTTCGTAGAGTTGGAGTATTTAAGCAAGCAAAATCCAAGAAAGAAACGAGGAGGAAAAATTTACCCCAGTCTAAGAAGGAGGCGAGAATTTATGGTGGAAAGATTTTGTTCATAAGCAACCAATTAGCCAAGTGGTATTTCGTTGTGGTACTAAACAATGAAATTGGTAAGCAACTTTAAAACCCCCTTTTGGTTTTATGGGACCATGTGGTGCTTGTTTCCTCTGCATTCGCATATCTCGGGGACTGATATACCAGATCCTAACAGCCTCACCCACTCTTCTTTTTTAAACTTACATTGATGGTGCGTCTAAGAATAATCCGCGTATAGTAGGGATTGGGGAAATTGTTGCAACGACAAAGTACATTTTGTGTGTGCTTTCTATGGAAATATAGGAAGTTACTCCAATAATTCCGATTATGGACATTCGCGAAGGATTAAAAATTATGTCTTGAGCTTAATCTCAAGAACATTATTATTCAGACTGATTCGACCTATGTACTCTCTTGTTTTTGTAGGGAAGTCCCTCTAGTGGTGGAACATTAGTATTGTTGCGCATATACTTCGAGGATGATGACAAGTTCCATAAGTTAACCTTTTTCGTTTGCTATAGAGAGGTGAATCGAGTGCCTGATGTACTAGCGAACCGGGGGTTGGCTAGTGGATGTGCTAGAAATCTGTTCTTTTCTATTTTTGTCTTTTCTTGTTAGTTGTTTAGACTCAAATTTCTATCGTATTTGTACTTATTTTGCTTCCATGGTTTGTAATTGTTAGATTAGAGAAAACTCCGTAGGAAACTTGTATTATTGAGTAACATATTTATAGAGATATATGTATTTAGTAAACAAGAAACTCTAACTATAAATAAGGAAATAATAAATACAAGGGAACATAAGAAACCTAAATTAACATAAATAATAGAAAGATATGGAAAGATATTATATTATCTAACACTCCCCCGCAGTCGAAACATGAGAATCTTGAACGTTGAGACTGGACCAAAGAAGTTCGGTCATAGAGAATTTGAGAAGAAGATGATGACAAAAATATAAGGTGGCGGCGGCGGCGACTCCAAGTCCTCGTTTTCCAAGGGTGAGCGGCGGCAACTAACAAAACTAAAAGCGGCGGCAGCTAAGCGCGGAGGCCCGCGGCCAAAGTGACAAGGTGGCTGTATAAAATAAAAACGCGGTGGCTCCAAGTCCTCATTTTTCAAGGGTGAGTGGCGTTAACTAACAAAACTAAAGGCGGCAGCGGCTAAAGATGGTGTGGCGGCGGCTATGTGCGTCGCCCCGCGGCCAAAGAGAGAAGACGACGACGGTCTTAGAAAAACAAAAGGAAGAGAAAACGAGATAAGGGAGAAGAAATTGGTGGCGGTGGCGACCAAAAGAGAGGGCGGCGGCAACGGCGACCATAGGAGAAAGAAAGAAAACAAAATTAGATAAACAAAAGCTAAACTAGATAAGGGGCACCAGACGAGGACGGCAACTTGAGGATGGCGACAAAAATGAGAGATCGAGAGACCATTGCCCGAAGCCATGGCTTTGATACCATGTTAGATTAAAGAAATCCTCGTAAGAAACTTTTTTTTTCTTTTTTGGTTTCTCACAGCTGTCATAACCCTTTGGGCCAGACTAATGCCGCTCGAGTGGGGAACATCCACAGGAAATGTGGGCCTAACTCTCCCAAGGAGAATTTTTTCCATACGCATGGCTCGAACTCGACACCTCTGTTTAAGGGAATTGAGGCATGTACCACCTCAACCAACTCTCTTTGGTAACTTGTATTACTGAGTAACATATTTATAGAGATACATATACTTGGTAAACAAGAAATTCTAATTATAAATAAAGAAAAGATAAATACAAGAAAACATAAAAAAAACCTAAATTAACATAAATGTTAGAAAACTATGTAAAGATATTATATTATCTAACAGTAATAACTCTCTTAGCTCTGTTCTGGTTGATATAAATATTGTTTTCTTTTGTTAGAAAAAACTAATAACAAATAACAACTAGTAACAACATATGACTAACTACAATTATTATTAAAGTGAAAAAATACTTTCACTATTGACACAAACGCGACTAAAACCCAAAGCCACGTAATTTTTAAGATTGAACTTGGTCATTCAATCATGCCACATTGACCACATGAATGATTGTTATAGTCCCGAAAATTCGAGTCCATGAGAGCTTTCGCAAATTAGTAATGATATCTCACTTTTGTCCTTTATTTCCTCGTGTATTTCAAGCTAAGGAAATAGAATTAAAAGATAATACAAAATCAAAAGGTAATCGACACCTTATAATTGGATTTGGATGGACATAGTTCTTCACTACAACTAAGAAACACAATGCTCATGATGGAATCAGAATATTGTGCCAACTCATTTGTCAAAAATATCCATTGAGCAAAGGATACATGTTAATTACTAATGTAGTATTTATTTTTTTTGAAAAAAAAAGATAGTGAATTTCAGTAATATTATACACCAACCAATTTAAAAAACAATTTTAGTTTCAGGCCCCTTTTCTTTTTCTTTTTTGAACGTAACAAGTGGTGTATTATTATATGAATGAAATTGATAAGAACAAAGCAAGAATATGTAACACATGATAATGAAAGCCCAGAATAAAATTATTGTTAAAACAAAATAAAATAATGGAAGAGAAGGGAAAAAAATAAAAAAGGAAAGAAGGAGGTGAGTTCCTTGAGCGCAACGTATCTTGTGGTTCAGCCTGGGAGCTAGGTTCGGAATTTGTATATGTATGACTTTGAAAGGATAAGAATGACCCCCACCCAGCCCTACCCCACCCACCCCCCCGACCTGCCTAGCCTACAAAGTATCCACCTTCTCTCTCTCACCGCCTCCACTTTCCTCTATACTTTCCACAGCCCACCTTTTCTTCTTTTTCTCCATTATACTTACTTATTCCCACAAAACACACTACTCACATTTCCATTACTATTACAATTTACACACAACTTTTCTCTCTTCAAAATACCAACAAATACAGAATACTCTGCATTTCAGAAAATCCATTAAAGCTGGCGATCGATAACCAGGAAGCCGCAGTCCGTGAAATCAAGCCCAAGAACAGGCGAATTATGGTACACTAATAATATTTGTAAGTACTGATTATGTTGAGTATATATGTATGTATTGATTATTGAGCCGTGTTTGTTTGTTTGTTTTTGTGAATAGGGACCTGACGAGGAGGATAAGAGATGGCCGCCATGGCTGAAGCCTCTGTTGAAGGAACAGTTCTTTGTTCAATGCAAATATCATGCTGATTCTCACAAGAGTGAATGCAATATGTACTGTTTGGACTGTATCAATGGCCCTCTCTGTTCACTCTGTTTGGTTCATCACAAGGATCACCGTGCTATTCAGGTCCCTTTTTTCTTCTTCTTCTTCTTCTTTTTTTGATTATTTTTCCAATTTTAGCATTTGGGTTTCTGCGATCGTTGTCAAATTTGAGCCCTTTTCATATCTATGCAAAATGCAAAATACCCTGTTTCCGGTTCAGGATTTGTGTTTTTCAAGAAGTTGTCCCCTCTCAATTCGTTTTGCCAATTTTAGCATTTGTGTTTCTCAAATTTCAGCTTATTCAATCTGTTTCTGCAATTGGGTCTCTGCCATTATTCACAAATTTCACCATTTTCAATCAATATCTGTCAAAATACCCTGTTTCCACTTTCAGGTTTTTCACTTCTTTTTGCCACTTTTAGCATTGAAACTTTCACCTTTTTTATCAAAAAAAATCATCTAATTTAATCTATTTCTGCAATTATTGTCAAATTTCAGCTCCTTTCAATCGCCCTTTTTAATTTCAACAACCCTTTTGGCTGTCAAAACTTATGGGATTTTATAGATATTACATAGTTGACTTTTTTGTGGAAACCCTTGTTTCAAAACTTTATAATGTATCTATCTATATATCATCCAACCCCTTCTTCATCACAATGCTAATTTTTCGTTCATATTACTTTTGGTGTACAGATAAGGAGATCATCGTACCATGACGTCATAAGAGTTTCTGAAATTCAAAAGCATTTGGACATTGCATCCGTCCAGACGTACATAATCAACAGCGCTAAGGTTGTCTTCTTGAACGAACGGCCACAGCCCAGGCCCGGTAAAGGCGTCACCAACACCTGTGAAGTATGTGATCGCAGCCTCCTCGATTCCTTCAAATTCTGTTCTCTTGGTTGCAAGGTATTCTCCTCATTTCCATTTTCGTCTCGATATTGTTTTTCTTCTGTATGAAGAAACGAGTCTCATTGCTGATGAAGCATAGCTCTATTGGCGAATTTGAGGCCACCGAAGCCTCAAATATTAGGGTCTTTGGTTTTACTCCACTCACTACACGGGGTCTTTCTCCATTTTTATAGTCGTTTTAGTTGATTGTAATAGCTGTTAGTTGGTCGTAAATTGTGCCTATTTGATTTCATGACATTTATTACGGAATAGTTTTATTAAAAAGATTGAGATTTATTGATTGATTCTTGATTTTCAGATTGTGGGAACATCTAAGAACTTCGAAAAGAAGAATAAGAAGCAGTCGCCGGAGAAGAAGAGGGTGGCCATGGCGGCGGCGTCTGATTCTGAGGACTCTTACAGTAGCAGCAGCCATGGCCGAAAGCTCCCAAGCTTCACTCCGTCAACCCCTCCGCCTACTGCTGCTCATTTGAGAACAGCGAAGCGAAGAAAGGGAATTCCCCATAGAGCCCCTATGGGAGGATTCACCATAGAAGTATAGCCTTATGGAAAATGAAAGGTAAAAAAGGGGAAACGGAACATTAATGGTTCTTACTGAACTTAGCCCTTTTGTCTAAAGTGTTACCGCATTGTTTATAGAGGCGGATTATACTATAGAATGTGAAAAGGTATAGAAGGGTAGAAGTGGAAAATAAAAAATGTAAAAATGACATAATGGTAGTATAGTATACTTTAGTTTTATTTGCTAGAGATATATATATATATATATATATATATCTACTGCTTTTCTCTTCTCTCTTTTATGGCCAATGTATATATGTGGGAGAAAAGATGAAATGAAATAATATGGATTGTGGTATGTTTTATGTTACGTTTCATTGCTTGACATTGTTACTTTTTGTTTGAGTTGGTAATGGTCTGTTTATAATACTTTTAGATATGACAGTAATGAGCTAGTATTTTCCAGTATTTCAATTGGACTGTCAGTTATTGTTAAATTTGTGTCATGTGTCAATAAATTTTAATAAAATGAACGTTCTATGATAGTTGGATTTAATTTTGTTAGAATAATCAATACGAGTGTTAATACATCTAGTATTTTTTCGATATTACTAGAGGAAAAAAGATGGATGTTAATTCTTGAATGAATCTAAATCAATACTCTTTATACATTTAAACTTTTATGAAATGATAGGGAATGGGTAGTGAGGATTCCATATCCCATTGCGTGTAGCACCATTGAAAGTTTATTTGATCTCGATTCGTAGATATATTGTAATTCTGGGCTGGATGAGAATTAGCCAAATTCAAATATAGCTTTCAAAACTCAATAATAATACAAATAAATTTAAATAACTTGGTGAACTCGACTCGTAATTAGTAGCAAGCAAACACGTATGCACCCTAATTTTGGCAAAGTATTTGACCGACTTGTAATCAGTGGGGTCCACCAATACCGGCCGCCATGGGGGACAGGTCAAAACTATGGCGTTTCTAGAGGGGTGTGTTTCCGTTGCTGATTGGTTAGCTGAAAGCCGGGTGTCTTGTAATTTGCAATGAAAGATCAAAAGGAAGTTAGGTCAAGTCTTCTCTCATTATAGTGCGGTTTCTTGGTGGAGGGGTTGGGTTCTAGTACTTGTATATGTGGGGACACAATGATTTGTGCCCGTCGATTCGATTCAAGAGTGGAGATGAATTATTCTCATAAGATTTCAAGATACCAAGTCTCGATTATATTTAAACGTGTGGTGAAAATCACCTGAAATTTGAAATTTTAGAATCTCCCAAGTATGACCCAATGGAAATGTTATTGTTAGGTTTTTTTTTTTTCTTAGGTTTAACCGTTTTTAAGTGTTTTCATTTTTTCATTGATGAATCATGTATTAATTCTTTATTTTATGTTGTATTTTATTTCACTCATAAATATTAAAATATAATCGCAATTCAAAACATTATATGTACTTAGTATGTATAGATGAATTAGAATATAAGATGAGAATACTGAAATGAAGTCTCTTGAGTTGGCCAAGATGGTAAGGTAGGTATTTTCTACTAAGTTATCCCGAGTTCAAACCTCTTCTGGGACATGAGCACGTCGCACAGAGTTTGCCTAGTGCGACTTAACTCGGTTTGTGGACTATTGTATAAGGGGCAGAGTTTAGCTAATACGCATTTTCGAATAGTAACTATGGATTCCCTTGTTGAAAAATAAAATAAAAAATACTGAAATGAAATGGCAATTGCAAACAAGACTCCGAGAAACATTCATTCTAGGTGTGGGGTTGTAAGCTAGACTTTGGTAATTTTGAGTTATAGCAACTATTTCTAAGAGCTGAATTGGAAAGTCTACGTTTGGATTGGGTCGTACAAGTTATTAATTAGTGACGTACAATGGATGTTTGTGCAAAATATAAAATATAATATGATTTTTTTGAAGTAGAAATGAGTTGCAACGAAAAGTGAGAAAAAACAGAGATAAAAATATATGAGAAATAGGAATGGCAATGGGATGGGGTTACATAGGTATCCGTCTCGAATTCGTTTTAGTGGGGAGATTTGTTTACACAGAATGAGTTATGGAGCAAGTTATAAATATTAAATTTATAACCCGATAGAATATGAGGCGGGTAGTGGGGATAGAGCAACCCGTCCCATAACCCACTCAGTTAATATTATTCTAATAAATAGATTTTTAATTTTTATTTAATATATTTAACATACTTAAAGTTTGTATAACTTAACTTTTTTATTATTATTAAATTTTATTTGTTAACAATATTAGTGAAGATGTGAAGTTGAAAAGTCCCATAGCCGACTGATCCCCTTGATCATATAACAAAAGAGACAAAATTGATTAGTGAAGACTAGATAAGATGATCTAGTTCATTTTATTTTATAGTTGAGTTGATGAAAATTTTGAAATATTTCCTTTAATGATTTTTTTTTTTAATTTGATGTAGTAGAATTGAAATACATGGTCATGAATGTTATTTGGTGTAGTATCATATTGATATGATTTTAAATTTGGACTTATGAATATGATTTGAGTATTATTTGTGTGGATTTTCATGATGTCTGTCTATGTTATAAATTTATTAGTTGTTGGATTATTTGGATTTAGGACGATTGCAAGTTTAATTAATTAAAAAAATTTCATGACTCATTCGGCTTTAAGGGGTAAAACCCGAACCCACTGGGTACTTGGTGGGGCGAAGTGGGGCGGGGCGGGTTGTGGGTATCAATAAAGTTAAATAGGGCGGGTAGCGAGTTTTGCTAAACCCACTTCATAACCGCCCCATTGCCATCCCTAATGAGAAATAAAATGTAACGTAATTAAAAAGAAATAAAAGAAAAATATGGGAAAAAGACTTCCTTATATGGGGGTGATATTGACTATGTTATTGTAGTGAGAGCACCTCATCAAAATATATAAGGTGACCTAACAATAATTACATGGTGTATGAACATTCAATTCTTGAAAAATTCATTCTTGTATCACCAAAATTGTTTGTCGGACCAAAGACAGCTTCCACATTTATGTGGAAGGTCGTGGGTTCAATTCTAAGTTATCACAAGTTGTGATTTTACTCTCCTTATTTGGAGTTTTATAGGTATTAGTGTGTATGCCCTCAAATGCCATAAAGAGGATAGATTTCTAGGGCATTGACTTGTAACTAAACAATATCTTTTCGTAATATAAGTCATTATTTAGTTGTTTTCTTATAGGCATTTGTAAGGTTTTAATAAACAACGTAAAGTCCTTGATAATAAGGCAAATCTTCTACTTCCTATGGATTGGGAAGAATGGCACTAGAAGAGTTTGATCCTTATTATCTAAAACTAGTTCGCAAGTTGAAGAGAGTATTGACTGGACATCAATACTGGATAAAGACTTGTATGATATAAGTTTTGACAGAGAAAGTGTCAGTCAAACACTATGGGAATGGTAGTGGGAACTTATGTCATAGACACCTCAGTTAGACTGATATGTTCGAACACGACTCACATCGGTTTCATCACATGAGTTTTCACTCACTGACAGTCAATGATGAAACTAATAAGTTGTTATAGGTACGCGTGAACCTTAGACCCGAGGAATCAAGTTGAAGATGTACATGTGACATCAAATCTGTCATTAGAGTAGTTAGATCCAATTCACCCGTTGGTGGGATCGATCTCGAAGTGCGACTTGATGAGCAAGTAGCAGTCTTAATTGATTAGAAAAATGTAATTTATTCTCTCATAAGTTGATGAACTAAATATCATATGCAGTCATGAATGAATGGGGTTAAAAGACTTTGGCCAAAGCATAAGAGATACTCATGTTAGACATGAAGGTATACTCCTTGACCTCAATTCATTATGAGCTAAGCATATGATCAAGTCCTGTGAGTTTGACTAAACCATGACTCTCACTTAACTGAGATATAAGAATAAAAGGTTTATACTCGTATGATATTCACAGCGTAAAAGATTTGGAATGATTCCATTCATTCGTTCTGAATTAGGATACGATGTGAGCCATGGGTCTGGTTAGGTGTTACTCACATCCTCTTGGTTTCCTCCCAATTGCCTTTTGAGATGAAACTAAAGAGTCGCGCTTAAAGGAATTGCAAAAGGAAAAACATGGAATTGACTTGAGAGATTTTTTGGGTATTGGATATCGCAATTAATTAATTAATTAATCATTGGATGATTCTATTAATTAATTAAGTTAATGTGTTAATTAATTTTTTAGAGAAAATTAATTATAGAATTAACATGGATTTAATTAGTTATTTAACTAAATTATTTATTGGATAAATAATATTAATTAATTAATTAAACAAACAAAAGTGGATTAAAGCCCGAAGGCTTATTGACTTCTAGTAGTAGTATAAATATACTACCTAGTGAAATTAATAACCATGGTTCAAAGTTTCTTTTCTTTTCCACCGAAACATCCGAAAAGTTTTCATTTTTCAACTTGCGAAAAAGAAATCACCATGTAGTTTCGAAATTATATTGTTTCCTAGGAAATTCTTAAGGTTCCAATGTTTCCATGGAAACTCTCAATGTTTCCATGTTTCCATGGAGACTCTCAATGTTTCCATGGTTTCCATGAAAATCGTTTTGAAAAGAAATTACCAAACTCTCAATATTTTCATAGTTTTCATGTTCCATGGAAATCATGAAAACTTTGATACCAAACTCTCAATGTTTCCATGGTTTTCATGTTCCATGAAAATCATGAAAACTTTGAGAGTTTGATAATTGCTTTTCAAAAAGATTTGCTCTATTGCAAATACAATAGAACTCTCAAATCTCTCAATGTTAGGGAAAAAGGTAAAAAAAAAAAAAAAGGATGACGAAGAAGAAATGAAGAGTAATAAATCTAACAATCAAACAAATATTTATTTCACCGAGGAGCGACTTTTTATCATATGAAGTAATTTTTTCATATAATTTGCAGATGAGTTTGAAATCATAGTATCATTCATATTAACTTTTTATTTTTTTCACAACAACACTTTTAGAATTTTTTATTTCACAATTTGAGTTACAAAAATTTTATCAATTATATGCTCTGTGAATGCTAAACTTAAATCAAACACTATTAATTTTTATTTTTTTCACGACAACACTTTTAGAATTTTTTATTTCACAATTTAAGTTACTAAATGTTCTGTGAATGTTAAACTTGAATCAAACGTTACCACTTTATTTATTAGTGTAATTTGATCGATTATTGATGTAGATGTACAAACATTTTACACAACTATTACTTTTTGCTAGTGAAAAGAGAAAACAACTTTTCTTTACTTCTTTTTTCACGGTTTCTAGCATTTTTCAAGTTTTCCATGACGTTTCAGAAACGTTTTTGATGCGTTTCTTATATTTAAGAACTCGAAACTTATCATCGAAATGAAATTTTAATCCTTGTTAATAACAAGCCTTAAGTCATAACTTTCTCTCTAAGTCAAAACAATCCTCCATCTCTCTCTCTCTCCATCTAGCCGATTTCAAGGAGGAAAAAGAAGGAATTTTTTGCTTTTGATTCCGGTGTGGCAATTTAGAGACGGCGACAATTTTGCTGTTCAAAAGGAATCATGATTTGTGGTTCGTAATTCAACATACGCGAAGAAATGTACATAATTCTACAACCCAATTTGAATATGTGAAATCGAGATGAACCACGTGGGAGTTTTAATTTTTCACTGCGTATTTATGTAATAAATCCCAAAAATAGGATCTATGTGGCCCATGATTAAAAAACTATCAGCTTGGGGTTGAAGATCAGGGTATTCCCCTTCGTCTATAATTTTTTTTTTTTGAAAAGGACCAAAGATAGTTCTCTAAACTCCTCTTCAATTTTTAATAGTATAGATAGATAGATATAGAAACATGGCGATTTGGTGGTTAAATCTCTAGTATCTCAATTTGAGTGTAACGCTTTCAAACCTCATTAACGAGATGTAGAGTCAGCATTTTATATGAATACATAATGGCATGTCGATGGTTAATTTATAATTTTTGATCTAGTAAATAAAGAGTAGATATTCTATAATGTGTTGGTCAAACTGCTGAGTTGATTTTCAGATTATATGTCTGAACGAAATTTTACGAAAGAAATATTTCCTAACAACAATTCTAAGACTCCTCTTATTAAAAATAAATAAATTCCAAGACTCCAAATTTCAAACATCAAATTCATAGCACTCCCAAAATGTGATCGAAAGAGAATATATTCATCACAATCAAAAGTGTAGATATAAGGAGATGCATACGAATAACATGTGTAATTTTGTGGCAAATTGGAACACTGGTTTGTACTTTATACTACTCTCGAATTTAAAAGGAGGATCAATTATGAGTTCTTTTTTGGGGGAGATATCAATTATCAGTTCAATTATAAAGTTTCTTTTTTCTTATATATATATATGTATATATATATGAGATGATTAAAATAAGTGAAAGAGATGGTGTAAAGTACATTATAGTTGGGTGGCATGCTATTCACGCATCTGTCAAATGAAGCATATAAAAAATATGAAACAATGTTAACGCGTGTGGTGTCGTGTGAAATCCAAATGGAATGATGAGATTCCTTTTTTGGCTATTCTATATACGGCTCTTCTTCCATTTTAAATGTTTACCTATTAATTATGGGATAAATTCGCACTTGCACTTTCAATTTTCTACGGCGCTCCCTTTTTATTTATTTTTCTTCATCTTTACTCTCTGGTTGAAAGGTGGATTATATGGTGGATGGGGTTCAGTGGTTTTGGATCATTTTACATGGCCAAATATAGAGATATGACGGCAAAAAATAGTTTGATTATCCTGATCGATGTATACGGTGGACCGATTCTATTGAACTTGATCTACTGTAAAATTTACTTTTGATTAGGGATGTAAGGTGAGTTGAGCAGGCTCACGAGCCGGGGTTCAGTGGAATTGGTTCATTTTACACGGCCAAATATAGAGATATGACGACAAATAATAGTTTGATTATCCTGATCCATGTGTACGGTAGACTGATTCCATTGAACTCGATCTACTGTAGAATCTACTCTTGATTAGGGAAGTAAGGTGAGTCGAGCCGCCTAGCGAGCCAGCTTGATTAAAGCTCGGGTCGAGCTCGAGATGTCTCGAGCTCGAGCTAAGCTTCGCAAGCTTGAGCTTATTCATAAACCGAGCTCGAGCTTGCATTTGAGTGTTCATAAGCTCGCGGGCCGGCTCATGAGCGTTTTTTACTATTATTATATTTATATATATACATAAGTATATTTATGTTTACTTAATATTACATTCAATTTTTTAATAATCATGTTCCTGTGCATTATATTTGATCAAATGATATAGAATAAATATTTCACCGGTTAAGTGTCACCTTTCATATATGTATATATATTAGTAATAATGCTTTTATTATCCATATCTTACTTATATTAGTAATAACACATTATATGAATAATATTTTAGTAATAATAACTAAGCAATTAAGAAATAATATATTCAAAAATAGTATGAAAGTTCTTTTTATTCCAAAATTTTCATTCTTATAATTTTTTAGTCAGACGAATCCAATCTAACTATTGCCTTTCACACTAAATATATTTGTTCATTTTGTCATATATTCATTTTGGAATTCATAATTGTATGCATATATTTTTGTAAAGAATAAAGTTTATTTTACTTTCTTCTCCAAACTCTCTTTCCCGCTGACGACTCAAGTGCTTATCGTTAGTCGTTCGTCTTTGCATAATTTTTGAACAAATCTCAGAATTTAAAATATATGCTCATTCAATAGAAAAAAACTGCTCGAGCTTGTAAACGAGATAAAATCTCGAGCTTGGCTCGAGCTTGAACGAGTAAATGAGTCGAGCTCAAGCTCGGCTCGAGCTTGAATGAGCCAACGAGCCGAGTTCGAGCTTGGCTCATTTGCCTTGAGCTCGAGCTCAAAAGAAATGGGCTCGATGAGCTTGAGCTCGAGATCGAGCCAAAATTTTTAAGATGAGTTCGAGCTCGAGACTGTAAAATTTGCAAGCCTTGGCTCGAGCTCTGTTCATTTACAGCCCTACCCTTGATATGTATTATATTTACATGTTCAATTTCGAATATGTTTAATATGTTATTAAGTTTATTTTGATGGCATGTTCGCATCTTTAAGGATAAAGTTGTTCTTAGCCCTTCTTAAGAGTTGGACATATATATCTTAGCTTTCTATAAAAACTTGAATCATCTCAATCCGATATCACCATCTTGATTTTTAAAGATTATTATTCTTAATATTACTTTTCTAACTTTTCCCGCTCTCTTCAACCTAGCTTTCTCTTTCTCAGTGTACGCTGCTAACGTGCATCGTGGCCATGGCCAAGCGGAAGAAAGGTCCGATCAAGGGAGGGGGGGGATGTCGCCGTGATCTCACCACCAACTCAAACTCCAGTGGGTAGCCTCGATTCATCAAGTAACTGAGTGGATTCACCAATTGTGGAAAGGGGGGAAACACAGATCTGTGCTGAAAAATCTAGTAAGGGCAAAATTGAAGAACTGATTCAAAAACTCACTGCGCACTTGAAGTCTGATGAAGTGGAGAAGGCATTATCAGAGTGTATTCAAAAGATTAAAGTCCAAGGAGATAAAGAAGACAAAGAATAGCTGACTGAAGAAGACAAAATGCAGAGTAGAGATAACCCGAACATAACAGATACGATTTGGGACCAATTCGATATTTCTAAACTCAGAAGAGCTGGTTGTAAGTTGAAGTATATGCCGCCTGAAACTTGTGGTATACAGTTGGGGAAAATTGAGTTGGATGATGTGCAATCGGAAGTGGAGTACTAGGAGTCCTCTATAGTCTAATATGTGCTTGGGGCTAACCCCCCTTTCTCAGTTGGTGGTCCCAAGTGGCATACGAAAAGGTCTAGAGGGGGGGGGGGGGTTGACTAGACCCTGAAGACTTTTTCGACTTCAAAAATTCGTATCACTTTTAAAGATTTGAACGCTTAAAAAGCTGAGCGCTTGGGTCAGGCGCTTCAGTAAAGATAACTTAGACTTAGTGATTTTAGCAATTTACCAAAGTAGGGTAACGCTTAGATCGCTTAATCAGGGTTAGCACAGCGGAAATGATTTTTAGCGTTCAATTGGTTAATTAATCGTTTTGCAATTTTACTTGTCTTTTTCAGAATGAATGATGTAATATGAAAATAAGACAATAAAATATAAATGACAGAAGATATATAAGGTTCACTGGGTGATGTAATCCCAGTTACGTCCTTCTTCTCCTTTTTCACTTGGAGGAATTTATTAGGATGATTATCAAAGAATCACACAGAATCTTCTACAAGATAGTAAAGGATGAAAAAGATCTCGGGCTCCTTGATCACACAGATTTCAGCACCAATGAAGATCGTCTTCTACAAGCTTCTCTTACTCAGAAATACTGCTTGAAAAGGGGTTTCAACAACTTTCTCACTCAGATGAAAGGTTGAAGGTTTCTCACAAGGTTTTGTTTGTTTTTTTGGGAAGATCAAACAACTTGGAATATCTCAATAGGAATTTAGGTTTCTTCTTTGGAAGATGTTTGAGATATTTGTGACTGTCTGGAATGTAGATAAAAAGCTTGAAGGAATTTTAGCTATGGAGTTTCTAAGCTTTTTCTAAGCAAGTCTTGTGCATGTACGTAATTTTCTCTTGTAATATTATGTACCATACTTTTGGGGTTTGCTGAAGGTAAGGTATTTATAGGCAATTCTTGGGATTTGTCCGTTGGACACATGTAGGAGAGTGCCTCTCATGCGGCGCATGATTCTACCTAAAACCTGACATTCCTGAAAATCTGTTGGCACCGATTGGATGGGAGCAGCTATAAACTCTGAAGTTCTAACAGTCTTAGTAAAAAAGGTGGCTTGTCCACAAGTCACAGTAGCTTATCACATTTAATGCTCTTATCAGGCATTTAATGCATTTAAATTTATTTCCCGTTGGAAATAAATGTCCGTTGAATGATTGCATTTAAGTCCTTCATGACTAGAGGATTTAATTCAGGTGAATCTGAAACTGATTGCTAGAATGCTTTGAGCGCTTGCTCCATAAATCCTGAAAAGAGGTCCTTTAGCGTTTGACGGATGCTAAGAAACAAATCTTCATCTCTGGTTGACTTCAGACGCTGATATTCAACTTCTTCTCTAATAGACTTACCTAGAATTCTATTAGCGATTCAGTATCTAATATTTAGTCTAAAATCTACAAAGATAAAAATTACAAGCCTAAAGAACAATTACAAATTTTCAAACGCTTAAACAATAATCTATGAAAACATAAACTTACATTTTATTTGGGGTCTAACATTGAATCCTATCTTGTCATCATCAAAACATCTAACATGAAATTTCCTAACAATTTTCCCCTTTTATATGATGTCAAGACTTTTAACTCTTATAACTCTTTTATAATTTAAGAGTTACTTAAAAGAAAAGCCCAAATGAATATAAGTTAGCGTTTAACAAGTTAGTAAAGTTAGCTATAGTTAGATTAGCTTCAACAAGTTGTTTCAGCGATAAATCATTCATATATTGAAAGAATAAGCATACATGATTTATACTGAAAGTAATATAAATGAAAGCGACAACAGAAATAATAATAAAAAAATTCATTCACTTTTTCTGTCGCTTTGCTCTTTCTTCACCTTGGAGAACTTCTAGCGCTAAGTCCATCAGGAGACAATCAATGTCGATCATTGTCGTATGTTGAACTTCATTGTAATCATGCCTATAAAGTCTAGCGCTTTCATTAAGTTCTAACAACCTTTCCGTCCATTCTCTTGGAGAAATTCCAAGTTCACGAATTAAATCGTGATATATATTTTTTCTTGGATCTTTTGATGGTTTCCAATTGATAGGTCGTCTTAGCGGTTCGGCATAAGGTTGAAATCCCATACTTTCCAAGAAATCAACGTCCAATTCTAGAAGCGGATATCTTCCTAGATAATACCTTGGCTTTCTCTTTTTAGTTAACATCTTCTTGATGCTCACTAGTTCTTCAAACATTGATCGCCAATTTTTATTAGCTGTCATTGATATTGCTTTGGACGCTTGATATTTTTCTGTATTTTTCCCCTTTTTGGCATCATCAAGAGAGGTTTTCAACTTAGCGACTTCTCTTCGCAAGAGTCGAACTTCGTCAACTAAGAGAGCAACTTGTTGAGCGATGCTCTGAGCAGCGGCATCGGTCGAAATATGTCTTTCAGCATCAGCTGAAGCGCTCTGAGCTAAGTGACGGTTGAATTCGGATGAGAGTTCAGCGACAAGTGGTGATATGCTTTTCATGATTGTAACAGTGCTTTTATTTGCAGCGTTTGCAATATCACGACTTTGCGTATCAGACACTATTCGGATATGTCTATCAGCAGCCTCAAAAATCTTGGAGCAAGAACCCTCAATGTTGGTGAGCGAGTTCCGTACTGCCTGTCTGAAATCTCTAGCTTCTGAATCACTCTCAGAATTCGAATCGGAAGAAGAACGCTCAGGAGACGGAATGAGTCCGTACGAGCTAGAAACTGCAGCCTTGCCTTTGGATTTATCTCTGATAAATGGCTCTTCAGGCTCTTGAGCAATTTCAGCATGCACTTCTTCAATCGCTTGATCCATTGAAGGATCTTTGATCCTGGGGGCTCGACTACAGGGGCGCTAAAAGAATCTGGCAAAGAAGCCTCATAAATTGGAGCGACTTCCTCAGTAGGAGCAGTATCTGGTTGAACAATTTGGATTGGGGGAGAAGGTTCTTCAATAGCAATGACCCAGAGTGGGCCAAGTGCTTCCATCACATGCCTTGGACTAATCAGGCTTGATTGCGGAATAAATAATATAGCGTCTTCGCGCTTTTCTGTACAAAGTGCAAGTTGCACACCTTCCGGTAATTCTATTTCTGAAGTATAACACTTGAAAAAGTCCAGAATAAGTGGCAACAACGCTTGAGCTGCTGTTTGATCCACTGGCCTAATTAGCGAAATCATCTTGGCCACTTGAATGTTCTGTTGACTGAAGAGCACAGGGTGTCGATTGTATCCTCTGAAATTGCTTAACCCTGAGTAATGATTAAAAGAGATGTCCAGCGCTTGGGCATTTTCTATCACTGCTCTCATTTCTCTGTGGAAGACAGCAAAATCAGCATGCTCAATTGAAACATCAACACGAATTTGACTTTGACGGGGAAGAAGCGGTTGTTTGCTGGATGAGGCTTCTTCATTGAGGTCAGGAAAGACACATTGAACAAACGCTTGACGAGGATGCAAGATGTAGCGTCCGCCTTGGCTGAATAAGGCTAGCTGCTGGCGAATGTAGGTTTCTATTGGTTGCCTATAGCGTGGTAAGTCGCTGACATTGCCTGCAATGTGCTGACGCTGTTGAAGCAAAAAGGTCGCGAATCCTCGGCGTCTGTATTCAATTCCAAATTCAAACAAAAATGGATATCTTATGAGTTCATCAAGGGAGTAGAAATGAAGAACGAACTCTTCAGCCCATCTGGCTGTATCCATCATCCATCTTTTTCCAAGCTTATCAGCTTTCTTTTGATCTTTTCTAGCGGCTAGGAATTTCTCGAAGCGCTCGATCTCTTCGTCATAATCCTCTGCCCATAATCTGGTAAGATATTCTCAGGCTTCATCTTCTATCCACGAATTCACTGGATTCGGATGCTCAGCTACAAGCAGTCCTTTGCCTTTCCATAACTTGAGTGGAGTAGGAGAGAGAGCATTCTGAGGAGAGTTGACTACTTTAGGGAGAGCCGAGTATCCTATTTTGTTTAGATCTTCCTCATCAGGATTTTTGTTCCAATCACCCATGTGGGGATTCTTGAAGACAATCTTGCTGGCTCGAAGAGGATAGCAAGACTCGTTTGACCGACCGGTGAAATTAAACCGTGCTTGGTCAAAATCTGCTCTATTGAACGCTGGTCGACGAATATACTCAAAGCGAGATTGGAGTCGCTCCAAGTTGTAGAGTCCTAAATCGGCAAGATGCTCAAAGAATTCAAACTTTTGGGTGTTGGAAAGATCAGGCCGATGGAGAGTTGTTTGAAAAGTGATTTTTAGCCCTGCAAGCGTCTGGGTGTCTCGTTCTCTAGTGGCATAATAAAATTCAAGATCAGGAGTATATCCGCGAGGAAAGAAATGGATGACACGAGGAGGAGGTCCTGTTGAGTAGGAACAAGGGCAATCGTTTCTATTCGGATGGGGGCCACTTCTATCGACCTCTCAGCATGTAAAGTTTTTTCACTAGCTGAAGATGGTTCAGCGTCCGGAAGGTCTTGAGATGCTTCTTTTGCAATATCTACAACAGTTGCCATATCCACATCTACTTCAACTGGAATCTCGGAGAGTGGAGGAGCATCAGCGGTTGGTGCATCTTGAGCTGATACATGTAAGCGGTTGAGAAAAGCAAGCAAAATTTCTACTAAGTAGAAATTACAAGGAAAAGACTAAAACGCTTACCTTGAGGAATATCATTGACTGACTTAGTCGCTTAATCTGTTTCTATATTAGGGACAGGTTCCTCAGGTTTTGGGACTTCTTCTTCTGGTTCTAAATCGAGAAAAGAAGTTATTAGATCAGCACGAATGGGAATACACAATTCTTCAAGAGTGTTGAGAACATATTCAAAACTCGTTTCACATTGCGCTGAAAGAGATTTTATCCTAGCGTTAGAGACTTAGAAACTAATGAGGAAAGGATAGACTAATTTGCTTCGCAAATACTTACCCTGAGCACTAGAAAGTCTCTTAGATTGAGTAGCGGCTTGAGGATCTAAGCTGATTTCGGGAACTGCGTCAGAGGGAGGAACGCTCACTGACTCTCCAAGCGCTGGATTTGCTGAAACGCTTGTAGACGCGGCTGGAGTAGAGAGAGGAGTACGCCTTCGGGCAAGCGGTACTTCTTCTTCTACTACTACTTCTTCTTCTTCAGGAACTGAGAAGATAAACGCTGGAGGAGGAGAGAGTGATTTTGGAGAAGGAGAAGGAGAAGGAGAAGGAAATTTTTGTTTCTTCTTGGGCTCCGGCTTCTGCTTCTGCTTGTTCTTTGCAGGCTCCGGTTTTTGCTTTTTGGCTGGTTCAGCGACTTTGAGAGCGATCTTTCTTTTTGGTTGCTTAACCACCACTTCTTCTTCAGACGAGGACGACGATGAAGAGGAAGACGCTTGCTGACACGCTAAAAGCTAACGTGCTATTGTAGCAAGTGCACTAGTCGTGTGTAGTAATAAGTGGACTAAAAATCCGGGTTGTTGAACCACGGAGACTTGAATTTTAGTTTAAGGTTTTATAACAACAAAGATCAATACAATAAAGGTAAAATGAGTGTGAAACGCGTAAGATAAGAACAAGGTTGCACAAGTGATTTTACACAAAGTATAAAGGGAGACTAAGGCACATGCTAGGTTCAAATTGATCAATTATACTTATAAAGATTCTAGTTGAAGGATTACGCTTATATTGTTATGGTGAGAACTCCGAGGGTAGAGAATAACCGATGTCTCGCATATAAACTCCTATGCTTAGATCGTGATTTCCCAAATACTCCTATCCAGAAATCTAACCACTAAACATGCATAAACGTACTAGAGTTCACTCGATTTGAATCGAACAACTTCACCCTGGAATCTTTACCTATGTCTAGGGCAATTCCTCATTAGTTATGGGTCATGATGTGAATTTCTTGCACCCTAAGTCAATTTTCTCCCGAAATATTAACCTAGGCATAAGATTCTAACATATAGTGATCAAGTATATGCAAGATAGGCAAAAACACAAATTCACATCACATAACAATATAAGAACAACCTCAACAATCATCTATTATAAGCATATATCACAATTTGGCCTTACATGGCCCTAGTCTTATGAATTTAGTTCATAATGGATAATATGAAAAACATAAATGAATTAATACACATGTTCATAGACATAATTGAAATGAAAAGCTATAAAAACTCCCTCAAAAGTGAATAATGATGGAACTTCAATTGAATCTTCCTTCTCCAATGATGATGATGAATCAAGAATCCTTCTCTCTCCCTTCTTTTCTTCTCTATGGATCGGTCACTTCCTCCCCCTCTTCTCCAAGAATCTGAAATTGATAGTGAATTACGAAGAGTATGGGTTCCCCCTCCTTTTATAGCCAAAATTCCACTAAAGTATGCATTAAGAATTCCCATTAAAGTTCCCCAATGAGAATTCCACCTAAGGTGATGCTTAAAGTTTGGCTTTTAAGATTCCAACCAGCTAAAAAATGCTAAACTTTCGGCCCTTAAGAATTCCACCAAGCATAACCATGTGAAAACTTCAACAAAACACATGCATGCTGCCATTTTCTTGCTTTCCAGCGCAGTCTTAGTATTTTCCTCATAAAATTCTCCACAGATCTCCAAATTGGATGCTTCAAGTTCCCATGTTCAGATAAAATATAGATCTACAACGTTACAGAAGGACATTTTGTCCAATTCAGTCGCTAAGTATACCTAAATTACGTTTCAATATGGAGGTTGTTACTGATTTGGCACCCATAAAGTAAATCTACCAAGAAACACACTTATGACAACCCCTCAACACATGTGCTGAATTATGGCCACGAAATAAAACTAGATCTTTTAAACAATTCACTTCTTTTGGCTTGAGCATAGCTCAAATTAGCATAATAGTACAGTATATAGGTATGAAACTTTTCACCTCCGGTACGTATTAGCCTGACCACTTTTGGTCATACCAAAATTCAACCTTTTCAATTCATTGTTAGCATATAAAATTACTACTCAACTTATAACTTTATGAGAAATCTAAGTTAATATTTCTGGGAATAATTCCTTAAGTGTCTCAAGATGGTTATCCTCTCAACTCATCTACCTTCGATTTAAGTGCATTGTGAATCATCTAAAGAATCAATTCTAGTCTAAGGTCTCCACGAGCAATTTCAAAGATATATATTCCATTAAATTCAAATTATTTCAAGAATTCATGCCATTTTTCCAAGTCAATCAATTTCAATGCATCAATTGGAAGGACTAAAAACTTTTCATGCTTGATTTTCTCAACAAAGAAGCATATAAACATGATATCAAACAAAATTTCCCTAAAATTAAGCTAAAAATTAGGATTGCACCATCAAAGTTCAAAATAAGTACTCTTCTAAACACCCCCAAACTTAAATTCAACATTGTCCCCAATGTTGTTACAACAAGCATACACAACAGTAAAAGAACACTTACAACCAAGGATGTTGAAAAACATCCTTAAACTTCCAATACATAATCCTATAGCTTCTCCTCCTCTCGAGTAAAATGAGCATGGTCCAAATTTGCATCATATCTAACACTTCAACTTTTCAAACCATCAAGCATAAGAAAACATACATGCCAAAAGTGCATGTTTGAACACAACATAAAGAAACAAACTAAACAAAACAAAAACAAAATCAAAAAGAAAAACAAACTTACAAACTTGGGTTGCCTCCCAAGAAGGGCTAGTTTAGAGTCGGTAGCTCGACTTTGTGCTCTTTGAGGTTCAAATAGGTGGTCCATTTAACACGACCAAATCGTTGTCATGCCTCCTTTTAGCTCCATGGTCTACTTGCTTCCACTCATATTGCGGGATTTTGCAATAAGCCTTTTGTATTGGATGAGTCTTTTCAATCTTACGAGAACGGCGATGGGGTGGAATGTATTTCATGCATAAATCTTCTTTTCCCTCTTTGTTGTGTTTATCATAGGGAATCTCATCCTCCAACTCGAGTGTGCCCTTAGCCTTGCCATTTGCACATTTCTCATCAAGAGAAGGGTTAATAACATCGATATTGGAACAAGTAAGATCATCCATAAATGGTTTCCTGTTATTAGAAGCATCAAATATCACTTTTACATCTCCTACCCTCAATGATAACTTACCTTTTCCCATGTCGATCTTGGCATTGCTAGTGACTAGGAAAGGTCTTCCTAGAATCAAGGGCATCTCAACATCTTCCTCCATATCAAGGACCACAAAGTCAACCCGGAAAAAGAATTTGTCAACTTGTACAATAACATCTTCTATTATCCCCTTTGGTCTCTTAATTGATCCATCGGCCAGTTGGAGGCTCATTGATGTCGGTTTGGGATTTCCAAAGCCCAACTTCTTGAAGAGAGAATACGGGAGGAGATTGATACTTGCTCCCGTATCGCAAATAACCTTTTCAAAAGTAAGAGGGCCAATGGTGCACGGAATGGTGAGCCTCCCCGGGTCCTCATAAAGAGTCACCACAATCCTACGGAAAATCTGATCCATATCCTTCTTTTTCGTTTTTTGTGCATTTGGAAATGGAAAACGAACCTCGATGGGATGATGCGTTGGAGTTGAAGGGCCAGCTGTGGAGGATACAGAATGTGGCGCTTGGGCGTGACAATCGGCGCCTTGGCGCAGCGACAAGGGCGCCTGGGCGTGGATGGATGGGCCCTCGGGCGCATCAGTGCGAACATTATCACCTTTTACCTGTTCGCCACTTCTCAAGGTAATTCCATAGCATTGCTCTTTCGGGTTCTTTTCTGTATCACTTGGTAAAGTTCCCGGAGCTCTCTCGCTGATTGTCTTTGCCATTTGACCCATTTGTGTCTTCAAATCCTTCATATCCATCATTAAATCTTTCATCATAGTACGGAGTTCGTTGATTGCTGAATCCGATTTCTTTATTTCCTCATCAAGACGTTCATCGGTTGTAGGAGGCCTAACTTGCCTTTGTACATGAGGATTACCTTGCCTTTGAGCTTGGTTATTGTTGAATGGGGGCCTTGGTGCTTGATAGACGCCGGGATGGGCATTTTGTGCCAGATTGGGCCTCCTTGGAAAATTTTCGGGCACATGGAAGTTCAATTGAGGTCGATTGGCATTTCCAACATAGTTTACATTGCCAACCATTGTTTCCAAAGCAACTTCTTCGCCCAACTCTTGAACACAAGCAATCTTTTTAGTGGGTGTGATTTCTTCATCATCGGGATAGAGTTCATCTTCCCGGGCTAATTGCTCAATCTTGTCCCACACACTTTGGCAATCGAGCCCAAGGAGATCACCACCGGCGCCGACATTGAGCTTATTTCGGATGCGCGAACGGACTCCATCATGGAATCGTAATACTTGCTCGCTCAATCTTAGGTTGTGATCCGGACATTTTCGGAGCATGTTTTTATATCTAGCCCATGCCTTGGCTAAAGACTCATTATTCCCCTGTTTAAACTCCTTAATGTTGCTCCTTAGCTCATTGATTTTGGAGGGTGGAAAGAATTTGCTCAAAAAGGCATCGGCCAATTGTCCCCATGTTGTGATGGATTGGGGTGGTAGAGATTTGTACCACATGGTCGCCCTTTCCTTTAATGAGAAGTGGAAGATTCTTAGACGAATTGCATCGAGATCCCGTGGATGAAATTGGGTAGTCATGAGAGTAGCGTCTAAAGTCTCCAAATGCTCATGAGGTGATTCATGGGGCTCTCCATAGAAGGGTTCGCTTTGCACCATACTAAAAATGTGTGATGGAATGTGATAATTTAGTGCATAGAAATTAGGAAAGACCACGGGCCCCGGTACGGTGTGGACCCTTGAAGGTAGACTTTCCCGGACCGATGGAAGTCTTTGAGGAGGTGCCGGTTGCATAGCTTGGAATAGATTTTGCAACCATTCCCTGTTTTTCGGGAGATTTATGTCGGGAAAATTCCCATTTGGATTTAGATTGTCGGCCATTTCTCGATCTCGTCTACTAGATCGAAGAACACGCTCTATCTCCGGCTCAAAATTGTATAGAGGCTCGTTAGAAGAGCGGGTCATGCACCACAAATTATACCTAACAATTAAACACAAGAACAAAATTAGAATAATAAAATAAAAGAAAGGTTACAAATAAACGAAAAACTAAGAATTATGAAAATTTAAATGAAAAATCAAAAACTAAAATGAACAAGTCCCCGGCAACGGCGCCAAAAACTTGACACGCTAAAAGTTAACGTGCTATTGTAGCAAGTGTACTAGTCGTGAGTGGACTAAAAGTCCGGGTTGTCGAACCACGGAGACTTGAATTTTAGTTTAAGGTTTTATAACAACAAAGATCAATACAATAAAGGTAAAATGAGTGTGAAACGCGTAAGATAAGAACAAGGTTGCACAAGTGATTTTACACAAAGTATAAAGGGAGACTAAGGCACATGCTAGGTTCAAATTGATCAATTATACTTATAAAGATTCTAGTTGAAGGATTACGCTTATATTGTTATGGTGAGAACTCCGAGGGTAGAGAATAACCGATGTCTCGCATATAAACTCCTATGCTTAGATCGTGATTTCCCAAATACTCCTATCCAGAAATCTAACCACTAAACATGCATTAACGTACTAGAGTTCACTCGATTTGAATTGAACAACTTCACCCTGGAATCTTTACCTATGTCTAGGGCAATTCCTCATTAGTTACGGGTCATGATGTGAATTTCTTGCACCCTAAGTCAATTTTCTCCCGAAATATTAACCTAGGCATAAGATTCTAACATATAGTGATCAAGTATATGCAAGATAGACAAAAACACAAATTCACATCACATAACAATATAAGAACAATGATAGGAGTCATTTTTACGTGTTTTTAATCCCCTTTCCGTTTATGTTTTAGGTTCATTTATCGCTTGATTCTTTCCACATGTGCATTTAATTCGTGCATTAAGTGATTTCAGACCTTAAATGGATACAATCGAAGAACAGGCTGAAAAACGACGTATAAAACAAGTTTAGGCCAAGATGCTTCACACCCCCACGACCAAACAAGCAAGAAATAAGTTGGAGTTAGCCAAGATCATGTTTTAGTACCATTTCCGCACTCCTGGGCGCCAAATCAGAAACAATCTCCACGTTGGAACGCCATTTGGATAAATTTAGAGACTGAATTTGATGAAGTGTCCTTCTACAAAGTTTTAGAGATATGTCGTATCTTTACATGGGGACTTGAATCATCCAATTTGGAGGTCTGTGGAGAATTGTATGAATAAAACACTATCCCTGCGCTGGAAAACACGAAAGTGGCAGCTCCCATTCTTAGTAGGTGGAAAACAAGAGAATGGTAGTTCACATTCTTGGTAGGAGGAAAGTAAGAGAATGATAGGTGGAAAACAAGAGAATGGTAGTTCACATTCTTGGTAGATGGAAAGCAAGAGAATGGTAGGTGGAAAGAAAAGAGAATGAAAGCACATGTTCTTGGTTGGTGAATTTTTTTTGCTATAAAAGGAGGATTGGATGCCATCCTACAAACACACTTGAAAACACATTCCCCATTGGGGGAGCCTAAACACATCATATCATCATCCTTAGATTAGTTATGAAGATTATCAAGAACCTCTGAAGGTGAAGAAATCAAGAAGCATGGAAGAGATGAGAAGTTCAACCATAAAAAATACGAGGGAGTTTCTTAGATTTAGATTTATTTTTGTCTATGAATATGAATCTTAATTTAAGTTTCTATCTTTTATCTTTTATGATGAAATAGATTCTTCGAACTAAGGCCATGTTGAGGCTAAATTATGATAATTGAGTTATAAATTGTGTTTTTCATATTAATTCTATTGTTGCTTTGTGTCTTGATCTTGTTTGAATGCATCATATGCTTAGCTACCATATGCATGATTTATTGCTTAAATTATTCATTCGAGAGAAGGTAATTTAAGGTGCAAAGAGGATCATCACATAATCCGTAAAAAATAGGGAATTGCCCCTAGAGATAGGTAGAGATTCCCGGGTGCAGTTAGCCAGATTAATCCGGGGAAATTCTAGAACTTGAATGCATGATTGTTGGTTAGATTCTCGGATAGACATATTTAGAGAACCATCAATTAATCATAGGATTATTACAGCCGAGACATCGGGTAGTAATTATTTAAGGTTTTTTCCACCAAAGCAATATTCGTCTAATAATATGAGAACATGTTTATAGTGAAAATTGATTAATTTATGCCAACACATGTGTCTTAGTTGCTCTCTTCCATAGCTATCTTGATTTCGACATCTTGTTTCTTATATCTTACTTTCATAATATTTTAGTTAATTCTTGTTTTAGTTTAAGTTCTTCAATTGCTTTAAAATCATAAACTAAAATACAAGTCCTTGAGGTTCGACAACCCGGACTTTATTGTCCACTTTATTACTACACACGACCAGTCCACTTGCTGTTTAATACACGTAAGGATTTTTTGTGTCAAACAACCTCAACAATCATCTATTATAAGCATATATCACAATTTGGCCTTACATGGCCCTAGTCTTATGAATTTAATTCATAATGGATAATATGAAAAACATAAATGAATTAATACACATGTTCATAGACATAATTGAAATGAAAAGCTATAAAAACTCCCTCAAAAGTGAATAATGATGGAACTTCAATTGAATCTTCCTTCTCCAATGATGATGATGAATCAAGAATCCTTCTCTCTCCCCTCTTTTCTTCTCTATGGATCGGTCACTTTCTCCCCCTCTTCTCCAAGAATCTGAAATTGATAGTGAATTACGAAGAGTATGGGTTCCCCCTCCTTTTATAGCCAAAATTCCACTAAAGTATGCATTAAGAATTCCCATTAAAGTTCCCCAATGAGAATTCCACCTAAGGTGATGCTTAAAGTTTGGCTTTTAAGATTCCAACCAGCTAAAAAATGCTAAACTTTCGGCCCTTAAGAATTCCACCAAGCATAACCATGTGAAAACTTCAACAAAACACATGCATGCTGCCATTTTCTTGCTTTCCAGCGCAGTCTTAGTATTTTCCTCATAAAATTTTCCACAGATCTCCAAATTGGATGATTCAAGTCCCCATGTTCAGATAAAACATAGATTGACAACATTACAGAAGGACATTTTGTCCAATTCAGTCGCTAAGTATATCTAAATTACGTTTCAATATGGAGGTTGTTTCTGATTTGGCACCCATAAAGTAAATCTACCAAGAAACACACTTATGACAACCCCTCAACACATGTGCTGAATTATGGCCAAACGTGATTCTTACCCATCATATAATGCTGGAATTTAGATTGAAAAGGAGTAACATTCGGACTATCCATGCCTAGGCATGACTAGGAGGGCGTTGGGGCGTATCCTGACACATGTACTTCTCTGTTCGGCGCAGCAATCGTATGTCCTTCACAATTATCTCTATAGACCTCCGATTTGGATGTTTCAAGTTCCCATTTGAATCTAAGACATACATCTAAAACTTTGTAGAAGGAAACTTTGTCTAAGTCGGTCTCGAAATGTACGGAATTATCGCTCGAATGTGGTAGGAGATGCATAAACCGCCTAGGTGTTGAAAAACATGCTTGAACTTGTTTTGTACATCGTTTTTCTTCCCTTTTCTTCATGTATTCTCATTTATTACCTGTATTCACTTAACACACCTATTAAATGCAAATGTGACATGATTTAAGCAATAAGTGAATCCAAATCATAAGAATTACGGTCTTAAAAACACGTAAAAACACCTCTTATCACTTGCTCTTCATCATCGCTGCGAACAACTCCTTCGGCTTGAAGTCGCTCACGTTCTTCTTTGGGAACCGCTGCACCACCATGTTTTTGAGGTTTGAGCATCCCGCTAATCATCTTCTTACCATTGAATTTTAATGCTGTGACTTTCTTTCCAGCGGAGTTTGTAAAACTGCAAGCGCTGAGAATTCTACTTAACACAATCCCATAAGGCTTGGGATTAACCGACTTGGCCATCGCTGCTTTGAAGCGATTAAAAACATAGAGAGACCAATTAATCTTTAATTTGGTCAGAATGGCCACCATCATCTTGTACTGAATATTTGTAACTTTATCGAATGTCCCCTTTCTACATTCGATCATCTTGGCACAAATGTCCGCAAGAATGGCATATTCGCCCTTCATGTCGTTTTTCTTGAAGTTTGGTTCATAAGCAGCTTCGACTTCATCTTCTTGATCAGCGCCCAGACCTTGGTAGCATCACCAAGAGTGATGTTCTCGACTTCGACACCATCATTGGGCAGATTAAGCAATGATGAAAGCAGAGAAGAAGTGAGAGTGAAGGTCTCACGAGCAAAAGGAAAGACGCAGGAAATGGAGTTTCCATCGTCGGAGATTTTTGCATTTTTGAAGAAGAAAAGGGTTTCTGCTTCATGAAGGTTGAAAATGGCAGTAATCATGTCGCGCAAACCAGACTCCTGGACAAGTGGAAGAACAGTCTGAAGAGGAAAATTCTAGTTATCAAAAAGATAGTCACAGTTAACAAGAAATTCGGCGTTAACCGTGACCGGTTTTTCAGCGCGGGAAGATTTTCCAGTAGCAGACTTGGATGATTTGGAAGATTTTGAAGCTTTGGGTGCCATTGCTGAAAGTTTGATGCTTTTGAAGGAATGAGAGAAGTTTTTGCCATGAAAGAGATGAAGATTTTACAGCAGAGAGAGTTTTTGGAAGTGATAAAGTCTGACTGTAAAAACCTTGAAGTGTTTATATAGAGGCAAAGAAAGTAACTTCTGAATGGCTTAAATTTTGCCACGTGTTGAATCATTAATTTTGAAATTTGAAAAGATTTAAATCTGAACCGTTTATTCAAAGGTACGGATGTCAAATAGTGCCGAAAAAATAGGTTAACTGTTACAAAATAGAGAATTTTTTTTGGATCCGCAGTTACCCATTTAATTGAAAGACGTTTGAAAATTTTTGAAATTTTCAGCGTGAAATACACGCGCGTGATAGTACACTGACACGTACTCAGACTCATGCAGTCACTGAACCGCCTAGGTTTAGATAAGAATCATTAACCGTCAGTTTGATTTGATAGGCACGTGTGGGTAGTTTTCAAATCTAATCTTTTGGACTTATCCACACGTTACTTTTAGCGATGAAAACCATGCATTATCTTTTGAAAGAGAATTACTTAGCGTTAAAGTGAGAATCTTTTCAACGCTGAAGTCTTTTTATATAAAACAAATTTAGTCTGTTAAGGATAAGATCAATCGCTTGGATTTATAAAAGATAGTTTTACTTATTAGAGATTGATTTTGTCATGCATAAAAGAAGATAAGCGCTAGTGGTCAATGCATATTTTCAAAGTCATTTTTTTTTATCATAGTCGCTTATGAATTGTTACAAGTACAATTTTAAAGTTCCCCTTAAAATTGATAATTTGTTTCAATTTTGACAGACGCTTTAGATGTATAATTAAAGTGGATTCCCCCTAAAGCATATGCCTATTAAGATTTGATGCTTTTGTGATTTAAGCGTTTAAATCAATCATACCTAATTCACTTCTCAAAGTGAGAAAGCATTGTACGTTGAGCGCTTTGGTGAAGATATCTGCCAATTGTTTGTCAGTTCCAATGAAGTGCATGGAGATATCTTTCTTTTGAACATGGTCACACAAGAAATGGTATCTAATGTCAATATGTTTGGTTCTAGAATGAAGGACAGGATTTTGGGTCATAGCTAAAGCGCTTTGATTATCACAATGGATTGGGGTAGGACCTAAGATTATTCCATAATCTCTAAGTTGTTGCCTCATCCAAAGGATTTGTGCACAACAGCTCCCAGCGGCTACATATTCTGCTTCAACGGTAGAGGTAGCTATGGACTGTTGTTTCTCACTATTCCACGAAACTAGTCTATCACCTAAAAATTGACATGTACCACTAGTACTTTTTCTATCTATTTTGCATCCTGTAAAATCTGCGTCTGAATAACCAACTAGTTCAAAAGGAGAGTCCTGTGGATACCATAAGCCCACATTTTGTGTGCCTTTTAGGTATTTAAGGATTCTCTTGGTAACATTTAAGTGTGATTCTCTAGGATCAGCTTGAAAGCGTGCACACATGCATACCGAAAACATAACATCCGGTCTACTAGCGGTAAGATAAAGAAGTGATCCAATGATACCTCTATAGTTAGTGATATCAATCTTCTTCCCACTTTCATCTTTATCTAACTTAAGCGTTTGGCTCATTGGAATTTTGGAAGATGATGCATTTTCCACACCAAATTTCTTTATCATATCTCTTGTATATTTAGCTTGGTTTAGAAATATTCCATTAGGGAGTTGTTTAACTTGTAATCCTAAGAAGAAAGTTAATTCACCCATCATGCTCATTTCAAATCGTTCTTGCATCATTTTCAAAAATTTCTCACACAATCGCTTATTAGTAGAACCAAATATAATATCATCAACATAAATTTGGACTAAAAGAATATCTTCATTATGGGTAATTTTAAATAACGTTGTGTCAACGCTGCCTTTTGAAAAGCCTTTACCTATAAGGAAGATAGAGAGAGTGTCATACCATGCTCTTGGTGCTTGTTTGAGACCATAGAGTGCCTTATCCAATTTGTAGACCATAATTTTGCCATGATTGTTGATGAATCCTGAAGGTTGCTCCACATAGACTTCTTCTTGGAGTTTACCATTCAAGAATGCACTCTTCACGTCCATTTGGTACACTGTGAATTTGTTGAATGCGGCAAATGCTAGGAACATCCTAATTGCTTCAAGACGGGCTACTGGGGCATACGTCTCATCAAAATCAATACCCTCCTCTTGATAATAACCCTGAGCGACTAATCTAGCTTTGTTTCTTATAACAACGCCATCTTCGTCCATTTTGTTCCTAAAAACCCATCTAGTCCCAATAACTCCTTGGTGAGTTGGCCTTGGTACTAGTGTCCAAACCTTATTTCTCTCAAATTGGTTAAGCTCCTCTTGCATCGCTTCTACCCAACTTGAATCACTGAGCGCTTCATCCACTTTCTTTGGTTCGATTTGAGATAGAAAACTTGCGAACATGGCCTCATTAATTGTAGCTGGCCTAGTTCTAACAGGTGCTTCCATATCTCCAATTACTAGCTCTGGTGGATGGTCTCTAAGCCATTTACGGTCTGGTTGGAAAGGGTTGAGAGACTCTTGGTTATCAATCGCTTGATCCATATTTGTCTCTTGCGCAGTCGCTTCATCATTCACAGTTCCAATTTGCTCTTGATGATCATTCTCTTCATGATCATCAACGATTCTGACTTTATCATTATTTGTAACCTCACGAGTAACTTTAGGAATGGGCACAAAGATCTCATCATCCTCATCATCACTATTATTACCAAGATTAATTTGTGACGCTTGTTGGGCAAGATATTCAATTCCTATATCATCAGGATTAACCTTACTCGGTTCTTGGTTAGCATCATCAAACACAACATGAATGGATTCTTCAACATTCGATTTGATCTTATTTAGGATGCGAAAACTCTTTCCATTCTTGGTATAGCCTAGAAAGATTCCCTCATTCGCTTTAGGATCAAAAGTCTTTAGGCTGTGGGCTCCATGAAACATTTTGAACCAAATACATGAAAATATGAAACGTTAGGCTTACGGCCCTTCCACAACTCATATGGAGTCTTCTCATGTTGCATGTTGATCATACGCCGGTTCTGAGTGTAGCAACCGGTATTGATGGCTTCGGCCCAAAACCTTTGAGGCAGCTTAGACTCTGTAAGCATCGTCCTAGCGGCTTCTTTAAACGTTTTGTTCCATCGCTCAGCAACTCCATTCTGTTGAGGTGTTCTAGGAGCAGAATACTCATGAAGTATTCCAAGATCTATACAAAACTTCTCAATAAATTGGTTAGTAAATTCAGTTCCTCTATCGCTTCTAATTCTCGTCACCTTTAGATCTTTTGAAGTTTGCAATTAACGGATTAGCGCTGTGAGCTAGACACTAGTTTCATCTTTGGTCGCTAGAATTTCTACCCATGTATAGCGAGAGAAATCATCAACTATTACTAGCAAGTACTTTTTACCACTAACACTCATGATTTGAATAGGACCAAACAAATCTAGATGCAATAGTTCAAGAACTCTAGAAGTATATAGACATGGTTTCTTCTTAAAAGATGATTTAACTTGTTTACCCATTTGACATGCATCACATAAGCGATTATTTTGAAAGGAACCCTTAGATAATCCCTCTACTAAATTTAGTGATATTAACTGAGAGATTGCCTTAAAGTTGAGGTGATTCATTTTTCTATGCCATAACCAACCCAATTCATTTTGACTCTTAGCAACAAAGCATGTGGGGTTGTTATCAAATGTAGAATCCCAATCTACTAAATACACATTGTTTGTTCTTTTTCCTCTTAGTTTAGTAGACTTAGTCTTAGCATCGTTGACATAGCAAAAGTCGCTTGAAAATTTTACATCAAAGCCTTTATCACAAAATTGACTAATACTTAACAAATTATGCTTAAGACCCTCAACATAATATACATCACTATTCATGATGTTCCCCTTATGCATGATACCTATACCTTTGGTTTTACCTTTGGGGTTATCACCGAATATAAATTGAGGACCATTGGTAGCTTGATAGTTGACTAGGAGATCTTTGGAACCCGTCATGTGTCTTGACAATCCACTATCAATGTACCAAACTGAATTATTGGTGTTGGCTCCAGGTACCTGCATTTAAAGGACAATTCTAATTCTTCTTAGGTACCCATGTTGCCTTGGGTCCTTCAGTGTTAGTAACTTTGGTTTGAATTAGAACTTTAGGAACCCATATTTGCCTAGTCTTCACTGTAGGAATACTGGCCTCATTGGGTTTCACATCATGTTGTGTGTGCTTTTTGGGTGTATAATAATATCCTCGATTATAATAGTAGTCATAATCATAGTCATAATCCTAATCATCATAGTATCGATAATATGATCTTGACTGTCTTGGATATTGGCACTGGTATTTCCTTGGCGCTGGCTTGGGTTGCATTTTTGGTGCTGGACGCTTAGCGCTTGATTCACAGTGATCAGGTTTATCCTTAGCCTTTAGAGCGTTTGGATGAACCTTTTTTGGTGAATCATTTGCCTTTGTCTTTCCCTTGTTGAGTCAGCTTAAGCTTTCTCATTTGGCCTTGTACCATTGTCGCTTGGTTCATTCAGCGTTTGACTTTGTGAACCTTTCTTAACAAAGAAAACACCCTTTCCTTTGTTGTTCGCCGTAACATTAGATTTATTAGGTTGTTTACCGAATTTATTGCATCCTAAATCGGTCTTTTCACCAAATAATCTAGTTACCTCAGTCACATTATCCAACTTTCTAGAAGCCTTTGATAATGATGAGACGAGCTGCTCTGATTTAGCAAGTCTAGCGATCAGATCAGCTTCTCTCTTGACTATCATATCAAGATCGCTTTTCAATTGAGTAATTTCACTTTCAAGCGATTGGTTCTTCTCAATGCATTGTTGCTGAACTTGCAACTCTGCTCTGAGTGTTACTTTATCACTTGTGAGCGATGAAATAATGGCGAAGTGATTTTGATATATTTTGGCGACCTCTTGACAATCTTTATAATATTCATTAACTTTGTCAAGTAATTCATCATAAGAAAGAGGATGAGATAGTTCATTGGTTACCTCTGGTAGCAATTCATCAGACGCTTCTTCATCTCTTGCCATGAGACAAATCAATGCTGAGTCGCTTGTAGGCTCACCATCACTGCTTTCATCTGATGATTCCAAATCCTCTTCATGTGTAGAGAATGGTTCAGATTCCGCTAGCTAACCTTGTTGTCGAAGGTTGCTCTTGAATTGGTTTCTATCCGCATAGTCTTGCCTTGTGGGCTTAGACACATTTGGATAAGGGAAATTTACCTGGTAGTGCCCTGGTTTCCTGCAATTATAACACAAATTAATTTTCATTTTCTGTTCAGTGGATAATTGTTTTGAAACTACTGGCGCTGAGAGATTTTGAGTCGGAGTTGTAGGCGCTTGGTAAGGAACTGGCGCTAAAGGTTGAGGTGTAGAATATACTGGCGTTTGATACTGAGGCCTGGAGCAGGGGGAGGAGTTTGAAATGAAGTTTGTCCAATAGGATTTCTCTTTTCATATCTTAGAAATTTCTTGAATTTCTTGACCAATAAAGCAATTTCCTTTTCTTCATTTGATTCCGTTGTTTTAACCTCACTAACCGCTTTTTCCTTACTCTTGGTAGTGGCGATTAAAGCTCCTGATTCAGTCGCTGAAGTCGATGTGTCGCTGACTTCACCTAATTCTAACTCAAATGCCTTTAATTCTGAAAACACATGTTCTGGAGTAAGAGTCTCCTATGTCTGTGATTCTCTCATAGCAACAGTTTTAATCAAATACTTGCTTGGAAGACTTCTGAAAATCTTATTGACCATTTCCTTGTTGGTCAACTCCTTGTCTAATGACGCTAACTCTGTAATGAGCAAAGTAAACCTTGCGTCCAATTGTTCTAGCATCTCATTGGGCTGCATCTTGAAATGCTCAAATCTTTGCATGGCTATGGAAAGCTTGTTCTTCTTCATTTGTGCTGAACCTTCACATACTATAGCCAGCTTATCCCATATTTCTTTGGAAGTCTTACATTGCTTGATCTTGTTAAACAATGCATCATTATCTCCTAACGCTGAGTAGAGTGCACTTCGTCCAACATTATCCAGATTTGCTCTTTTTCTATCCTCTAGCGTCCATTCTAACTTAGGTTTCTCGACATAGCCATCTGGAGTAGCCTCGGTCGCTCCAGGGGCTCGAGTTACAACTTTCATAATCTGAATGGGGCCATCTGTAATCACATCACACATTTCATTATCGCAAGAGCATAAATAAGCGAACGCTCTAAGTTTCCAAGAATCATAGTTTGATTCTACCAACTTAGGCATTTTGTTAATAGTCATAATGAGATATTTTTAAGATAAAATATAAACGTGACTAAGTTTTAGAAAAATGGATCTAAACAAGCAGTTACGCTCGAAAACGCTTAGGTTTCTACTTCAACCGCTCTGATACCACTTGGTGGTTCCAAGTGGCATATGAAAGGGTTTAGAAGGGGGGGTTGAATAGACCCTGAAATCTTTTTTGACTTCAAAAATTCGTATCACTTTTAAAGATTTGAACTCTTAGAAAGCTGAGCGCTTGGGTCAGACGTTTCAGTAAAGATAACTTAGACTTAGTGATTTTAGCAATTTACAAAATTAGGGCAACGCTTAGATCGCTTAATCAGGGTTAGCACAGCAGAAATGATTTTTAGCGTTTGATTGGTTAATTAATCGCTTTGCAATTTTACTTGTCTTTTTCAGAATGAATGATGTAATATGAAAATAAGACAATAAAATATATATGACACAAGATATATAAAGTTCACTGGGTGATATAATCCCAATTACGTCCTTCTTCTCCTTTTTCACTTGGAGGAATTTACTAGAATGATTATCAAAGAATCACATAGAATCTTCTACAAGATAGTAAAGGATGAAATAGATCTCGAGTTCCTTGATCACACAGATTTCAGCACTAATGAAGATCGTCTTCTACAAGCTTCTCTCACTCAAAAATACTGCTTGAAAAGGGGTTTCAACAACTTTCTCACTCAGATGAAAGGTTGAAGGTTTGTCACAAGGTTTTGTTTGTTTTTTTGGGAAGATCAAACAACTTGGAATATCTCAATGGGAATTTAGGTTTCTTCTTTGGAAGAGGTTTGAGATATTTGTGACTGTCTGGAATGTAGATAAAAAGCTTGAAGGAATTTTAGCTATGGAGTTTCTAAGCTTTTTCTATGCAAGTCTTGTGCATGTACGTAATTTTCTCTTGTAATATTATGTACTGTACTTTTGGGGTTTGCTGAAGGTAAGGTATTTATAGGCAATTCTTGGGATCTGTCCGTTGGACACATGTAGGAGAGTGCCTGTCACGCGGCGCGTGATTCTACCTAAAACCTAACATTCCTGAAAATCTGCTGGCATCGATTGGATGGGAGCAGCTATAAACTCTTAAGTTCTAACAGTCTTAGTCAAAAAGGTGGCTTGTCCACAAGTCACAGTAGCTTATCACATTTAATGCTCTTATCAGGCATTTAATGCATTTAAATTTATTTCCCGTTGGAAATAAATGTCCGTTGAATGATTGCATTTAAGTCCTTCATGACTTGAGGATTTAATTCAGGTGAATCTGAAACTGATTGCTAGAATGCTTTGAGCGCTTGATCCATAAATCCTGAAAAGAGGTCCTTTAGCATTTGACGGACGCTAAGAAACAAATCTTCATCTCTGGTTGACTTCAGACTCTGATCTTCAACTTCTTCTCTAATAGACTCACCTAGAATTCTATTAGCGATTCAGTATCTAATACTTAGTCTAAAATCTATAAAGATAAAAATTACAAGCCTAAATAACAATTACAAACTTTCAAACGCTTAAACAATAATCTATGAAAACATAAACTTTCATTTTATTTGGGGTCTAACATTGAATCCTATCTTACCATCATCAAAACATCTAACATGAAATTTCCTATCATCAGTTATGAATGGTTTCCTTAAAAGGATATGGGGGAATCAGGGCATAGATAAGGTGTTACTACTCTCGAATGGAATGTTTCTTATTGGACTTGTGACAGTGGAAACTAGAGATGTAGTATTGCAGTAGGGGGTATTCCATTTTGATAGGAAGCCATTGATTATTACCCCATGGACTGAGAAATGGATTATACTAAAAGAATGATTGAAAGGGTGCCAGTATGGGTGCAGCTGCCAGGGCTTGATTTGAAGTATTGGAGCTCAAGTGCTTTGAGAAAAACAATGAGCCTGATAGGGATACCTATTGTGGCTGATACAATGACAGTTAAAAAAGAGCGGGCTTAATTTGCAAGGGTGATGGTGGAGGTTGGTGTTAACAGAATGCTAGAGAAATTCAGTTTGAAAATGAGTAGAATGCGGTGCTTGAGCAGGTTGTCAAGTACGAATGGAAACCCCTAAGATGTGCATTTTTTGTCAAGGCTATGGGTATGGGGAGATTGAGTGTAGGAAGAAAAAAGGAAAGTAAGTGTGGATTCTAAAGAAACAACAATCAACAACAGTAGGGGCTGAGAGTAAGAAGAATAAGACACAAACAATAGAAAATGGGACAGATATGGAGCTGCATCACACCATGATAGCTCAGTCAGGGCCAACAACAAAGGAATCGATTCAAATCACAAAACAAGGGAAGGCAAAGGAATTCTTTAAGGAAGAGGATACCAGACATGATGAAATGGAGAGACCTAGTACAATCAACTATGGAGTTTCACTTGGTCTTGTTACTATATTTGGTATTAGACCATGGACCAAGTTGCAGCGTGGAATGTGAGAGGGCTCAATAGCCCTGCAAAATAGACGGCAGTGATAGCCCTCTGTAATAAATACAAAATTGGTCTATGTGGTATCCTTGAGCATAAAATAAAACAATTAAACTATGAAAAAGTATCTAGAAGAATGTGGCCAAACTGGGGTAGTATCACAAACTTGCCTAAGAACCCAAGAGGGAGAATTTGGATCACTTGGAGAATGGATTGGTATTCTGTAACAGCACTGAAAATAGAAGCAAAGTTCATTTACTGTGAGGTTAAACACATTATCACATAAGCAGTGTTTTGCCACTTTTGTTTATGCTTACAACCATAGTCATGAAAGGGTATCTTTGTGGAATGACTTGAAACAGATTGCTAATGAACTAGTCATAATGCCATGGGTGATCCTAGGAGTCTTCAATACAGTTCTTACAATGGTGGATAAGATTGGTGGGGCTCCTATTACAGTGAATGAAATTGCTGAGTTTAAAGAATGCATTGACCAGTGTGAGCTAGAAGAAATGAAGTGGGAAGATTGTGATTATACCTGGAACAACAAACATGCGGAGGGGAGTAGAATTTTCATAAGAATTGATAGAGTTTTGGTGAACTTTAGTTGGTGTGATGAATTTCCTTTGGCAGAAGCTCTATTCTTACCTGAGCAAACATCTGATCATAGCCCTGTGGTGGTCTGTTTTAATGAGGGAAGTAACCCTAAAAAGAAGCCCTACAAATCCTTTAATATGTGGACTGAATCCTTAGAGTTTTGGCCACTGAGGGAGCAAAGCTGGTGAAGCATAGTCTAGGATACAACAATATTCCAAGTAGTGAAAAAATTGCAAAATACAAAAAAGAATCTTAAGCAGCTTAATAAGGATCACTATGCAGACATTGAGAAGAGAGCTCTCAAAGCTAAAGAGGACCTTATTACACAATGGCAACTACATCAGGACCCTATAGATACATTCCTACAGAATTAAGAGAAGGAAGCACAGATACAACTCACAACAATAAATTTGGCCTATGAGAAATTCCTCCAACAGAAATCAAAAGCTACATGGGTGAATCTAGTGGATCAAAACTCACGATACTTTCATATGGTGCTAAAGCAGAAACGCAATAAACGCAGGATAGTTTCTATGAAAGATGGGGAGGAAAATATGATCACGGACTATGATTTAATGATCCAACACTTCATTGACTTTTATAAGAACTTATTGGGTACTTGTAGACAGTCAGAAGCACCTGAGCAGAGAATCCTTGAAGCAGGGCCAAGATTGGATAGGGAGCAACAACTGAACTTGATCCAGGAAAGTACTAAAGAAGATGTCAAAAAAGCTATATTTGGGATTGATGTGAATAAAAGCCCAGGCCTAGACGACTATGGGAGTGGATTTTTCAGAGTAGCTTGGCTTATAATTAGAGAGGAGGTAGCAAATGCTGTTCTTGAATGTTTTACAAATGATAGGATGTTGAAGTAGATGAATAGTACATTAATCTCCTTGATTCCCAAAGTTGACAACCCCCAATTAGCAAGTGAATTTCGACCTATAGCGTGCTGCAATACCATTTATAAATGCATATCAAAGATGTTAACTCAGAGAATGGCCACTGTTTTGCCTAGTTTGATTGATATGAATCAGGGTGCTTTTGTCAAGCGGCTGTCCATCATTGACAACATTCTCATTAGCCAAGAGCTGATTATATTGTACAATAGCAAAATGCCTCTCCTAGATGTATGATGAAGTTAGACATTATGAAGGCATATGACTCAGTGGATTGGATGTTTCTGAGGAAATTGTTGACTAGATTGAGATTTTCTCAGAAGTTCACAGACTGGATTATGGAATGTGTGACAATTGTGACATATACTCTGGTTATTAATGGGGAAAATCATGGATTCTTTCCTGGGAAGGGGTCTTAGGCAGGGGGATCCAAATGTGGAACGTGTTTAGTGCATTTTCAGTGGCTTCAGGGTTGTTTGGCAATCAGAATAAATCAAGTATATTTATAAAAGGGGTATCACAACAAACTAAACAAGATATTTTGAGTATTACTGAATTTAATGAGGGTATGTTCCCAATCAGATACTTAGGTGTTCCTACGTCTCCAATTAAATGGTCAAAAGTGGATTGTCAAATTTTGGTGGATGAAATGACAGTAAGATTGGCATGTTGGGCTACTAGAAATTTATCATATGTCAGTAGGGTCTACCTCATAAATTCATTGCTATTGTCCCTCCACATCTACCGGACATCAATCTTCATCTTACCTCAATCTGTGGTCAAATTAGTTGAACATAAATGCAAGGAGTTTCTATGGGGGGAAACTGGGAACCAGCAGCAAAGGATGACTCTGATAAGCTTGGGATAGAATTTGTGCAAAAAAGAAATATGGGGGACTCAACTTGAAATGTTGCAAAACTTAGAATACAACAGCAGTAGGGAAGCAGGTGTGGGCTTTGGCAAAGAAGAAAGACTCTTTTTGGGTAAAATGGATTAATTCTATATACTTAAAAGACCAAAATGTCTGGGAGTATAGTTCTACACCAGACTGTAGCTGGGTTTGGAGAAAGTTGGATAAGGTAAAGAAGAAGTTGAGTGGGGGATTCATGAATAATAATTGGCAAGGTGCCAAAGATGGAATTTACACCATTCAGACTGGATACAATTGGTTGAGAAGACCTCAGACCCTGTTCAGAGAAGAGAGGATAGTTTGGAACTAGCTTGTTGCTCATGGTAGACTTTTGACAATAGATAGACTGAGTAGGTTTGTGGTAACCCCGGATAAATGTTGTGTTCTGTGCAATGACAAGAATCAGGGGGAGACTATTTAACATTTGTACTTCCTCTGTACCTGGACTCAACAATTGATATATAAGGCTATGGTTTGGCTTTAGATAAGTAGGTGGCCTATAGCTTTCAATAGGTGGATAAGATGGTTAAAATTTACATTTAAAGCATGGAAGTATAAACAAAGAATCTTGGGAGCAGCAGTAGCAGGCCTGATTTACAAGATATGGGAGGAACGGAACCTAAGAATCTTTGCTCAATGATCTAGTTCTGTGAATGATGTGTTCAATAGCCTACAAATTGTCTTAAACTTCGTTTTAATGGTTGTAAGCCTCAAAGAATGACTGTTTGAGATATAACTTACTTAGATACATTAGTAGTATAGAATTTTGTAGTTGGTTGAAATTCACTAGTTTAGGGTATGCTAATAAGTAATTAAGAACTTATAGTATGTGTCTTTAGATTGTGCTTAAATTTTTGCTTGGTGGGTTTTGTAAAGTCGTTTACCTTTACCCAAAAAAATACTACTTTTCTGTTTGAGTATTTGATTTTGTTGTATACATGCTTAGTGTTTGATGAAATGCTTGACTAACGTGCACAACTAGATCATATATTTCTTTAACCCATGGTTAGATTATAGTTAAATTGCTATCAATTAGGACCTTATATTAGTATCAACTAGAGATTAATATCAATAATTGATTGATGTTAGGTCATAGGGAAAATCGAAGTCATTAGGCTTATTTCATACTAAGTGGACTAGCTCTTGATGCCAACTATTTTCTAGTTATTAATTCTTAGCCTCTAGACAAGTTTTAGGAGTTAGGGTTTATCGATTGACTATCCAATGATACGGTATTATTAAGGAAGGAGTAAAAGGTTCACATGTTACCACTGGGTCTTTTAGTTGGCTACTCAATTAGGATTAATCTAGTGCATCAATGATTAAACTGAGAAGATGATGGGCAACTACAATTGACTTGTTTCTTTATTATTGATTATTCTCTCATTTAATTGTTTATTTCATTCTTGAATCTGTTCAGTAATCACAGAATTGCAACCAACCCCCTAATTATATCATTGTTACAAGTGTCTAACAAGTTATATTTGATCAACACTCCTTTGTGCTTGACCCTTTCTTACCATTATAACAAATAAGTATCACGGTAAAATTTTATTTTATTTTGAGGGCATCACAACACGCGCCACCATTAGCTGAAAATCAAACTATTAGTTGACTCAAATCTATTTAAAAGGACAAAAATGTTCCCAACTTAAAATTGTACTAAGGTATGCTTCCATTATCCCACTACCCTTCCTATAACTGCTCGTTTGTGCCAGTAGCCTCCTTGCGGCGGAGTCCCTAACCTCCCATCGGCCGGTCCCTACTACAATGTGTTATCTGAAAATGTTTCGCAGTATCTGAAGTCATCCATTACACCATCGGTAAGTGAATTGATACTAACCAGACGGGTTGATAGCTACCATTTGTGCAACTCATCTGCGTTTGTTGCTGCATGCCACCGCCATTACTAGAATCCTTGGCCGTAATGCCATAATGTTTCTTGTTCAAGTACTTCAATGCACCTTCTATAATGTCATCCAACGGCCATTGTAGAGCCACCATCTACCCGCCAATGCAATCATCTGGCCACCACTAACACATGCTGCTGGCAACTGACCACAATGGTAATGCCACCTACCCATCACCATAGTTGTATTTGTTGGCGTTTATTGGATGCTACAAGAGGATAGATTGTATAGGACATAGATCTTGTAATTAAACTTCTATTTATTAATAAAGGCATTTCTATTATTTTACTTATTGGCATCTATAGGTTAGTAGAGAATAAAATAGTCCATGATATTGAAGGCGAAACTTCTAATTTTTATAGGTTAAGAAGGACAACACCAGAAGCGTTCGATACTTGATCTCTAAACTTGTTCGCAAGTCTTAGATAGTTTCGAATGGACATCAAAATTGGATAAGACTCGTATGACATAGACTCTGACATGAAAGTGCTAGTATGACATTATGAAGATAGTGAGAGTTTATGCCATAGACACATCAGTGGAGCTGATGAGTTCGAATACGACTCATATTAGTTCATGGTGTTGGGTTGACTCATTCCCTCGGGTGGCTCGTGGCAACGGAAATTAAAATTTTTACAAAAGTAAATGTACAACCACCCGAAAACAGGAATATGGAATTGGTTCGATCGAATTTGATAAGAAGGTAAATGAAATTATACCTTTCGAAAATTTCGTTTCACCTCGAACTTTGGATCTCAGCAACCCTGTGGTGCAAATCCACACAATTTTCCTTGGGTGAGAAATTGTCCGTCGTCTTTTCGTATCTCCCGGTTTAGAGTGCTCCAAGCGTCGCACCTCTAAGATGTATCCACACCTCGTTCAAGTCACTATTCGTCTTGCTTTGCGTGCTAGACAACAAAACGATTCTAAGCTTAACTTAGGCTTGATTATATGAATGGTAGGAATATTTTGTAAGTCGTTTAATTCAACACATGAATAGAACGACGTCTTGTTGGAAGTGGGAGAAAGGTGGCCGATTTTAGTAGGTTAGGGAGGGGTGATTTTTCTAGCAAGATTCATCATCAATTTTAGTCTCCTTCATCTCTTATTTATAGGTGAAGATTACCTAGAGTCCAATTAGGAAAAGGAAACTTTCTTTCTCCTAAACTCTGTAGTAATCCTTATCCAATGAAGACTTGGAGAAGGGGAAAACTCTTTTCCTCCTCCACCACATGGTAAAAATCGTCCCCTTTCCTTTATTTTCACTTAAGAAATCGGTCAACATATTCAATTGGGCTCTAGGGTTCAATTTTGACTTCTCAATTTAATTATAGGCACAACCCATCAATTAAATATAAGTCAAATTAAATCCAACCAATTAATTCCAACATTTATTTATTTAACTTGGGCTCCACCCAATTAAATAAAATACTTGGACTCTACTAGGTCCATTAATTTAATTAATTCTACAAGATTAATTAAAAAAGTAAAATTAAGTGAATCCTTCAATTAATTTATATTCCATATTAGGAAAGTACTACACTTTCCTAATTCCCTCAATTTCCTCGAAATTGATTAATCACATCTATTCAAGCAGTGACTCTCTCGAGTTAGTGTGTGACTCTTTAGGCTCGTTTCTATCTAGTAGTAAGTACACCTTCCCACAGTGCTAGTGTACCTTCCTAAAATGGAAAGTACTAGATTAAATCAATCCTTTGATTTAATCAAGCCTCGAATTAGTCACCAAGCTAATTCTCAGCACTTACAAATCGCGGTTGCCCACCTAGCATAGGGTCTCGAAGACCTAGATAAAACAAAAGTAAAGATACGCCTTTTGCGATCTTGATCCTCGTATAAGTAAGATCTCTCTATCTAATCTCCTGATTGAATCTAGAGCAGTGGCTAGGGTCGAAGCTCTATTAATTCAATACTATGTTTCCCACGTTATGTGAAATCGACTTCGACTATCTAAACGAGGAAACCCTACGCCTCTTTAGATATCATACTTCAGCCGAAGATTCCTTAAGTCGATTCACTATGTAACCATAGGAGGTTAACCGACTGGCTAATGTCAGAGATAGATTCCTCTTGATTCTCACGTGCCTTACTACGTAAGACGTGCATGTCTGAGTTTGCCCATATTCGATCATCTAAAGTGATCATGTAACAAATCAAGAACATGCGCGGTTATGCATAAGACATCCAATGGAATTTTAGGTCCATAAGGATTACTCTTATACTACAAGACCACTGGAAGTTCCACATTCGACTGGGAAACCATTTCAGGAACTTCCATGGGGTTGTTCAGTTCGCCCATTACCACAATGGCAACCATCATATATGCATTGGCTTTCACCGTGCCAGTATCTATGGAACGAGTTACACTTCTACCAGAGTATGCATCATATGAGCAAGTATTTTGGGTTGTATCGTGATAGGAGTCATTTTTACATAAGTTTGTAGGTCCTTTTAATGACAATTCAGGCCCATATATAGTTTATTTCGTGCGACTCGTGCATTTAATATGTGTGTAAAGTGCTTTCAGGTAGTAAGCGACGATGGACGAAGAAAAGGGCAAAAAGACGACTCATTTACCCAACTCTGCTCAACGCTACGCACTGAGGCGCCTAGGCGCGACCCAGCAAACAAATAAAAGCTTCGCACTGAGGCGCCTAGGTGCCTGAACCGCCACGCCTAGGCGCCACATATCGCGCACCTGGGCGCCCCGAAACTTTTGCCCCAAGAAAGACACGCCACATAGGCGGCGCCTAGGCGCCGATCAACGCGCGCCCAGGCGCCGCGATAACAGAATTTTGGAACTATAAATAGGATTTTTCAATTCATTTTGAGGGTTCTGAATCTTGGGAATTGGGAGCATTTTCTGGGGTTTTGGGCCATTATATCACTGATCTTGAAGAGCAAGAAGAGGATAAGAGCCAAGGATTGAAGCTACATTAAAAAATCTATTGCCATTCAACCTTATAGAGAGTTTCTTTCATTGTTCATTGCATTTGATGCTTACAAATATGTATAAGAACATGTTGAATTCTGCTATGTTGATAGTTATGGGCTAAATTCATATGGCTAGGGCCTTGTAAGAATTGATTTGTGAATTATTCGTATTATTGATAATTGTTGAATTAATTCCTTTATTGCTATGTGTTATGAATTTGTGCTTATATTCCTTACATGTGATTGATCACCATATGTATTATAAATTTCCTAGTTTAGCATCTTGAGAAAGAGTTAAGTTAGGGTGCAAGGAATTCATAGCATCACCGATCAAATAGGAGTTGCCCTAGATATAGGTAAAGACTCCGGGGTGAAGTCGTTCGATTCTAATCGAGTAAACTCTAGTTCCTCAATGCATGCTTAGAGGTTAGATTTCTGGGTAGACATACTTAGGAAACCGCCGCTTAAGTGTAGGAGCATATCGCGAGACATTGGGTATTCTTTACCTTAGGAGTTTTCACCATAGCAACTAGGTCTAATAATTCAACAAGAGTCTTTGTGCGGATAAGGATCAAATCAAGTCTTGCATGTGCCTTAGTCTAGTTCTCACACTTGAGTTTCAATCTGTTGCTTGTTCTTATTTCTTTTGTTCTTTGTTTGCTTACTTGTTTTACTCTTAATTTCTGTTAATTAGTCTTTACGTTTATTCAAAAATCATACGCTAAAAATCCAAGTCTCCGTGGTTCGACAACCCAGACTTATTTTGTCCATTTTTATTACTACACTACTAGTATACTTGCTACCAAGCACGTTAGCTTCTAGCGTGTCACATCGATATCCCTTTATCTCGATGAACCCTTTCACGACTTGGAACAATGTTTAAAGATCATAGCCTTCGAGACATATTCCATCATTGCCACACCCAATGTGCAATGATGTCCCATAGTTATGTGTGATCCTTCGGGACTTTATTCTAAGCCAAAGTAAAAACTAATTTAAGTATAAAGACATGCCACATATATAAAGAGATTGACTTTATTTATAAGAAAACGATTGTTCAGCTCTAGAGTTACTATTACATAGAATGGCGCCCAATAATTGGTGCGCCAGGCACTAACTCTAACAATCTCCCACTTGCCTTAGCGCCAATTGCCCATGTACTTAAGGCCCATTCTTCCCAGATGTCCTTCAAATACTTTTTGGCTAAGGGCTTTGGTGAGTGGGTCCGCTATGTTGTCCGCTGTATCCACGCGCTCCATTCGCACGTCGCATCTTCTAATGATTTCTCGTATCAATCGGAATTTCCTCAGAACATGTTTGGATTTCTGATGAGACCTCGGCTCTTTTGCTTGCGCAATAGCCCCGTTGTTATCACAGTATACCGTTACTGGATCCCCAACGGATGGAACGACACCCAATTCTTGGATGAAGTTCCTCATCCAAACAACTTCTTTTGCAGCCTCATTTGCTGTAATAAATTCTGCTTCAGTGGTGGAGTCGGCTATGGTTGCTTGCTTGGAACTCTTCCAGCTAACCGCTCCGCCATTAAGCAGAAATACAAACCCAGAGACCGACTTCGAGTCATCCTTTTCGGATTGGAAACTCGAATCAGTAAACGCCTCTAATTCCAATTCTCCTCGTCCGTATATCAAGAACAACTCCTTAGTTCTCCTTAGGTACTTAAGGATTGTTTTCACCGAACTCCAGTGTGCCATGCCTGGATTCGCTTGATATCGACTGCACGCACTCAATGTATAAGCTACATCGGGTCTTGTGCATATCATCGTGTACATTATACTACCTATCGCAGAAACATAGGGAGTTTTGGACATTTTCACTCTTTCTTCCTCAGTCTTTGGGCACATAGACTTGGAAAGTGTGATACCATGTCCCATTGGCAAGAATCCCTTCTTGGGCTCTTCCATCTCAAATATTTTGAGTACGCGATCGATATATGCAGATTGGGAGAGACCTAACCTCCTACTCGATCTATCCCTATAGATCTTCATACCGTGTATGTAGGACGCCTCTCCCATATCTTTCATGGAGAATTTATTAGAGAGCCATACTTTAGTCGACTGCATCATCCCTACGTCATTTCCAATTAGTTGGATGTCATCGACATAAAGTATGATGAATGTGACTGCGCTCCCACTGTCTTTCTTATACACACATGCCTCTTCAACGTTTTGAACGTATCCATACTCTTGTATGACAGTGTCAAAATGTTTGTTCCAACTTCGAGAAGCTTGCTTAAGTCCATAGATGGACCTTTGGAGTTTACACACTTTGTGTTCGCTCCCTTTGGATGTAAAGCCCTCTAGCTGTTGCATGTAAATCTCTTCCTCAATTTCTCCGTTGAGGAATGCAGTCTTTACATCCATCTGCCATATTTCATAATCAAAATATGCTGATATTGCAAGCATAATCCTAATGGATTTCAGCATAGCCAATCCCTTGTCTTTGAGTAAATCCTTTTGCCACGAGGCGAGCCTTATAGGTAACTACCTCTCCATCGACTCCAAGCTTTCGCTTGTAGACCCATTTACAGCCAATGGGCTTGATGCCCTCAGGTGGGTCAACCAAGGTCCAAACCTTGTTGGAGTACATGGAGTCCATTTCGGATGTCATGGCCTCTAGCCATTTTCTCGAATCAATGTCAGACATTGCACTCTTAAAACTTTTCGGATCAGAGTCTGGAGGAGGATCTTGAGTACCCTCCTCTTGCAATAGGCCTAGCCATCTTTCAGGCTCCTTTGGGATCCTCGTTGATCTCCTCAAAGGTTGTGTGTTTTCGGTGGGTGCCTCTGATGTAGCCTCGTTGGTGTCGGGTGGGTTAATTTGTATTTCTTGACTTGATCCATTCTCATGGGCCTCATCAAGTTCCACATTCGACTGGGAATCCATTTCAGGAACTTCCATGGAGTTTTTCAGTTCGCCCATTACCACAATGGCAACCATCATATATGCATTGGCTTTCATCGTGTCAGTATCTATGGAACGAGATACACTTCTACCAGAGTATGCATCATATGAGCAAGTCTTTTGGTTTGCATCGATATCCCTTTATCTCGATGAACCCTTTCACGACTTGGAACAATGTTTAAAGATCACAGCCTTCGAGACATATTCCATCATTGCCACACCCAATGTGCAATGATGTCCCATAGCTATGTGTGATCCTTCGGGACTTTATTCTAAGCCAAAGTAAAAATTAATTTAAGAATAAAGACATGCCACATATATAAAGAGATTGACTTTATTTATACGAAAACGATTTTTCAGCTCTAGAGTTACTATTACATAGAATGGTGCCCAATAATTGGTGCGCCGGCACTAACTCTAACACATGGGTTTTCACTCCATGACATTCAATGACAGAACTGATTTATTGTGATAGGTGTATGTGAACCATAAACCTGAGGAATCATGTTGAAGATGCACTTGTGATATCAAGTCCGTCATAGAGTAGTTAGATCCAATTCACCCGTTGGTGGGATCGACCTCGAAATGCAATTTGATAGGCAAGTAGTAGTCTTACTGATTTCAAGATTTAATTTATTGTCTCATAAGTGAATAACAATATTTCCTTTGCAACCATAAGTGAGTGAGGTCAAAAATCTTTGGCCAAAAATTATGAGTTTCTTGTGTTTGACACAAGAATAAGCTCAGTGACCTTGACTCAATATGATCCTAGCATATGGTCAAGTCCTGTGAGGTTGACTGAACCATGACTCTCTCTTGACTGGGATATTAGAATAAAAGGTTTATACTTACACAATATTCACCTCGAGAAAGGTTTGAGAACGATCCATTCTTTCAATCTCATTTGGGTTTTGATATGAGGCCACGTGATTGGCTAGGTGTCACCCACACTATATGGTTCCATTCATTGCCATATGAGACGAACCTTAGGAGTTGCGCATCAAGGAGTAGCACAGGAAAAATAAAGAGAATTATTTAAAGGGGAAGCTTATAATTAATTACTCATTGGATGAGACAATTAATTAAAGAATAAGTTAATTATTAATTATTTTTTTGGAGAAATAAATTAATGAATTAATTTATCTACTCATTGTTTAATTAAAATAATTAATTCATTTATTTATTGGATAAATAAATAAATAATTAAATAATAAGCAAATTAACCAAAATCTAGACTAGGTAGGCTACATGAGTTAAGTTTGGCGTCCACTTAGGTGCCCAACAGTATGATTTTTGGCTTTGCTTGGTCACTAAGTCAAGTGGCATATATTCGATTCTCTTGTGACTTTTTGACTTAAGCAATCTCATAACTTCACAAACTTCGAAGAGGAAGAAAATTCCCTCCTCCTCTCTCTCTCTAGCCGTTGACCACCAAGAAGACAAAGAATAGATTTTTTATCTTGCTTTCTGCGCGATTATTTAGAGACATCGGAGTATTTGCTGTTGGGATCAATAATCAAGAGGAAGATTTTGGATTGCACGGATGAAGATTTTTCATGAAAGGACTTGAAGATTTTGATAGAAGCTCTCAGCTCAGAAATTGTGAGGAACGTTAAATCTCCAACCACTTCACTACGAAGAGTAAGTTCTTCGTATTTATGATTTGAATATGCGATATGGAGATGACTACTTCAGAATTTTTATTTTTTTCCACTGCGTTCATTTTGAATATATGCTTTTGCAACAGTAATATGTTTAGTCTACAGTTATCTCCAGCCGCCCTCGCCCATATATCCACTATCTCTAGCTTGCTAATTATTGCCCGCCAGCCCAGCACCATCGTTGTTGTTGTGTCCACTGCCACCCATCTACCTATGTCACCTTTCACCACCCTCCAACCGTTGAAGTCATCGCCATCCAACCACTATTGCAATGCTGCCAAGCTCTATGTTATTTAATACTTACACAAATAATACCACATTTATGAAAAATTAATATATTTGCAACGCTAGATGTATATTGTATAGTGAAGCAAACTATACCATATTTATGAAAGATTAGTAATGTATCTTCAAACAATTTATACTATATTTTTTGAATAATTAATATTCTTATAATGGTCAGATTACACTTGAACAACCAAACTCTACGTTGTTTTACACTTTTACAAACAACAACGCATTTATGAAAAACCGTAATAATATAAGATGTGTATAATATGTTGAAGCAAAATATATTACATTTGAGACTAATCGATACCATTTGTTCTGATATACTATCATGCTCAAATGATACTTAAACAATCAATATCGATAATATTTTACATTTATCAAACATTTATGAGCAATTATTATCATAACAACATAAGAACTAGACTATATGTTCACTTAAAAGTTTACCCTAATGGTGAAAGACTAGTACAATTTTGTTGCTCACTTAAGACTCGCGTCATTTAATGTCTAATTTGTTTGGATACGGTGGTTAACCCCTCAGGATTGTGTTCGCAGCGAAAGCAGAGAATTAAAATTAATAAAGCACAACCCCAAAATTGAGGTTAGGCGGACATGGTACCATCGAATTTTTTCGAGCATCCATAGGATTTTTTCATGAGTAACCTTTTTAATGATTCCAATTAACAAAAACTTGTGTAGCAACCTCTGCTTTACAAAGAGAACAGTCTTGCTCCAACCAATTCTCTTGACTTGTTTGCTTGTACACTCTAACTCTACAAAGCTTCTCTAACGGTATCCACACTTTAGCTTGTAGCCTCGATCTTCTCTATCATTGCTAGCTAAGAGAAATCAAACATTTTGCCTTATGAAAAAATGGTAAAAATATGTGTATAGGCTCTAATGCGGAGAGAGAAGAAAAGAGAAAACAAAAATCAAACCTCAAACTTGTGTGTGTGAGGCGCCTACACTGGGTTATATATAAGCCCAGTGCACGCCTCACTTAGGCGTCTCGGCAGAGGTTTCCTATGCTGGCAATCTTCCTTTCCTTCTGTAAATCTCATTCCTTAATTAATTGGATCCACTATTTAATTAATTAGATGCACTAATTAATTAATTAGATCCTCCCATATATTTAAGATCCTCTCCATTTAATTAAATAGACCACTAATTAATTAATTATATCTTTAAAAAAAAAGATATCTTCCATATTAATTAATTAAACCACTAATTAATTAATTAGATCTTTTCACTTATTAATTAATTAGATCACTAGTTAATTAATTAGTCTCCCAATTTAATATTCCATTATTAAATCATAAGACTTTTATTTATTAAGACCACTTAAATAATATTTTTCTTTTTTTTTCAATTAATTAATCCCAATTAATTAATTTTCTATTTAATTCACAAAGAATTAATTTCGCCAATATATACTACACTATGTTAAATGTGTGACACTTTAGCCTCATTAATAAGCTAGCAATAGGCCCTATCTCCAAAGGTTAGAAAATCTCAACATTGTCTTAACTAATTATTTAGCTAAAATTAGGCCTTGAATTAATTTCACCATACTAATTCAAGGTACTAATTGGTCATGAATCAATGTCTAGCAACATCTATGAATTTCTAGATATTAATGGTAAATAGAAAACCTCTCCAGGTTACAATCTTCATGTGAATCGAATTCTTCCATCTTTTTTCCGCTTGTAGTCTAGGGTTTGGATGCCCATCGAAACCTTAATAACTTAGAAGCTGTGACTGTGTTGGAACTCTAATGACCCAATCTTTCCAAGCAGGGACCACCAATCCCTCTTATAGACTCTTGTTCTGGCCAGAGACTATCCGGTCATTTAGATTACAAAACATCATAGGAAAAACTAGGCTTCCTATCTTGGATGGATCCCCTATCTGGTGCCATCTGTTTCGTCATACTGAGGGATTACACCCAACGTACCCCATTTTGTGATTCTCTTGGAATCATGAGGTATATCAAAGTGCAGTGGGCAACACACATTGCATCCATGACACTTCAGGTAAGAGGATTAATCACACACCTACACAACCATAGAATTTTAAGTTGGACGGAACCAACAAAGAATTCTACCAAGGTTGTTCAATTTCATAATCACCCAAGTATGGATCTTTGTGCATGCACTGACCCCAAAGACATTGCCCATGGAACAAGGCACTCTTCCATGAGAATGACATGCACAAACAAGTCTTGACAAGCCTATAATATCCCATATCTCATAGTCTCTATGATTTGGAAGGGTTTAAGGACACAACCATCGAGAGCATTCCATAGTCGCCACTCCCCTATGTGCGACTGCTCCTCTAGCTATAAGTGATCCATGTGATCTTTATCTAAACTAATGAAAACATACACGATGAAAAAAAGGTTACCAAAACAAATTCGATATAATATAACAGACAAGACTGTCATAGTGTTTACAGTCTAATGGCCAAGCCACTAGATGGCTCGTCAGATACCTAACACTATCATAATTTGCATCAATATGTTGCGTAATGCAACTTTAATGCATTATTACTGGATAAATTGAGTTTCCTTATATTTTTAAACAAATTCATGTGTGCAAGTAATTTAAAATTACACCTCACACCCAAAAAATATGTGATCACTAGTAAAGTATAACATAACATTGACTTCGACAATTCCAATTCTCTTTAATATCTTTTTTTTTAATCAGGGAGGGATGGGGAAAACCCTATAAAACTCTTATCCCCACAGACCGAGGATGGTAGTCGTTACTTGAGGTCAAGTGGCCCCTATCCTATCAACTCCAGTTATGATCCTTGTTTTAAAATCCTGGACGGTAATATGACGAATTGCCGTGTGAAACCCAATTTTAGCCAAATGGTCCGCAGCTTGGTTAGCCTCACGCTAGATGCGAATGATAAGAACATGCCAAGGGCGTTCCAGCAATTGATGAATGCATCAAATAGTATCGAAACGGTGATGAGCATAGGTGACTTTCTTAATGTCATCTGCCACTTCCCAACAATCGGGCCCCACAATAATTCTCGGCTTTCTTGCATTTCAAGGCCCGGGTAGATAGCTTGGAACTCCGCATGAAGAATAGAGTCAGCTTCAATAGATCCTTTAAAACCCCCTAGCCATGTCCCATTGCTATCTTGAAGAAGACCACCGATGCTTGCCTTGTGATTTTGCTGGCCTTGAGACATGGCTGCATCAAAATTTACTTCGAAGACATCATGATCTAGCTTAATACACCCCACTTGGACAGTTTGTTCCATCGTGTCCTGGTCTAGGCCATGTTGTTGAATGGCTTCTCCAATTCGGCTCCGAAGAATTGTAAGGTCGACATGCGGCGTACTGGGTTTTCGTCCATGCAACGTTTCATTACGAACCTGCCAAATGAAATTCACTATTTCAATAAACACAATATCCCAACTTAAACACCAATAATACCTGTGAGCTTGATTTGAGAGATTCCAATCCACCCAATCTTTGGCATTGAGAGAGAAGAATTGAGAGAGGTGTCTAGAGCGATAATAGTAAGCTAAATATTCTTCGTCCACCGATAATCCCTACGAGCGTGGATATTAGTTTCCTCATTGTGGTCACAAAACATGCACCACGCATCCGGCGTGATATACAAATATGGAGCTGATGTTTAGTCAAGAGTTTGTCATGACTAAGAATCCAAATAAGGAATTATTCTCCAATGTTACTTCTCACCCACGTGATGCTCCTCCCGAGTAAGTAGATCATAAGCTGTCTTGCACGTATACATGCCTTTACTAGAGTGTTTCCATATAATCGTATCCTCAAAATTAGCTGTGAGATCCAAGTTAACTTGCTTCAACTCCTTCTTCACCAAACTCAAAATGTCGGGTATCCATCCAAGATTTCGCTCCCAGTAGCTATCCACCGTGTGATGCTTTCTCGAATCTTCTGCCTTAATAACTAAATGGGTTTGAAGATCTTTATCCCCTAGCCAAGGATCCGTCCAAAAGCTAGTGGTTTTTCCATTTCCACTTTCCAGTGAAGCCCGTTTTCAAGAACAGGGAAAGAAGCTTGAATACTCCTCCATGTGTGTGAAGTGTTTCCCCGAGCCTGAGGCCGGTTATGGAACATGTATTTGTTACGAATCACTTGAACCCAAAGTTTCAATCCATCCTTAAGAAGTTGCCAGCCTAACTTCCGAGAAGAGCGAGCTTGACTGCTCTAGTTTTACGAAGGCCCAAACCACCGAGGTCTTTGTGACAACAAAGAGTATCCCAACAGAGGAGAAGAATTTTTTTACTTGTGTTAGAACGTCCCCAAATAAAGTTTCTGTTTGCTTTGTCGATATCGCTTGTGGTGCTAGTTGGAATTAAGGACATTTTCATATAGTAAGAAGAGATGATGGAAGCAATCGATTTCACAAGAGTAACCTGGCCAGCGAGAGAGAGTTGATTGCACTTCCAACCTGCGAGCCTCTTATTAACTTTCTCAAGAATGAATCTGTATATACGATTAAGGGTCCGAGATATTTGTCCACGCTGCTCGTGTTGGTGAGACGCGAATGATGAGCCACCCGTCTAGCTATCTATCCAGTCGTGGTTCTAGAGATAAATATGAGATTTATCATTATTAACTCGCTGCCCATATATACGACAATATTTGTTCAGAATGTTACGGATAATGTCAATTTGGTGGATGTCCGCTTCTCCGAAAATGAGCAAGTCATCGGCAAACATCAGATGGGAAAGACGGGGACCATGTCGCGAAGTGGGAACTGTACTCTAAATTCCCGTCTCCACAGCATGAGTAATCAACCTGCCTAATTTCTCCATACAAAACACAAATAAGTACAGAGATAATGGATCCTGTTGCCTTAAACCCCTTATAGGTGTGAACAATTCTGTTGGCTCCCCATTCCATAAGAGTAAGAGTCACGCAGAGGAGGTGCAATCCATAATGAGACGGGTCCAAGGCTCGGGAAAACCCATTTCTCGGAGCACATTCTCCAGAAAAGTCTAATTTACTCTATCATACGCTTTCTCAAAATCTACCTTGAAAATGAAAAAACCTTTGGAACCTTTGATTGACCTCAAACTATGAATAGCTTCTTAAGTGACAATGATATTATCACTTGTTTGACTCCCCCGAATGAAGTTACACTGAGTTTGAGGTATCAAGTTATCCATCAGGGGTCTAAGGTGGTTAGCCATAGCCTTAGTTATAATTTTGAGAATAACGTTGCATAGTCTACTAGGTCTAAACTTAGAGAGATGAGTACGATTTTTCTCTTTAGGAATCAAAACAATAAGCAATTCGTTAATACCTGCTATGATAATACCTGTTTGAATGACATTTTTGACCAATTCCGTGACGGTATCACCAATGAAGTTCCAATGTTTTTGAAAAATAGTGGTTGGATCCCATTTGGACCGGGAAATTTAGTTGGATGTATGTCCCAAAGGGCTTTCTTGACCTCTTTATTGGAGATAGTCGTTTGTAAGATATCCACCTTGAGATTTGTCAATTTAGGGAAGCCCGGGGTATGCTCATAGTGAATAACAGTGTCCCCGTCACCATAAAGCTTTTTGTAAAAATCAACAGCCATCCCCTTGAGCGTGTCTGGGTCTGAGGTTCAAATTCCGTCGTTGGTTTGGAGCGTGTTAATAACGGTACGGTTCCTCTTAGCAGCTGCCATTGTGTGAAAATTTTTTGTGTTCGAATCACCCATTTTCAGCCACTGTATACGAGATTTTTGCTTCCATAAAAGCTCCTCTTGCCTAAGAGTAGTCTAATACTGGATAGAAAGCTTCTCTTCTAATTTTTGGAGAGAGCGTTTGAACCAATGAGATTGGGCTCGTTGGATGCCATTTATGCGAGCTATAAGCTTTCGTTTGCTTTTAAAGATATTCCTAAAAACCTCTTTATTCCAAATCTTCCTGCCATCAGTGAGAGATAGGATGTGAAGGTGAAAATCCAAATGCTCAGTCGTCTCCCAATTTTTATGAATCATGTCAATAAATGTAGGATCCGTGAACCAAGTGCTTTGCGTGCGAAAGTGATTTTTATGCCAAGATTTAGTGTCATTGTTCTCGGTGAAGAAGTGAATATGCGAGTGGTTTGAGCCAATACGGGGAAGATGACTAACTGTAGCCGAGGTGTAGTTGTTTATCCAATCCGAATTGCATAAGACTCTGTCTAGACATTCTTGAAGGAGAGAGTTACCTCCTCTTGCCCACGTAAAACAGGATCATGAGAAAGCCATGTCAATTAATCTGCATTAGTTAACACAATTTACAACGGAACGTCCTCGACGAGGGTCGAATGGGCCCCCTCCTGATTTCTCGCTGGCTTTCGTGATGACATTCATATCCCCAACGATGAGCCAAGGTCCCTGAATTTTTTAGCAATGTTGCAGAGATATTTCCAGAGATGGTTGCGGATATCCACTTTGGGGCTGGCATAAAGAACCGAGAGCACCCACCTAGGTTTTCCATTCGAGTGGACAATGGTAGTAATGCTTTGGTCATTAGCCATTAGAATTTCCAGATGCACAAAATTCGAGTTCCAAAAGATCCAGATGCTTCCCGGGAAGCCTCTAGTATGAACTAAATCCATATTGTCAAAATTACTATGCTTCAGAAACTCCTCAGCCCGATCTCTCTTCGGCCGGGTTTCCATGAGAACAAGGATATTCAGGTTATGAGTACAGAGAGGATCTTTCAAAATATTATGGAAAATCGGGCTCCCCTCTCCCCTACAATTCCAAAAGAGACAAATCATTATATACAAATAAAAATATTTAATTAACATAACCAAAAAAACTTTTACTCGGGGGGTCTGAAAGACTCTCGTTATCTTTTAGTATGACCACGAGGTCAGAAATCATGGCTTCGCCTGAATCACTCTGAAGCTCCTCTTGAACATCATCAAATTGATCATCCGTGTGAATATTGATGTCTTTGCTCATCACCGAGTTTCCAGGTTCAATTCCAGAGGTAGGTGTAATCTGTTCTGCACGGGGCTTTAATAATTGCATGGATTTTGGACCACCTGCTGCTGGAGGGTCATGGGTGGGTGGGTGGGTGGAGAGGGATGGTTAAGCCCATTGGATCAAGCTCAATGCAGACACAAACATATCGTCCCCGGAGCGATTCTTTTGTATGTTCATCACTTTAATCACTTTCCCTATCGAACTCGCCATACCTGAAAGGACTTCGTAATTGATTACTTCCAAGGGGATCTCAGGAAATCTGATCCAAACCAAGATTTTGGAGATATTCACTTTCGAAGCTCGAGATTCAGGTCTCCATTTTTGAAGCGTAACATAGTGACCTAATATAATCCACGGGTCTTCACCAAGGACTCTATATTAGTAGTCCTTTGAATAAAATCTGACCATATAATAGCCATTGCCAAGATCTACTGGTGCTGTGTCATACGTTAATTTCCAAAAAACCCTGATTTTATTCTTTAGCACCATGTACCCTACATTTCTTCCAAGAACCTTGAAGATCAACGCCCTTCGATATGGCTTGCACAGGCGCCTCATTACCTCATTAGATATGTTATATTTGGGCCAGAATTTCTTGTTATTCGATGGGTTAATGGGTAGTTCCCACTCCATTTCTTCTGTCTTATTGACCCACTCGTCAAGTTCATCTTCTTTGCCTTCTCTTGTATAGAGTTGATGAACGGGGGTTGGGTTTTTCCATGAGTTTTCGAGTTTGCCCGATTTCCACACATTAGGGTGTGGTGGGGTATTTGAATGATTTTCTTGATCCATCTCCATAGATGGGTTAGAGATGTTTTCGTGAAATTCCACCGGAGATTTCTCAATAGCCAGAACACGTTTGAATTTCTTAATCGCTCTTTCATCCACCACCGTCAGGGGTGGTGGCTGGCCGGAGTTGGCTCCCACCATTGGAAGCCCGAGGGCAGGAAAAAATTCTAAGAAAACAAGAGGCTGAAAAAAGAGAGAAAACCCGAAAAAAATCACTTTAATATCTTTTAACAAGTGATAGATGCATGAGTTTACAAATAATATGTATAACCATCATGATCAAATGACATTTAAATAACTAAAGTCGATAACATTGCACACTTCCTAAAAAGAGTATCAAATCAATTAGTATCGTAAAAACATAAGAATTGTACCATATGTTGAATAAAAGAGTACTATATTGGTGAAATACTACTGCATTGTTGCATTACTTAAGTGTCACGTGATTCATGTCAATTTGCATTTGGCACGCCAATTTCAGTTCCCTTAAGCTTATAATGAAGTGTACAAGCAAAAAGTAACATTTTTTCCCATAATTTTTTGATGATGCCATGTATCACCGGCTAACTTTCACCATTTTTTCACCGCGCCCCCATATTAATAAAGAATAGTTGAAATTAAATCAATTGGACGACGTTAATGAGACAATATTCTCCAGGCGAAGGGTAAGTGAAAAGTGAAAACAAATGAAGAGTTAGTGGATGATGTATAATACTTTTAAATTTTTTGTCAGCACTAAGAGAATCTAAAATAATTATAATATATATGTTTTAATATTTTTAACAATTAAAGGAACTTGAAATTTTATACCTATTGTCTATTATTTACTGCAACTTTTAAAGAAATCTTAAAACATGAATTTGAAAATTATCTGAACAAAAATGAAAATTAAAAGGCATCATAAATGGATTGGAGGGACCAAATAACTTAGAATTGAGGACTATATATATATATATATAGTTATATATAGTTATGTTTGTTATAAGTAAATAGTTATATAAACCCTACTAGTTATATATTCGCATTTGTGGGGAAATGGTTAACTCAAATAGATAGTAAAATCAATAAGACCAACTTATATTTGATCTCATATTTCTTCTATAGGCGATGTGGAGTGGTTGATTAACTCAGGTTCGGTTGGATTTTTACGGACAATTTTCTATGCGTGGTGATAAAAAGTATATGGGCAAAGACCTGTTAGGGATGGTAACATCAGAACATGAAAAAATAATCAAGAAACTAGAAAATTTAAGCCTAAGCATGAAGACAATGACACGAGAATTTTAACGTGGTTCGACATAATTGCCTACAACCACGAGTCAACCTAGATCTACATCTTTATTTCTCAAAGTGAATATGAGTACATCAATAAATTACAAAGTGAGTTCTACTATTTATAGAGTTACAAGAGTAAAAACTCTAATCAAAGTAGGGAAACTAATCTTAACATACTAGGGAATAAATCCCAAACAATTGGGAAATAATTCCATACAAAATAGGACTAGGAATTATGCCAAAATCCGCCAAAGTCCAAAAATCCCACGAAAACACACGCCCACAACACATCTGCCCGTGCCACGGCGAGCAAAATTTACTCGCTGCGCGAGCTTCTGCCCGCCCGCGCTGCAGCGAGAGGAAGTGCTCGCCGCAGCGTGGGCACTTCTTGGGCGCGGGCGCCTTGTCTGCCCCGCCATGTCCTTTTTTAGACTCTTTCTTGACCTCGGTCAAGCCCGACTCTTCTTGATTTTATTTTGACTCATTTTTTTACCCCATTTTGATCTGATTCTACCAACCCCATCAAGATCATTACCCATCCAAACTTTGCAGATCTTTACACTTGTCAAACTAACTTTTCGTTTTACACTTTCTTTTTCTCAACTCCACAAGTTTTACACTTTCTTATATATTAGCATATTTCAACGGGATATTACATCGAAATTTCAGCACATGCCAGGCGCGTGCCATGTTTTAGGACAAATATTTCATTTGACAAACTTAATGGATATTTTGATAATTTTCGTACTTAAGTCCTAAAATATCACATTTTATTTTTTATTTTTATTTTTACTTTCTCTTATTTTTCCTTTTGTAAACTTCATCTTTCCAACATTTGTCTACCACCATCCCCATCTCCCAAACCCAATTCGTTTCTCCCCGATCTCCACCCCAAATCTCGGAAAAATCAACCACCCCTATCTCAAAATATTCCACATGAACAAGAGAAATACAAATAATCTTTTGTACTTGAATGTGTGAAAACTCCCAAATTATATTGTCAAACAATAAAATCAAAATCAAACCATGGGAATAAAACAAAACGATAGTATGAAAAATTAAAAGAAAGATCGCGTGAGAGTAGAAATATGTCTCTATCATTTTTATCCTTTGGCTCCTAAAAACACACCAACTCAATCCCTCCTCTGGGTCGTGTAGCTCCTCTGGATGTATTATTTCAAACAACGTGACGTATGATTTCATATCAATTGACGTATTTTTCTTTATTAATTGATGTATTTATATATTAAAATTGATGTATTAGTACATTAAATGGATGTATTATTTCATACAATGTGATGTATTATTTCATACCAAATGACGTATTTTTCTCTATTAATTGACGTATTTGTATATTAAAATTGATGTATAATTATATTACATGGATGTATTATTTCATTTCAATTGACATATGGTTTCATATTAATTGACATATTTTTATCTATTAATTCATGTATTTGGACATTAATAGTGACATATTACTACATTAAATGGACATATTATTCCATACAAAAGTGACGTACGATTCCATTTCAATTAACGTATTTTTCTCTATTCATTGACATATTTGTACAATAAAAGTGACGTATTAGTACATTAATTAAATGGGCGTATTATTTCAAACAATGTGACATATGATTTCATATCAATTGATGTATTTTTCTTTATTAAGTGAAGTATTTGTATATTAGAATTGATGTATTAGTACATTAAATGGACGTATTATTTCATTTCAACTGACGTATGATTTCATGTCAATTGACGTATTTTTATCTATTAATTGACTTATTTGGACATTAAAAGTGACGTATTAGTACATAAAATGGACATATTATTTCATACAAAAGTGACATATGACTTCATATCAATTGACGTATTTTTCAATTAATTTGTATAATAAAAGTGATGTATTAGTATATTAATTAAATGGAAGTATTATTTCGTACAGTGTGGGGTACGATTTTATATCAAATGACATATTTTTCTTTATTAATTGACGTATTTGTATATTAAAATTGGTGTATTAGTACATTAAATGGAGGTATTATTTAATTTCATCTGACGTATGATTTCATATCAATTGACATATTTTTATGTATTAATTGACGAATTTGGACATTGAAAGTGACGTACTAGTAAGTAAAATGGACATATTATTTCATCCAAAAGTGACGTATGATTTCATATCAATTGATGTATTTTTCACTATTAATTGACGTATTTGTACTAAAAGTGACGTATTAGTACAATAATTAAATGGACGTATTATTTCAAACAATGTGACGTATGATTTCATATCAATTGATTTTTTTTATTAATTGACTTATTTTTATATTAAATTGATGTATTAGTGTAGTACATGGATGTATTATTTCGTTTCAATTTATGTATGATTTCATATCAATTGACGTATTATTATCTATTAACTGATGTATTTGGACATTAAAAGTGACGTATTAGTACATAAAATGGGCACATTATTTCATACAAAAGTAACGTATGATTTTATATCAATTGACGTATTTGTTCAACAAAAGTGACGTATTAGTATATTAAATGGACGTATTATTTCATACAATGTGATGTTTTTAACTTACGTTTGAAGAAAAATGTTTTATACTAGATGTTTTTTGATAACATGTCATACTTTTTCAGAATGATCTATGTGTCTACTTTTACAGTGAAAAAGTGGTTTATGATTCTGGGCATCTTACAGTGCATTATGTACTTTCTCGTGAAGTCGGGCAAAACTGTCGATAAATTTTAGCTTATGTTGAAGTGAAACTTGTTTTATACTAGAAGTTTTTTAATAACGTGTCATACATATTTAGAATTCCCTATGTATCTAATTTAAAAAGAATAAAATAATTTATGATTCCGAGCATCCTACAACACGTTATAGAATTTCTCGTAAGATTGCGCAAAACTATAGAAAACTTTCAGCTTACGTTTGAATAAAAAACTGTTTCATACTAGATGGTTCTTGACAATATGTCATAAATTTAATGAAATTCCTATGTGTCTACTTTGAAACAAAAATAACGGGTTATGATTTCGAATATTCTACAATGCGCTATAGACTTTCTCGTGAAATAGCACAAAACTGTCAATAAATTTTATCTTATGTTTGAAACAAAAACTGTTTTATACTACATGTTTCTTGATAATGTGTCATACATATTTAGAAATCCCTGTGTGTCTACCTTTAATGAGAAAGAATGGTTTATGATTCTAAGCATGCTAAAGGACGTTATAAAATTTCTCGTTAGATTGCGTAAAAACTGTTATATATCAGTTGAAAATACTTGCATTGTGCACTAAATATACGTCGAACATGGTATATGTGTACTGTAGTTGCTGTCATATGAAAGTTCCAAAAAAAAAAAATTGTTCTCGAAATATAGGCAACTTAGATCTCGATTTGTTTCTTTCATCATGGAGAATAAGATGATGTCACTTTTGAACAATTTTGATATCGAAAAAAGTCTATGTAATTGAATTTGTGGTGAATGAAAAAGGGCAAAGAGGAGAGAGAAATGGGAAAGAGAGAACGAGGTGTTGAGGAAGAAGGAGGAGAGAGAAAGGAAACATGGAGAAAGATGATGTGGTGGATCATTTATAATTTTATGTTTACTTGAGAGTATTTTAGTCTTTTAATAGGAAGTAAAGAGTGAGTCCTAAATTCTAATTACAATTGGGGAGTGCAGAGTTTTAAAACATGGAAAGAGACTGATCCCCAAATTGAATTACCAAATGGGGATTTATCTCTTAATTGCTGAAAAATTCCTCAAAAACATCACTTGAAATACCAATTTTAACCTTAAAAATGGCACATGCCTAGCATGTGTTGAAATTCCGGTGGAATACTTTGTCGAAATATGCTAATATATAAGAAAGTGTAAAACCCGTAGAGTTGAAATAAAAAAGTGTAAAAACAAAAATTTGTTTTAAAAAGTGTAAAAACCCACAAAATTCGAATGGGCAAGGACCTTTACCCCAAAAGTACAATTGAAAAGTTTTGAGACTAATTGCATCATTAATATACATGTTTAGATTAGGTTGTACAATATGATGAAAAACAATGCACAAAGTTTAAGAAAATTGAGTGCTCAATTCTTTGCTACGTTTTCAGCATGATTCAAAGTCACGATATCGGTGATAATATCGACAGATGTTATTTCATATAGATCGTGACGTATAAAATTATTATCGGGCAATATGAAATAATACATGATAGGTTGCTAAAAAATTTATATAATTGTAAAACAGATAGAAAACAAAAGTTTCTATTAATTGATATATTGTAAAAGAAAATATCACATTAGATATAAATAAATTGAAGTATAATCTTTTTGTCGAACCTAAATTTGTAATAGAAAAGAGTATATTGATAATTATATCATAAATTTTCAATGTGTATGAAATTATACATCCATTAAATTATATCCCAAAGCATATTTATAAAAATAAATGAAGTTTTGTTCTTGAAGATAATATCTGAGATGCTCTATATTAACTGATATTATAATCGGTAATATCTCTATGGCCGATAATATCATTGTATCGGCGATATCATTCGATATTATCGGATGTCATTGGCGATACGTATAACCTCGGATAATAATAACTAGATATCGTCCTATATTATCGGATATCGGTCGATACTTTCAACTACGGTTTTCGGCCTATGTTACTATCATATTACTCAAATGTCTTGCCCCTCAATTCATTAGCCAAAAATCAGAATTATACTTCTCTGTAAGTTCCATGCTTAGGTTCTTTAACTGTTCATGTGATTAAAGAATTAAAATTTCAGAGAAATAAAATGATCGTTCATGTTAAATTATTTATATTATTTATCTGTTTTAAGCCCGGGAAACAGAGTAGAAAGAGAAGGAGAAATAGTTAAAATTTTAAACATGAATGATCCTTTTACTTGGTGGTTCAACATTGGTGAGGTGGTTCAATAAAGGCAAGGAGAAATAGCTTGAATTTATCCTTGTCTTGGTGGTTGAATTGAATCTACTTTTGTTTAAGCAGGGGAAACAAAGTATTAAGAGGAGGAGAAATAGAAAGAGAAGGAGAAACAAAAGCGAGGTGGTTCAATAATGGTGATATCCTTGCCTTGCCTCCATCTCAAAATTATGTATCAGGGAATATAATTTCTTGGGTGAAGACATTAAACCCTCCTAATCAAAAGTGTCAATTTGTTGAATTTCAGGATTTAAAGTGAATAAAAAAATGTAAAAAAATCAATAGTTTGGGGAGTTCAATGTCCTTACCCCATAATTTATTGGTAAGAATTAAGAAACAAAGTAGATTAAATTCAAGCTTACCTCTGTACTTTACACATTCACCAGATGTAGAAGAAGCTTGAATGAGAGGTATTGTATGCAAACCCTATTTTCTTTGATAATATCAATTTAATTGGAAGAATCCTCGTTTGTCTTTTCTTCTTACATCCTTTTCAGTTGCCAATTATTTTAGGAAATAAGTAGAGAACGGCGTTTAATATGGAAAAGAACGCTTTGCCCCCAAGAAAACGCATTTTTTACGGTATAATTGATTTTGGTATGTGAAAGGGGAGTTTTTTAACATTACGTACGTACGAGTATTATATGCATTTTTACCAACTCTGGTACAAGTGGCTCTGTTCAAGTAATTGATTGTGACAAGAAGTGACTCATGATCATAAAAAGTGTAGATAAGAGTGTGGAAAACTTCTAATCCAGAAACGAACTAATCGAACTTAACAGTATTTCATAAAACGAGCGAATAAAATTTATTATATGATTGATTAAAAAGTAAATAAATTATTTTTATATTTTGCTTTATCAGATTTGGACTGAAATTTCCAGGAAAGGAGATGCATGTAAGTATTTTGATCAAAATTGATATAAGAAACTGTTCACTTAACCTTAAAAGAAATGAGATCTCTCTTTGTATAGATTTCTAAGTTATTTTTTGGATGTACGGAGTATAATAAAAAAGAGTCCAACCAATGATCAATATTTTTGAACAAATCTCTCCTTTTAGATTCGGTCCATCAAAAAATATAGTGCATATAATATTTAGTGTAAAAATCAAATATACCCCGTTAAATTATACCATATACATCACTTCCCCTTAAACTATTGAAATATCAACTAGCCCCTTCATTTTTAACACCATTAGTGATGGAGTCCAACACTTTTAAGTGAGTCAGCAATATCTTTGACAAGTGGATATGTTTTCTTTGTAAACCCAAAAATATCTTTTCTTTGTAAAACCCAAAAATATCTTTTCTTTTCCTCAATTTCCTTCAGTTTCTTACCAAAAATAACAAGATGTTTTCAACTTATTTCTGAAAATTGATCATTGCTATCAATTGAGTAAATATTAGAAGGGCTGGACAAAGTGGTGGTGAGTAGAGACTATATTGATAATGTTGAAATAGAAAATACTTCAAAATTGATTATTTTATGATAATTGATAGTAAATAAATTGATAGTATTGGAATTGAAAATCCTTCAGAATTTCGTATAACTTTTTTCTTCTTCTTTATATAGCATTCGACTTTAATCTTTTACTTTATTTAATTTATTTTCATAAAGTTCGAAAAAGGTAATCATGCATTATATAGTAATTATTCTAACTTTTCTTGCATATTTAACCATGCATGTAAAGTACTACTTAAAAAAAAATTAAAAGTTACTTTTGATTTTACAATCTCTTGATGTATAATAATAAACGTTAATTATCTTCATTTGTTTTTATAAAAAAGATATTGATGTTGCTGACATATAATCTAGTACTTCAAATATCTAACAAACCACATAATAAAAAGATGCACAATATATTTAATAAAAAGGACTAAAAAATTGTTGCTTTATAATCTATTAATTATATTAAATTCCTGTGATTACTCTTATTTCTTATGTCTTTTTTTATTTGTTCTTTTGCCGATATTTAGCAACAAGAAAGTTTTCTCTTTCTTTTTTCACTTTTAATTAGTTTGAGTAAAATTTGAGAACTTAAATTAGTAACACACATTGTATGAAAACATAGTTGCTCCACAAGAAACGAATGATGAATAAAAAAATTTGGTTACATTTTCAGTAGTAGAGAATGATGAATAAATGAAAGAACGTTTATAGTTGTAAAATTCATTACTTTCAAATAGATTAAATAGTAACATTTCATGATGGTAATAAACTGAAAATAATTGGTGATTTCATAGGAAATTGAAGAAAAATGAGAAAAAAGAAAAGGTATTTTTGGGTTTATAAAGGAAATAAATTCACTTGTCAATGATATTATCAACTCATTTGACAGTATAAAGCACCATCATTAACAGTGTTAGAAATGAAGTGAGTAATTGATGAGTGAATAGTTGAGGTGGTAAGTATACGATATAGTTTAAAGGGTATATTGATTTTTACCCTTATATTTACTGATTTAAGTTCATTTGGTTTTAGGGCAAAATGCCCTTCACCGCCTTTAAAATTCACATTTTTAGCACTAAACCTCAAAGAGATTATGCCACCTAGAAAGTTTAAATATGTAGCACTTTACCCCAAAATCAATGTTAAGTAGATATTTTTGCCGAATATTTAGCCACATACATGTCAATCATTATGAACTCGTAAGGTCATAAATGACATCTATCATCTCCTATGTAAATGAACTATGCTTTATAATGTAAATTGGCCCCAAAATTGATCAGATAAGAAGTTAAATTCTAAAATCGGCTTTAAGTTTACTTGAAAATTATGAATTCAGATGCAGCAATTAATGATTTTTAAGGATAAAAAATAACTTTTGTGACCATACAAATAGACAAGGACTAAGACGTGGTTAAAATTCTGAAAAAATTTCACCTGAATATTGATTTTGGGACAAAGTGCCACACATATAAATTTTCTAAGGCGCATAGTCTTTTTTTTTTGAGTTTTGAAGGGGTTTAGTGCTAAAAAGTGAAACTTTAGCCACGTCTTAGTCCTCCCCTAAAAGGTGAAATTTCCAAATAAAGCCCATAATTAATTGCTGCAGAGCCAATTTTATTTGCGGGACTGCATATATTCAAGGTTGCAATTTGTTGAACTCACTCTTATAAAAAATAATTTCAAACTAGTACTTAAATAATTTTCAAATTATTACTTTTAGTGCCACATGTACAAAACTAATTTAGTTGGAAATTTTTATTTTTCCTCTCCTTTTATAGCCCACATAAAATTACTAGTTATAATATTTCTCACTCTTTTTTTTTTATTTTTTATCATTATCTATCTCCATATATTCTTTTTTTTTTTAAAGTTAATTGGTTTTTTTTTCTCTTTTCTATTGCATTAGTTACTAACTACTTATACTTACCCAAAAAAAATTCTACTGACTTATAATAATTAACATAAAATTATATGTGAAATTTATGTTGGCATAATTACAAACAACACATAGTATTCAGAAATTTTTATATTACAAAATAATAAATGAATTACTTATTCTAATTTATAAATTTTAAAGAATTAAGCATTGCATCGAGTGTGTCGATACGAATGTACGGTGGTAACATTCCTGGGAATTTGGTTTCGAACGTCGGGTCCACTCCTTGACGGGATCGAAAAACCGATGGTGCATTCCAGAGTGAAAATTCGAGCACCAGAGACTGGGAACAACCATAATATTGACAAATTGATAGCAAGAAAATAAATTAGGGGCACATTTTTTAGAAGAAAATTAGATATCGAGTGTAGAGAAAGAGAGAGGGAGAGAGAGAGAGAAATAGTGACTAGTTACTCATAAAATAGTTAGAAGTTGGAAAATACTCCCTCCAACTCTAATTTTATTCGAAGAAAATGAAAAGGAAAAATGACTCTTATGGTCCCTCTTCTTTATGGTTTGTCTCACTTTGGTCCTTCATTTAATAAAAATAGCACATTAGTCCCTCTTCTATGAAATATGTGTCACTATGGTCCTTTGTTCCCTTTTTCTTTATTTCAAATTGGCCCCATATTTTTAATCTTTCTCAATTTAGTCTATTATATTTTTAATCTTTCTCAATTTAGTCTATTAAACATTTTATACTTCAAAAATAATCCCTATTCTTCGCTTTTTGCAAAAGATTTTACCAATTGATTAGGCCCAACATGCTTCCGAAATAAAATCAACTTTACATAAATCTATACCTTCTTTTGGCCGCCTTATCGCCGGGTATTCCAAGTCCGCAGTTTTACGGCCTTTCCAACCACACAATCACAACAGGTGGTTCGCAGTCCTTGGCTCCTTCAGCGATACGCACATCCCAATTTCGTTTCCTACCTTTGGGCGTAAAAGGTATTTTCAATTTGTAAATATAATTGGAATTTCGGACAACAAGTTGGACAAAGCCTTTACTTTTATTGATGAAATACAAATTATAATTACATAATATTATTCTACTCCGCTATTGGAGGAGAAAACTCTTAGCCTCTCATAAGAGGACTACTATTGGGAAAATCCCCATACACTCGTGTATGAAAAACTCTAACAGAAGAAAGATTACAAATTTTCTATGAATATTTGTATTAATGGAAGAGTTGGAGAAGTTTTCTGATATCCTCCATCTGCTTTTGAACTTCCTTCTTATAGGCCTTGGTTTCGGATTTCAAAGTCGGATTCCAAAACCTCCTTAATTTTTAGACATCATTGCTTACGTCTAACTTTAATAATGCGCTTGGGTCCCTGTGTTTGCCACTTTGTCTTCCACACTCGTCCTTTTTACAACTGTTTTCTTTTCCAGCCGTCCCCTTTAATCAATCATATGATTGATTCTTCAATTATTGTTCCTGATTATTTAGGCCTTTTTCTTTTACATGATTTTACCCTGGTTTGTGAAAACTCCGGGGGTAAAACTTCTTCTTTCCCTTATCCTTGTCGGATTCGGGTTTTATCTTGGTAACCCTTATCTTTGTTCCAAATAAAGGTTTTTCTTGAAACTCACAACTTGAACATTCCCGGTTGTGCCATTGATCAACATGCATCATATTGCAGGCCTTCTTCCTGGTAGCTTCAGTTGCTGGTAATTTGTTTTCCCAGATCGGCGTCCTCTTTTGTTCAAAGAGCTTCTCTGCGAATTCAGTATTTTTCCCTGTCATGGAGTTTAACAGGAATGATCCGTTCATGGAATTTGAAAATATTTTGAGCGGAATTTTGACCTTGTCCATCTCTGTGAGACAGACCCACATTCTCCATGCTCTTCTGATGGAAATATCATCTTCATTGATGGTACTGACCAAAGGAGCTTCACCTGTTGCAACCTTAACTCTGTTGTAGGCTGCTATATCTGGTCTCTGTAACTTGATGAAATGAAACACCGGATGAGACGCTTTTTCTGCAATCTCAGGTGCTGCTGAAATAAACTTTAACTTCAGAATATCACCCTTTTTCAGGTGTTGGTTGTTTTGCCATGAATCGTACACGGCACTTGAAATCCAATCCGAAAGTTTTGAAATCTCTGGAAAACTTGGTGACATAGTACGGATTGAAGCTAACACCCCAAAATCATACCATTCTCGGACCTCTTCTGAATTAGATCCTTCCTTCATCCACAACCTAGGATATTTCCCTGATATTTCTATCAAGAACTTATTAGGATTTATTCCTTTTCTTGAGATTAATTTTTCCCAAGAACGCTGATAAACCTGCCAATGCAAATTAATCTTGTCAGTATTAACCTTAGAGGTGCCGGTCTGTGGCCTAAGGTTAATCTATCCCTCTTTTACCCCAGAGGTGGTGGATTGACTTGAACTAGTAGGAGCTTGCGCTTCCTTTTGTTCAACCTTTTCCGTTTCCTCAAAATTTGAGAATGGACTTGTGCAAGTGGTATTTGAATCCACCGCTCCGGGTATAGAGCCCCGTTTTCTAAATGCAGGTTTCGAGTCCTGCTCTCGTAATTCCCGAGTCATCACTGAAGATGATGCCTTTCGAATTGGCTCTTGTAATGTAGTCCATAATTGAGTCATAGCATACATTGTTACCTTGATTGTGTTCGAGACTGTGCCCAGATCAGCTAGTTGTACATGGCCAGCTGCCTTAGCGTTAGCTGATAACTGTCCAAACTTTTTGTCAAGCTCCTCAAGGTTTTCCCTGAGATGCCTGTATCTCGTGATGATGGAATTAGCTTTAGTTACTTCCATCTCTTGTCAGGAAATCTGCAAGAACATTTTCATGAGATTTCACAATAATAATATCAAAACAATAATATTGACATTCAGCTTGCCATATGATAATACATGCTTTTTCAATTTTTGATTCAAGTTTATTTTTCAAAAAATCTTTGGCATTCGTATTATCAACTTTTAAAGTAAATTCTTGGGCTAATAAGAATAATGACCATTTTTTAAAAGCCTTCCGAACAGCAAAGAATTTCTTCTCATTTATATGCCAAAGATTGGCTTGTTATTCGGTGAACAATCCTCCTGCATATCTACAAGGTTCCTCTCCTGTAGTTGTCTTGTTCATGAGCACTGCTGCCCATCTATAATCATTGGCATCTGTATATACTACCAAATCATCCTTGTCTTGCGGTATTGCGAGTTTAGGCAAGTTATTGCAAACTTGTTTCAACTCACGAATTCTTTGAGTGTGAATTTCTCCCCACTTCCATTTCGTGCTTTCCGTTTCTTTTAAAAGAGGTCGGAAATCCTTTCGGTATCTTGCCAGATCTTTGATAAAGATACCTGGAAAGTTAACAACTCCCAGAAAGCTTTGAGCTGTTTTTTATCTTTCTGAACATTAGAAAAATTGCGGATTTTGTCCACTATATGTTCCTGGAGTTCAATACCTGTCTCGTCAAGAATACCAAGAAATTCAATCATATTAACTACAATTATTGCTTTCTTTTCTGAAAGCACTAATCCTTCCTTAAAACATGCATTCAAAAATATTTCAAGATGTTTAATATGTTATTTCATATTTCTAGATGCAATTAAGACATCGTCAATATAGATAAACATAAACTCGAAATAATCTTTAAACAGATTATTCATCTTTCTTTGATATATCTGGGGTGCATTTGCTAATCCCATTGGAAGAACATTCCAGATATATTGACCTTGCGGAGTAGAAAATGCCGTATATTTTCTAGACTCCTTTTCCATCTTAATCTGATAGAAACCAGATTTACAATCGAATTTTGAAAACACTTTAGCATCTTTAATGCACTCAATTAAGTGTTCTCTGCTGGGAATGTAGTAACCATCAAATTCAAGTATCTTATTGATACCTTGATAGTTGATCACTAATCTTGCCTTTCCTCTTTTTACCTCACTACGGTTTCTTACCAGAAAACCAGGACTACTGTAAGAAGAGACTCTAGGTTCTATGAGTTTAAGATCGATATGCTCTTTTATGATTGTTTGCATATCCTTCTTATCCACCATGTTCATCTGGATTGGCTTGTATCGAACATACTCATACTTTCATTGTTCTTTTACTTTCAGAGTAGCTTCGATCTTGTTTTTGTCCCACCAAGCCAAAGGATTCTCATTGAAGTTCCTTTGAATTAGTCGTTTAACATTTTCAAGAGAAAGTAAATTTTCTTCGTCAATGATATCCATGGGCTTGTTCTGTAATTCATTCTTAAGAAGTTGTATTTCTTCTTTAGACTTTTCATAACAGTGTTTGCCCTCACTTTCAATTAGACCATGCAGTCTAAAAGATAATAAAGCTTTTCCAAATCTCCTTTTATCCTTCATTTTGGGATGACTTAATTTGGAATCAGCCATAAAATCACCATATTTGTTGCAAAAATTAAGGGGCATTATTCGATTAAATGCCTTTGCTAATCGCATAACCTGTATATTATGACCACAATTTGTAGTAAAGACTAACAAGTTCTTGTGGTTATCTTGCACATATCTTGCAAATGTCTGAATAAAATTATTATCCAGCAAAATATCTGTTCCTGTATCATGAAAATAAATAGGTGGAAGTTTTACCTTGTACCAAGGGGTACCTCCGGCTCCTACTATCATGATATTTGCTTCTCGTATTCCTTTATTGAGAAGGAGGATTTTTTTGAGAAAAATCCCTCCCTGCAATAATAGGCAATGATTCCATAGCATTGATAGAAAAAACACCAGGTTTTGCTGTACAAATTTCTGAACCCGAATCAATATAAGCTGCAAAATATTCTGACTTATATTGTTCATATAACATGCCTATAGATATGTATATAGAAAAGGAGCCGGTCATTTATTCAACATGAATAACATGCCCATCCAAGCTAAATTCCATCCCTTTTCCTTTTCTTCCCCAAGGTTTGTGTTCTTCAAGGAAGCTTAATCCCAAGGTGAAAATCCCTTGGTCTCGTCCTGCTACTCCCGTAACATATACTTCATAGCCCGCCATTTCTAACAAAGCTTCGTATTTGCCTGTAGTAGACTGCTGCAAGTAATATAAATTATCACAAGGAAAGTAATTATCTTTCTTTGTAATATCAAATATTGCTTGCACTTCTTTCCATCCTTCAGGGCATTTAATTTTTACATTATCTACCCGAATAGCTTGAAGAGTTGAATCTTCAATCAATTCTTTTTCTTTTAAACTCCTAATCCTTTCTTCTGAAAATGACATTCTGCTATTAAAATCTGTTCTAGAACTCATTGAGCGATCTAGAACTGGATGGTCTCGTATTAAGATATCCACACCACCAATCCTTGGTATTTGGATGGGATCGGGTGCCATTACCTTAACAAATTCCTTGAAAATTCTTGGAATTTCTATATACTCTTTCCTGATAAACAAATCAGAATGATGTGTATTGGAAAGTGCATATGCAATTCTATATGTAATAGAATATGGTCTATTTTCTTCTTTCATAAGATCAGTTCTTTTGAAATCTTGATGAAGGGTTAAGACTCTACTGAAATCTTGGTCAGCTAGGTTATATGCAATTCTAGGATGAATATCAAACATAAGTTTGCCTGCATATAAGTTTCCTACCATTGTACCAAGACAACCATCTCTTAAGTTATTAATTCTTTTATCCATTATAGATAAATGTATAGAGAATTAACACCTTCTTTGAAGGTAGCTTTAATCACTACTTCAATGGTTCCCATGTGGATCAATTTCATAGTATGGGCCACTTCTTCTTTAAGCCTACTTAATTCCTCCAGAATTTCTTCTTTGGGAATAAGTTGCATATCCATCACATTACCAGTTAGTTCCATAGGAATTGCAAATTCCCCAGAACTTACTTTATACGTGATGTTGTGCCGTCTTTGATTTAAACCTATTTGATTTAGGATTCGGCTAACTCCACTGACTCTAAAACCATCATATTTTTCGATGTTAGAGTCTTGTCTCATTATCTTTTCCATGGTTTTATTTGTGATAGATGCCCAGGAAAAGAAAGCTGATAGGCTATCCGATGTTTGGATCCTATATCCTTCGTTGACTTTAGTCTGATTCGGTTGAAGTTCCATCAGAATCACTTTCAATTTCTTCCTCATAGACACTTTTATCTGAGGGTATACTGGTACCAAATCGCCATAGAAAACTACATCCAGTATGTCCGCAGTGGCTTCAAATTGTTTTATCTTGCCATTCTTTTGAGGACAATCTGGTGAAATGTGGCCACGAGCTCCACATGTCCAGCAGTTACAATCTTTGAAACTTTCATTTGTCCGGGTATGTGCCCGTTTGAAACTTCGTCTTGTGAGGGTTTTTTCGTTGGATTTTTGAGATCCTTGGGAAGACACCTTTGTCGGTCCAGATCTCTGGCCAGATTTATAAGATCGGGCTTTAGATTTAGACCACCAAGACTTTCGCCTGAAAGAAGATCGCCTTTTGTTACCACTGATGTTATCAGAGCGTATAAATTGTTTTCTCTTCTTTCTTTCCTCAATTGATTCTCCAATAATTTTTGGAAAATCATTATTATCACAACAAAGAGGGGTTTTCTTAATTTTTCCTCTTAGCCTTTTCATGTTCTTTTGGATAGCGGCTTGGTGACACCAGTCTTTTATATTGTCTTTCAAGAAAGACATTCGTCCAGCGACTGTATCAATTTTCCCTTCCGGAACCTTGTAGGAATGGATTAACATTTCCCTCCAAGGACTGCAAATTTTTGTAAAGAACATAGGTGCAACAATTTCTGCACTAACATCTGCATTGAAGAAATATTTTCGAAACCAATAGATGTATTCATCTATTGCACAAATATTTCTACATTCAATACCATAGAGTTCTTGTGAGTACTCTCTAGTTTTTTCGGTATTATTTTTACCGAAGTATCCATTTCCGATAAAATGTAATTTGATTAACCTCCCGAATCTATCAGCAATTGCACTTTTAGATTCTCCGGCTAAAACTTCTTGCTTAGATGTCTCCAAGGTGCGTTCCCAAGCCACCTTTACTGATCCTTCTAAGCTTAACTCCATTAATCTAATGAAATTTTCTTTGTTGAGTTCCAATGTAGTGGTGGCTATTTTCATAGCTGCTATTCATTCATCGATTAATTTTTCGATGTTTCTGAAATCGATAATATCCAAATTTAAGATAGTACCATATGGGTACAAGGGTTGTGACATAGTCCTTGCCCAGGGTGTATTTTCTGGTACCCTTTTTGGATTTCTAGCGTGATTTGCTCTAAACGTTCCTCCCAAAACTGCGGGGGTTGTGTTTATATGTAAATCATCGCTTTCATGCATTGGTTCATGATAAGTCCATATTTTACAGTATTTTATGCCCCATTGTGATATGATTTGATCGTTACTTTGATCACTTTTTATCCCTCATAATGCTTTGATTGGTATAGATTTTGTTTTGTAGGATACAAGTTGATTTACACATGAAAGACGAGAAAGGAGATCCAAATTGAGCTTGAAATTGAAGAAAGAAACAAAAGAAGATAGTTGATGAAAGATTTTACACAATGCTCATATAGACACGAGATTTTCGTCAACTTAAAAGCCTAATCAGATTAAGGTTTCTTCTCCAATATTGTAGAACATTGTCTTAGCTTCACGTAGCAACTTGAATCACCTTAATCTGACATCTGTAGGGATAGTTATGATTAAAATACGAAAACTGCGAATTCAGCGTGAGACGACCGCGGCACAGGACCGCGGTCTTGATTCGAAAAAATGCTTCACACTTTTTGTGCCGCGGCTCAGTGCCCTGCTGCCCTATTTTTTATATCCGCCGTTTTTGGTCTTTATAAGGCATTCTTCACTTATCAAAAGGAAAGACATGCTCTAAAACAACAAGGGGAAGCCATGGGAAGTCCTAAGGAAGCTTGAAGAGCCATCATCATCCTCATCATCATCATTTTCATCATCAAAACTTGGATTCACACTTTATAATAGGGAGTAATTCAACTCTTTCTCTTGATTAGTATTTCAATTATGTCTTGTAGAGTTGTTGAATCACTTGTTGTTGTGAATACTTTGTGATGTTTAGTGTTTAATGAATCATTAATTTCCGGATTTATTACATTCTTGTTACATGTTTGATTTTGTGCTTAATGCTTAATGCTTACATATGCTTGATCACCTTGTGTTTGATAAAATGCTTTGTCTTGAGACCGAGAGGAGATAGATAAAGGGAGATCGAAAAATCAATCATCATAACGTAACAATTGACTAGAGATAGAATCGATTGCGTTGTGTGGCTTTTTGTGATAAGATGACCCGATTGAATGTAGGATCTTCGTAAACAAGGAATTCCTTTGAACCTAAATGCATGTTAGTTAATTCAATCTTCACTATAGAGATATAGGAAGTTGTTAACTAGTATAGGCTTGTTATTTCAAGAGATTGAATAATAAATACATTAGGGGGTTTCGCCATAACAAGAACGTTCTAAGAATCCAGATAATTGAGAGTTCATGAACATAGAATAGAACATAGTAGGATCATAACCCAATCACCTCTTTCCATTCGATTTATTATCTTGTTTATCACATAGTTGTCTTTGATTATTTTCATAGTATAATCAACCATCATCTTATAATTTGATTTAGCTTAGAGTTAGATAATATAGCAATTACGAGCATTGAATCCAATTGTCCCTGTGGAGACGATACACCCCGGGCTAAATAGTCCACTTTATTACTTTGCACGACCTAGTATACTTGCTAGGATTTCGCGTGTCAGTTCATTCGGTGGAGGATTATGTGATGCGAAACTTTCTCCTGGCGCTGGTAACGTCAGGACTGATTCGTTGGCTTTAACATTAGCCAATTCTATGACCGCTAGTTGAGAAAAAGATTCAGCTAGCTCTTGAAGTTCAGAAGGATCCACTCTTGATATATCCATACTATTTTATATTTCTTAGTATATCAATGAGCAGTTCTTCCTGAGTCTTAGGCTTCGGAATTTCCTTAGCCTTTCCTTTCTGATGTAGAAGAGGTACACGTCCAAGTGCATCACCGATTCGGTCTTTTCTTTATTTAGACGTACCGGTAATACCTTGTCTTTCTTTCAGATCTAGAACTATTGTCTTTAGATATGTCATAGATCTACTTAGATCTGGAAGAATCTTGAGGACTTCCTCAAGTTTCTGGTTCAAGTTTCCAATTTTCAAAGTTAGATATTCTAGCCTATGTCCGTAATCTTGAACTGTCTTTTGAATCTCTTTAAGATATTTAGAAAGCTTAGAGGTATCCGGTTCAATTTCATTCCAATTCATAATGTCATACGAAGAAAAATTTTACCTATATTTGGTTTCCCAGGCCATTTTCCCTGGATCTCTGCGAGTTGAACATTACTCCCAAGATTACCAATAAACTTGTCCTGAAGAGCTGACTTCCTTTAATAGTATCTTAGCTCATCTGTACGTCTAATTCTGCCACAAGTATTTTTTCTCTGGCTATCTCTTGTTGGATTGCGGTTCCAGTCCTTAATGCCTTTCGGATTAGGATATCGATCCGCTTATCCCTTTGTGTTTCCAGAATCTGGAAATACTCCTTGCTTTCTTCATAGATCGAACTATTGTTCAGTTCCGTTCTTTGTTTAACTCTCCTCCATTTAGGGCTAGACTAACTTTTATGTAACTAATTTAAATATTTCATCAATAAACCTAGGCTCTCATACCATTTTTCAAGAAGGATCCTTCTTTTGCATTAATGGGTATATATAAAGATTATTTTTCTTTTTATGAGACTATTCTTTGAGAATAATCAAAACCTAAGTACTTATTCGAAATAATAATTTTCAATAAAACATGGGAATGACTTTACTGATACGAAATTAATAACCTAAGGGATTTAAGTGATACAATTATGACACGAGGGACTTAAGTGATACAAATTGAAAAGATGGGGGACTATAAAGGTTATTTTCTCAAATGAAAATATAAGATGTTAAAAAAAAACATAAGCAACAATACGAACATTATACTTAAATTGTTGTTTTCTATATAGCATTAATATTAGTTTGTAAATTAATTAAAAAAACTTATGTTTATAACTTTATACTAATTAATCGTAGTGGCACAATTGATGCATGTGCTTAATTATTTAAAATTGATAAATTAAAAATTTATTTATTTATTATTTTGTAATATGAAAAATTTCTCAATACTACATGTGTTGTTTGAAATTATGGTAACATAAATTTTACAAATGATTTTATGTTAATTATTATAACTAGTTAGAAATTAGTGCAATAGAAAAAAGAAAAGCAAAAAAAAAAAGAAAAAGAATTTTGGAGAGAGTTAAGGATTAAAGATGGTGAGGATTATTATAACTAATAAATCCATGTGAGTTATTAAAGAAGGAAAAAAAATCAAAATTTCAACTAAAGTACACATGGCAATAGCTGTGGCACTAAGAGTAATAGGTTGGGAAATATTTTTTAAATAATATTAGTTTGGGAATTATTTGTCCTCATAGTAATAACTTAAAAAAAAACTCACGTGAAATCCAAATGGAATAATAAGATTCTCTTTTGGTGTCCATCTATGACCCTCTTCTCTTCTAATTTTAGTGTTTTATTATTGTCGCTTCATTTAAAATTTATTTAAACTCCTGATATGTTCCATAAAAGGCTGTTTGGTTATGTTTATTTACAAATATATATATATATATATATATATCATCATTTATGTACCACTGTAATACCATATTTTTTAAATTTTGGTTTAAGGAAAAGAAAACACAAGGAAAATAATTTTTCTTTTCCCACCATATAATAGTTTTAAATAGTTTATAAGAAGATCTAAAAAGAAAAATTCTTCTTCAAAAATCTAATTTGAAATTCAAACTTATGATTTACTCCATAGTCAAATTTTCACATTGTGCTTCCTAATTCAGTTAAAGACATTATCCGAACTCCCCAGCCCTATAAAAAACATAATTACAAAAAACCCTAATCGTCTTTTTCTACTCTTTTTTTCCGCCGACGATGACTTGGTGAAGCAGACGCCTCTATCACCAATGTTGCCACTACCATTGTCGGCGGAATGAGTTGGAGCACCTTCCTTCAAGTTGTGTATCCCAGCTTCTAATCTGACGAGACGGAGATGGATCTGACGAGATGGAGGCGGATGATACATTAGATTTTATATATTTTAGTTTAGTATTTTGTTTTCTCTCTTGAATGAGAGTTTCTTCTCTCTTGAATAAGAGTGTGGTCTTTTGCACAAGAGTTTTCTTGTGCTCGTTTGTTATTCCTTAAAATTTGTTATCTTGAAGGAATTTGATATTTGGTTCTTCAATTGTTCTTAACTACAACGTTGGAGTATTATAAATTGTATTGTTCTTGATGTTGTAAACTTTTTATTGAATAAAATAAAATGAGCGTCCGCTTATTTTTAAGAAAAGAGAAAAGACATAATTACATCAAATAAACAAAATAATTTCACCATTCCATTTCTTTTTTACTCGCTATTCATTTTTTCAAACAAAAAAATGAAAAAAAAGAAAAAGAAACAAAAATTAACCCCCCTCCCCAAAATCATCACCACACCCCATCACCATTGTCGGTTCCGCAACCTGTGGCCAACGCCTTACTGTTGCCACCACCACCATTATTGTTCCACCGTAACCACCACCACGGTCGCCACCGCCACCGCACCACCATCACTACTACAATCATCATCGTCGTCATTGAAAGTGTTGTATGCCCGGCGAGCCATATGTTGTCTTGATCACTGGATCATAAACACTATGTCAGTCTTACCATTTGTATTATATCAAAAATGTTGGAATGCTTCTTTATTGTCAACTGCTCAGGGGAGTATAGATAAAGATACCATGGATTACATTTGTTTTGGGGAGGCGGTCGGGATACCTATGTAATGCCCTCAAAGACCATAATCCTAAAATACATTCCAAGTCATAGAAGCTATGAGATGTGGGATATCACTGGCCTCGTCAAGACTTGTTCGTGGGTGTAACTCTTATTAGAGGTTGATGTGTTCCATTGTCAATGATTGGCGAGTCAATACATACACGAAGATCCATGCTTTGGAGAAGTGTGGGATTGAACGGCTCCGTAAGAATTCCTCGTTGGTGTTGTCGAACTTTGAGTACTTGGGTTTCGTAGTGTGAGATAATCCTTAGACCTGAGATGTCATTGGAAAGGGTACTACCCGCTGTACTTTGATATGCATATGCACTCCAGCAGTGTCATACGACGTGTATGTTCTGTATAGTCTGGTAGTACCGAGGAACAAGTGACAATTGTCAAGGGATCCATCCAGTGCTGCCTGCCTGGTGTTTCCTATGCTGTTGAGTGAAACTGAATGATCGAAAAAGTCTCTGGCTAGAGCATAGTCATATAAGAGGGATTGTTAATCCCTTCTTGGAAGACCGAATCATTAGTGGAACCAACATAGTCATAGTTTCCGAGGCTACTAGGGTTTCGACCATCGCCAAACCCTAATCCTTAGACAAAAAAAGATAGAGGGATTCGACTCGCATAAAGATTGAAATCTGGATAGGTTTGCTTTTCATCGTTAACATCTAGGAAGTCGTGGCAACGACATCGATCCACGACCGATAGGTGCCTTGGGTTAATTGGTGAAATTAATCCAAGGCCTAGTTAATTATTGTGAATAATTAATCTAGCCTATGGAATGACTTATTGCTAGCTTGTTAATGAGCCTAAGGTGTCACACACTTAACTTAGTGTAGTACCTATTGGCTAGTTAATTCTTTGTGAATTAATGGAGAGATTAATTAATTGGAATTAATTAATATGAAAAAAGGAATAAACTAACTAAGTGGTCTTAATTAAATAATTGTCTCATAATTTAATATTGAAATATTAAATTGGGAAAGACTAGTTAATTAATTAGTGGTCTAATTAATTAGTGTGTGAAAGAGGAAAATATATATATATATATATATATATATATTAATACACATTAGACGTGTATATGTATGACTTTGGTGTAGGATTTTTTTTCCACCAAGACACACACACACACACACATATATATAATATCTTATAATATATTTGGTAGATCTATTCTAATTAATTAGATGATTAATTGATATGAAAAGATCTTATAAATATATTAGGATAGATATTATGGATATGGTAAGATCTATTTAATTAGTTAGTTCACTAATTTTAGGGAAAGATCTTATTTGGATAGATCTTATACATTTCGGAAGGATCTCAAATGTATGGAAAGATCTTGTTTGTTAATTAGTGGCTCTAATTAACTAAGGAAGAGAAATAAGATGAAAGAAAAATTTGAGATCCTTCCCAAATATATAAGATCTATCCAAATAAGATCTTTTCCTAAAATTAGTGAACTAACTAATTAAATAGATCTTACCATATCCATAATATCTATCCTAATATATATATAAGATCTTTTCATATTAATTAGTCATCTAATTAATTAGAATAGATCTACCAAATATATTATAAGATATATATTATATATATATACATGGAATATATATATATATACACGCCTATTATGGGCGTGTATGTGTATGTGTGTGAGTTTGACATATATATATGTGTGTATTGATATTTTATTCTAGGGTAATCTAATTCATTCTACACAATTTTGATTGTGAAAATTCTTTCCATCTTTTTTCTTCCACCTCTTTCACATTTATTTCTTCCAACTTATGTGTTGAGTACGAATACCGCCAAAATATATTCCTACCCTTTTTCTGATCATAAGCTAAAATTCAATATTCTCTTGGCTAGCACTGATGGAAATAATTGAGGTATGAGTTAAGGTGTGGATAAACTTAGAGGCGCAACACTTGGGGCGCTAGAGCAAATCCATCCAGAGAGTTGTAGCAGGGAGTTGCTTAAAAAGACATTGTTGATTAAGTTCTTTAAGAGGTAAACACGTGAAAACTCACTTTTTAGTAAGTTTTTTGAATCCGATTGTACCATGTCTACCTAGCCCTAATTTCGAGGATGACGAATTTTGTTTTTATCCATGTGCTTCCGCTGCGCCTACGTCCCCGTGGGCTGTACTGATCCCAACACTGGTATCAGAGCCAAGGTTTTGACATGGCTCAGATTCTTTCTATGTGTTTGTGTTTATATGCGTTAAATTTGTTTTATCGCATGTAAAATGAATTGGATTTTCTGATTTTATTTTTGGACCGATCAAAATCGTTTAAATCTGAAAAATGGATTTTTCGAAATCTAAAGAAATTCCATTTTTTTTGTGAAACTTGGATTGCTGTGTTTTTGTATTGAGAAATAGCACTTGGGATTCACGCATCGCTGTATACTGAAAGGTGACAGAAAACAGGCTTGATCTCATGACTACGCTCACGCGCCGTCACGTGTACACCCGTTGCCATCGTCATTCGTTAACAGAAGTGCGTGAACCGGGGTCACACAACCCCACACGCGTGAACCGCTGTTATGCCACCGCCTCGGGCGGCACTGTCCGACAGTGCCACCGCACGCAGTGGTGATATTTCTTAGGTAGTGCGGCTGTTGCCTCCTCGTGATCACATGGCGGCCCACTAGGGTTGGAACCCTAGGATTTTTCCAATTTTTGATAAATTGCAATTTGGCCCTGTGGGGCTATTTTTCAATTTTATGTTTTCGGTTGAAAATACAATTGAATATATTTTTGGACTTGGGCCTAAAAATGGATTTTTCAATGACGTGGGATTTTATTTAAATTTTGAAAAGACGAAATAAAATTGGTATTTTATTGATTCAAAATTAAAATAAAATTGAGTTTTTTTGAAAAAAAAAGGGTTCTTCATGGATTTTCGAAAATAGGGTTTTTATTTATATTTTGAAAGGACAAAATAAAATTTGTATTTTATTGACTTTTAAAATTAAAATAAAATTGACTTTTTGAAATTAGGCCCTTATGTGATTAAATGAAGAGTTGAGCTTCTTTACGGAGGTTGAAAAAATATGAGTTTTATTTGAATTCCAAGTATGAGATAAATTTGGTATTTTATAGACTTTGGAAATTGAATAAAGTAAATAATTTTTAAAATTGGGCTTTTTCGGATTAAATGGAAAAGTGGACTTTTTCATTGGTTTTTCAAAACATGTATTTATTATTTAGTTCTTGGAAAATTAATATGATATTAATTGATTCCAAGAATAGAATGATATTAGAGTTTTTGGAAATTGAATTAATTTTCGGATTAATGGAAAATTATGATTTTCCATGGGATTTTCTGAAATTTATTTTTAGAAAATAATTAATTGGCCCACTAATTGAATTAGATTATCTTTAATTAAAATCGATAAATTTATGTTTATGAAAGCATGATGCGAGCATGTATTATGTGATTATGTGGCGATCCGGGTCGAGCCATAGACTAGTCGTTTTAATTTGAGGCCTGCATGCCAAGTTTTCTTTTTATGTACATGAGAGGGTGAGGTTTCCTTTTCTCTTATATTTTTATAAATTGAAGATGGAGATGAAGACATCTTGAAGACGAAGTTGGAGACGTTCAACCTCGAGGAGCTGTGAAGACCTTAGTATAGGGTCCGAGTCCTTACATTAGATTGGTCAACACCTTGATGGCTCAGGGTGTTTTAGGATTAGCTTGACTAGGATCACATTTACTGCTTTATGTATAGCATGTTCATTGTTATTTATCACTTATATCTTATGTATGATGTGCTGTGTTGCATGATCACCTAAGAAAGATAAATAACTACAAATTGGTGAGACCTTGCATGTGAAAACCTCATATTAAAATATTAAGTCCATGAATGGAGAAATTGGGTTTTGGAAGCTCCTTGATTAGGTCCAGTGCCTACCATCACTAAATGTGAGAGGGAATAGTGCGAGGCTTGTCATCATTGTCTCACGAGTTGTGGAATGGTGGCAAGATTAAGTGTACTAATCTCACATTTAAGCATTCTATATAACAATGATGTTATATTAGAAGAGCACACGGGTTTCAGTTTCGCTAAGGAGTCGTCCATAAGTCGTGGGACCACCTGGCTACTGTTATGCTGTGAGAATTTGATGGGTCGAACTTAAACGCAGACTAGTGTACAGTTGCATTGTGTTCTCGGGACATACATGAAATGTGAGGCAAACATCTTGAGAACCACTTGGATGTGGATGGGGACATCACGCCTGATCAAATGTTACCGCCTAATGTCTCACGAGTCATGGAATGAGGTATGGGACATTTGACGTTCTAGCCCGCTGGAAATTGTGACATTTCCCGTCTTCTGTCAGTGGGGTGATGGAATTCGAAAAGCAGTTGGAGCACACGTGAAGTTAAAATTTCCATAATTTCATGGGGATATAATCCATGATTGAATGCTAATATTTTTCCATTTTCGGAAAGTAACAGTCAAATGGCTAAAACTCCACTCTCGGTAATCCTTGAAACTAATAAGCTAAATGGCTCGAACTTCCCTGACTGGTCCCTCAACCTCAAGATTGTGCTGCAATCTGAAGGTCATGACTATGTCTTAACTCAGCCTATTGAGCCTGTCCCTGAGGCTGCCGCTCCAAGGGCTACTAGTGATGCGCATGAGAAATGGTACAAAGACGATATCTATGTGCGTTGTCTCATTCTGGCCTCCATGACTAATGAGTTGCAGAGGCAGTCTAAGACTATGGAACAAGCATCGAAGATTGTTTTTGCACTAGAAGAGCTATATGGTGTTAAGACACGTTGTGAGAGGTTTGCTATCTCTCGCCAGTTGTTTAGAGCTTGCATGACTGAAGGAACATCGGTCACCGACCATGTGTTGAGAATGATTGCCTTAGTGAACAAACTTAATGACATGGAGGTGCCGATAAATCCTGACATGGCTATTAATTTAGTCCTTCACTCACTCTCTTCTGCCTACGATCCGTTGGTAGTGAATTTCAACATGACCCAGCTGGTTGCCACTCTTCCAGAGTTGTTGGACATGTTGCGCACTACTGAGGCAACGGTCAAGAAGGCTAAGCTTGTGCTGCTTGCTGACACTTCTTCATCTCCTACTTTTGATAAAAAGAAAAGCAGATGGAGAAAAAAGAAGAAGAAGAAGAAGAAAAAGAAGGGCAACAAACTGCAAACAAAGGGTGGTATCGAAAAAGGGAAAAGTGGGAAGTGCTTTAACTGCAAGAAGAAGGGACACTGGAAAGATCAATGCCTTGAGCCTCCTCATGAACGCACTAAAGGTACATTTGTTGTAAAAGTTAACTTGTTAGTTAATTGTGCTTCTTAAAATGTTATGACACTATAAGGGTAATCACTTGTGTAATGGATTGCAGATGGTGAGAACAAGAAAGGAACAAAAAAATAAGGTCGTGGTCCTGAAGACGCCAAGGAAGCGTTTATCATAGCCAAGGCTGAAGGACATAGAAATCATTTACTTTTTCGCTTTTTATGAGACATTTTTTTTGGAATAATATTTTTTCATGTTTTGAATTAATGTTATGAACCATGTTTTTCTCCACCTTGGTTTATGGGTAGAGATTCAATGTTTTTATTAAATACGTTTTATTATTTATGGTTCTACAATGAATTCTTATGACATGCCATATTCACAACATTTGACTCATATGACACAACAAACGAATGCAATGATCTAGCTGCCAAGGTAATAACCTAGGCTAGTATATTAATCTATTGGACATAGAATAATGAGTGTAACCCTAAGTTGATCACATAAGATGTGACATGTAAACTACACACATTAAGGATGCGAGAGGTATTGCTTATATCAAGCAAACAATGGGAGGAACTGAGGATTAGAGATCCTCTTGTCCTGTGTTTATGAGTATCCTAAGGAAACTTGGTTGTTACACATTGAAACGAAAGGGATTGTTTCATAATATCCTACCTTCAAGGTGAAGTAGTTCTTTTATGAAAGTATGAGGATAGTAATAGAACCTGGAGACTCGATAAACATAAACACCACTGGTAGTTAAAATGGATAGACTAGTAAATCTTTAAACCTATCAACACAAGTTCCATACCCTTCGAGCGAGAAATGCTGACGGGGGATATGACGAAAGTGAAGAGGTCTTGACAAGTAGTGGGAGCCACCCTAAAGCGTAACTGCTCCAAAGATCAAGCTATGGATTGTGTCTTTTCAGAAACTTAATTCTAGAGGTTAATAGGTATACAACTTGCATGTTAGTATCATATGTTGGCAAAATTGCATGAGTAATGTACAAGTGATCATCATCTCAATTTTCCAAAATGGACTTAAAAGGGAATAGCACCCCAATTGCACGTTTAAATATGTGCGGGCCATTGGGTTGGTATAATCTTTTTGTCCAAACACATAGATAATATGTTGACTAAAGTTCAACAAGGAAGAATCAAAGGAGATTCTTCCTTTAAGAGCATAACCGAAAGGTACATGCATTTCTATGAGTTTAAATTGGTGTTAACTAATACATCTCATGTATTAAGTCAAACTCCTAATTGATCCAATGGATTGGATTGGTGTTGTTTATTGGATAACAACATATGAAAATTGGAACTAGAATCTCTAGTCTTAAGACATGAACTTAAGTGATGATCAAGGATTTGTTTTAAGCCTATGGAAGAGTAAGAGCTGAGAAAGTCTCTTGAGAAGAGACAAAGGCTAACTGTAGCTTTCAAATCGCACATAAGAATGCGGCGATAAAAGGTATCTAGATAAGTGAACCTATCTTATGGATAAGATGAGGTTCTACCAATCGAATATACATTACAAATGTACTATGATTACATATAAGGGTGTAAGCTCTTAAAAGAGCAAGGTCTCACCTACTATCTGTACATACCTAGTGGCGAGATGAATAATCTAAGAGATTATTTTATCAGAGTCGACGTTCGAGTGGAATAAGTCAACTCGACGGAAAACATGGCAAACCCCTTTCACCTAAACCCTTGAGTAGGAGCTATGTTCAAGAGGTCATCTGGATGATGGACCTGTGTGGGAACATTAACAGTAGGCTCTTTGGTAAGTGGGAGATTGAAAGTGTTGTATGCCCGGCGAGCCATATGTTGGCTTGATCACTGGATTATAAATACTATGTCAGTCTTATCATTTAGATTATATTAAAGCTGTTGGAAAGCTTCTTTATTGTCGACTACTCAGGAGAGGATAAAGATCTCATGGATTACATTTGGTTAGGGGAGGTGGTCGGGATACCTATGGAATGCTCTCAAACACTGTAATCCTAAAATACGTTCCAAGTCATAGAGGCTATGAGATGTGGGATATCACTGTCCTCATGACTTGTTTGTGGGTGTAACTCTTATTAGAGGTTAACGTGTTCCATTTCAATGACCAGCAAATCAATTTATACATGAAGATCCATGCTTTGGAGAAGTTGATATATGTTATTTTTACACAAGTGTTCCCCCGTTTATCGACTTGGTTTAGATTGTTTCCTTGATAATTTGATCACATATGATGCTTTGACCCTTGTTTTCTCATATTTTCTAGAATAACATAACAGTTGGAGGAAAAGAATAAGGATTGAAGTTAAATCATGAATAAAGATACAACACAAGGTAAAATGTTGTCTGGGCAGAGCTAGAGTTTATGGAATAGATTTCTCTACCCATGTACAAATTACACACTTGGTATACCAATGGAAATATAAGAGGCAAAGGTACATTTCTTATGTTTAAGACAAACATCAGATATTTAGGCCTTGGTGTCTTCTTAAGCGTTGTAGATCTTTGTTTTAGGATTCTACAGCAACTTGAATCAGCTTATTCCGACATTAGTAGACAAAGTTATGCAAATTTTAACGAATGTCGTGGCATTCGAGGCGGTTACATGCTGTATAAATACCCCCTTTTAGTCATTTTTTACCCTAACTTACCTTAGATAGTGGTTGACACACACCAAAAAAGAAGTGAAAAGCCTTGGAGAGAAGATTGAAGGTCATAACGTCTTCTTGAAGGCCCGGATTCGCAAGATGACGAAGAATTCAACGAGGGATCGAAATCATCATGATTATTCGGGAGTTTTTACGTCTTTATTTCTTAAAATAGTCCAACTCTCTACTATGACTTGTATGATTCAGATCTGTACTTGTGACATGAATATGAGCTAAACGTTTTGATTAAGGCAATAGCTAGGCCGTTTATGTTAATGTGATTGTTGTTGTTTTAGATTAATGTTGGTTTTAGTTATGTATTCAATATTTGATCTCAATGCTTCACTTACTTGATCAACAAGTGTACGATATAATGCCTAGGTTAGAGATCGAGAGATAATGACTTAGGAAAGATATAAACAGTGAATACCCTATAGTTAAACCGACTAGTGATAGACTCAATTTCTTTAGGTGGCTTTCCATTCATGTGGGGAATTCTTAGACCTTAAATGCATCTTTTTTAATCTGGGTTTTCATATAGAGATATATAGGAAATCATTAATAAGGGTAGGGTTGCTATGCCAAGAGATTGGGTAGTACGTACATTAGGGAATTTCGCCTTAGCTAAATCCATTTAATAATCCAATAGAACCTTAATCATAATCGAAATGCATAAATGGTTGAACCATGTGCCTTAATCGCATCTTTTCTATTGTTTCCTCTACTTATTTAGTGTTAAAATTGTTTTAGTGTTCAACCTAATTAATTAGTTTAAATCAACCTTTTATCAACCGATCTAAATTAGAATTGAGTAATATAGTAGCCTTTGTACGTGGATTATAGTTGTCCCTGTGGATACGATAACCCCAGACTTTAACATCCACTTTACTACTTACGCGACCTAGTTCTCTTGCTAGGATTTTGTCATGTCAAGTTTTTGGCGCCATTTCCAGGGACAACAATTTTTATCTAATATTGAGATTCTCTTATTCTTTCTCATCATAGATCATTTCTTTTGTTTTTAAATTGTGTGTCTTTCTTTATGCAAGGTTGATCTCGTTTAGTACATGACCTATACTAATATGGTGGGACTAACGGAGTTGGACCTTGAAATTGAACGAACGTTTACTCGAGGGGTAAGACTACAAGGAGAGGATCAACAACATCAAGACACAATGGATCCGAATCCTCCTATTCGCATAGATCCCGCTATCTTAAAAAAAGCAGTTCGTCGGGAGCTTGCGAATCTTCCCTCTAAACTAACCAGAGGCACCTCCACAATGCCCTTTGAGGAATTATATGATGCCAAACATCCAAGGAGTCACCGGGCCAATCGTGCTACCACCGGTAGAGGCTAACACTTTTCAAATCCTACCGGGGTATATCCAAATAATAGGGAACCAAGTTCAATTCTCCGGCTTACTCCATGATGATACACAAGCTCATATAGCAACATTCTTGGAGATTATCCATACTTTCAAGAACAATGGAGTCACCGACGACGCCAAATGCTTATGGTTATTCCCATTCTCTCTCAAAGATAAAGCTAAACAATGGTTCAATTCTTTGCCAACCGGCTCCATCCATACTTGGGATCAAATGGTAGATAAATTTTTGTCCAAGTATTTTCCACCAGGCAAGACAGCAGCCATAAAAAATGAGATCACTGGTTTTCATCAATTTGAGGGGGAATCACTTTACTAGACATGGGAGCTTTTCAAGGAACTTTTGAGGAAATGCCCACACCATGGGTTAGTCATGCCCACACTTGTGCAAACCTTCTATTTGGGTTTAGGACCGAATCTCCGTACAAATCTAGATGTCGCCGCGGGAGGTACTATCATGAACAATTCACCCGAGGAAGCTTGGGCATTAATTGAGCTCATGGCCGAGAACAACTAACAATGGCCAATCGAACGAATCACATTGCCCATGAAGCCCACCGGATTGTATGAAATTGGGAATAGCTCCTTCGTCACCATTCAATTGGAGGCTCTAAACAAAAGGTTAGATGTTTTAGGACTCATGCAAGGTATGGTGAATCAATTCCAAGCTACTTGTGAGAATTGTGGAGGTGACCACACGAACTTTGAATGCCTACAAGGAAATTTATGTGTGGCACCGAACTCGGTTGAAAGTGCTAACTTCATGGAAAATTCAAGTCGTCAACAGAACAATCCTTACTCGAACTCTTTCAATCCGGGATGGAGGAATCATCCAAATTTCTTGTGGAACCAAAAAACGAATATGGCGAAACCACCACCACCCGGCTTTCAGCAAAACCAAGGAGGTTTCCAACAACCTCCATTTCAAAGGCAAGGGGGTTTCAACAACCACAACAACCCGAGAAAAAGAATAATTTGGAAGATGTGTTGCAAAGGTTCTTGTCAACCACGAAACAAAAGTTTCAATCTTACGAAATGACGTCCAAGAGACAAGAAGCGTGCTTAAAAAATCAAGAAGTCGCACTAAAGAACTTAGAGACTCAAATTGGGCAATTTGGCAACATGCTTTCAGGACGAACCCAAGGCATGTTACCAAGTGATATTGAGAAAAATCCAAGGGAAAAAGTTCATGCGGAGACTCTTCGTAGTAGAAAAAAACTAATTGATCAAGAATTGGGAGTTAAAATGGATGATACATGTTAGAAATTTCAAGTTAGATGTTTTGATGATGACAAGATAGGATTTCATGTTAGACCCCAGAAGAATGCAAGTTTATACTTTCATAGAATATATGTATAAGCGTTTGAAAGTTTATTAGTTTGTTAGGCGTGTAATTTTTATCTTTGTAGATTTTAGACTAAGTATTAGATACATAGTCTCTAATAGAATTCTAGGTGAGTCTAATAGAGATGAAATTGAAGATTAGCGTCAGATGTTAAGTGAAGATGAAGATTTGTCTTAAGCGTCTGTCAAATGCTTAAAGACTATTTCAGGATTTATGAATTAGCGCTCAAGATAATGTTCTTAGTGCCTAGCTAACACTAAAGGACTGTTCCAAGAGTGTTGAACCAAGCGCTCAAATCACTCAAGTGATTCAAGATCAGATTCACTTGAAATACTCTCTCAAGTCATGGAGGACTGAAATGCAATCCAACGGGCATTTATTTCCAACGGAAATAAATTCAAAACACATTAAATGCTTGATAAGTGCATTAAATGTGACAAGGCATTATGACTTTTGGATAAGCCACCCTTTGACTAGACTGTCAGCTTTTCAGAGTCCAAGTCTGCTCCTGTCTAATCGAAACCAGCAGAAATTGAGGAATGTCAGAGAAGAGATTATTTGACGCGCTGTGTGAGAGACACGCGCCTGATTGTGTCCAACGGACAAATCCCAAGAATCTCTATAAATAGAACCCTTCAGCAAAACCTTAGTGAATGTGCAGAGAGAGAAACTTTGCTCATATTATTTGAGAGAGAAGCTTATAAACTCTATAGTCATATTGGAATTCGAGAAAGTTCATTGATTCAACAAGCATTTGTGTAAAAGAAGCTTGTTGAAAAAAGTCTTTATTGAAGCTCCAAAATCCTTTAAGCTTCTCAAATACATTCCAAAGACAGTCACCGATATCTCAAACATCTTCAAAGAAGAACCCTACACTATTATTGAGTTATCCCAAGTTGTTTGAACTTCCCAACATCAAACAAACCTGTTACAATAAACCCTCAACATCTTTCATCTGAGTGAGAAAGTTTGTTGACTTCATAAGCAGTATTTTTGAGTAAGAGAAGCTTGTTGAGGAAGGTCTTTATTGGAGCTGAAGTCTATGTGATCAAGGAGCTCAAGGCCATCTTGGAGAAAATCTTTATTAGAGCTGAAATATGTGTGATCAGGAAGCTCGAGATCGTCTTTCCAGAAGCAAAGGATTAGAGTGGCTTGTAGCAGAAATCTGTGTGACCAAGGAGCTCAAGTCATCCATATCCATCTCTTCCTTTGTTCCCTATTTTGTTGAAGTCTCTGTGTGACTCTTCGAAAATCAATTTAGTGGATTGCCTCCAATGCATAGGAGAAGAAGGACCTAGCTGGGATTACATCATCTAGTGAACCTTACAATTTATTGTGTTATTTACTGTTTTATTTGCTTTGCACATTATATCTTGAAAAAGCATATAAAACATTCAAGCGTCTAATTTAAGTAAAAGAGAACGCTAAGCTTTCAAATCAGTCTTAAGCGCTTGACTAAGCGCTAAGCATTCTAAGCGTTCAAAACGTTTTAACCAAAAGCAACTAAGGAAAACTTTGTGACGCTAAAACCTTTCAAAGAGAAGACTTGTAAAATCATTCTGATGTGCTGACCCTGATTAAAGAGCTGAACGCTTAAACCTGTGTGGTTATAGTATTCAAATCTTGAGTCTAAGTTAATCTTTTCAAACAGTCTTCTAGTAAATGCTTAGTCAAGCGTTTACATTTTCAAGCGTCCAAATCAATTTTAATATGAAACTTTTTGAAGTCGAAAAAGACTTCAGGGTCTATTCAATCCCCTCCCCCCGGCCTTCTAGACCCTCTCGGGGACCCAACAAGTGGTATCAGTGTGGTTGAAGTTGAAATTTTAAAATTTCCGAGCGTATCTGCTTGTTTAGATCCAGTTTTAAAATTTTAGTTGCTTTAAAAAATTTCATGGAATTTTCAAGAATACCACAGTTGATCGAGTCAAATTATGACTCATGGAAGGTCAAAGCTTTTGCTTATCTTTGTGCTTATGATGATGAAATGTGTGATATCATTTCAGATGGGCCAATTCGAATATTCAAAGTCATCACCAGAGCGTCTAGAGCGACTGAAGCGACTCCGGATGGTTATGTTGAGAAGCCAAAGCACAAGTGGACAGCTGATGAGCGTCGAAGAGAAAATCTAGATAATGTTGGACGGAACGCTCTTTATACATCCATTGGTGACAATGATAACTTATTCAATAAGGTCAAGTCGTGCTCTATGACTAAGGAAATTGGGATAAGTTAGCCACAATAGGTGAAGGCTCAGCACAGATGAGAGTGAACAAGATCTCCATAGCCATGCAAAGATTTGAGCATTTTAAGATGATGCCAAGCGAGACGCTAGTTCAATTGGATGCGAGATTTACGTCGCTTATTATAGAGTTAGCGTCACTGGATAAGAAGTTGACCAATAAGGAAATGGTCAAAAAGATTTTTAGGAATCTTCCAAGCAAATATTTGATAAAGACTGTAGCAATGATAGAATCACAAATGTTGGACATTATTACGCCAGACCATATGTTCTTGGAGCTAAACGTTTTTGAATTTGAATTGGGAGAAGTCAGCGACACCTCGTTTTCAACGACTGATTCCAAAGCATTAATCGCTACAACTAATATCAAGGGAAAATCAGTCAGTGAGGTGGAAGCAACAGAATCGAGTGAGGAAAAGAAAATGGATTTATTGGTCAAGAAATTCAAGAAATTTCTTAGATATGAAAAGAGAAATTCATGTTCTTCATTCCAGAACTAGGTATGAATGATTTAAACTCTTAATCATTATGCATCATATTTTCATTGGACATATAATGTAGGGGGAATTCACTTTATTATATTGTCTAAAAGCGTTTTTCAAAAAGTGTTACAAGTTATCAAATTTAGGGGGAACTTTAAAACTGTACTTCTACACATGTGTAAGCGTCAATGATCAAAAATTATTTTCACATGCATAGATCCTCAACGCTTATCGTTATTTGTGCATGATGTGTTGGACACTCAAATACAAAAAGGATTTAATTTTAAGCGTCAACATAAATCTTACAACTAATGGTATCAATTCAACAAGTGGTATCAACAAGTGGTATATGTTAAGCGTTGAAAATTTCCCTTCAACATTTGATAGAAACTTTTATAAAATCATGCATAATTTTTAAAAGAAAATTTGAGAAACATAGAGTTGGACGTTGATTTACCAACAAATGGTATCATTAACTGTGGTGGAAATCACTAGAGATTTAGACACTGTCCTTCCAGATGTGGAAGCGACTGTGGACACTGAGCGGTCGATAGAAGTGGCCGAGATTATCCCCACACCAACTGGATCTCTTTCTCAAGCGATGATCCATTTGAGACGCTTGCCAAAAGCATTTTCTCTATCACCTCCTAGCACAGAACGCTTACGTAGATTCTGCAGTCTTCCTTTGATGATGCCAAAAAGGGGGCAAAAGGTAAGAAAAACAGTTTAAGGGGGAAGAGAAAGAAAAGAAAGGTATTCATCGTTTCAGTATAAATCATATACCCTTTCAATTCCATATATATGAATAAATGATTTATCGCTAAAACATCTTAACTTATCTAATTTTCTAAACGCTAACTTATATTATTTTGGGCTTTTCTTTGAACTCTTAATCTATAAAAGAGTTATAAGAGTTAAGGTCTTGACATTATCAAAAAGGGGAAAATTGTTAGGAATTTCATGTTAGATGTTTTCATGATGACAAGATAGGATTTCATATTAGACCCCAAAAGAATGTAAGTTTATACTTTCATAGAATATATGTATAAGCGTTTGAAAGTTTATGAGTTTGTTAGGATTGTAATTTTTATCTTTGTAGATTTTAGACTAAGTATTAGAGTGAGTCTATTAGAGATGACGTTGAAGATCAGCGTCTGAAGTCAAGTGAAGATGAAGATTTGTCTTAAGCATCTGTCAAACGCTTAAAGACTATTTCAGGATTTATTAATCAGCGTTCAAGATAATGTTCTTAGTGCCTAGCTATCGCTATAGGACTGTTCCAGGAGTGTTGAACCAAGTGCTCAAATCACTCAAGCGATTTAAGATCAGATTCACCTGAAATACACTCTCAAGTCATGGAGGACTGAAATGTAATCCAACGGACATTTATTTCCAACGGAAATAAATTAAAAACGCATCAAATGCTTGATAAGTGCATTAAATGTGACAAGGCATTATGACTTGTGGACAAGCCACCTTTGGACTAGACTGTCAGCTTTTCAGAGTTCAAGTCTGCTCCTGTCTAATCGAAACCAGCAGAAATTGAGGAATGTCAGAAAAGGGACTATTTGACGCGCTACGTGAGAGACACGTGCCTGATTGTATCCAATGGACAAATCCCAAGAATCTGTATAAATAGTACCCTTCAGCAAAACCTTAGTGAGTGTGCAGAGAGAGAAACTTTGCTGATATTATTTGAGAGAAAAGCTTATAAACTCCATAGCCATATTGGAATTCGAGAAAGTTCATTGATTCCACAAGCAATATTTTTGTGTAAAAGAATCTTGTTGAAGAAAGTGTTGGTCCCAAGTGGCATACGAAAGGGTCTAGAAGGGGGGGGGGGTTGAATAGACCCTGAAGTCTTTTTCGACTTCAAAACGATTCGTATTAAAAAGAATTTTGGACGCTTGAAAAGTAGACGCTTGACTGAGCGTTTATTTAAAATATAGACGCTTAGGCTATGCGTCTGATGAAGACTGTTTTTAGAAAGTTAACTTAGACTTCAAGATTTGAATACTTTAACCAAGTAGGCTTAAGCGTTTCGTTCTTTAATCAGTGTTAGCACAGCGGAATGATTTTTGTAGTCTTCCTTTTTAAAAGGCTTTAGCATCGCCGAAAGTGTACTTAGTTACTTAGCGTTTGATTAAGTTTTACTTGATCAGTTTATGATATGACAATATGAAAAACTGAATGTAAAGTAAAGAACACATTATTTGTAAGGTTCGATGGGTGGTGTAATCCCAACTACGTCCTTTTTCTCCTTGAACAGTTGGAGGCAATCCACTAAAATGATTCTGAAAGAATCACACAGAATCTTCTACAAATTAGGGAGAGATGGATGTTGATGACTTGAGCTCCTTGATCACACAGATTTCTGCTCCAAATCACTTCAATCCTCTTCCTTCTTTCACCCAGAAATATTTCGACTTCACACAGATCGCGAGGCTTGGATAAGGGTTTTTCTAAAAGGTTTGTTTGATGTTGATAAAGTTCAAACAACTAGGAATATCTCAGTAGTATTGTGGGTTTCTCCGAAAAAAATATATGAGATATTAGTTGACTGTCTCAGAAATTGAAGAAAAGCAAAGAGAATGTTTTCTTAAAAATTCTGGCTTTTCTGAGAATTTAAGGAATGAGACTTCAATGCAACAACAATTTGGCTTGGAAATTAATCGTGTTCTATTTTTGGCTTGTTCTTGAAGTCCTATTTATAGGCATTCTTGGAGAAAGTGTTCGTTTGACACATGCACGAGCGCGTGTCTCTCACTTCCACGAGTGAACAATTTTTGTCCTTTTTCCTGAAAATCTGCTACACAAAAGTTGGTGCTGTAGTCTTTGAATAGTTGACAGTCCAATAGGGTGGCTTCTCCGTACGTCTGAAATTGCTTATCACATTTAATGTTCTTATCAGCATTTAATGCATTTGAATTAAATGCCCGTTGGCACTTAATGCATTGAGAATATTTGCATTAAGCTCCTTCTGGACTTAGGAATAAATTCAGGTGAAATCAGTCATCGATAGACGCTTGTTCATCCTTGAATTACTTCTATCTTATAAGGTGACGCTTGGTGTAGCTGATCATTCTAGACGCTTGGAATCTTCATCTTTATTCAGGCTTCAGGCGCTTGAGTCTTCAAACTTTAGTTCTGATAAACTCACTCAGAACATATCAGACGCTTAGTCTAAGACAACTTAACCTAACAATCTAGAATAAAAATAAGACAAAGCCTATTACAAATCTAGCGCTTCAAAGCTAAAAACAAACTTACATATTTTGGGGTCTAACAGAAAGTCCTAATTGTCATCATCAAAACATCTAACATGAAATTTCTAACAATTTCCCCCTTTTTGATGATGGCAATACTTACTCTGTTATAGTTCAAGAGTTAGACAGCCAAAATAAAAGTTAGCTTTGATTAGATAAGGTTAGTTAAAGTTAGTTACGCTTCAACGAGATGTTTCAGCTGAAAAAATGCATTTTATATATATCAAAGATTACAAGCATTTTTACAACTAAACAAACAAAATATAAGAGACAAGAATATAGATAATGCAAATCAAAAAGCTTTAACGACTTAATCTAACTTTTTATCGCTTTGGCATTTCAGCTCGGATAGCTTCAGTCAGATTATCTTCCAAGGTCATCATCGCTTCATGATCTTTGTTGATTATGCGCTTATTTTCTTCTTGTTGTCTCTTTTTGAAAGCAGTATAGTGTTTATCCCAATCAGTTGGGTCAATACCAATATACCTTAGGCAAATTCTGAAAGTTCGGATGAAGTCAGACATCTGCCTCTCTTCAACTAAAATTCTTGGATCTGAAGGTTCTGGAATAGATGCTCTTTGAAGAGGGATGTCAAACTGTTTAAGCAGTGCCCGAGAAGGTATTGGTAGATTTGGATACAGTGCTCGTGGAGGTTCTCTTAGCGTTCTACTAAGCGCTCCAGCAGAATCAGTTACTTCAACAGCAGTTATCCAAGAAGGGAGACTTAGCGCAGAAGGAGAAGGTAAAACTTGAGGTAAGACTTGACGTTTAGGAGGCGGAGGCTCTTGAGCTCTTAAACTAGACGCTTTCCTCTTTTCTCCTTTCTTCTTCTCTTCCCCCTTGTTGCCATCATCAGATTTAGAAAATGTTCTGTAAGTAAACTTACCTGATGAGCAATCTGAGACATAGAGTCTGTAATGTCGTCCAGACGCTGGTCGAAGCGTTCCTGCAATGCAAGGAGCTTGGCGCTGGTAGCATCATTCAGAGATGTCTCTAGGGTTCGAGGCGCTTTTCGAATGCTTCTTTTATGGCAAGTTGGTTGGCGTGAGTAGCATGATGCATTTCTTGAAAAGCTTGTCTGCACTCACCAACAGCCGCTTGAGCTGAACTACGCATATGAGCAATTTGAGCGCTCATAACGTGAGACTCAATTTTTTCTAAATCTTCTTTAATCCAGTGGAAAGATTCTTCGTTCTGATTAGCATGAGCACTGATATCCTCCAAAACAGATTTGAGCAAAGGACCAAAAGATTGACTCGCATCTGATTGAACCGCTTGAGGAGCCGGTCGCTTGAACCTGGATGAGTGTTTGAGAGAGTCAATGGGAACTTGATACGCGGGATCAAAGATAGTACCTCGTACTTTAAGAGAAAGATCCTCAGCAATATCATCAGTAACAAGTTCAGGAGCGTCAGGAATATCCTCTGGTGGAGACGCTTGAACTGGTTCTTCAGCAGACGCTGGGATACTTGCAACTTCAGAAGGGTACGCTTCAACTGACTTAGCAAGCGCTTCCTCAAGCGCTGACTCTGTTTGGCGAAAGTCATCGAATTGGAAGTTCCAATTTGCTAAATCGGCATAAGAAGTGGACGCAGCTTCCAAAAATCCAGTGAGTCTGGTTCTAGAAATGTAAGTACCGGAAATGAATGTGCGAAGGGGACTATCAATGGCCCTGATGTGCATGGGACCAATGATATCAAGCACATGATCCGGAAAGAATTTGGACGGCGCTTGACAGATAGAGAAAATAGAATCTGGGGAGTAATTTCTAGAAAATCCAATCAAGCAGTCAGAAGGAAGAGACTTAAGACGCTGATCTTTAGGCACATAAGCAGCATAGTAATCTTCTAAATATGGATAGATCGCTTGAGCTAGTCACTGATTTTTTTCTAGCAGTGAGAGGACAAACTCATAATGATTGAGTACCTCTTTGCGGATTGAAGGGAGCAGTGGATATCCTCGAAATGAGTTAATTATTGAGCCGTTCCATTGTCTGAAATTGGCAGTGAAGATTCTGTTGAAATGAGATAAGGGAGTCATAATCTTCACCATCAAATTAAAGTTATCTTCGCAGTGGCTGGGAGCGAAATTCAGGCTAGTAATTTGAGTACTGCCACTGGTAGACGCTTGAGCGTTGAAATGTAGAGGAGTAATGGACAATCTGTGAAGCTCTTGATGCAGACACTGCTCAATCTGATATCTAATTAGTGGGAGCTTGAGAACAGGTCCAACTCTCTGTTGACGCTTCTTCAGGCAATACTTGGCGAAATGACGCTTCTTGTCATGCATGCCTATGCCAAATAAATGGGGAGCTTGAACTAACTCTGTGAAGGTATATTGATGACCCATATACGCTTCAACCCAATTTACTTCATTCATACAGTAGTCTGTGCCAGCATTGACAATAGCTCTAATGCCTTCATGGTGAATATCTCTGATAGATTCAAAGCGATATCTATCGGTCTGATAGTTAGCATTCCAGACGCTATCAAAATCTGCATCAGCTTCAGTCTGGATCAGATCTATGAGAGATTCAAGACGCTCACCGGCATGAACTACTTTATTTTTCCATAGGCGAAGTGGATTGACCAAAGTTAGATTTTCAGGACTATTGGCAATATGAGGAAAGTGTGTGTAGCCTTCTCGGTTCAAGACTGCCTCTGATGGATTGAGAAAGCTAGGGCGAAGTGGCTCATACACACGAATACTGTAGTCTCTGAGAGCAAAACATGTAGGCTTGCTGTGGCCATAGTCGAGGTAATACGCCAGATCCACATCACATCTAGGAGTTGTTCCTCCTTGTCTGTCTTGTTGAAGAATGAGAGAGGATGGTATTTGACCAGGAGTTTTTTGTAGTTGAATGGCCATATAGTATTTCCTCTCAATTTCTGTCATCTCAGTGTTAAACACTATATCCCTGATTTTATTGTCAATGTCAATCAGCAGGGCAATCTCATTCTCAGCAACAATATATCTTTCTTCATTATAGCCTGCAGGAATGAAATCTTCTTCGAGTGCTGGGGGAGTGTAGTTGATTGAATGATCAATCGTCTTCAGCGTGTCCAGTTGGAAGAAGTGCCTTGGCTTTGTAACGTCTTCAGCAACGCTCTGACATGCTGAGCGTGCCTCTGTTATAGTCGGAACATAGATTGATGGTTGAACCTCTTTGAAGGCAGGTTCCTCAGTTTCAATTGCAGCAGCTTCCGCGGCAACGTCTTTGGCAATAGCCACAACTTCTGTCAACTCAACATCTAGGTGGACGTTTGTTGACGCTTTAGCAGCAGCTGGAACTAAAGCTGTAACATAAGAACTATCCTCTATAAGAGCAGGATCTTCTACAGATGTAGGAATAGGAATGCTGTGGGAAGAAATAAACTTACCTTGAGAACTTGTCTCAACAGCAACACTTTGAGCGCTTGGCTCAACAGTCTCAGGCTCTTCAGGAATAGGAGCAGCTCGACGCTTGCTTGTCCTAGAACGCTTGAAAGTTTTCTTCACGTTGACTCCTTCAACAAGTTTGAGCGCTTGAGCTTGAGGATCAGCAGCTGGTTCATCGAATTCAATTTGTTTAATAATTCCTTCCAACTTCCTCCGCTTGAGAGGTAAATTGTCCTGTGCATCCTCATCAGTTTCCTCATCATTCTTCTGAGGAGCAGGAACAGCTTGTGCCTTGGGCTTTCTAGGAGCCCTCTTCTTGGTAGCAGCCAGACGCTTCACGACTTCCTCTTGAGCAGGACGCTCAGCCTCTTCATCAGACGCTTCACGTACAATCTAACGCTCAAAAAGTGGTTTAGCGGCACCACCAACTTTTGGAGGATTGAATAGATTGGTCAGAATCCTTCTTCCCAAAAACTTGGACTTATTCAACAGGAGACCAGATGAGTAAACACAGTCTGATCTGTACAGAAGGTCACTCAAAACAAACCCATATGGTTTATTTAGGGTGTTCAGACAGTCCCTAAACCTTCCAAAGTTATACTCACTCCAATTGATTTGAATAGAGAGGAGTATCGCTGTCATCATCTGAAATTGTGTGGGGTTGACCTTATCGAAAGTGCCCACTCTGCATTCAATAATCTTACTGCAGAAATCAGCCAACAGATGGTATTGTGATACCAAATCTTTCTTTTCAAAGTGCTGGGTGTAGGGTACATCATCGTAAGCCCTCATAATCGTCCATGCTTCCTTGATTTGTGCCAGAGTAACACTATCCAGTGCATTATCCTCATTGGGAAGTTTAAAGTTCTTTGCAATGGATGCAGCAGACAATACAAATTTCCTAGGTGCCTCCTTCTTGGTCATAGGCAGAAGACAAGAGATAGACTTCTTATCCTCCGAGAGTTTAGCAGTCCTGCAAAAATTATCAACCTCTGTTGGAAAGAAATATGAATATTGTGTTAAGAAAGTTTTAAACCCGGCCTTTGTAACAGTGTCTATCATATCATGTATATTGATCATACAGAAATTTCCAGTCGACAATAAGGCCTTCAGTAACCTTGATGATAGACTCGGCAGAAGTAGACGAAGCTTTCTTTGGTGCCATTTTTGAAAGTAGAGTGAACTGAGATTTGCTTTTGCTTTGAGAGAGAGAGAGAGAGAAATTTGTAGAAATCTTTGAGTGAAAGTGAATGATTTTTCTGCAGAAATTGTGTTTTAAATGACACAGCAAAGAATTTTGAAACTTGTGTTCTCTAGTCTCTGTAGGATTTAGACACGTGTAAAGACTTTTTAATCTCAGCCATGAAAATAGTAACCGCGGACGCGAGTTTTGTGTAACAGAGAGAAGTTACATTTGGTAATTCCCATATATAATGATTTGACATCCGAGTTAAAATAAAATAAAAAAGAAACGTTTGGTATTTTCAAAGTGTAGCACACGCGCCTGATGGTACACTGACACGTACACAAACACGTGCTATCTCTGAACCGTCATTTTAAAAGTTTTGATTAGCAGCAGGTTTAATGTGATAGAAGCGTGCGAGTAGAGTACAAAATAGACTTTTGAGTCTACCCACTACTTCAAAAAGCTTGTAAAATTTATGCATGACTTTTAAAAAACATTTTTATATTAAGTGTTGAATGGAATTAGTTCAACGCTTAATTGATATCACTGGTTGATATATCATTAGAAAATTAGACGCTTAGGATTGAAAAGTCTTTTTATGTTTGAGCGTCCAACAATTTATGCATAAGTAATACTGAGTGTTGATGATCATGCATCTTAAAATTTTGATCATTGACGCTTGCAGTTATGGTTAAGTACAATTTTAAGGTTCCCCCTAAATTTGATAACTTGTACCAAAAATATCTTTTAGACATAAATCAAGTGGATTCCCCCTAAATTACATGTCTAATAAAATATGATGCAAAATGATTAAGCGTTTAAGTCAATCATACCTAATTCACTTCTCAAAGTGAGAAAACGTTGTTCGTTGAGCGCTTTGGTGAAGATATCTGCCAATTGTTTGTCAGTTCCGATGAAGTGCATGGAGATATCTTTCTTTTGAACGTGGTTACGGAGAAAATGGTATCTAATGTCAATGTGTTTGGTTCTGGAATGAAGAACAGGGTTTTGAGTCATGGCTAGAGCACTTTGGTTATCGCAATGAATGGGGGTTGGTCCTAGGATTATTCCATAATCTCTAAGTTGTTGCCTCATCCATAACACTTGTGCACAACAACTTCCTGCAGCTACATACTTAGCTTCGGCTGTAGAGGTAGCTATGGATTGTTGTTTCTTACTATGCCATGAAACTAACCTATCACCCAGAAATTGACATGTGCCACTAGTACTCTTACGATCTATTTTGCAACCTGCAAAATCTGCATCTGAGTAACCAATTAGTTCAAAAGGAGAGTCCCTTGGATACCATAAGCCCACATTTTGTGTGCCTTTTAGGTATTTAAAGATCTTCTTGGCAGCACTTAAGTGTGACTCTTTAGGATCAGCTTGAAATCGTGCACACATGCATACCAAAAATATAATAGCAGGTCTACTAGCAATAAGATAAAGAAGTGATCCAATGATACCTCTATAATTAGTGATATCAACTTTCTTTCCACTTTCATCTTTATCTAACTTAAGCGTTTGGCTCATTGGAATTTTTGAATATGATGCATTTTCCATACCAAATTTCTTAATCATATCTCATGTATATTTAGCTTGGTTAATAAATATGCCATTAGGGAGTTGTTTAACTTGTAATCTTAAGAAAAAAGTTAATTCACCCATCATGCTCATTTCAAATTGTTCTTGCATCATTTTCGAAAATTTCTCACACAGACTCTTGTTGGTAGAACCAAATATAATATCATCAACATAAATTTGGACTAAGAGGATATCTTCGTTATTGGTAATTTTGAATAACGTTGTATCAACGCTGCCTTTTGAAAAACCTTTACCAATAAGAAAGATAGAGAGAGTGTCATACCATGCTCGGGGTGCTTGCTTAAGCCCATAAAGCGCTTTGTCTAACTTGTAGACCATACCCTTACCATGATTGTTGATGAATCTTGGTGGTTGCTCCACATATACTTCTTCTTGGAGTTTACCATTCAGGAAAGCACTCTTCACGTCCATCTGATACACCATGAACTTGTTGAACACTGTATACGCTAGAAACATGCGGATTGCTTCAAGACGGGCAACAGGAGCGTATGTTTCATCAAAGTCAATACACTCTTCTTGGCAATATCCTTGAGCTACGAGTCTGGCCTTGTTCCTTATCACAATGCCATTCTCATCCATCTTGTTTCTATAAACCCATCTAGTCCCAATAACTCCTTGGTGAGTTGGTCTTGGCACTAGTGTCCAAACCTTACTTCGTTCAAACTGATTAAGCTCTTCTTGCATGGCTTCAATCCAACTTGGATCACTTAGCGCTTCATCCACTTTCTTAGGTTCCATTTGAGATAAAAACCTTGCGAACATAGCCTCATTGAACGTAGCGGCTCTAGTCCTAACAGGCGCTCCAATATCTCCAATAATTTGCTCAGGTGGATGATCACACAGCCATAGCCTATCTGGTTGGAAAGGGTTAAGAGGTTGAACAGACGCTTGACTACCTTCTTGCATAGGCGCTCCAAGTTCACAAATCCTTGTTTGCTCTTGATGATCACTCTCTTCATGATCATCAGCATTTCTTGCAATATTATCCATATTAACCTCACGAGTAATCTTAGGAGGTGGCACTGAGATCTCATCATCGTCGTTGTCATCGTTAGTGGTGATCTTAGACGCTTGATGACACAGATCTTCAACTCCTACATCATTCACATTAACCTTACTCGGTTCTTGGTTAGCATCATCAAAAACAACATGAGTAGATTCCTCAACCTTCGATTTGATCTTATTTAGAATGCGAAAATTCTTTCCATTCTTGGCGTAGCCTAGAAAGATTCCCTCATCCGCTTTAGGATCAAATGTCTTTAGACTTTGGGATCCATTATTATGGATAAAGAATTTAGAACCAAACATGTGAAAATATGAAACATTTGGCTTACATCCCTTCCACAGTTCATATGGAGTTTTCCCATGCTGTTTGTTGATCATGCAACGGTTTTGAGTGTAGCTTGCAGTGTTGATCGCTTCGGCCCAAAACCTAGGAGCAAGCTTGGATTCTGCTAACATTGTCCTAGCGGCTTCCTTGAGCGTTCGGTTCTGGCGCTCAGCAACACCATTTTGTTGGGGAGTTCTGGGAGCAGAATACTCATGATGTATTCCATTTTCTGCACAAAACTTCTCAACAATCTTGTTAGTAAACTCAGTACCATGATCGCTTCTTATTTTTGCAACTTTAAGATTTTTCAATATTTGAAGTTGTCGAATAAGCGTTGTTAACTTGTCACATGTCTCATCTTTGGATGAAAGAAATTCCACCCAAAGTAAATCGAGAGAAATCATCTACTATCACCAAAGTATACTTTTTACCGCTTACACTGATCGTTTGAACAGGTCCAAACAAATCCATGTGAAGTAGTTCAAGTATTCTAGAGGTAGATAGCTGAGGTTTTCTCTTGAACGATGATTTAACTTGTTTACCCATTTGACAAGCGTCACAAAGGCTATCCTTATGAAATGGTCCATTTGGTAATCCCTCTACAAGATTTTGACTTATAAGCTGAGAGATTGTTTTGAAGTTGAGTTGATTCATTTTTCTATGCCATAACCAACCCATTTTAGATTCATTTTTAGCAACAAAGCATGTTGGGTTGTTATCAACTGTTGAACCCCAATCTACCAAATATACGTTGTTAGTTCTTTTACCCTTCAATTTAGTAGACTTAGTCTTAGTGTCATTTATATAGCAACAGTCACTTGAGAATATGACTTCAAAGCCTTTATCACAAAATTGACTTATGCTTAATATATTGTGCTTTAGACCCTCAACAAAATAAACATCACTTATCATGATGTTCCCCCTATGCACAGTACCTATACCTTTGGTTTTACCTTTGGAGTTATCACCAAATACAACCTGAGGACCATTGGCGGCTCGATAGTTGATCAGAAGATCTTTGGAACCAGTCATGTGCCTTGACGATCCACTATCGAAGTACCACACAGATGTATCGGCTTTAGCTCTAGGTATCTGCAATCAAAAGGGAAGTTCTATTTCTGTTCAGGTACCCATTGTTGCTTGGGTCCTTTAACATTAGTAGCATTGTTAGTTTGAATTAGAACTTTAGGAACCCATATTTGCCTGCACTTCATTGTAGGAATACTGGCTTTTTTGGGTTTCACAACGTGTTGTGTGTGTTTTTTGAGTGTATAATAATATCCTCGATTATAATAGTAGTCATAATCATAGTCATAATCATAATCATCATAGTATCGATAATATGATCTTGACTGTCTTGGATATTGACGCTGGTATTTCCTTGGCGCTGGCTTGGGTTGCACTTTTGGTGCTGGACGCTTAGCGCTTGATTCACAATGGTCAGACTTATCTTTAGCCTTTTGAGCGTTTGGATAGACCCGTCTTTGTGAATCATTTACCTTAGCCTTATCCTTGCCTGAGTCAGCTTTGATTTTCTCATTTGGCCTCTTACCATTGTCGCTAGGTTCATTTTATGTTTGACCTTGTGAACCTTTCTCAACAAAGATAACACCTTTTCCTTTGTTGTTTGCCGTAACATTAGATTTATTAGGTTGTTTACCGAGTTTATCGCATCCTAAAGCGATCTTTTCACCAAATAATCTAGTTACTTCAGTCACATTATCCAACTTTCTAGAAGCTTTTGATAATGATGAGATGAGCTGCTCTGATTTAGCAAGTCTAGAGATCAAATCAGCTTCTCTCTTGACTATTATATCAAGATTGCTTTTTAATTGAATAATTTCACTCTCAAGCGATTGGTTCTTCTCAATGCACTGTTGCTGAACCTGCAACTCTGCTTTGAGCGTTACTTTATCTCTTGTGAGTGATGAGATAATAGCGAGATCGTTTTGATATATTTTGGCAGCTTCTTGACATTCATTGTAGTATTCTTTGACTTTGTCAAGTAATTCATCATAAGAGAGAGGAATAGATAATTCATTGATTACCTCAAGAGACGCTTCATCATCTCTAGCCATGAGACATATGAGCGCTGAGTCATCTAATGGCTCATCATCATTACTACTCTCCTCTGATGATTCTAAATCTTCAGGTGCGTATGCTGGTTCTGATTCCTCTAGCAAACCTTGTTGACGAAGGTTGCTCCTGAATTGGTTTCTATCCAAGTAATCTTTCCTTAAGGGCTTGGATACGTTTGGATAAGGGCAATTTACCTGGTAGTGCCCTGGTTTCCTGCAATTATAACAAAGATTAGTTTTCATCTTTTGTTCATTTGTTAACCTTGCAGTGTGTGGTTTTGAGACCACTGGACCTGAGAGATTTTGAGTAGACGCTTGGTACTGAACAGGCGCTTGGGGTGAAGGAACAGAATACTGAGGCACTTGAAACTGTTGTTGCACCGGAGAAGGCGCTTGATATAAACTTTGCCCTTAATTATTGAAACCCGTTCCTTTCTTTTCATAGCTCAAGAACTTTCTGAATCTATTCAGCAAAGCCAACTCCTCTTCTTCATTGATATCTAAATTCTTTCCTTTATTGCCTGATTTGCCTTTGATTGATGCTATAAGCGCTCCAGATTCAATCACCGGACTACTCACAACATCACTAGCAGAATTTAACTCAAATGCTTTGAGCTCTGAAAAGGCGTCTTCTGGAGTTAGGAGATCCAACAAATTTGATTCTCTCATAGCAGTTGTCTTCATCAAGAATTTACTTGGTAAACTTCTAAAGATCTTAAACACCATTTCTCGATTCTGTAAATCCATTCCCAACGATGTAAGTTCTGTAACCAGAGCTGTAAATCTTATATCTAATTGCTCTAAAGTTTCATTGGGTAGCATATTAAATCGGTTAAACTTTTCCTTGGCAATGGAAAGTTTGTTCTCTTTAATCTGAGCTGAACACCACAAATTGTAGCCAACTTATCCCATATTTCTTTAGTGGTTTTGCACGACTTGATCTTGTTAAATAGGTTGTCATTATCACCAATAGCCGTATATAGAGCGTTGCGACCAACATTATCCAAATTAGCTCTTCGACGCTCATCTGGAGACCATTCTTGTTTCGGTTTTTCAACGTAACCATCTGAAGTGTCTTCCGTGGCTCCAAGCGCTCTTGTGATAACTTTATATATTTTGATTGGCCCATCTGAAATAATATCACACATGTCATCATCACATGAACAGAGATATGTAAATGTTTTGACTTTCCATGTGTCAAAATTTGACTCAGTCAGTTTGGGAACTTTACCAAATGCCATGTTTAAAATCTAAAGCAACTAAGTTTGAAAAAGGATCTAAACAAGCAGTTATGCTTGGAAATTTAAAAAAATTTCAACTTTAACCGCTCTGATACCACTTGTTGGTCCCAAGTGGCATACAAAAGGGTCTAGAAGGTGGGGGGAGGGGGGGTTGAATAGACCTTCAAGTCTTTTTCGACTTCAAAAAGATTCGTATTAAAAAGGATTTTGGACGCTTGAAAAGTAGACGCTTGACTGAGCGTTTATTTAAAATATAGACACTTAGGCTAAGTGTCTGATGAAGACTGTTTTTAGAAAGTTAACTTAGACTTTAAGATTTGAATACTTTAACCAAGTAGGTTTAAGCGTTCCGTTCTTTAATCAGTGTTAGCACAACGGAATGATTTTTGTAGTCTTCCTTTTTAAAAGACTTTAGCGTCGCAGAAAGTGTATTTAGTTACTTAGTATTTGATTAAGTTTTACTTGATCAGTTTATGATATGACAATATGAAAAATTGAATGTAAAGTAAAGAACACTATTTGTAAGGTTCGTTGGGTGGTGTAATCCCAACTACATCCTTCTTCTCCTTGAACACTTGGAGGCAATCCACTAAAATGATTCTCAAAGAATCACACAGAATCTTCTACAACTTAGGGAGAGATGGATGTTGATGACTTGAGCTCCTTGATCACACAGATTTCTGCTCCAAATCACTTCAATCCCCTTGCTTCTTTCACCTAGAAATATGGCAAGTATACAACTTCGACTTCACACAAATCGCGAGGTTTGGATAAGGGTTTTTCTAAAAGGTTTGTTTGATTTTGATAAAGTTCAAACAACTAGGAATATCTCACTAGTATTGTGGGTTTCTCTGAAAAGAATATTTGAGATATTAGTTGGCTGTCTCAGGAATTGAAGAAAAGCAAAGAGAATGTTTTCTTGAAAATTCTGGCTTTTCTGAAAATTTATGGAATGAGACTTCAATGCAACAGCAATTTGGCTTGAAAATTAATCGTGTTCTATTTTTGGCTTGTTCTTGAAGTCCTATTTATAGGCATTCTTGGAGAAAGTGTCCGTTTCACACATGCACGAGTGCGTGTCTCTCACTTCCGCGAGTGAACAACTTTTGTCGTTTTTCCTGAAAATCTGCTGCACAAAAATTGGTGCTGCAGTCTTTGAATAGTTGATAGTCCAATAGGGTCGCTTCTCCGTACGTCTGAAATTGTTTATCACATTTAATGCATTTGAATTAAATACCCGTTGGCACTTAATGCATTGAGAATATTTGCATTAAACTCCTTTTGAACTTAGGAATAAATTCAGGTGAAATCAGTCATCGATAGACGCTTGTTCATCCTTGAATTACTTCTATCCTATAAGGTGACGCTTGGTGTAGCTGATCATTCTAGACGCTTGGAATCTTCATCTTTATTCAGGCTTCAGGCGCTTGAGTCTTCAAACTTTAGTTCTGATAAACTCACTCAGAACATATCAGACGCTTAGTCTAAGACAACTTAACCTAATAATCTAGAATAAAAATAAGACAAAGCCTATTATAAATCTAACGCTTCAAAGCTAAAAACAAACTTACATATTTTGGGGTCTAACAGAAAGTTCTAATTGTCATCATCAAAACATCTAACATGAAATTCCTAACAGAAAGTCTTTATTGAAGCTCCAAAATCCTTTAAGCTTCTCAAATACATTCCAAAGACAGTCACCGATATCTCAAACATCTTCAAAGAAGAACCCTACACTATTATTGAGATATCCCAAGTTATTTGAACTTCCCAACATCAGAGAAACCTGTTACAATAAACCCTCAACATCTTTCATCTGAGTGAGAAAGTTTGTTGACTTCACAAGCAGTATTTTTTAGTACGAGAAGCTTGTTGAGGAAGGTCTTTATTGGAGCTGAAGTTTGTGTGATCGAGGAGCTCAAGGCCATTTTGGAGAAAATCTTTATTGGAGCTGAAATTTGTGTGATCAAGGAGCTCGAGATTGTCTTTCCAGAAGCAAAGGATTGGAGTGGCTTGTAGCAGAAATCTGTGTGACCAAGGAGCTGAAGTCTCTGTGTGATTTTTCGAGAATCAATTTAGTGGATTGCCTCCAAGTGCATAGGAGAAGAAGGACGTAGCTGGGATTACATCACCCAGTGAACCTTACAATTTATTGTGTTATTTACTGTTTTATTTGCTTTACTTACAATTGCACATTATATCTTGAAAAATCATATAAAACAGTCAAGCGTCTAATTTAAGTAAAAGAGAACGCTACGCTTTCAAATCAGTCTTATGCGCTTGACTAAGTGCTAAGCATTCTAAGCGTTCAAAATGTTTTAACCAAAAGCAACTAAGGAAAATTTTGTGATGCTAAAACCTTTCAAAGAGAAGACTTGTAAAATCATTCCGCTGTGCTAACCCTGATTAAAGAACTGAACGCTTAAACCTGAGTGGTTATAGTATTCAAATCTTGAATCTAAGTTAATCTTTTCAAACAGTCTTCTAGTAAACGCTTAGCCAAGCGTCTATATTTTCAAGCGTCCAAATCAATTTTAATACGAAACTTTTTGAAGTCGAAAAAGACTTCAGGCTCTATTCAACCCTCCCCTCCCCCTTCTAGACCCTCACGGGGACCCAACAATACACCACAACATTCAGATGAAAATGAGGTAGCGTCCAACTCTAGAAAGAACGTCGCGGCGTTCCCCAAGGAATACGGCGGCGTTGGACCTACTGGAGTGGAACGCCGCGGCGTTCAACCCTTCAACCCCGCGGCATTCTTCCCTGTTTTAGGAAATTCTTCACCCGAACCCTCTGTACCCAAACCAAGGCCCTCTTTTCCACTTTCATTACAAAAAGGGAAGTTAGATAAGCAATTTGTTAAGTTTCTTGATATTTTTAAACAATTGCTACTGACATTCCTCTTGTAGATGTTTTATCACAAATGCCAAACTATGCTAAATTTCTTGAAGAGATCATCTCCAACAAAAGAAAAGTGGAAGAGCATGATACGATGCCTATTACGGTGGAATGTTTAACAATTCTACAAAACATGCTTCCACCAAAACTAAGAGATCCAGGGAATTTCTCTATACCTTGCACTATTGGTCATTTGATTTTTTCAAAATCTTTTTGTGATTTAGGTGCTAGTGTTTTACTCATGCCTTTATCTGTGTATAGGGAGCTCGGATTCACAAACTTAAAACCCACTACAATCTTCTTGCAATTGGCAGATCGCTCGGTAAAGCACCCTGTAGGCATCTTAGAGAACATTTTGGTCAAGGTGAAGAATTTTATCATTCCAGTCGATTTCATAGTACTGGACATAGCCAACGATGCTGAGGTCCCCATTATTTTGGGACGACCTTTCTTAGCCACAGCTGGAGCAATTATTGATGTTAAGCATGGTAAGTTAACTTTCAAGGTTGGAGAAGAAGAGGTGAAATTTGATTTGTCTAATGAAATGAAAAACTCTTCTACCATTCATCATGTTTACCAAGTCGTACCTATAGACGAGTCCTTGAGAAAAATGGCTACAAAGGATAAGAAGACTGTGAAGTTTAAACAAGGCCTCGATCAAATGTTCACTAAGGGTGCCACTGGTATTGGGTTAAAAAGAAAAAGAAAAGGAGAGTCAAGCTAATGACTCTAAACAAGCGCTTCTTGCTTCTTTTTCGCTTTCCCTTTTTCCTTTTTGTCTTTATCTTGCTTTCTCTCCCGTCTTATTGTTGATATGGTTTCCTTTGAGTTTTCTCTCGTTCAGGTTTTGATCACGGTTTGATCCTGGGATATGAGCCCATCACTGTGGTCCCTCCGTTTCTCTCCATTCCAGGGTTGTATCGCTTATCCCTCTTAGCTTGCATTTATTTTCTGAACATTGAGGACCATGTTTAATTTAAGTTTGGGGGTGGCGTAACAATTTTTTGCTTTTGCTTCGATTATACTTTTGTTGTGATTTTTTTGCTCATTTTTTTCCAGCTTATGCACGTGTTATTAAGTAGAACCTTGTTGAATTGGAATTCATAAATTGGTGCATCTTTGCGTAAGAGCATGATGCATTTGATTATCTTTACTTTGTCGAAGTCAAAGTCCCTTGTCTGTGGTCAACATGTCATATTTTGTGTCTTGAAAGCCTTTTTAGTCATGCTTATGCTAATTTTTGAGGATTTAAAACGTTGAACTTTCAATTTTGTTGATTTTGAAGTGTGTATTAATGTTGTGAAGTCATAAAATGATTTATGCCATCTTTCATTGTCTTTAGCCTTGCATTTTGGCTTTCTCTATATTGCATAATCTCTAGATCTTAACTTGAGCCGTATTGATAAGAATGGAGTGTGCTAAGCACACTAGAAACCACCATTCACCTTTCTTTCATAAGCCGCGACAACAACCTTCTAGCCTAAAATAAAAACCATGCCTTGCACCCAATCAAGAGAGTTTAGAACTTCACATCATTTGACTTGAATATGGGTAGTCATCTTGTTTTGATTTGAATGTATGTGAGTTAGATAGTGATGTCTTTGGTTATGATGGGAAATTTGAGGTTTAAAGTATTATGTTAAAAAAAATATTGAGCAATGTGCTAAATAATCAAGAGAGTTATTAAAAAAGGGAGGGAGGGGGGGGGGGGGAAGCTCTCGACTAGGCTTTGATTTTGGCTCCAGTTTGGATCGTTTGGCTTTGGAATTTTTGTACAACCCGGAATAAAAAGAAACAAGTTTGGGGGTTGTAAGTTGAAAGGCAAAAGAGAAAAAAGAAATGATAAGTTGTGAAAGTTTATATGGTTTATGCGAATTTAGTTCGATGATTTTAAGTTATAAGCTCTCTTGACTCAGTCACTTTATCCATATCTCCGGTCCTAGCCATCACCAAGGCTTACGTTACAAGCCGGAAAGACCTTTTGATTGTAACTTTTACACTTCATACACACCAATGGGTTAACGAATGTTGAATTATCTTAATATCTTTACTTTCCAATTAGTTTGCATAATCTTTTCTAAAGTGTGCTCTTGACATGAATATGGTAGTGGGAGTTCATGATTTAGGGATGGAAACTAAGATTTTGTGAGATTTTCAATTTGTTGAATGTTCAAGGCATCATGTAGCTTTTCATAATCGTTTTTGAAGGTATAATGCTTGCTTTTGAGTGTATGAGATTGAAAAAGAAAAACCATTTTGAACCTTCATGTGTGTGCTTGATTGTATTTGATTGAGGACAATCAAAGCTAAGTTTGGGGGTAGTTGATATATGTTATTTTTACACAAGTTTTCCCCCGATTATCGACTTGGTTTTGATTGTTTCCCTGATAATTTGATCACATATGATGCTTTGACCCTTTTTTTTCTCATATTTTCTAGAACAACATAAAATTTGGAGGAAAAGAACAAGGATTGAAGGTAAATCACGAATAAAGATACAACACAAGGTAAAATGTTGTCTGCGCAATGCTAGAGTTTATGGAATCGATTTCTCTACCCATGTCCAAATTATACACTTGGTATACCAATGGAAATATAAGAGGCAAAGGTACATTTCTTATGTTGAAGACAAAGATCAGATATGTAGGGAAGGAGGTGAAAAAGTCATCAGAAGAGACGTCTTACGATGGAGTTTTCTCATTCAATGACTTGTGAGATAGTTTTAGCATCTTTAAAGTTTGATTTAGGCCTTGGTGACTTCTTTATAGTTGTATATCTTTGTTTTAGGATTCTACAGAAACTTGAATCAGCTTATTCTGACATCGATAGAGAAAGTTATGAAAATTTTACCAAAACTGGCCGGAGCAGCAGGGGATGAACGTGTCCACGAACGCCGCGGCATTCGGAGCAGAAAGTGAATGCCGCTGTGTTCATGAACCTACGCCGCAGAGTTTGAGGTGGCCACTTGCTGTATAAATACCCCTTTTAGTAAATTTTTACCCTAACTTACCTTAGATAGTGACAGCCACACACCAAAAAAGGAGAGAAAAGCCTTGGAGAGAAGATTGAAGGTCATAATGTCTCCTTGAAGGCCCAGATTCGCAAGACGACAGAGAATTCAACGAGGGATCAAAATCATCACGATTATTCAAGAGTTTTTACATCTTTATTTCTTAAACTTGTCCAACTCTCTACTATGACTTGTATTATTCAGATCTTTACCTGTGACATGAATATGAGTTAAACGTTTTGATTAAGGCCATGACTAGGCCGTTTATGTTATTGTGATTGTTGTTGTTTCAGATTAATGTTGGTTTTAGTTATGTATTCAATATTTGATCTCAATGCTTCACTTACTTGATCACCAAGTGTTCGATATAATTTCTAGGTTAGAGATCAAGAGATAATAACCTAGGGAAGATATAAACATTGTAATACCTTATAGTTAAACCGACTAGAGATAGACTCGGTTTCTTTAGGTGGCATTCCATTCATGTGGGGAATTCCTAGACCTTAAATGCATCTTTGTTAATCTGGGTTTTCATATAGATATATATAAGAAATTATTAACAAGGGTAGGGTTGCTATGCCAAGAGATTGGGTAGTACGTACGTTAGGGAATTTCGCCTTAGTTAGACCCATCTAATAATCCAATAGAACCTTAATCATAATCGAAATGCATAAATGGTTGAACCATGTGCCTTAATCGCGTCTCTTCTATTGTTTCCTCTACTTATTTGGTGTTAAAACTGTTGTAGTGTTCAACCTAATTATTTAGTTTAAATCAACCTTTTATCGACCGATCTAAATTAGATTTGAGTAATATAGTAGTCTTGGTACTTAGATTATAGTTGTCCCTGCAGATACGATAACCTGGACTTTAACATCCATTTTACTACTTACGCAACCTAGTTCTCTTACTAGGATTTTGTCGTGTCAGAAGTGTGGGATTGAACGGCCCCGTAAGAATTCTTCGTTGGTGCTGTCAAACTGGAGTCCTTGGGTTTCGTAGCATGAGATAGTCCTTAGACCTGATATGTCATTGGAAAGGATACTACCTACTATACTTTGATATGCACGTGCACTCCTGGAGCATCATACGACGTGTTGGTTCTGTATAGTCCGGTAATACAGTGGAACAAGTGGCTCCATTCAGGGTTGTCTACCTGGTATTTCCTATGTTGTTGAGTGAAACTGAATGATCGAAAATGTCTCTGGCCAGAGCATAGTCTTATAAGAGAGATTGGTCATGCTTGCTTGGAAGATCAGATCATTAATGGAACCAACATAGTCATAGTTTCCGAGGCTACTAGCATTTCAACCGTCACCAAACCATAATCCTTAGACGGGAAAAAGATGGAGGAATTCGACTCACATAAAGATCAAAATTTGGATAGGTTTGCTTTTCATCGTTAAGATGTAGGAAGTCATGGCGACATTGCTAGACATCGATCTACGACTGATAGGTGCCTTGGGTTAATTGCTGAAATTAGTACAAGGCCTAGTTAATTATTGTGAATAATTAATCTAGCCTATGGAAGAACTTATTTCTAGCTTGTTAATGAGCCTAAGGCGTCACGCACTTAACTTATACCTATTGGCTAGTTAATTCTTTGTGAATTAATGGAGAGGTTAATTAATTGGAATTAATTAATTGGGAAAAAGGAATAAATTAATTAAGTGGTCTTAATTAAATAATAGTCTTATAATTTAATGTTAGAATATTAAATTGGGAAAGACTAGTTAATTAATTAGTGGTCTAATTAATTAATGTGTGAAAAAGGAAAATATATATATATATATATATATATATTAATACACGTTAAGCGTGTATACATATGACTTTGGTGTAGGATTTTATCCTATTCACCAAGTATATGTGTATATATATATATTTAATATATATCTTATAATATATTTGGTAGATCTATTTTAATTAATTAGATGACTAATTGATATGAAAAGATCTTGTCAATATATTAGGATAGATATTATGGATCTGGTAAGATCTATTTAATTAGTTAGTTGACTAATTTTATGGAAATATCTTATTTGGAGAGATCTTATATATTTGGGAAGGATCTCAAATATAAAGAAAGATCTGTTTGTTAATTAGTGGAACTAATTAACTAAGGAAGAGAAATGAGATGGAAGGAAACTAAGTATAAAATAGAATCCATATATATGGATTCTATATATACACGCCTATTATGGGCATGTATGTGTATGTGTGTGAGTTTGACTTATGTTGGACTCTCTATATATATGTGTATTGATATTTTATTCTAGGGTAATCTAATTCATTCTACACAATTTTGATTGTGAAAATCCTCTCCATCTTTTTTCTTCCACCTCTTTCGCATCTATTTCTTCCAACTCATATGTTGAGTACGAAGAACACTAAAATATATTCCTACTCTTTTTATCATAAGCCAGAATTCAATATTCTCTTGGCTAACACTGGTGGAGATAATCGAGGATACGAGCTAAGGTGTGGATAAACTTAGAGGTGCAACACTTGGGGCACTAGAGTGAATCCATCTGGATAGGTGTAGCGGAGAGTTGCTTAAAAAGACGTTGTTAATTAAGTTTTTCAAGAGGTAAACACTAGAAAACTCACATTTTAGTTAGTTTTTTGAACTCGATGGTACCATGTCTACCTAGCCCCAATTTCGGGGATGCCAGATTTTTTTAATTTTATGATCCAGGTGCTTCCACTGCGCCAGCGTCCCCGGGGGCTGTACTGATCCAAACAGTCATTCTAATGACCATCGACGACATTCTCACCACCACCATAGTCGCTATCACCACTGACAACCTCCATCACCGTCGTCGCCTTCCACGACAGTTGCTACCACAACCACAAATGTTATTATCACCAGCAGCACCACTATCGCCACCACCATCGTTGCCATTTCCTTTTCTTGGTCTTCTAAGCGTCAGCTTGTCATTTCTTGTTCTAGTGCTGAAGCTGAATATCTTGAGGTTGCAAATGCAGTTGCTGAAGCTCCTTGGCTTTGTAATCTTCTCTTCGAATTGCACTGTCCTCTTTCTTTTGCTACTGTTGTCTATTGTGATTATATTAGTTCTGTGTATCTTTTTTCTAATCTTATACAGCACCAAAGAACCAAACATATAGAAATTGATATTCACTTTCTGCGAGAAAAGGTTGCCTTAGGGCACATACGCGTTCTACATGCCGCAGCCAACGCCACAAGAACCACTGCCATCACAACCACCAGCACTGCCAAATTTTACAGTTCTTCAAAGAGTCCCTAATTTATGAAGAATAAGTACTTGAACTACAAATGGATTGTACCTTAGGTGTGAACAAAATGTATATGTGACCAAATTGTGCCTCATTTGTGTACAAGGTGCCCCTTTCTCAATTTAAAACTTAATTTGTATCAATCTCGTGTGATGCAACGTTAAAATATTATAAACATCTAAATTGAATTTCATTACTGTCTCAAAATATATTCAAGTGTGTAAATTTATCTAAACTACTAACCACCATATATGACTTTCTATTACATCTTCTATTGCAAGATATTAAGTAAATGATATATGTGTCCAATTTTTTTTTAACAATTACACATGTCATTTATCCAATATATTGCAATAGCAGGTGCAGCAAGAAATGCCAGAGAAGATCATATTTGCAAAGAATGCTTGGGGATTACTAATAGTAGTGAACAGAAACTTTGACTTTGAAAACTCTCAATTCACTCTAATATCTTTTTAACAAGTGATGATGTATGATTATACAACTAAAAAATATTGGAATCCAGAGTATCACAATATAATAATGCTTAAACAAAAAAGAAATGATACATTCAACGGTTTTTCAAAGAGTACGACATTTACAAAAAATGTGTACCTGAACTACAAATGAACTGTAACAGATGTCTAAACAAATAGTAACTATTGTATGACAAATGTGTACCTCATTTGAGTACAAAATGCATTATTCTTGATTTAATGCATAATTTCTCAAATATGTTTTATGCAACTTTAAAATATTATAATAGCTTAATTATGTTTCATTACTTGCCCAAATATATGTTTCAAAAATATTAACTCACACATGACCATTAATGTGATAACTAGTAGTAGGGTGGAGAAACATTGCTTGTGAAAACTTCAAATCACTCTTATACTTTTTAATAAAAACCGACAAAATTCATCTTAGAGTACTGCATTTAATAAGGAGGGTTAGTTACGCTAGCTACCTTTGTATTTTAGTGTAATTGCAGCTCAATCCGTTTATTTTGGGCCGATAACAGAGGCCGCCTCTTATAATAAAACCTTCCATTGACCACCTCTAACTAACGGCAGTTAGTCAAACGTCGAGGAAGGTATACAATAACAATCTTACACTCGTATCCAAAAAAATATTAATTAAAAAGGGGTTACCTTACACTAACAATCCTCCTTATTTAATATAATTTTACTTTAGCCCACTTGTTTTGAGCATATAACGCACACCCTCGTCTTATAGTAAAATCTTACATTCTTGCCCAACAACTAACTGCCGTTACTTTCTTTTCTTTTCTTCAATTTATATTTTTTCTTAATAAATTTTTTATTTCACTTCTTTTTATTATAATCGTTTATATATCTATATGTATTTGTTTCTCTTAACTTAATTTACTAATTAGTGTCATATTATTTTTGGCAACTTACAAATATAGATTTAATTGCATTGAATTATTATATTGCTTCTATAATCAACCCGAAACTCAGTATTATGTTTACATTTAAGGAAAAAAAAATTGGTAGTGTTCACTTCAATTAATATTGAGATTGTTTGTCGTACAATATTGAACCAAATACAAAATTTCGTTTTTATATATATATTTTTTTTTATCACAACCATGGACTAAACAATCAACCAAAGCCCAGATTGGTATGTCCAATATATACTTTAATTTGTAAAACGAAACTTACTAGATGATATATAAAAAGTAATTGATCGAAGAGCTAAATTTAGGTTCACTTTGAAGCTAGCGAGAGCCAATTAAGAGCAATTGGGAAAGTTACAAGTGTGATACATAAATGTTGATTGATTACTTTTGTTGTGTGCCCAATCATAAAATATAAAGTATTATTATTCTATATTATACGAAGGATATATATACATATATATATATATATACATATATATATATACACATACATATTCCCTATCATTCCACATCCATCATTTTTACACTTTGATGGTTGCTTTAAGCTAAAAGATAACATATGGAATAATCAATAGCCAAGTTGCCGAAGCCGTGACGCCATTCAGATTACATATTCTCATATTTATTTTTGCGGTTACTGTCATGTAGTAATCTAATCAATTTTGATGTACCTCAATCAATATTTTTTGACAAAATATCCTTATCGTCTGATTCAAAGATTAGTGTAGCTCGGAATTATCATAAAATTTCTTCGACCACAAAACTAAACCTTTGAAACTAACTAGTTGAGTATGATATTAAATAAGTTAGGATTACATCATATTCATGCCCACGCCATACTGTCATTGATTTAAAAATAATAATACTAATGTTTATGGGGCCTTCATATACGTACTTTGGTATACAAAAATTGCACTCCCCACCCACGGTTCTAATTGTTGTAGAGGTCCTTCACTTGATAGAGGCCAGAGGGCCAATTATTATTATCTACACTATTATGCAATTGAATAGCATCCCCTAAAAATGGATTTGAATTGTCAAGCGATTTTTGGTAAAGTCATAACAATTTTATTTTATGAATTAACTGCAATGCACCATTTGACTAGCAACATGACACCTTAATAATTTTGGTAAGGTAATTTATGGACAGTCACGTTGTTTATAAAACCAGATATAGAAAAGTTTATTTATTTATTTTTAAAGTTATTTCTCATCTTTTTTTTTCTCATTTTTTATTTAAACTCAATTAGTTTTGTTCAAGAATTTTCTCATCAGATTTAATTTTTTGCACACGCATCGAGTGTATGCTGCCTACTAGTATATTTTAGTTACCACTTGCTTTGTCCGGTTTAGCACGGTCCAAACATGAGGTGGCCGGTCCTTTTTATGGGCTGGCTTAATGGGTCCGATTTGTTTGGGCCCAAGATAGGATATTGTTCACATTCTGGGTTTGGGCCTGGCCGCTTGGGGCCCTTTATCCTTATTATATATATAGTAATTATTTCAAATTTATTGACGGTAGACAATTTGTGAATGTAGATGCAGTAAAGGTTCAAACTCTATTGGAGATATCATTTTGAGGAGGACTTTAATTTGCGCGAGCTCAAGAGAATATATCACCTTTAGACTTTTTTAACAAAATATAATTAAAAAAATACATGCAAAATTCCACGGCTTTTGTTATGGAATTAATATAAAACCGAATCTGGCACGATCGGGTGTCTTAATTATTTATTTTCTTAGAAAAAATAACTTAAGGAAACAACGTGGTTATTGCCGGTTTTTTATTTAATTTTGTTTGATTGTGAAATAAAACTTTAGAAAACGTCATGGATATTATCGCTTAAATCTTTACTGTTTTTTAAAGGAAAATACTTTAGAAAAGGGCAAGGCTCCTCTAGCTGTTTTCTCAAATCTCTTCCAATTTCTCCCCTTCTAACAATCGAGGAAACGGCATTGTCCAATCTCAAATGTATTTCACAAGATGAGTGCCTAATTATATGACAAATGTAATTTACTCATCTTGCGAAATATATTTGAGCGAGACTGAATAGGGAGCGAACTACAATTTTTTCTTTTATTTGGGCCTTTTCTTTTTCATTTTCAGGAACTGAATTTCGTAAAAATAATAGTAAAAAGCATATACCCCTTAGTTATAGGGGTACTGCACTTCTCCCAACCTATCGATATATGTGTTTGATAGTCTTTTCTCTTGTTTTTGCTAAGTATGTGTTTGAGAGTCCAAAGTCTCCAATCTACGTAGAATGTTGCCAAACAGTCCATAATTTTGTTTCTTTTGTTTATATAATTACATTCACTAGAAAATATTAACAATGAGCAAAATTCAATCAAAACTACTTTCGGAATTAAAAAAAAAAAAACAAATATCTGGCACAACTTTATTTAGATTTATCATGTACAAAACATGGTCAAAAACAAAAATAAGAAAAAGAAAAAATAAAGTAGGAATACAACTCATTCCGATACCCGACAAAGAAGAGGACCATTTTTTTTTTTGGAAAAGCTTGAACCTTCCAAAAAGGGCGCAATAAACGTTTAAAGTTGAATATCTTTTGCAACGAATTTAAGAAAATCGAATGGAATACCATATTTGGAGACTCCTATGTGTAACTTATGTACATATTATCCACTGGCCTTAAAATTAATGTGTATATCAACACTGTGAAACCTGTTCTTGCACTTGCGCAGAATATTATACTCGATCTCTTTAGGTTGAGTAAAAAGCTAGATATCCATAGTAGTTTTCGGACGAGGTTCTTGAAATGAACTTTGATAGGCGGAACGCGCAAGCATAGGACATTCGCCAGCAATGTGAAGCGCCATCCATACTAATCAAATTCTTACCAACTAATAAGAAAGATGTAATCTTCCACAAGGTATCCATGTTAATTGAAATAGTAGTATGGACTACTCGAATTAACTGAAATAACCATATAGCACATGGCAATACTTTTGACGAAATAATCCGTTTCGTTATTTCCATTTCATTCGACCAAAATAAAGATTCGACGGTGAAACACAAGATTTTAATAGTTTAAGTTTATAACTGGAAAATATCTTTATGCGTATTAAAAAATTATGTGTGAGTCAAAATTTAATTTTAAAAGTTATTCCGCAATAATTTTAATGATATACTTGAAATTAAGCCTATAGAGCGAGTTATTTACAATTGAGTCTAGGAATAAACGAGATATGTGAAACTGATACAAGATCCACCACAACAACATTACCTGTTACATCTCAAATTGAACCCCACGAGACCCATGTACTTATGCCATAACAATGATTAGGAGATACATAACAGTAGACCTTTTTGATATACTTCTTGTTGACCTTTTTGGTTATAATTTCAAATAATTTTGATGAGGACAAGCTTATATTCTTGTCACTAATTAGTTTATATGTTAATGTAGATTATGAAGTACACAATTAAATTAATCACATATCTTTCCTTTGTGTATTGTTTATTTTTTCCCTATTTTATTTGTCACATGCTTTTAATCAAAGCTTAAACACATCCCTCTCCATCAGATTTCACTAATGGGAAGTTAAATGAATTAATATCTTACCTAATTTCAGTCGTGCATATTCATCTATGATCTCATCATATCTCTCTTCATATGGAAAAAGTCGTTAGTCTTTAATAATGGAAGGAGCCGTTTTCCCTTGCATCTATATATATGTGTCTTCTCCTCTTCATAAAAAAAAAAAAAACGAATTCTACAAGCCTTTTACAGCATCCTATTGATATCAATTTATTCTTGTTCATAGGTACCTTCTCCGCTAAGTTCCAGTGAGGAAGGAGCGGTACCAGTTAATGCTTGGAATTCGGAGTGACAAACACAAGTGGTCGAGAAGTGTTTTTGAGTCTAGTCTAGTTGCGGATTAACCTTTTGGTTCTGCCCTTTTGTTCCTAGGGTATAGTAGAGCAAAGCTCACTTCTTCAAATCGAGTGTGTTTTGTATTATTAGTATTTGTAGTATCTGAAATCTTTCAGCACTTATCTTTTTCATTCTGTTTTGTATTAAGTTTCCATTTGGATCTTGTTCTGGAATTTCTAAGTTCCAATCGTTATTTTAATATAAGTATTTTTCAGTTTTACCTTTTGGTACTTATTGATTCCGTTGTGCGTTTTAGCACAATTTTTAATAACCTAATTCACCCTCCTCTTAGGTATATCATGAGTTACAATTGGCATCAGAGCCAGGTGGCTCATTTCTAAGGGTTTAACCACCCGAGTCAAAAGATCTACATGGCTGCTTCTATTTTTGATATGTATGCAGAGGGGCAATCTCACTCCCGTCCACCACTATTCGACGATTCAAATTATGCCACCTGGAAGAACCGGATGGAGGAGTATTTTATTTCCATTGATTTTGAACTTTGGAAAATAGTCATGAAAGGACCTACAATTCTAATAAAGAAAGTTGATGGACAAAAAGTTCCAAAAGATTGGGATGATTTTAACAGCAGTGATGAAAAGATTCTACAAAGGAATGCAAGCGCTAAAAATATCTTGTCATGTGCTTTGACTAAGGATGAATACAATCGAGTAAGCACTTGTATCTCAACCAAACAAATGTGGGATATGCTACAAGTCACATATTGGTGGTCCCAAGTGGCATACGAAAGGGTCTAGAAGGAGGGGGGGTTGAATAGACCCTGAAGCCTTTTTGGACTTCAAAAATTTCGTATCACTTTTAAAGATTTGAACGCTTAGAAGCTGAGCGCTTGGGTCAGGCGCTTCAGTAGAGATAACTTAGACTTAGTGATTTTAGCAATTTACTAAAGTAGGGTAATGCCTAGATCGCTTAATCAGGGTTAGCACAGCGGAAATGATTTTTAGCGTTCGATTGGTTAATTAATCGCTTTGAAATTAGCTTGTCTTTTTCAAAGAATATAATATAATGTAAATCAAGACAATAATTAAAGTAAATGACACAAGAAATTGTAAGGTTCACTGGGTGATGTAATCCCAGCTACGTCTTTCTTCTCCTTTTTCACTTGGAGGAATTTACTAGGATGATTTTCGAAGAATCACATAGAATCTTCTACAAGATAGTAAAGGATGAAAAAGATCTCGGGCTCCTTGATCACACAGATTTCAGCACCAATGAAGATCGTCTTCTACAAGCTTCTCTCACTCAAAAATACTGCCTGTAAGGGGTTTAAACTTCTTTCTCACTCAGATGAAAGGTTGAATGTTTGTCACAAGGTTTTGTTTGCTTTTGGGAAGATCAAACAACTTGGAATATCTCAGTAGGAATTTAGGTTTCTTCTTTGGAAGAGGTTTGAGATATTTGTGACTGTCTGGAATGTAGATAAAAATCTTGAAGAAATTTTAGCTATGGAGTTTCTAAGCTTTTTCTTGTGCAGGTACGTAAATTTCTCTTGTAATATTATGTACCATATGTTTTTTTTTTTTTGGTTTGCTGAAGGTAAGGTATTTATAGGCAATTCTTGGGATCTGTTCGTTGGACACATGTGAGAGCGTGTGTTTCATGCAGCGCGTGATTCTACCTAAAACCTGACATTCTTGAAAATCTGCTGGCACCGATTGGATGGGAGTAGCTATAAACTCTGAAGTTCTGACAGTCTAGTCAAAAGGTGGCTTGTCCACAAGTCACAGTGGCTTATCACATTTAATGCTCTTATCAAATATTTAATGCATTTGAATTTATTTCCCGTTGGAAATAAATGTCCGTTGAATGATTGCATTTAAGTCCTTCATGACTTGAGGATTTAATTCAAATGAATCTGACATCGGATCGCTAGAGTGATTTGAGCGCTTGATTCATAAATCCTGAAATAGTCCTTTTAGCGTTTGACGGGCGCTAAGAACAAATTTTCATCTTCAGTTGACTACAGACGCTGATCTTCAACTTCTTCTCTAATAGACTCACCTAGAATTCTATTAGTGATTCGGTATCTAATACTTAGTCTAAAATCTATAAAGATAAAAATTACAAGCCTAAAAAAAATTACATACTTTCAAACGCTTATTCAAAGATCTATCAAAGCAGAAACTTACATTGTATTTGGGGTCTAACATAAAATCCTATCTTGTCATCATCAAAACATCTAACATGAAATTTCCTAACACATATGAAGGTACCAGTCAAGTTCAATAAGAACGGATCGCTCTTCTCGTTCACCAATATGAAATGTTCCAGATGAAACAAGATGAGACGATCAGTCAAATGTACACTCGATTTATGCAGATCATCAATCCCATGGTCGGTCTTGGAAAAATCATTCAAGGAGATGAACAAACTTGCAAAATTTTGAGATCTCTTCCAAGATAATGGACACCTTACGTGACTGCCATTCATGAAGCCAAAGACATGAATGTCACGACAATGGGAGAACTCATTGGTTCTCTTACCTCTCATGAAATGACTCTCATGTCTAAAAAGGAAGTTCCGAAACAAAGATCCAAAAGTCACTTACCTTTTCTTCGAGTTCGATAGAAATTCCTACTGATCCAGAAGAAATGAGTGATGAACAATTCAATGAAGAACTTGCTATGATCACTAGAAGAATGAAAATTCTCCAACAGAGCCGGAAGTTCCAGCGAAATCCTAAATCTAACTTCCAACAAAGAGATCCTCAGAAAAATGATAAGATAAATGTCATGAATGTTTTGAGCCTGGTCACATCAGACCTGACTGTCCTAGACTGAGGAAGTTCCAGAAGAATAACCAATGTTCCAGACAACGAGCTCTATCCATACCTTGGGATGAATCTGAATCAAATGCAGGCAATGATGAGGACAACTGTCTTATGGTAAACAAATAGGTATCTATTGAATCAAAATCTGATTTAAATTATTCTGATGATGATACCGTTAAAAATACCGACTTATATGATATTCTTAAAAATTATGAAAATCAGATCGAAAACTTGATTTATAAGAATAAATTGCTTCAATGTCAACTCAAAAAATTCTCTTTAGAAAAGGCTGAATTGGAACAGAAATTTGATGATCTCATGAAAGATAAACTTTTCCTTGAGAAAGAAAAGTAATATCTATTTGAAGAAAACACTTCTGTGTGAAAACAAGTTTCTGATTTGAAAAAACAAGTTAAAGGAAAAGATGTCATGTACACACCACATATGCATCATAATCATACTTGTCATGCATCTACTTCCGGAACATGTTCCAACATTAAATTTGTGAAAACTGCTCATAATCATGCTCATCGCGTTGAAACCAAAGAGGACACCACACGTTATCATGCTCATCGCACTGAAACCAGAAAGAACACCGCCTATTATAAAGTCTGTCATACATGCGGTAGAAATGGTCATGTCGCATACAGGTGTTACTTGAAAAAGGATATTGGTACAAAACTTATATGGGTACCAAAAGTCAACTATGCTAACTTTGCAGGACCCATTGATAAATGGGTACCAAAACAAAAAGAGCACTTATTGCAGGAACCGCCTCAGAACCAAGACCGGAAGAACAAATGGTACTTAGACAGTGAATGTTCCAGGCATCTGACCAGTGACATCTCCAAATTCATCACTCTCAGCACTTTCACTCGTGGTAAAGTCTCATTCACAGACAATACAAAAGAAACCATTGTTGGTAAAAGATCCATTGGTAAGAATGGATCCACTATTATCGATGAAGTTTGTCTAGTTGAGGGTTTGAAACATAACTTGCTTAGCATAAGTCAATTATGCAATAAGGGTTGTCAAGTCAAATTATTTCCTAATCATTGCTCTTTTATGCAAAACAACGAATTGATATTCAATGCCTCTCGAGATGGAAATGTTTACTGCATAAATCTTGATGAACTTACCAAACAAAAGATAGAGTGTCTGGTAGTTGCAGATGAAGGAAACGGAACTTGGCATCGGAGAGTTTGGCCTGCCAACATGACACTTCTTCATCTCGACCTTTTTGGTCCTTTGAAGAGTGGTACTATAGCTGGCATTCCAGAATTCTCACTTATACCTATTACGCATAATCAGTTCTATCATTGACAGTCACAGAGTGAAAACCCTTCTGACAGAACCGATGCGAGTCGTGTTCGAGCATATCAGTTCCACTGATGTGCCTATAGTCTTAAGCTCCCACCATCACATGGTGTTCGACTAGCACTCTCACGTCAAAGCTAAGATTGTACAAGTGTTCTAAGTCTTTATTTGTCCATTAAAGACTTCATATTACTTGCGAAAGAGTTTAAGTAATCAAGATCAATCTCTCTAGTGTCAATCTTCCTATCCCATAGGAAATAGAGAGATTGCACTTAAAACATGGATAAAATGTTTTACACTACGTATAGATCCAGATAAGATTTAAGTGAAAACTAAACAATGCCTTTTATTATAAATAATAAATAAGTTCATTACAAGGAAGATGCTCTATCATTTTATTCTCTATAGCATCTAAAGGCATAATCCTAACAATCTCCCACTTGCACTCAATGCCACTCATTATGGTATCTTATACTCATCCTTTTCAGGTGTCGGTCCAGAACAGCCTGAGGTAGTGGTTTGGTGAACGGGTCAGCTACATTGTCAGCTGAGGCTATTTTCTGTACTTATATCTCTCCTCTGCCAACGATCTCCTTTATGATGTGAAATCTTCTCTCAATGTGTTTAGATTTGTTATGAGACCTTGGTTCCTTGGCTTGCGCTATCGCTTCATTTTTATCACAATAAAGTCTCAACGGGAGCTCTGCACTGGGAACCACTTGAAGTTCTCTTAGAAACTTTCTCATCCAAACAGCTTCTTTGGCTGCCTCCGAGGCTGCCACATATTCTGCTTCAGTGTTGGAATTAGCGGTTGTGCTTTGCTTGGAACTTTTCCAAGACACCGCCCCACCATTAAGCGTGAAAACAAACCCTAAAATGTATTTTCGGTCATCTACATCAGACTGAAAGGCTGAATCAGTGTAACCTTCCATCTTCAGATCTCCAACTCCATAGACGAGAATCATATCCATAGTTCTTTTAAGATATTTTAGGATATTCTTCACAGCTATCCAATGCTCCTTTCCCAGATTTGCCTGAAATTGGCTCACTACGCTTACAACATAAACAATGTCAGGTCTAGTACACAACATTGCATACATCAGGCTATCTACTACAGAAGCATAGGGTACATTACTCATCTCCTTTCTATCTTCCTCATTTTGAGGATACATAGATTTAGATAAGTGTACTCCATGTCTTATGGGAATAAACCCTTTCTAAGAGTTATCCATCCTAAATCTCTTTAGGATCTTTTCTAAGTAAAGAGCTTGGGAAAGACCGATCATTCTATTCATTCTATCTCTATAGATACGAATTCCTTTAATGTACGTTGGTTCTCCCAAGTCTTTCATGGAAAACGTACTCAAAAGTCATTTCTTGATAGTGGTGAGCATTCCCACGTCATTTCCTATAAGTAGAATGTCATCTACATATAGTACTAAAAATGAGATCTTGCTTCCACTAGTCTTCTTGTAGACACATGGTTCATCTTCATTCTTGATGAAACCATATCCCTTTACTACTTTATCAAAACAAAGATTTCAGCTTCTAGATGCTTGCTTGAGACCGTACATGGACCTCTCATGTTTACATACTTTATAGATATTAGTCTCGGATACAAAACCTTTCGGCTGTTCTATATAGATGTCCTCTTCTAGGAATCGATTCAGAAAAGCAGTTTTGACATCCATTTGCCATATCTCATAATCTAAGTATGCAGCTATGGATAACAGTATTCAGATGGACTTTATCATGGCCACGGGCGAAAAGGTCCCTTGATAGTCAATTCCTTCTCTTTGACTATAGACTTTTGATACAAGCCTGGCTTTAAAGGTGTCAACTTTGCCATCGCTACCAATCTTTCTTTTGTAGATACATTTGCATCCTATAGGTTTGATACCTTCAGGACGATCTACCAAAGTCTGGACTTGGTTCGATTGCATAGAATCCATCTCTGTTTCCATTGCTTCTCACCATCTTGAAGCGTCAACATCCACCATCTCTTGATCATAGGTACAATGATCATCTTCATGACCTTCTTGTACTACAGTGTGAAGCTCTAGCTCCCTCTGCTGCAGATACCCATACCTCTCAGGTTCAAGTGGTATTCTACCATATCTACGTGGCGGATGTGCTATTGTTGGGTCAGGCCTGGGTTCTTGGACAGATGTCTAAGACGGGGTTTCATTTTGTTCTTCTAGAACAATCTTTATACCTTTGCCCCCTTCTAAGATGAACTCATCCTCAAAGAAGTGGACTTGTAGTATCACAATGATCCTTTGATTGTCATGTAGGTAAAAGAAGAATCCCATGGAATCTTCAGGATAACCAATGAAATGTCCCATCTGGGATCTTGTCTCCAATTTCTCCACTTTAGTTTTTTTTACATAAGCAGGACATCCCCAAATTTTGATGTGGTTAAGACTTGATTTCCTATTATTCCACATCTCATGTGGAGTTTCAGGAACGGATTTGGAGGGACATCTGTTCAATATATAAGCAGCAGTAAGGAGCGGATGTCCCTACAACTAAATGGGTAATTAGTGTAGCTAAGCATGGAACGAACCATGTCCAACAGTGTTCGGTTCTTACGCTCGACTACTCCATTTAGTTGAGGAGTTGGTGGTGGTGTTAGTTGTAACATTATTCCTCGTTCCCTAAGGAATTCATCAAACTCGGCGCTTATATATTCTTCTCCATGATCTGAATGTAGAGTCTTTATATTTTAGCTAATTTGATTTTTTACTAAAGCTTTGAATTATTTGAACCTTTCAAAGGATTCAGACTTTTGCTTCATCAGATACACTGGACCATATCTTGAATGATCGTCTGTGAAAGTGATGAAGTAGTAGAAACCTCCACGAGCTATTTCCCCAAATGGTCTGCAAACGTCGGTATGCACTAATCCCAAGACTTGAGTAGCTCTTTCAAAAGTTCCGGTGTAGGGAGATCTAGCCATCTTGCCTAAGAGACATGATTCACATGTTGGACAGGGATCCGACCCTAGTGAGCTTAAAAGCCCATCTCTTTCCATTTTGTGGATCTTATGCTCTCCAGCATGGCCTAGTCTAAGATGCCACTTAAGTTTTAAGTCAGCTTCTTGCCTACCACGTTTATGTGTTACAACATTCATAATAGAAGAACTATGGACATTCAAATAATACAAACCATTAACTAAAGATGCATTGCCAACTATTTTATTACCATAATAAATGTCGCAATTCAAATAAGAAAAACAGAATGTATAGCCAGTCTTAACTAATATAGGAATGGAAACAATGTTCTTTAGCCCCTTGGGCAAAACCAAAACATTATTTAAAAACAATAAATGTCCAGAATTCAAAATGAAAGAAGTAGATCCAATCCTAGTAGCTGCGATGCTTTTCTCGCTGCCTACTTTGATCAGCACTTCTTCTCGGCTCAGCTTTCTACTTCTCTCCAGATCCTGATCCAAACAACACACATGAGCACTAGCCCCTGAGTCCAGAATCCATGAAGTAGAAAAAATGGTCATAGAACAATTAGTTTCGTACCTTTTGCGGCTTTGACTAATTTAGGAACGTTCCTCTTCCAGTGGCCTAGTTCACTGCACTTGAGATATCTATCCATCTTTTTAGGCCTTTTGCTCTTATAAAACCCTTGAGACTTTTCCTTACCCTTTTGAACACCCCCTTATGCGCCTAGCTCGCCAAACTGCTTTTTATTCATCTTCTTCTTAGACTTAGACTTTTTAGGTCCAGAAGATATGACCAAGGCAGTTTCTTTTCTCTTTGGTTTCATTTAAGATTATGCAGTAATCAACTTGTTCATTAGCCCTGCTAAATTGCACTCTTCTCATTACAGTTAAGTTAACCACAAATTGGGAGAAGGACACTACTACAAAAATACACTATTACAGCGCACCTATTACAGCGATTTTTTGAAAACCGCTGAACGGAGGGACCTATTACAGCGGTTCATGGGTGAACCGCTGTAATAGAGTTGACTGGGGGACCTATTACAGCGGTTCTGAGAAGAACCGCTATAATAGATCAAGAGCTATTACAGCGGTTTTAAGAAAAACCGCTATAATAGCCCTATTATAGCAGTTCTTCAAAAAACCGCAATAATAGCCCGGATCCTATTATAGCGGTTCTTAAAAAAACCGCTATAATAGGCTATTATCCTGACTAAATAAAAAACCCGATTCCCCCATCCCCCCCCAAATCGCGTCTCTCTCTCACCCCCTCTCTCTCTCTACTTTCTCTCTACTCTACCACCAACAACCGCCGTAGCCGCCGCCACTACATTCAGGTACCGCCACCACCACCAACATCCGCGCAGCCACCATCGGGCGCTCACAAAATCCTAGACCCCGATTCCCCCAAACCCGAGACTGCAATATCGGCGGCGCACAAGCGGTGGTTCGCGTGTAAGCGCCGCCCCGTGGAGGATCTAGGTCACTGTCTGGTCGGAGCTCCGATCGATGGTGCTGCTCCGTCGGCGCGTCTGTGGCGAATGGGACTTGCTCTGATTTTCCTATGGCTACAGAGACTCCGACAGAAACCACCGCCGAATTTAGACATGTCAACCTCCGACTCCTTCACTCCACCTCTCACCGACGTGACACCGAATCCGAACCGTTGTTAGATTCAAGAAATTGTAAGTAATGTTTACGTATATATTTCGAGCTTATTGTAAGAATTCATTGTTATTAGTGAGATTAAATGTTGAATTTCGATGATAGATGCGAGGTTATTAAGCACAGTGTATGTGTTTTGAGAAAAAGTGCTGTTTATTTTTAGGATAATGTAGTTTTAATGACTGATATTAGTGGATAGACTTTGTTTAAGATATGCTAATTATTTTGGAAGAAATTATAGTCATTCACTTGTTTTTTCATCTCAAATTTGCGTAATTTGGTAGGCATTGACACATTAAATCCATCCAAGTATGTTTTTTTAGGACTAATTCTATGCACAATTTATGGATGTGATAACATTGTGATATATATATATATATATATATATATATATATATATTCAGTTCGATGATATCAAGCTAATAAATTATCTTATCATCTATCCTTTCGTATATCAGTCATTAAAATCTGATATCTGCTGCCTTCTCTAGTTGCGAAGTAGTGATTCCTAGTACATATGAGTTAGTTAAACTTTATGCAGAAAGAAAATAATCTTTGCATTATGATTGTGCTCGGGAGTTCGATGAACAATATACTTCTCTTATTTGCTTTGATACTTGTTATAGTTTTGGTGAATTTTCTGTATTTGGTTCAACGTTAGTTATTGGCCCTTAGTTTACCGAATTACATTTACGTATATGATTTAATTTTGAATTCAGTAGTTTCTCTAGTTAATTCTATTTTCCATCTTCATCATTCCCACTGTTATCTTTAAATCAATACTCGTGCTAATATCTAAATTCTCCTTTAAGGGTAGTGATGTAGAACAAGAAGCCGTAACGGTGTCGGCGAAACTTCAAACAGCCGTAACTTTTGATCCGCATGGAGTTACGGGGCCCACAAGATACCAAATCGAAGCTCTTTTCGAGACGAATCCAATTAAATGTGTAGGACCGTTTTACGGCAGTGGATCGACCCCAAATTCTATCGTTTAGGCCTTTGTTCGGTCTGTTTAGTGTTTTTTTTTCAATTTTCAGCGTTTTTATTTTATTTTTAATTAATTGTCTAGTTGTCGGATGGGGCCCAAATTTCTACACGTGTCATCTCGTAAGGTGAAGTATTTTTGGGTCAAATTTTGTAGCGTGTCGAGTCCATTAGCATTCTAGTGTTTTTTTGGAGTCAAAATAGGAGTAGGAATATGAGTCCTACTTTAATTCAATTAGGAGTCTTTCTTATATCTCCTATAAATAGTTGCTGCAATTATTTGTCTTTGTTAGATACAATTTTATCATTAATAAAGATTTTGAGTTATTTTACTGTCAAGATTTTCTTGAAATATCCGAGATTTTAAGACGTTCTTTAAATTCTCAAAATTACTAGCTTCCGCTCCGTTAGGTAGTGACTATGAAGATGACAAGCCCATATTTAATTAAAGTCTTGAAGACACTTGAATTGAATTGGTTAGATATATCTTTCATGGCAAAAGAATTTGTACCCTATGATAGTTTTACTGAATGCATACTGGAATCAGTACGGTTCTGGCCTTATATTCTAATTATAGTTAGTCTGGTGATATGACAATCATGATGTTTGAGGATTGAAGTTATGTAACTTGTTGCCCTTAGCCTCTTATAGCGCATTTATATTAATTCAAGTAAGAAACTATGTTTGTTGAGCGTTCTCTAATTCTCATTCCTAGTTTTTGGTGATTACTAAAATTATGTAAATTACTAAAGGTCTTTTCAATACTTTTGACAGTTATCGCAATGGAATCTCAGGGAGATGCTCTTAATCAGCTCTTGAGTGATGAACTTGAAGGAAAGGTAGCTTTCTACTTTAATTGTTTCACATTCGACTTCTTAAACTCGCTTACTTTTTACTGTGCTCATACTTTCCAAAGTGAACCAGAAAGTTTTTTTCTGATTAAGTAGTGATTGTATACAAGTTATCGACTTTTTTGCAGTTTGCTTTACTAGATACTTCTTCAGTTGATGATGACCTCGCCAGCTTGAAGAAAGAATTATTTGGAACCACAAAGGTACTCTATTCTAATTTTTTGTTTGTTTCTCGTTTTAAAAGACTTTTCTTCCAGAACACATTATCATTTCTTTGGATTTGTTTTGTAGTCATTACCTTGTGATAGTGATTGTTGTCTATACGTTTATGCTCGGTGGACAGGTTGATTAGGAAGGTTTGTGTACATTTTTATGAACCATCCTCTCTTACATTGAATTATCTTGTTGAGTTTATCTCAACATTTCTGATCTTTTGTGGCATAATTTTTCTCAGTTGCTAGACAGAACATATATATATATATATATATATATATATATAGATATTGGTTCTGAAGGAGCTTTGCTTTTGTTTGCGTTATGAAGTGGGTTCTGGGAAATTGAGTAGTTACTAGTAGTGTGTTTTTATGTATTGTTGATTGGTTTTGATTTGGAATTGTGGGGCGAGACTTTTTAGTGTAAAATTGCACTGATTTTGTCCGTTTAATCGCGTTTTTGTGGTTTTAGGGTTTGTGTGTTTTATCAGTTCCACTCGATTTCTGATTAACTATATATATATATACACACACACACATATATATCAAATATCAAATAATAAGGTTGAGAAATAAGCTAATCTAAGGTTGTTGATGAGTTGTAATTGATATATACAAGGTTGAGAAAGTTGTTTTACAGAAATTTAATATAATTTGAGATACTTGTGTCGATATGTTTGATTTTCCAGTCCTTGACAAATGTCCCATATTACTGCAGGGTACTCTATGTGCTACAAGCAGGGACGATGTCATTCACAAATTATTTATAGAATTGGCCTACAGATACAAGTGAATCTCAAACCATTTTAACTTTTTCGCTATTTGTTGAAATTTGATGTTGTAATACACATGCAAAATTTCTCTGTTACAGAGATATAGGGCTGGTGGATATATTGTATTATGTGTGAGAGGGACATTCTTGTTTGTGGATCCATGTACTTTACTTATATATATAAGCAGTGAACCTAGTTTCGATTTGTGGGAATTACAATTATACATTTTATTTAACTTTGAGCCGCTATCTAATAGATTAATCTTGTTACATTATCTCCACATTGCTCAAGATATCAACGAGTAAAAAAAAAAAAATTTACTGTACCCCTATTACAGGGGTTATATAAATAACCGCTGTAATAGTTGTACCTATTACAGTGGTTATAAAAATAACTTCTGTAATAGGTACCCCTATTACAGGGGTTATAAAAATAACCGCTGTAATAGGTGCCTATTACAGCGGTTTTTAACCGCTGTAATAGGCCTTGAACCTATTATAGCGGTACCTATTACGACGGTTAAAACCGCTGTAATTGGTCTAAAAAACCCGCTGTAATAAGACATTTTTGTACTAGTGGGAATCGGGAAGAGACTGCAAGATTAAGTTAGTTTGAAGGGTGGCGTTCATGGTGAAGTCGAGAGCTTCTAATTTCTCAATTCTTGATATCATTTTGAGGACATGAACACCAACCTTCTCACTTTATTTTATCTTGGCTCCGAAGAGCTCTTTCGATATCTCATGCCGAGCAGTTTGACTATGCTCACCATAGAGCTCTACCAGGTGTGCCAGGACAGCTCTTGCAGTGGGCATCTTATCATGTGACCTTTGAAGTTTATTGGTCATAGATCCCAGCATGTATCCTCTCACCCGAACATTGTCCTTGACCCATTTTTCATGGGCTTGGACCTCTTCCTCATTAGCACGTGTCCTAGCTGGAGCCGCTAAGATATCAGCCTCCAAGACATATCCCAGAGATTCCATATTGAGGACAATCCTCAAATTTCTAAGCCAGTCCACATAATTGGGTCCAGTTAGGGTATTTTTTCAAGCAGAATTGAAAGTGGATTTGTCATTTTTTAGAGAGATAAACGAGGAAATAACTGCAAAAATAAACCAGATTAATTAGATTACTTGTAATTGACTTAACTAAGAAAAATTAAGGACTTTAAAATTCATCTTGGCTCCCACTGCATTTTTCGAATTCCACACTCCCATGTAGAAGTTGGGAATCGTCATTGGCATCGATTCCACAGCCGTTATTGAGGTCCTCAATTTATCCCATAAATGTTTCAATACCTTTCCCCATAGCTCATCAAGCCGCAATCTAACCGATTTCTAAGCTCGTGAACTACTCGAGTTTATTCTCACTAACTCCTTTAATCTAACATTTGAATTTCACCTTGTAACTAAACCGGTTTCTGGGGTGAAATATGCTTTGACTAAGACATCTTATGCACTTAATAAAATTTTAAATTATTTCCAAATGCATAACCCCCATAACTCGGAAGCATTACACATTTGTAGTAATTTTAATTTTAATACGCTTAGTGAAAGCCAAGGATGTCCCACATCCTTTACTAACTCGGTATTATTTATTTGGGAGAATTTAGATTGTCTAAAGTTTGGTCTCACTTTGCACATTAATCAATTTATATAGCCCAATTATCATATATCGAACATGCATAATTTATACAACAAATAAACATGCCTATCAATATTTATATTAATGAAATTAAATAAATAAAATCATCACACTCGATCATAGACTTTTACTAGAGGGCCCGAGCCAATGGGCAATCACAAAAAGGTAAAAACGAAAACCTATCTAATCTTCATGGGCTTCTTGTCTCCACCAATCTTGAACTATTCTATTACAATACTTTAAAAACAGCCTATACATTATATCTAAGAATGCAATAAATAGCCTCAATTTCAGCTTTACAACCTATAAAAGAAAGGTAAATCGAATAAAATCTAAGTCCATGATCGGTGTCTCCATCATATAAGACATGCTCACAACATTTAATACATGCTCGCAATATTAAAACACTTATGTAGATTATTTAAAATTTTAGTCCAACTAAAAAGTCCTTTATAAAATTCCTAATTTATATATATTCTTTATTTCAATTACATTCAATCTAGTTCTACTAGATGACTTAGATACACAAAATCATAAACTAAGTATATCTACCTTTAATTAAAATAATATTAGTCGAACTGAAATGAATACATAAATTATAGAATCTTATTTTATTATGATTTAAAGCCATCATTAATTGGAAAAATATTTATTTGATTAAAGAATTAATTATTAATCATCCAAAAAAAATAATTAATATTCCTTATTCAAATATCAAAGTAATTTCCAAGTTGAGGAAAAATAATGATATTTAATCCATACATTAATTATTAATCTCCAAAAAAAATAATTAATTATTCTAATTAAATATTTTAATTACAATTAATCGTATTTGGCTCAATTTCATCAAACTCAAGTCACCATCCTTTTGGCCCACTTGGATTTAATTTAATTGGGCCTAAAATTAATTAATTAGAAAACATGCACGTGTCATTAATTTCTATTGGGCTAGTTTTAATTTAAATCCAAATCACCAACCCATCGGTCCATTTGGAATTAATTGTATTAAGCCCAAACCAATTAATGAGTAAAAATTAAGTAATTTTACAATTGGGCTTAATTTGAATTATTTCGGATCATCATCCTTTTGACCCACCCAGATAATTAACTTTAACCAAAATCCAAATACTAATTTTGACCTAAATCACAGCCCATTTTCAGACCCGGGTCCATGACCCGTTTCAGCGGGTAATGTGTCAAACACATGACCCGACAAGCCCAGGCCACACGGCCCCGAGCGCTGTCCGCTATTCACTCGAGGCCTTCGGGCCCTGTTTTTCCTCGTTTCATGATTTTTTCTCATATCATAAAATTACCAAATTTATAATAAACATAAAAAAATCAAATTTTAGGCTAAAAACCATAAAAACGCAGATATAAGAACGAATAAACTCTTGCTTTAAAAACAGATAATATACATATCAAAAATCACATAGTTTTGATCAAATATGCAAATCAGAGATTGACTCTGATACCACTGTTGGGTTACGCAAAAAATTACGCAACGGAAGGTTTTTAAATTAAATCCCAAAGTGATTTTCTCGATTTGCATATTGAATCATATAAATGCTAAAACGAATAATGGCTTATCCGTTGAAACGAAGTGGTTGGAGAACTAATTCCTCCTTCAAAAATTCAAATACTTGAAGGCTCAAAATCTCCAAAACTCATTCAATCCAATCTTCACGAATCCCTTGAATCTTTCTTGAATTCTTGATCCCAACAACGAAAGTACGTTGCCTCTAAATAATCACACAGATTGATTTTACGAAAAATCCCTTTTTCTTTCACCTTGACTGACGGCTAGTGTGTGTGAGAGAGGGAGGAGTTTTTCTTTTTTTTCTTTTTTCTAGCAGAGTTGTATATCATCTTCTTTTTCATCTAGGTTAAAAGTTCTTTTTAATATCACTTGACTTATTAACCAAGACAAAAGAATAGAGTCCATGTTGGGCATCCAAGTGAACGCCTAACTTACCTCTATTTGGACGCCCCTTACACGGCCCGACTCGTCTTTTGTTTTAATTAATTATCTATTTAATTAATAATTTATTATATCCAATAAATAAATCAATTAATTAAATAACCAAATTAATTAATTTATTAATTTATTTCCTTGAGAAATTAATTAATAATTAATCTTATCTTTATAATTAATTATCTCATCTAATGAGCAATTAATTAATTATTTAATTTATCTCATAAATTAAATCTCCTAGAATAAAATAGAAAATTCTTTTATTTTTCATTATCAATCCTTTAGCACGACTCTTTAAGTTCATTTCCTTTAGCAATGAGAGAAATCCAAAGGAAGTGGGTAGCACCTAGCCAGTCATGTGGCCCACTTCGTAGCCCAAACAAAATTGAATAATTGGATCATTCCACAACCTTCCAATCGCAAATACCGTATAAGTATAAACCCTTTGTTCACGTGTCCCAGTCAAGTGAGAGTCATGTTTATGTCAAACTCACTGGACTTGACCATATGTATTAATTATAATAATACGAGATCATTGAGTTCGATTTAGTGCCTCGCACAATCGTCTCTTTTGCTTTGTCCAAAGACTTCGATCTCTATTATCTATAATCAAATATGATACTTTCTCATTCACTTATGAGAGAACAAATCTCATATTAGTTATCAACTAAGACTACCACTTGCCCATCAAGCCGCATTTCGAGGTCGACCCCACCAACGGGTGAATTGGGTCTAACTACTCTAGTAACAGACTTGACGTCACAAGTGTATCTTTAGCCTGATACTTCAGGTCAAAAGTTCACTTATACCTATTACGCATAATCAGACCTGTTATTGACAGTCACAATATGAAAACCCATGTGACAAAATCAATGCGAGTCGTGTTCGAGCATATCAATTCCACTGATGTGCCTACTGTCTTAAACTCCCACCATCACATGGTGTTCGACTGGCACTCCTATGTCAAAGCTAAGATTGTACAAGTGTTCTAAATTTTATTTGTCCATTAAAGACTTCATATTACTTGCGAACTAGTGTAAGTAATCAAGATCAATCTCTCTAGTGCCAATCTTCATATCCTATAGGAAGTAGAGAGATTGCACTGAAAACATGGACAAAATGTTTTACACTACTTATAGATGCAGATAAGATTTAAGTGAAAACTAAACAATGCATTTTATTATAAATAATAACTAAGTTCATTACGAAAGATGCCCTATCATTCTATCATTGTTCACGTGAAAGGGCATAATCTTAATAGGTCCAAGTGAGGAAGAAGAGTACCACTCAGTGCTTGGAGTTCTGAATATCAAACACGGGTGATTAGCTACGAGTTTTGAAGTCAAGTCTCTTTCGTATTCCATATTAGAGTGTGTTATGTGGAAATACCATTTGGTTCCACAACTAGTCTCTACGATCATATAGAGCGTTAGTTAATCCTCTATATCGAGTGTGTTTTGTTTATTCCTATTCACTTTATAGTTACATATCATTTGATAACATTCTCCGTGACAAGTTTCCCTATGGAACTTATACGTTTCATTTTCTTATTCAATAAAAGTATTATTCAATTTATAGTTTTGGTACTTATTAAGTTCCGTTGTCAAATTTTAAAATTCAAATTCTCCCCCCTCTTAGACAATTCTTGAGTTACCTTTGGCATCAGATCCAGTTGGCTCAATCTAAGGGTTTAACCAAACGAGTTGTAAGATCCACATGGCTACCTCCTTTGCCAATACACATGCAGAGGGGCAATCACACTCTCGCCCACCACTTTTCAACGGACCAAATTATGCAGTCTGGAATGACCGAATAAAGAAGTATGTCATTTCCTTAGATTTCATGCTATAGAGAATCATAATGAAAGGGCCAACCATTCCTGTTAAGACAGTCAATGGATGGGATGTTCCAAAGGACTGGGACGATTATGATTATGAGGATGAAAACGCCCTACAAATGAATGCTAAAACTGAAAACATCCTAGCTTACGCTTGTTGGGAATTATTCGAATAAAACGTAGGGGAAAGTAAATTTAATTCCCAAACCCCGAATCATCTCTAATCCTCGTGTTTAATTGTGTATAGAAAGATTACTATTCTCGCGTATGTTGATTTCTGAACGTGATCCTTTTCTCTAACACCGAATTTGCCAACGTCTCTAATCCGTCACGCCGGAATCAAAAACGAAAAACTCCTCCTGTCTTCCTTGTCAAAGACGGCTAGAGAGAGAGAGAGGTGGGAGACTTTTTCTTGGAGAGAAAGTTATGTTAGTTGCCTTGTGTTATTTTTCACCTTGTGATATATTTATATCATTATGAAACAATAACCCTAGCATGCAAGAGCCCTATTTTGGGCGTCTATTTGGCCGCCCCTTAGTGGGCTCGGAAGCTTTCGGGCTATCGTCTTGCTTGCTAATTAATTAATCGAATAATTTATTTATCCAATAAATAAATTGATAATCCAATTAATTCAATTCCTAATTAATTTATAATTCAATTTCTCCAAGAAATTAATTAACTCATTAATTTAATTAATTAATTAAATTATCCAATTATTAATTAATTAATTACGGCATCCAATGCCATGAATTTCTCTCAAGTCTTTTTCCCATGTTTTTCCTTTTGCACTTCCTTTAAGCGCGACTCGTTAGGTTCGTCTCAAAAGGCAATTGGGAGGAATCCAAAGGGGTGTGAGTGACACCTAGCCAGTCTCGTGGCTCACACCGTAACCCAATTGAGAACGATTGAATAGGATCATTTCCAAACCTTTATGCCGTGAATACCGTACGTGTATAAACCTTTTATTCTTTTATCCCAGTCAAGTAAGAGTCATGGTTTAAAGTCAAACTCATATAACTTGACCATATGCCTAAGCTCATAATAAGTCGAGGTATTTAAATGCTTTGGCCAAAAACTTTTATCCTCACTTTTTCATGATCGCATAGGATATTTTACTCATTCACTTATGAGAGAATAAATTCCATATTGCAAATCAGTTAACAATGCTACTTGCCCATCAAGTCGCACTTCGAGGTCGATTCCACCAACAGGTGATTTGAATCTAACTACTCTAATGACAGACTTGATGTCACAAGTACATCTTCAACTCGATATCTCAAGTCAGAGGTTCACACGTACCTATCACTACTTATCAGTTTCATCATTGACTGTCAATGAGTGAATACCCATGTGATGAGCTGATGCGAGCCATGTTCGAACATATCAATCCAACTGACACGTCTATGATATAAGTTCCCACTACCATTTCCATAGTGTACGACTGGTACTTTCTCTGTCAAAACTTACATCATACAAGTCTTTATTCACTATTGATGCCCAATCAATATTTCTTAGACTTGCGAACCCTTTTAAATTTCAAGGGTCAAACCATTCTAGTGCTTTTCCTCCTATCCCATAGGAGGTAGAAGGTTTGCCTTGTCATCAAGGACTTTACGTTGTTTATTCACGCCTTATAAATGCTTATAAGAAAACAACAATCAACTGCCTTATATTAATAGAAAAACCATAATTTAGTTACAATGTTTATGTCCTATAAATCTATCCTCTTTATGGCATTCGAGGGCATATACTCTAACAATATCCCACTTGCACTCAATGCCATTTTCCGTGGTATTTAATACCCATCTTTTCGAGATGTTTTTCCAGCACCGCCTGTGCCAATGGCTTGGTCAATGGAACAGCGACATTGTCGGCTAAGGTTATTTTCTGAACAGCTATTTCACCTCGTGCAACGATCTCTCTTATGATGTGATATCTCCTCTCTATGTGTTTGGATTTATTGTGAGACCTAGGTTCCTTCGCTTGCGCTATAGCTCTGATGTTGTCATAATAAAGTGGCAACGAGAGCTTTATGCTAGGAACCACTTGAAGTTTCACAACGAACTTCCTAATCCAAACAGCTTCTTTAGCTACCTCCGAGGCAGCTTTGTATTCAGCCTCTGTGGTGGAGTCTGCGGTTGTGCTTTGCTTGGAACTTTTCTAAGTCACCGCTCCACCATTTAGAGTAAATACAAATCTCGAGGTGGATTTTCGGTCATCAACATCAGATTGGAAATCTGAATCAGTGTACCCGTCCACCCTCAGGTCACCACTTCCATAGGTAAGAATCAGATACTTTAGGATATTTTTCACAGCTATCCAATGTTCCTTACCAGGGTTTGCTTGAAATCGACTAACAACGCTCACAACATAAGCAATGTCGGGTATAGTACAGAGCATTGCGTACATCAAGCTGCCCACAGCAGACGCATAGGGTATAATGTTCATTTCTTTTCTATCTTCATCACTTTGAGGACACATAGATTTCAAAAGATGTATCCCATGTCTCATTGGTAGGAACCCTTTCTTAAAATCTTCCATCCTATACCTTTTTAGGACCTTTTCTAAGTAAAGGGCTTGAGAAAGTCCTATCATTCTTTTGGTTCGATCTCTATAGATCTGAATCCCTAGAATATAGGTCGCTTCTCTTAAGTCTTTCATGAAGAATGTACTCGAAAGCCACTTCTTGGTTGTGGTGAGCATTCCTATGTCATTCCCAATGAGTAATATGTCATCTACATATAACACTAGGAATGCCAACTTGCTCCCACTTACCTTCTTGTAAACACAGGGCTCGTCTTCATTTTTGATGAAGTCAAATCCTTTGACAACCTCATCAAAACGTAGATTCCAGCTACGAGACGCTTGTTTGAGTCCATAAATGGATCTCTCAAGTTTACACACCTTATGAATATGCTCCTCGGATTCAAAACCTTTAGGCTGTTCCATATAGATATCCTCTTCTAGGAATCCATTTAGGAAAGCAGTTTTGACATCCATTTGCCATATTTCGTAATCTAGGTGTGCTGCTATTACAAGTAGAATCCTTATTGATTTGATCATAGCCACTGGCGAGAAGGTTTCTTGGTAGTCAATTCCTTTCTTTTGACTATACCATTTTGCCACTAGCCTGGCTTTGTAGGCGTCTACTTTGCCATCAACACCAATCTTTCTCTTGTAGATCCATTTACATCTGATTGGTTTCACCTTTTCAGGTTGGTCTACAAGTTTCCAGAGTTGGTTTGCATGCATCGAATCGATCTCAGTTTGCATAGCTTCACGCCATCTAGCAGCATCCACATCCACCATCGCTTGATCAAAAGTGGAGGGATCATCTGCATGATCCTCCTCTAACACAGAATGGAGATCCAACTACCTCTGCATTAGATATCCGTACCTCTCAGGCGGTTGAGATACTCTATTCGATCGTCGTGGTTGTGGTTATGTTACAGAAAGTTCGGTTCTCACTCCCTGTGTAGATGTATCCAGTGGGGTTTCATTTTGTTCTTCTAGAACAATCTCTCTACCCGCTCCTCCTTCTTGAATGAACTCATCTTCAAGAAAGTGGGCTTGTAAGGCTATAATGATCCTTTGATCATTGTGCAGGTAAAAGAGGTATCCCATAGAATCTTCAGGATACCCAACGAAACGTCCCTTTAAGGATCTAGCCTCCAACTTGTCCACATAAGCCGGACATCCCCAAATCTTTATGTGGTTAAGACTTGGTTTCCTATTTCTCCACATTTCATAGGGAGCCATAGGAATGGACTTGGACGGACATCTATTTAAAATGTGTGCAGCTGTAAGCAGCGCGTGACCCCACAGTGAAATGGGTAGATCAGTGTAGCTAAGCATGGAGCGAACCATGTCCAACAAGGTTCGATTCCTTCGCTCTGCTACTCCATTCAACTGTGGAGTCGCTGGAGGTGTGAGTTGCTACTATACCATTCTCTTTGAGGTATAAGTCAAACTCGTCACTCATATATTCTCCTCCTCAATCAGATCAAAGAGTTTTTATACGTTGACTTGTTTGATTTTCGACTAAAGCCTTGAATTCCTTGAACTTATCAATGGATTCAGACTTATGCTTCATTAGGTACACTAGACCATATCGAGAATGGTCGTCTGTGAAGGTGATAAAGTAAAGGAAACCTCCTCTAGCCATTTCTCCAAATGGACCACAAATGTCAATATGCACTAAACCTAAGATTTGTGAGGCCCTTTCAAAGCTCCCTGTGAAGGGCGATCTAGCCATCTTGCCTTTGAGACAAGATTCACAAGTAGGATAGGGATCCAATCCCAGTGGGCCAATTAGCCCATCTTTTTCCATTTTGCGAATCTTTTGTTCGCCAGCATGGCCTAGTCGAAGGTGCCATATCAATCGTTGGTTTATTTCAAGCCTACTACGTTTCCTTTGTATAGTATTCACTGCATACTCATTCTGGATACTAAGGTAATACAATCCATTTATCAAAGAAGCAAATCCTACAAATTTATTACCATAACAAATGTTGCATCGTTCATCAATAAAACGAAAAGTGTAACCATTCTTAACTAAAACGGGAATAGAAACAATGTTCTTAAGCCCATTAGGCAAAACCAAAACATTATCCAGTAATAGTACATGTCCAAAATTTAAAAACAACGAGGTAGATCCTATTGCAATAGCCGCGACGCTTTGCCCGCTGCCTACTCTGATCTTCACCTCATCGTTGTCCAGCTTCCTTTCTCGCATCAGATCCTGATTCATACAACATATGTGAGCACTAGCTCCAGAGTCAAGAATCCAAGATGTAGAGAGGATGGTCATAGAACAATAAGTTTCATGAACATAAAGTTCCATTACCTTGTGCGCCAGGCCCCATATTCGGACAGTTCCTTCTCCAGTGGCCCAGCTCACCGCAGTGTAGGAATCTGTCTGTCTTTTGTGGCCCCTTTCGCTTGCGAATCGCAGGAGCTTTCCCTTTTCCTTTATCGACACCACCCTGAGCTCCAAGCTCGCCAGCCTGCTTCTTGGTTTTTCTCTTCTTATTCTTCGCCCGTCTGGGCCCAGAAGTGATAACCAAGGCAGTCTCTTTTCCCTTGGGCTTCAATTGAGATTGTGCAATGATTAATTTATTCATTAGCCCAGCTAAGTTGCATTCAATCTCATTACAATTGAAGTTCATGACAAATTGGGAAAAAGAATCAGGAATGGACTGCAAGATAAGATCAGTCTGAAGTTGCGGGTTCATTGTAGAATTGAGAGCTTCCAATCTCTCAATCCTCGATATCATTTTGAGGACATGATCCCCAACCTTCTTCCCTTGTCTCCTTTTGGCTCCGAAGAGCTCTTTAGATATTTCATATCTAGCAGTCCTACTGTGCTCACCATAGAGCTCGACCAAGTGCGCCAAGATAGCCCTCGTTGTGGTCATCTTGTCGTGGGACCTCTATAGCTCATTCGTCATAGAGCCAAGAATGTACCCACGCACTCGAACGTCGTCCTTCACCCATTTTTCATGAGCTTGGACTTCTTCCTCATTGGCACGTGTTCTGGCAGGAGGAGCAGGGATATCAGTGTCCAACACGTATTCTAGAGACTCTATATTGAGAACTATTCTCAAATTCCTTAGCCAATCCACGTAGTTGGGTCCGGTAAGGATATTTTTTTCGAGTAATACGGAAAGTGGGTTGATTGTCATTTTTGAAAAACGAGAGAGATAAAACAAATAACTGCAGAAAATAAACTAGACTTAATTAGAATATTGGACTAAACTAAGACCAAGTTTAAAATCAAGGACTTCGACTTATAACTTGGCTCCCACTACATTTTTTGAAATTCCACACTCTCACTGTGAAATGACAGAAGCGATCGTTGATGAAAACTTCGTGGTGGGGATTGAGTTCTTTAATTAATATAATGGATGGCAACCCTTTAACGATATTTGGTCCATTACTTAATTAAAGTGATGTCAAACATCAATCTATCAAATAGACGGTTCAATCATATTTATCCCATAATCCACAAATACCGCAACCCTTTAACGATTTATTGGTAATGTGGACTATCTAAGTTCATTCCCACTAACTCCTCATAATCTAACATTTGAATTTCACCTTGCAACCCTTTAACGATATTTGGGGTGAAATATGTATCGAATAAGGCATCCAATGCACTTAATAAAATTCTAGAATTAAATCTTAATACATGACCCCCACTTACTGGGAAGATGCCACATATAGATTTAATCCTTGATCTTATTAAGTTTAGTGGAGGGAAAGGATGCCTAGCACCCCTTACTAACTTAGTATTATTTTTGTTTGGGAGAATTCATGTTCAAAACATTTATTTCATCTCACTTTGCACATTTACCAATTTATATAGCGCATATTGATAACACACATGCTTCATACAACTAATGAACATGCATCGAAAGCAATAAAACAACACACATGTCTATGGGCTTTTATCTAGAGGGCCCAACCAATGGGCCATCATAAAATTGAAAAAAGAAAGCCTATCTCATCTTTGTGAGCTCCAAGCTCCTCTTCTTTTGCATGATCTCCATCTTGAAAGGCATATTCTATTTCTATTTATTACAAGAGGTAAATAAAGAACCTATACATAAATCTAGAAATAAAATTGAAATGGGCTCAAACCGGCCCTTACAACCCATCAAAAGAAATACATAATCAAAAGAAGCAACTTAAGCCCATAGACATATGTCACCATCACATAATACAAGCTCGCGATAAATAAAGCACTTATATTGGTGATTAATAAAAATTAATTAGTCCAACTTAATTAGTTTCCACGATAAAATTCCAAATTTTATTGATTCATATGAAAATAATCCTATTTATGAGAATTCTTTATTTAAATAAATAACTTAATAAATAAAAATTCTTCAAGAGTTTATTAATTAATTATTTCATTCAAATAAAGATCTATAAAAACTATATTGGGCTTAATTTTATCAAAATTAAATTACCAGCCATTGGCATATTCAAAATTAATTAATTAGGCCCAATAACTAATTTATTGAATTATCCACAATTTTAATCAAAATAATTTGGGCCCCTTTTTAATTAAATCCGGGTCATCATCTTTTTGACTCATCCGGATAACTAAAATAGCCCAAACACCTATTCAATTAAAATTTGGACTTTAGGAAAATATAACCCAACCCATTACGGCCTGAGTCACAAAAACCCGGCCCTCGAAACAGGTCCATGCGCTGGGCTCATGGCACGGTGTATGTCGTGTGCCCACCGCACGGTTTAATCGTGCTTGTGATAAGTTCATATTTTACAATATTTTATGCCCCATTGTAATATGATTTGATCGTTACTTTGATCATTTTTTATCCCTCATAATGCTTTGATTGGTATATATTTTGTTTTGTAGGATAAAAGTTGATTTACGCATGAAAGACGAGAAAAGAGATCCAAATTGAGCTTGAAATAGAAGAAAGAAACAAAAGAAGATAGTTGACGAAAGATTTTACACAATGCTCATATATAAATGAGGTTTTCGTCCTCTTACAGGCCGAATCATACTAAGGTTTCTTCTTCAATATTGTAGATCTATTTCTTAGCTTCGTGTAGCAACTTGAATCAACTCAATCCGACATTTGTAGAGAGAGTTATGATCAAAATACGAAAACTGCGAATTCAGCGTGAGACGACCGCGGCACAGGACCGCGGTCTTGATTCGAAAAAATGCTTCGCACTTTTTGTGCCGCGGCTTAGTGCCCTGCTGCCCTATTTTTTATATCCGCCGTTTTTGGTCTTTATAAGGCATTCTTCACTTACCTAAAGGCTGGAAATGCTCTAAAACACCAAGGGGAAGCCATGGGAAGTCCTAAGGAAGCTTGAAGAGTCATCATCATCATCATTTTCATCATCAAAGCTTGGATTCAAACTTTGTAATAGGGAGTAATTCAACTCTTTCTCTTTGATTTGTGTATCAACCATGTCTTATAGAATTGTTGAATCACTTGTTGTTGTAAGTATGAGCTAAGCATCTTTGTGATTGGGTTATGTGAATACTTTGTGATGTTTTGTGTTTAATGAATCATTAATTTCCGGATTTATTACATTCTTGTTACATGCTTGATTTTGTGCTTAATGCTTGCATATGCTTGATCACCATGTGTTTGATAAAATGCTTTGTCTTGAGACCGAGAGGAGATAGATAAAGGGAGATCGAAAAATCAAACATCATAACGTAACAATTGACTAGAGATAGAATCGGTTGCGTTGTGTGGCTTTTTGTGATAAGATGACCCGATTGAATGTAGGATATTCGTAAACAAGGAATTCCTTTGAACCTAAATGCATGTTAGTTAATTCAATCTTCACTATAGAGATATAGGAAGTTGTTAACTAGTATAGGCTTGTTATTTCAAGAGATTGAATAATAAATACATTAGGGGGTTTCGCCATAACAAGAACGTTCTAAGAATCCGGATAATTGAGAGTTCATGAACATAGAATAGAACATAGTAGGATCATAACCCAATCACCTCTTTCCATTCAATTTATTATCTTGTTTATCACATAGTTGTCTTTGATTATTTTCATAGTATAATCAACCATCATCTTATAATTTGATTTAGCTTAGAGTTAGATAATATAGCAATTACGAGCTTTGAATCCAATTGTCCCTGTGGAGACGATACACCCCGGGCTAAATAGTCCACTTTATTACTTTGCACGACCTAGTATACTTGCTAGGATTTCGCGTGTCAAGTTTTTGGCGCCGTTGCCGGGGACAATTGCGTTATTTAATATTGTAATTCACTTATCTATTCTAAGACTAAGTTGCTGTTTTTGCATTTTGGTTTGCTGTTTTTGCGTTTTGGTTTACTGTTTTTACGTCTTGAGTTGCTGTTTTTGTGTTTTAAGTTGCTGTTTTTGTGTTTTAGTTGCTGTTTTTGTGGTTTTAGTTGCTGTTTTTGTGTTTTTAGTTGATGTTTTTGTCTTCTAAGTTGCTGTTTTTGTTTTTTTTTTAAGTTGCTGTTTTGTTATGTTTTATTTTATTTTATTATTATTCTTAAATAGATGAGCAATTATGAACTTTATTGGTCAAAACAAGGATGGGATGAAGGTGCCGAATACGAGAGTCAAGTGCAAGATTTTTGTTCGTGGTGTGGAGACGTTCATCATAGCGATTATTGTCAACACGGATGGAGAAGTCACGAAGACTTTCCATTGAGTTATTATGCTGTGATAGATTCACAAGCATACCTGCAACAAGATAGGTCCCCCTTTCTAATGCAGGGAGAATTTGAATCGGCTAACTTTCAGAACCATGGGGATTATCACCAACAATGTGATAGGAACCCAAGTTTTGAGGAGTTGATGATCCAATGGATGAAGTCGAACGATGAGCGGTCTCAAAATCTCGAAACATCTATAATGGAATTGCAAACACAACTCAACCAACTTTCCAACTTATTGGCAGAGAGATCATCAGACACTTCTCAGAGTGGCACAGAGAAGAATGATGAGGTATCTGATACAGAAGTTGAACAAGTTGTTGATTCGACACCACATTGTCTACAACCCATTGCTACACCAGAACTACGTTCAGAATCTATGTGTGGTGAAGTAGATACAACATCACTGGAGCACCTTCAATTCAGCATAGAGATCCCAAAATCCACTCCATCAATTGACCAAGAAAAAGCATTAGAAATATTCAAGAATCCAATGCCACCTACCATCATATCTCTTGATTTCTTAAGAATGTGCATCAATAACCAGAGAGCTAGAGTGGTGGAGGTTGAAGACAAAGTTTACAACTTTAGTGGCCCGTTCGAGGCATATACTAAGAACCCAAGTGATACTACGGTTGAGAATGAGGAGATTCGAAGATATACAAGTCACTGGGATATATCACCACTAAAGTTGTCTGAATCAAGGCCCAGGGAGTTAGCCCTGACCACATACTTATTAAAACCATCAATGGAAAACTCCCCATCTTTAAAATTCACTTTTAGTTATTTACAATTTTATTACATTTTTATAAAAGTGAATCTGAGCTCATATCTTAGTTTTTCAGGATTTGTGAATGTGATGGGAAATGAGAAGCCTTTACGCAATTGGAAAAAGCACAAAAAGGCGCATCTATACAAAGTTGGCATTACTCCTTATGATCCACCATGAGCAGTGCAAGGGAGTCGAGCTAATGACTTAAAACAAGCGCTTCGTGGGAGGCAACCCACGTTTTACATGCTTTCTTTCATTCTCGTTATTTTTTTTGTTTTGTTTTGTTTGTTTCATTTTAAGTGTTCTTAGTTGTTTTGTTGATGCTTTGTATCTCTTCTTGTTTTTCTAACTTTACAGTTGGCTAGGCTTTATTTTCAGACTCTTCGCCTTGTTGCTCTTTCGCGTTTTGGACATCACTTAGATTCAAACATCAGGGACGTCTTTCCTTCCTTTACTTTACATTTGTATGTTCGCTCATTGGGGACAATGTGCTAGATTAGTTGGGGGGTGGGATAGACGTCCTAATTTTTTTTGTGATGTGGTGATTTGGTGTAACTTGTACTCATTTGTTAAGTTTCATGCTTGATTTGGGATTAGAAAACTGTGATAATCAATGATTTCATTTTCATGATTTGTCATACTTTTGCTTGGAGCATGATTCGTTTGAGTGTCTCTACTTCATCTAAGATGAAATCATTTGTCGTGTTTATATGTGAAAGCTTTTTTAGCCATGCTTATGTGAATTGTTGAGGATTTAAAGCATTGAACTTTCACTTTTGTCGACTTTGAAGTGTGTATTGATTGTGCGAAGTCATGAAATGATTTAGGCCATCTTTCATTGTCTCTAGCCTTACATTTAGCCTTCACTATATTGCATAATCTCTAGACCTTGTTTTGAGCCATATTGATAAGAATGGAGTGTGCTAAGCACACTAAAAACCACCATTCGTCTTTCTTTCGTAAGCCACACCAACCACCCTTTAGCCTAAAAGTAAAACAAAGTCTATTTCCTAATTGAGAGAGCATAGAACTTCATATCATTTGATATTTATTTGGGTATACACTTTGTTTTGGGTATCGAAGCTTATTGATTAGTGTTTTAGAAGGTGGTGTTGTTCTTGCTTATGATAAAATATTGGAGGTTTGGATTTTATGTGAAAAGAGAGGAAAAAGAAATGTTGTAAGTTGGCTAAAGAGTCGAGAGATTGGAAGTTACCGAAAAATATATTATGTGAGCTCTCTCTTGACTTGGCTACAAACTGAGCTTCAATGTGATTTATTTGGTTTGGGAATCATTTTTTCACCCTTAGCATCAAAAGAAACAAGTTTTGAGGTTATGAGTTCAAAGGGAAAAGAAATCAAAAAGCTATAAGTGGCGAGATGTGGAGATTTATTCGGTTGATAAGTGAGTGTTTAGCTCGATGATATTGAGTTGTATGCTTTCTTGAGTTTAGTCACTTTATCCATATATTCCCGTCCAAGCCATTACCTAGCCTTACGTTACAAGCCAAAAAGACCTTTTGATCTTGACTTTCACATTTCATGCACACCGATAGGTTAACAAGTTTTGAAGTGTTTTAATGTTTTTATTATCTAATGAGTTTGCATAATCTTGTTTAAAGTGTGCTCTTGGCATAAAAATGGATATGGAGTTCATGATTTTGAGATGGAATCGAAGATGTTTTGGAGCCTTTCAAATTGTTGAGTGTTCTAGGTAAAGTGTAACTTGTCATAATCATTTACGAGGGTTTAATTCGTGTACGTGCTTGATAATTGAGACATAAAACCTTTCAAGATCCCAAAGCAAGTTGTAAAATCTGAACTTATGAGTCTTGTTCGCCATTTATTGATCGAGACGATCATAGCCTAGTTGGGGGGTAGTTGATAAGTCCATATTTTACAATATTTTATGCCCCATTGTAATATGATTTGATCGTTACTTTGATCATTTTTTATCCCTCATAATGCTTTGATTGGTATAACTTTTGTTTTGTAGGATAAAAGTTTATTTACGCATGAAAGACGAGAAAAGAGATCCAAATTGAGCTTGAAATTGAAGAAAGAAACAAAAGAAGATAGTTGACGAAAGATTTTACACAATGCTCATATATAAATGAGGTTTCCGTCCTCTTACAGGCCGAATCATACTAAGGTTTCTTATTCAATATGGTAGATCTATTTCTTAGCTTCGAGTAGCAACTTGAATCAACTCAATCCGACATTTGTAGAGAGAGTTATGATCCAAATACGAAAACTGCGAATTCAGCGTGAGACGACCGCGGCACAGGACCGCGGTCTTGATTCGAAAAAATGCTTCGCACTTTTTGTGCCGCAGCTTAGTGCCCTGCTGCCCTATTTTTTATATCCGCCGTTTTTGGTCTTTATAAGGCATTCTTCACTTACCTAAAGGCTGGAAATGCTCTAAAACACCAAGGGGAAGCCATGGGAAGTCCTAAGGAAGCTTGAAGAGTCATCATCATCATCATTTTCATCATCAAAGCTTGGATTCAAACTTTGTAATAGGGAGTAATTCAACTCTTTCTCTTTGATTTGTGTATCAACCATGTCTTATAGAATTGTTGAATCACTTGTTGTTGTAAGTATGAGCTAAGCATCTTTGTGATTGGGTTATGTGAATACTTTGTGATGTTTTGTGTTTAATGAATCATTAATTTCCGGATTTATTACATTCTTGTTACATGTTTGATTTTGTGCTTAATGCTTGCATATGCTTGATCACCTTGTGTTTGATAAAATGCTTTGTCTTGAGACCGAGAGGAGATAGATAAAGGGAGATCGAAAAATCAAACATCATAACGTAACAATTGACTAGAGATAGAATTGATTGCGTTGTGTGGCTTTTTGTGATAAGATGACCCGATTGAATGTAGGATATTCGTAAACAAGGAATTCCTTTGAACCTAAATGCATGTTAGTTAATTCAATCTTCACTATAGAGATATAAGAAGTTGTTAACTAGTATAGGCTTGTTATTTCAAGAGATTGAATAATAAATACATTAGGGGGTTTCGCCATAACAAGAACGTTCTAAGAATCCGGATAATTGAGAGTTCATGAACATAGAATAGAACATAGTAGGATCATAACCCAATCACCTCTTTCCATTCAATTTATTATCTTGTTTATCACATAGTTGTCTTTGATTATTTTCATAGTATAATCAACCATCATCTTATAATTTGATTTAGCTTAGAGTTAGATAATATAGCAATTACGAGCATTGAATCCAATTGTCCCTGTGGAGACGATACACCCCGGGCTAAATAGTCCACTTTATTACTTTGCACGACCTAGTATACTTGCTAGGATTTCGCGTGTCAGCTTGGCCGGACGTTGGACGTCCGGCCAGCCCTTCCGACCGGCGCCGTGAAATGGCACGGCGTTGGGGCCCACCCAATGTGTGCAGTGCGCACACTGTGTGGGCAACGGGAGGCCGAAAAGGCCTGCTATTGCCCGCACAGCGCGCGCTGTCTGCGCGCACGCTTTTTGCGTCGTGCTCGTCTCGGGGTTATACTTCTCCGATTCTCATAAAATTTATATGCCCAGATTCGAAACTCATTAAACTAAAACTTTCATGAAAAACTGCAGCGAAATTCAGAATATTTTCATATGAAAAACATGTTCAAAGAAGGCCTCAAAAACGCAAAAAACAGTCAATCACACAAGCAATTAAACACAGAATTCAGAGATTGGCTCTGATACCACTGTTGGGAATTATTCAAATAAAATGCAGCAGAAAGTAAATTTAATTCCCAAAACCCGAATCATCTCTAATCCTCGTGTTTAATTGTGTATAGAAAGATTACCGTTCTTGCATATGTTGATTTCTGAACGTGATCCTTTTCTCTAACGCCGAATTTGCCAACGTCTCTAATTCGTCACGCCGGAATCAAAAACAAAAAACTCCTCATTTCTTCCTTGTCAAAGACGGCTAGAGAGAGAGAGAGAGGTGGGAGACTTTTTTTTGATAGAAAGTTATGTAAGTTGCCTTATGTTATTTTTCACCTTGTGATATATTTATATCATTATGAAACAATAACCCTAGCATGCAAGAGCCCTATTTTGGGCATCTATTTGGCCGTCCCTTAGTGGGCTCGGAATCCTTCGGGCTTTCGTCTTGCTTGCTAATTAATTAATCAGATAATTTATTTATCCAACAAATAAATTGATAATCCAATTAATTCAATTCCTAATTCATTTATAATTCAATTTCTCCAAGAAATTAATTAACTCATTAATTTAATTAATTAATTAAATTATCCAATTATTAATTAATTAATTACGGCATCCAATGCCGAGAATTTCTCTCAAGTATTTTTCCCATGTTTTTCCTTTTGCACTTCCTTTAAGCGCGACTCTTTAGGTTCGTCTCAAAAGGCAATTGGGAGGAATCCAAAGGGGTGTGAGTGACACCTAGCCAGTCTCGTGGCTCACACCGTAACCCAATTGAGAACGAATGAATAGGATCATTTCCAAACCTTTACGCCGTGAATACCGTACGTGTATAAACCTTTTATTCTTATATCCCAGTCAAGTAAGAGTCATGGTTTAAAGTCAAACTCATATAACTTGATCATATGCCTAAGCTCATAATAAGTCGAGGTATTTAAATGCTTTGGCCAAAGACTTTCATCCTCACTTTTTCATGATCGCGTAGGATATTTTACTCATTCACTTATGAGAGAATAAATTCCATATTGCAAATCAGTTAACAATGCTACTTGCCCATCAAGTTGCACTTCGAGGTCGATTCCACCAACAGGTGATTTGAATCTAACTACTCTAATGACATACTTGATGTCACAAGTACATCTTCAACTCGATTTCTCAGGTCAGAGGTTCACACGTACCTATCACTACATATCAATTTCGTCATTGACTGTCAATGAGTGAATACCCATGTGATGAACTGATGCGAGCCGTGTACAAACATATCAGTCCAACTGACACGTCTATGATATAAGTTCCCACTACCATTTCCATAGTGTATGACTGGCACTTTCTCTGTCGAAACTTACATCATACAAGTCTTTATTCACTATTGATGCCCAATCAATATTTCTTAGACTTGCGAACCCTTTTAGATGTCAAGGGTCAAACTGTTCTAGTGTCTTTCCTCCTATCCCATAGGAGGTAGAAGGTTCGCCTTGTCATCAAGGACTTTACGTTGTTTATTCACACCTTATAAATGCCTATAAGAAAACAACAATCAACTGCCTTATATTAATAGAAAAACCATAGTTTAGTTATAATGTTTATGCCCTATAAATCTATCCTCTTTATGGCATTCGAGGGCATATACTCTAACAGCGCTCTCACTAATGATGAGTACAACCGCATCAGCACTTGTACTTCAGCCAAACAATGTGGGATATGCTTCAAGTCACTAATGAAGGTACTAGTCACGTCAGACAAGAAAGAGTTGCTCTCCTAGTTCACGAATATGAGATATTCCAGATGAAAGCTGATGAAACCATTAGTCAGATGTATACTCGTTTCATGCAAGTCATAAATCCTATGTTTGGACTTGGAAACGTCATTTCTCAAAATGAGCAAATCCGAAAGATACTAAGATATCTCCTTAATGAATGGACTCCTAAAGTCACTTCCACACATGAAGCAAAGGATTTAAATGTTATGACTATGGGAGAGCTCATTGGATCTCTCACTTCTCACGAAATGACTCTAATGTCCAAAGAAGAAAGCACAATCTCAAAGACTCAAAAATTTATTGTTTTCTCTACCGACTTCATGGAACCAGAAGAAATGAGTGATGAGCAATTTAGTGATGAACTTTCCATGGTCAAACGACGCTTTCAATCTCATAAGCAAAGTTGGAAGTTCCAACGCAATCCCAGAAATAACTTCAAAAAGACCCACAGAAGAATAACAAAATTGTGTGCCATGAATGTTTTGAACCAGGTCATATTTGACAAGATTGTCTGAAGCTGAAGAAGTTCCAGAGAAATGATGAAAGTTCCAAACAACGTGCCTTGTCCTCCCCTTGGGATGAATCTAAATCTGAGAACTTCGATGATGAAGATGACTGCCTTATGGTAAACAAACAGGTATCACCAAAATCTAAATATGAATTAAATTCGGATGATGATTTTGATGAAAGCCTAGACATGCATGATATCATTAAGGATTATGAAAATCAAATTAACTTGATTTACAAAAACAAGTTTCTTCAAAGAAGTCTTACAAAAATCCTTCGTGATTAAAACAAATTGGATTTTTGTATTAAAAATTGTACCGAAGATAAACTCTGTCTTGAAAGAGAAAGAGATTATCTCATTGAAGAAAATATTTCGGTTTGGAAACGGATCTAAGATCTTAAGAGAACCATTAAAGGCAAAGATATCATGCACTCTCCTCATCAAAATTTCTCATCATATATTAGTCAATGTTCCGGTACAAAAAATCATCACTGGCAAAAGCATAATATAAGAAAAACGAATGGAAAATTCCAAAATAAAACTTGTCCTACTTGTGGTAAAACTGGTCATATCTCTTGTTAGGAATTTCATGTTAGATGTTTTGATGATGACAAATAGGACTTCATGTTAGACCCCAAGAAATGTAAAGTATAAAAGCTTTCACAGAACAAATATGTAAGCGCCTGAAAGCTCGTGTTTTTACACTAGACTTGTATTTTTATAGAGTTTAGACTAAGAATGTGATACTAAATCACTAGAAGAATTCTGCGTGAGTCTACCAAGTGATGAAGTTGAAGATCAAGCGTTTGAAGAAACAGTAAAGATAAAGACTAGTCTCAAGCGTCCGTCAAACGTTAAAAGACTATCCCGGGTTACGAACTCAGCGCTCAAGATTTGCTATGGACCTTAGACCAAGTACTTAACACTAAGTCAATGATAGAATTCTGAGTGAGTCTATCAAAGATAAAGTGAAAGGACAAGCGTCTAAAGAATCGGGCAAAGATTGTGACCTCTCTCAAGCGTCTGATTAACAAAGAAGACTACTTTCAAGAAGCCTAAAACTCCAAAGGCTCAAGCGCCTAGTTCTCCAAGCGTAACCTGAAGATTCAAACCCAAGTTATCAAAGATGCATGAATCAACGGAAATTATTCCCAAACGAAAATAAAACAAGATACATCAAAAGTCGGATAAGTGCTATTAAAATATAAGCACTACAACTTATGGGCAAGCCATATCTTTGACCGAGACTGTCAGATTTATGAAACCAAGACCATGCCTAACCAATTAAATATACCCAAAGTTAGGATTGTCAGAACTCATGGAATGTTTAGGGAAACGAGACTTCAACCATGTCCAACGGACTAAATCTCATAACAATCTATAAATAACCTTTTCAGCAAAAGGGACATGTGATAGATATAGAAAAACATCTGGACGTAAAAATAAGAAAAAGGGTCCAAAACGTTGCTGAATTGTTTTAAAAGAGCTTATACACTCCAGAGCCGAAACCCTCTAAGCTTTCTCAAATACATTCCTAGATAGTCACTCATATCTCAAACCTCTTTTTAAGAAGAACCTACACTACCATTGAGATATCTCCAAGTTGTTTGAACTTTCCAAAAACAAACAAACCCGTGACCAAAACCATCAACACATTTCATCTGAGTGAGAAAGCTTGTTGACTTACAAGCAATATTTTTGTGTAAAAGAAGCTTGTTGAAGTCGATCTCTATTGGAGCTGAAATCTGTGTGACCAAGGAGTTCCGAGATCAAGCGTAACTTGCACCATTTCTGAGTGAAAGAAGCAAGGGGATAGAAGGTCTTTAGTGGAGCTGAAATCTGTGTGACCAAGGAGTTCCGAGATCATATCCAATCTCCCTCTATCTTGTAGAAGTCTCTGTGTGACTTTTCGATAATCATCATAGTGGAAAACCTCCCTGATAAAAGGAGAAGAAGGACGTAGCTGGGATTACATCACCCAGTGAACCTTACAAATATCTTGTGTCATTTACTTCTTTAAGCATTTATTGTTTTACTGCTTTACTATTCATATTGCATACATTCTAATAAAGTTTTAAAACAACTAAGCGACTACTTTTGATTAACAAACCCAACGCTAAGCTATAAAATACTTCCGCTGTGCTAACCCTGATTTAGTGACTAAACTCTGCCCTACTTTGGTAAGCGTTGAAATCACCAAGTCTAAGTTAACTTTTCCCAAACGCCTGAAACTAGCGCTTAAGTCATTATCTCTCAAGCGCCGCACCCAGCGCTCAAAGCTTTCCGAGCGTTCAAATACTTCAAAGTGATACGAATTTTTAGAAGTCGAAAAAGACTTCAGGGTCTATTCAACCCCCCCTCCCTTCTAGACCCTTTCGTATACCACTTGAGATCAACATCTCTCGACGATGCTTTGTGAAGCAAGACATTGGTACTAAAGTTGGTTGGGTTCCAAAACTCAATATGCTAACCTTGCACGACCCAATGATAAGTGGTTACCTAAAAAATTGTAGCAATTAATGCAGGACTCGCCTCAGAACCGGATCCAAGAAAATAAGTGATACTTGGATAGTGGATGTTCCAGGCATATGACAGGAGACACATCAAAATTCGTTACCCTAAATGATTTCACTAGTGGAAAAGTCTCATTTGCTGACAACACAAAAGGAAACATTGTAGGTAAGGGATCCATTGGTAAGAATGGATCCACTATTATTGGGGAAGTGTGTTTGGTGGAAGGATTGAAACATAACCTTTTTAGTATCAGTCAATTCTACGACAAGGAATACCAACTTCAATTTTATCCAAGTCACTGTTTCATTATGAAAAATGATACATTAGTTTTCAATGCTTTTCATGATAGAAAAGTTTATTGTATAAATCTTGATGAGCTCACTCAACAAGATGTCAAGTGTCTGGCAGCTGCAAATGATGGTACTTGGATCTGGCACCAAAGAATGGGGCATGATAACATGGAGCTTCTCACCCATCTATCCTAGAAAGATCTTGTCAGAGGCATCCCCAAGATCCCTTTTATCAAGAACAAGATTTTTTATGCATGTTAAAAAGGGAAGCAAGTCAAGAGCTCTTTCAAACCAAAGCATGATATTTCTACATCATGTCCTTTGAAACTTCTCCATTTGGAACTTTTTGGACCAATGAAAACCACAACCATGGAAGGTAAAAAATATGCTTTTGTAATTGTAGATGACTACACTCAGTTTACTTGGGTACTTTTTCCAGCTCACAAAAGTAAAGCCCTGGATTCCTTTATACCCCTCACTAAACATTTGCAAAATGAAAAAAGGATTTCCATCAAATTCATTCGTAGTGATCATGGTACTGAATTTGAGGAAAGCAATTTTACCTCCTTTTGCGAAGAAAATGGATATAACTATAACTTCTCCTCACCAAAAACTCCTCAACAAAATGGGGTAGTGGAAAGAAAAAATTTTGTTTTACAAGAAATGGCTAGAACCATGCTCCATGAATATGTCTTACCCACTTTCTTTTGGGGAGAAGCCGTTAACACTGTGTGTTATATATCAAATAGAGTTTTCCTAAGACCATTAATTAGAGAAACACCTTTTGAATTCTGGTATGACAAAGTCCCATGCTATCTTACTTTCGTGTCTTTGGATGCAAATTCTTTATTTTGAACGATAGGGATTATCTCACAAAGTCTGATTCCAAGGTTAATGAAGGAATCTTCATGGGTTATTCCACTCGCAACAAATCTTACCGTGTTTACAATAACGCAAAAGAACCATTTAGGAATCTATGCATGTTACTTTTGATGAAACTAACCCATCTATAGCCAAAGAATCTTTGAGCTTGGAACCTGCAGGTTGTTTACGGATGAAAACAAATTGAATAAGGAAGAGCTAATTCGATTAACTCAAACCCCGTGATAATTCTCCACTTAGAATTATCCAACAACCCCCGCACTCGAGTTCGATACGCTAGACGGTGGTTCAGACTTTAACACTTCGGCGTGTTGTTTAAAATGGTTATTTGGACCGCAATTGATAAGAAAGAATAGATAAGACAGGAAGACACAAGTCCAGATATAAAATTATCTACCAAATACTTAAATCTGATAAAACGATAAATTTTATACCTCCATATTGATCCCCAGTCGTGTGTTACAAAGATGCTTCGAGCAAGAAAATATGTTGATGTCAACACCACTTGATCACCAGGATTTGATCTACAGAATTACCTAAATTACGCTACTCCTAAGATTATGCCTACTCCTAGAGAAAAAGATAAAAACTGTGTAGAGTTGTTCTGTTGTTCTTTTCCTTTTCTCCACCTTGCCCTTTATCACGTACCCACTTACTTTGCTGTTAGTAACCTCCTTTAACCGCGTTTTCAAATTATTTGATTGGCGCGTCTCTGAACTGGGTAACTCCCTTCTCTTTTTGGGCTTCTTTCGACGACATATCCAGTTTGGATCTTTTCATTATAAAATCTGACTGAATTGCTTTAGGTCCTTTTTCTCGATTTTCACTAGTCATTGCATGGGTTATTTTGGGCTTTCTCAATTTAAGCCCATTTCTTCGTACTTTTATTAATAAGGCTGTTTGGGCCCTTCAATTTGAGCCCATTTCTTTTTAGGTGTAAACAAATGCCCCCTAACACACGTGAATAATTCAGAGCTACGTGTATTAAAAGACACGTTCATTCTTTTTTAATAATAGATGACCATTTGGACTCCAGGTTATCAGAAATCATGCCTTTTTCTAATAGACTTCTAATAAATTTGGCGGCTGTGAAAAGACGCGCCCTTTTATGTTCATCTTCCCCATTATCATTCATTTAATTGGGTACGTCGTTTCATTGAACAGTGACAAGCAAACATATATAAATCCTTGCATTTCACTCTCGGGATACACAAGAATTCGAAATTTCCCTTTTTTCTTCCTTCTTGGGCTAACTAGCGCAGAAAATGGCCATTTTTCTTCTCTTTCGCTCGCGTGCTTCTTACCATTTCTTCGCAACAATGGCTTTTCCACCACACCATTCAGTGCACAACCTGACCTCTCTAATTCCTCAGGCGTCCGTCTTGGACTGTGAGAAAGCATCGGACCTCTACGAGGAAATTAGGGCATTCGAAGCCCATTACTCCGACTCCAAGGTCTCCTCTCTCAATACAACGTATATCATTCCTCGGTGGGCCTCTGACAGTCACAATCAGACTCTTAGCCATCTGGCTTTGGGTCCCCGTTTTGAGTCATCTGCCTTCGAAGCAGACGCTCCGCATGTTCCCAATCTAATCGGGACTTGGCCTTCCCTTGAGTCTGACAATGCCCCTATTTATCTTAAGGGGTCCCGCAAATTGGCTTGGATCAACTCGACGAAGCCAACCATAGGATGGATTGGCAACACGAATGCCTTCCACTGGTTCAATCGCCTTAGTCGATTTCATGCTAAATGGGAGAGCAATCGAGTATTAGGGTTAATTCGGATAGCCTACTACCAAACTCTCCCTTTCGAACAAGTAATGACGGATGTCCTTTCTCTCTCATGGCATCCTTCATATAACTGCTTCATATTTCCTCAAGGACTTCAGACGGTCATCCTCGAAGATGTGGCCCTTATTACCGGAGCATCACCCTACGAGGTTGTACTTCGAATTGGTGAAGTGGAGGGTGATGCTCGAGCACTCTTGAAGGCTACCAATATCTGGTTTAAATACTATGGTAAAAGTGGGGGTGCTAATATTTCCAATTCGGGATTAGTTAAGCATTTCATCGAGACGGATGACGAGGTTACCGATTTCGAAGAGGTACTATTTTTTAATTATGTTTTCTACCGCCTATTCATGAATGCAGGTTGTGCAGTCAACAAGACATTCTTGCCTCTCTTGCTGCCAATATTGCCACAACTTTGGATCCTGTCGAATTGGGTCCTTTCATCTTGGCCCACTTTTACAGGATGATGTTTTACATTTACGAAGACCCTTTGAAGGTCAAGAAAGTTGCAGGTCCGTTATGGTTACTAACCTGCTGGTCATTCTTATACTACCCGGAGTTGCTAAATATGAGGACTCCATCACCCGACGAGGAATCTCAGTCCTCGAATATTGTTCAGCCCATTCCGAATTGGGCATGTTATGGGGAAGTTACCGTAAACCTCTTGATTCCCCTCGAGAAAGCCTCCTATATACTAGTGTTGAGTGCAGTGTACAGCCCATTGCACATCTCGACCTGGTGCCCATTCTTCGAAACCAGATATGATCAGGCCACGAATCACTGGTCGCATGTGGCCTTGCCATCTTGGCTACTCGAGATTGATTCCCTAAGGTTGACTGATGATGATCGTCCTTATTGGAGATCTATTCTTTCCTCTCGAGATCTCCTTTATGCGAATAAAAGTCTCGGAGTTGAGGTTTACAACCCTCAAGTATTCTTTCAGTATTCTTCATGTTCTATACTTTGAGTGAATTCAAGTGAATATCCTTTTTTGCAGTTATGCTCGAGACAGTTTAGCATTAGCCAAAGCTTTGCTCTGCCTGCACTTTGAATCGCCCATGGTTAGGCAAATTAGGCAACCATTCGAGGGAAACCTTCCAGCTAGGTTGTCATTTCTCCTATCCCAGCCTTCTGTAGGACCCTTCGAGTGGATCCCGACTTTGCCAAATTTTGGAATCGGACCTTGCAGCGTAACTTCTCGAGGTAAATTATTCGAAAGTTGGTCATGGATGTTACAGGACTTTGTTCGGGATCTGTCCAAATGACTGCATTATCAATAGTGCTATCTTCTGAGGTATGGGTACGTAAAGGTCTTCTTCTTTTTATTTCTGTTTTGCACCTTAAATACCTTGGTCTTTTAATTTCGGTTTATATGAACAGAATGATGCATATGTTATCCCTTTTTCACTCACATCGGGGTGGAGATTCGAGAGGGATAACCCCTTGGTCCAAGCGCATGAAAAGCTTTACCAGGCCCTTCGAGAATCTGAAGCTTTGGCGGTGACTCCCCTCAGATCTATTCCACCTGCCCACTCCTCGAGGGAAGACAAGGCCATGGCCCTAGTTACTGCTACATCTCCACCTGTCACTCGAAGATGCCGAACTGGGGAAATTACCATTCGAGAGCCTTCTCCCCCAGCTCGTCAACCTGCTGCTGAGGTTGAAGATGAGGATGAAGATGAAGATGCATCCATTGTATTCCAAAGGCGAAGGTTACATGGGTCTTTCGAGGCTGGTTAGCATCTCTTTTTTAACAGTTTATGAGTTTTTCATATCTTTCTTCGTTTACATTGAGAGGTATTTGCATGTAGGCCCTTCGAGTGAGACTCCTTCCAGAGTGAGCCCTCTACAAGAAACCACACATACTACAACTCCAGTAATCGAGATAGAAGATGAGGCAGAATTGGACATGCCTTTACTGGTGGATGCTCCATTCGAGGCGCCTTCACATGATATCCCATCTCAGTCGGAGGAACATACTCAAGTCCTCGAGGACCATTCTTCAGGTATGTCTCCTAGCGATAACTTCATTTCTGCTTGAACAACAATTTCTTTAAACTGGATTTTCACAAATCCTTCATTTTGTAGATTCTGAAGAGACCTCAGTAGAGAATCTTGCCCTTGTGGTGGAAGAGGAAGCCATTGGTGAAGGAGCTCTCGAGTTGGGTTCCCCACAGCTAACCGAACGCACTGCTGAAGTTCCACCATTCAAAGGTAAGGTTAACTATGTCAACATTTGCTCAATACGAATATTATGATTTAACCTTTTATTCCTTTAGGTATTGCAATCACCCCTGAGGAAATTCTCAAAGATCAAATCCCGACTCAATCTCTTGAGATCCAGGATGCCCCATCTACCTCGAACGCAACTGTGCCTACAAATGTCATCCCAATCGAAGGTAAGCATATCGTATATCGTTTGCATGATTCTTTATGTCCCTAAAGTTACTTCGTGTATTATTCTCAAGGAATGTTGAACTCATATCCTTCTCGAGGCTGATTTAAGCGAAGCCCTTAATGCTATCAAACTTGAACCGAGCAACCAAGAGCTGCTTGGGAGGACTCGTTTGCTCCTGGAAGGTGCAACACCGAGGATTGCTTTCAGTGTCGCCCTATGTTTATCGCGGCGAGGCAGATGTTCAAGAGTCATCTGACAGCTATCCAAGGTTTGATTGATCAGGGTCTCACCCCTTTCGAGGAAGAGATTCACCCTACGGGATCCCAGAAATTGGGTCAACTCCAGGTTTGAGTCCCCACTCTGGAAAATACTCGAGCAAATTATCTGGCCCAAGTTGCAGAACTAGATACCAGAATCGCTGGTCTCCAAGCCGAGAGGGACCACCTTCTAGATCTGGCCAACAAGACCGATGAGAAATTGGCGGTTGTTAACAATCAGATTGCTCTACTCACACAGAAGTTCGAGACGATGGTGAAGCCGGCCTTGCTCGAGAAAGATGCCTTTATTTTAGCTTTAAATGTATTGATAGTCTCTTTACATTTTCTAGAGTAGTCATGTAGATTAGTACTTTCAAATAGTAAGTTTTTACTCTAATTATTGTTTATGAACAAATTGAGTTTTTACTCTAATTATTGTTTATGAACAAATTGCCAGTTTTTGGCATTCTTTCGAATATAATATCTGCATTTTCTTGTCATATACTTGGCGTCTATTTATTCAAATGTTTTGCATTTAAACTCCTTCCATATTCTTTTCCATTTAAGTACTAAAGTCTAAATGAGTTTCCTGATAATTTGCTTGAGATTGAAAATGGCCCTTCCCATTTAGGCGACCATTTTCCAAAAAAATGATCTTTCGAGCCTTCTGGCAATATCATTTTCCAGACTAAGTCCCCTACTTCGAAAGATCTTGTCTTGACCTTTTTATTATAGCTTTTTTCCACTTTCTTTTTCTAGAGTTCGATTTGCTGTAATGCCATCATTTGAATCATTTTATGATCCAATTTCTCAATGGTCATATTCTCGATATACTCTTCTCGGGTGAGTTCCGATTGCACCAAAATCCTTTGTGACTTGATACTTATCTTCATTGGTATAACAACCTCGCGACCGTACACTAATTGAAAAGGTGTAACCCCTAGGCTATCCTTTTTTATATTCCTTAATGCCCATAAAGTATCAATAAGTAATTCGTGCCAAATCTTAGGATTATTTTATATCATTTTCGAGATACATCCTTTAACTAACTTATTTGAGGATTCAGCCTGTCCGTTTGCTTGAGCATAATAAGGGGTTGAATTCAACAACTTTATCTTGAACTGGCTCAGAAATTCGAACATCTCTGTGCTGTTGAAAACCCTAGCCTGGTCAAAAGTTATAGACTCAGGTATCCCGAATCGAGTTATGATATATTCCTTAATGAAATCAACCACCAGCTTCAAATTAATGTTCTTGAAGGCCTTAGCCTCAACCCATTTAGTAAAGTAGTCTATAGCTACTAAAATATAACTCTGCCTCTTCGAAGAAGCTGACTTTATCTCACCTATGATATCTATAGCCCATCCTCGAAATGGCCACGATTTTACAATTGAGTTCAGCTCAATTGTAGGCTGCCTTAACACTTTTCCATATTTTTGACATTGTCTGCAATCTTTTGCGTAATTTATGCAATCTCAAAGGACAGTTGGCCAGTGAAAACCATATCGATGTATCATCTTTTGGCCAGCTTGATGAGCACCGCAAATCCCTTCGTGGGTTTCTGCCATTATAACCACAACGTCCTCTAAATCGAGGCACTTTAATAAAACCCTTGAGGGTCTTTTCGATACAAGTCTTGCCCATCATAAAAATAATGGTGAGCCATTAGTTTTAACTTATTCGAGAATCCTCCTTTGGCTGGATTCTTCAAGTATTTTACAATCTCGAGACACTAATCTTCTTTTTCTTTGAAGATATCAATTTTATTGACTTACAACGCCATTTGTTCGAAGGGTAGCAGAATCCTTGTCTCGATTTGAATCGTTGACTCAAGTAAGTCGGGATCGATCCTATATCCTGATGCCATTTGGACCAGATCATTGGAAATTTGATTATTTTCCCTTGGTACGTGCGTAATTTCTACTGACTCGAAATAGCTTAATAGTTGATGTACTCGAGCATACGAGGCTATTGCTACTAGGCTGATACATTTAAATACTCCCTTCACTTGATTTCTGATCAACCGGGAATCTCCCTTTATCTCAATATTTCCTGCACCCATATCGAGTAGTATTTCTAATCCCAAAATGAGAGCTTCATATTCTGCTTTGTTATTTGTGCAATTTCCGTCGATTTTTGCACACATTTTAGCGATCAGCTTTGATGGAGATATGATATATATATCCCTATTCCAGCACCATCTCGAGTACTCGAACCATCAAAATACAAAATCCAAGGGACCTTGTCGATGAAACTGACCTCGAGATTCTCAAGCAATTCGTCTTTTATCGGAGGGTGATCAGCCAAGAAATCGGCTATCACTTGACCTTTTACAGCCTGTTGAGGCACATAACACAAATCAAACTGGAGCATACCGAGACTCCATTTGCTCAATCGCTCTCTCATCAAAGGTTGATTGTTCATGAACTTAATCACGTCCGTTGGTGAGACCACTTCGATCAAATAGGACATGAAATAGTGCCTCAATTTGACTGAAGCAAAGTACAGACTTAGACACCATTCTTCGATTGAGGTGTACCTCTTCTCGGTATCATTTAATAGTTTACTCAAATAAAAGACAGACTGTTCGTAGCCCCTGTCATTTTCTTGTACCATAAGGCAACCAACTGAATGCTTAGCCGCTAATATGTACAATCTCAACTTTTTCCCTTTTCGAGGAGGGATTAAAACTGGATGTTGGGTTAAATAGCTTTTTATGGCTTCGAAAGCCTCTTGCTGTTTTTCTCCCTAGACAAACTCATCTTCATCTTTCAAACGTAAGATAGGCGAGAATGCTTCTATTTTTCCAGCTAAATTAGATATGAATCTTCGTAAGAAATTGACCTCCCCTATAAAACGCTGCAACTCTTTCTTATTCCTCGGAGGCTTAGCTTCCAAGATAGCCTTGGCTTTGTTTCGGTCCACCTCTATACCTTGATTATGAATTACGAATCCTAGAAAGTTTCCAGCTTCTACACGGAAAGCACACTTCAATGGATTCATCTTTAACTTAAAATGCCTCATTCGTTCGAAGGCTTCGGTCAATGATTTCAAGTGGTTTTGATATGTTTGTGCTTTGACCACTATGTCATCTATATATATTGTTAGGAATTTCATGTTAGATGTTTTGATGATGACAATTAGGAATCTTGTTAGACCCCAAAGTTATGTACGCTTAAATTTCATAGATACATTGTATAAGCATTTGAACATTAGAAATGTATAGGCTTTATTTTACCTTTTACTTTTAACATTCTTAGATCAAGAAGTCAGTTAGATTAAAGCGTTTGATACTTTCTGAGTGAGCTTATCAAGACTGCGGAATCTGAAGACTCCAAGCGTCCAAGAAATTAATAGTGAATGAAGTTTGAAGAAGTTCACTCTAAGCGCCTGACATGTTCTGAGTGAGGTGTCAAGTAGCTAAGACTGAAGTCTCAAGCGTCTATACTTCTAAATAAAGTCTGAAGACTTTTTCCAAGCGTCTAAACATTAAATAGTCCTCCAGATTATTTGGATCTTTCAGCTCATGAATGAAGCGTCGATCAAATGACAAACATTCTCCTGAAGCGTCAGATCGAAAAGAGTTTAATGCAAATATTCTTAGTGCATTAAATGCCAACAGGCATTTAATTCAAATTGCATTAAATGCTGATAAGAGCATTAAATGTGATAAGCGCTTTCAGACTTACGGAGAAGCCACCCTATTGGACAGTCAACACTTCAAAGACTGCAGCACCAACTTTTGTGCAGCAGATTTTCAGGAAAAAGGATAAAAGTTGTTCACTCGTGAAAGTGAGAGACACGCGCCCTTGCATGTGTCAAACGGACACTTTTTCTAGGAATGCCTATAAATAGAACTTCAACAACAAGCCAAACAAAGAGAACAATTATCAAGCCAAATTGCTGTTGCATTGAAGTCTCATTCCTTAAACTCTCAGAAAAGCCAGAATACTCAAGAATATATTTTGTCTGCTTTTCATCAAATCCTGAGACAGTCAACCCAATATCTCAAACATTCTTTTTGAAGAAACTACTCTACTACTGAGATATTCCAGTTGTTTGAACTTCATCAAAATCAAACAAACCCTTTTAGAAAAACTCCTATCCAAGCCTCGCGATCTGTGTAAAGTCGAAGTTGGATACTTGTATTATTTCTGGGTGAAAGAAGCAAAGGGATTGAAGTGATTTGGAGCAGAAATCTGTGTGATCAAGGAGCTCAAGTCATCGACATCCATCTCTCCCTAATTTGTAGAAGATTCTGTGTGATTCTTTGAGAATCATTTTAGTGGATTGCCTCCGAGTGCAAAGGAGAAGAAGGACGTAGTTGGGATTACACCACCCAACGAACCTTACAAATATTGTGTCATTTACTTTTCAGTCAATTCTTTCATCTATCATATCATTGCATAAATTGATTAAGTAAAACACAATCAAAAGCTAAGCAACTAAGAAACCTCGTGTGACGCCAAAACTTTCAAAGAGAAGACTCCAAAAAACATTCCGTTGTGCTAACACTGATTAAAAGAACTGAACGCTTAACCTACTTGGTTAAAGTATTCAATTCTTGAAGTCTGAGTTAACTTTAAAAATTAGTCTTCATCAGATGCTTCGCCAAAGCGCCAACATTTTAAGTGAACGCTTAAGTCAAGCGTTAGACACTTTAAGCGTCTATCTTTTCAAGCGTCCAAAAATCTTTTAATACGAAATCTTTTGAAGTCGAAAAAGACTTCAGGGTCTATTCAACCCCCCCTTCTAGACCCTTTCGTATGCCACTTGGGACCAACATATATTTCGAGGGATTTACCAATTAAGACATGGAACATATAATTCATGGTCCTTTGGTACGTAGCCCCGGCATTTTTCAATACAAAGGGCATAGCTACCCATTCGAAGATTCCTATAGAACCTGGGCATCGAAATGCCGTTTTGTTTCTGTCTACTTCGGATACTTTTAGTTGATAATATACTGAATATCCATCCATAAAGGACATCACTTTATGCCTTGCAGGTGGGTCGATTAAGACATCAGCCATAGGCATAGGATATTCATCTTTAGGTGTGGCTCTATTCAGATCTCGAAAGTCAATACAGATCCTTACTTTCCCATTTTTCTTGATTACTAGGACTATGTTTGCCAACCATTCTATGTATCGAGTTGGTCTTATGAAATTGGCTTCCACCAGCTTTCCAATATCATCTTTAATTGCACCTATCAAATCAGGAGACAATCGACGAGGTGCCTGTATTACCGGCTTAAAACCAGGTGTGATTGGCAACTCATGTCGAGCTATATTCATGTCTACCCCAGGCATCTCGTGATGTGCCCATGCGAAACAATCTCTAAATTGATATAAGATCCTTATCAATTTCTCCTTTTTGAATTAGTCTAATTTCGAACTTATATATGTCATTCTTAGATTCTATGTCGTTCCAAGATTGACTTCCTCTAGAGGGTCTTGGATATCTTTCCTGATATCCTCATCAGGTTCCATAACCCCTTGCTCGAACGTATGAGCTAAACAGTTCCCTTCGGTTTCGAAATATTCAATCAAGCTATGATTAACATCTACATCACTCTCTTCGACTAAAACATGATTGTAATTGAATAAATTTGTCATAACGTTTTCGATTAACAACCTCTTAAACAAACATTAGGTTACGTTAGCATAATTATCTTTGTCCATTAAAACTAAATAAAGGAAGATTACAAAGTCCCAAAATCGAACTAGGCTACTCTATCATCTACTTCGTTTGTAGATTGATCCTCGTCTTTTCATGTCATGAGACTTCTTTCTTCATCTTCTATTCCTGTCGTTTCGATGGCTGGTAACTCCATTTCTTGGTTGTCTTTTACTTCAGCTCCTCTATCCAGGTACCTAGCATGGACAATGTGAGTATCAATGAAATAAGAATTTTGCTCGGCTTTTATAATTTCGAATTTATGTCCATTCCAACAAACTAACACCTGATGCAGGGTTGAAGGGATACAATAGTTTTGATGTATCCAATCTCTACCCAATAAGGCATTAAACGATGATGCATTCGTATTGACCACGAAAAAGGCAGAATAGGAACTCTGAGTCCCAACCTTTATCCGGAAGGGTAGGACCCCGGTTACTCGAGTAGCTTGCCCAGAAAAACCATAAACTGACACATCAGTGCTGACTAGGTCTTTCACTATTTTTCCTAATCTTGTTAACATTTTTTCGGGCATAATGTTAACAGTGGCACCATTGTCAACTAATACTTTGCTAATTTTAATGCCTTCGATTTCGGCCCTTACAGATAAAGGTTTCATATGGTTATTATCGATCTTTTCTTTCGAGAATAGAAGATCGACTAAGTTCTGATTATCTGTCTTTATTTCAAATAACTTACAGTTAGGAATTTTTTACTTGCAAATATTACCTGATTCAGAGTTGTTCATCATTTCAAGAGATTTCTCCTTTTCGTCCACTACATCTTCTTTCGCAGCGAATGTTGCTGGCAAAACTGTTACCATATTCACATCTTTGCCCTCTTCGAATTGTAGGGCTCTTTTCAAAGATGCCTCTTTTGCTTTCAAATCGGCTTCATTTGCCGATTCTTCATAAGTGGAATCTCCTAACAGGATATCCAAGTCGTCGTCTGACTTAAAATCATCCAAGTTTTCATCCTCTTTGAGTTTTGTGTTGTTCCCCTTCAAGCTAGTGTCTTTGAACTGGTCACTCAACTGGTCAATGTCTTTCTCATACTCGTCATCCTCGGGTTTTGTTCCCACCTTGGCTTTCAACAGCCCCTTGTTTAACGCCCCTTATTCGATTCAAAGGTTCGCAATGACAGTCTCCTGCTGCATTTCTAAAACAATAGCAGCTCGAGAATAAGCCACCTGTTACTTGGCGATTATTTCTTTTCCTCTCGATTTGCTTGCTGGACTCACTCAAACGGCTAAACGGTGAATCCCTGCCTGCTGACGGAGGCATACCATAACCTCTGCCACCCCTTCCTCGAAAGTGCCGATTGTAGGGCTGGAAACTGAAGTTGTTGTTCTCATACCTTTGCCTCTTGTTCCACTCCCTTTGGTATGCTGGAATCCAATCGGGATCATTCGGGATTACTTGTAACCTTACCAACTTGTAGTGCGGGGTATGGGCACATTGATTGCAGAGTACCTTCTGTACCTTGGTAAGATTGTCCACTACTCTCGAAGGGGTCTGGTAGATGATTTCACACTTGGGGTCTCGAGTGCTTCCTTGTATGATTTATCCGCCATCTTTTGGGCCAGTGGAGCTGACTCGATATGCGGCTCCTTTTCCTTAGGCCTCCCATCTTGCCCGAATTCCAAAATCCATTTGTCCACTCCAGACAAGACTACTTTGCCCCTTTCGAATTGCTTAGCGACAAAATGCCTGAAGATTTGGCACTGGTCAGCGGTATGCATCGTGTTTATGTGCCATCTGCACATGTCCTCAAGTCCATCGTCATTGATCTTTGGGAAGGTTAAGACGCCTTCGTCTATTAGCCCAGATTTAGATAAAGTGTTAGAACAATCAGGTAAATCAATTTCCACAGTATTAATTTTGAAATTTAAAACAGGAAAAGGATCTTCGTCTATACTCGTTTTTTGCCTATCAGGAAAAGTTATTTCATTCGAGTCTAATTTTGATTGTATTAAGTTTCGGAACATAACACAACGCCTCGTCTCGTGGGTAAAGGCATTATGCTATTTACAATAAGGTTTTCCTTTGGCTTCTACCTTAGTTGGGAATCGGTGTTTTCCTTTAATCCTTAATTTTTTGTTGGCTAGAAGCCAATCGAATATCTCTTCTCTTTTCGCTACATCAAAAGTATATTTCTTATCTTTTTTCGATTGTAGAGAACCCATTGCTTCACACTCTTTTTGTTCGAGTGCTCCATATTGGAATGGAGGCCCTTTTATGAATTCTGCGAGATCTACTTCATAAGCATCCTTAAATACCCACAGTGCCAACACTTCGAACGTGTTAAGTCCTTGATGTTTTCTTAGACTTTTTTCTTTTAACATGTTCTCATATCTAGTGGCACTTTCTGCCAGACTTCGAAAATTTGGGAATATCATTCCATCGAATTTTACCCTGAAATCGAAGGACATATTCTGCTGCGCTAACTGCACAAATTCAAATTCAGGTAAATTCAAATGGCACTTAACTCGAGCCTTTTTTAATATTGATAGGAATTCTTCTATGGACTCCCCTATGTTTTGCCTAATCTTAGCCAAATCGCTCATAGACATCCCTGGATCAGTTCGAGCAAAATGATTCTGGAATTGGAACTGCATCTCCTCCCAAGTATGTATTGAGTTTGGAGATAAGTTAATATACCAATTGAAAGCTGACCCTGTTAAGGAACTAGGGAACAACCTTAGTTTCAAATAATCTTGATTTGCTACCTCTCGACATTGGCAGGTAAATCGAGATAAGTGTTCTAATGCCAATACACTGTCATCTCCTGAGAACAGTGTAAAATTTGGAACCTTATATGTTTTAAGAAAAGGAAAATTCCTATCCACCCATTCGGGATATGGATTTCTGGGAATTAACCTCTAGTTTCTTTCAAAACCAGGGCCATACATCCTCTCAATTATTAATTCGATTTGATTTTGGAGCGGGTCTTGAACTGGTGGTCCAAGATTACCTCTCATATAACCGTTGGGAATGGGTTGCCCCCCACCAAATGGCATTTGGAAATTATTTGGGGTGTGAGCATAATTAGGATTATTCTGAAACCCCGAAAAAGCTTGGTTCCCTGTATTCATGGGATTATTCGAGACCCCAGGAAAACTTGGCACCTGATGTTGGTTTTGCCCCCTAGCAAAATATCCTTGGGTAAAGTTAAGTCCTATCTCGAGATTTCCAAAATTCGCATTTAGAGGATATCCTGTCGGAGTTTGTCCCATTCCGTTCGGTGGTAAGGGACCATTAGGCCTTGTATTTTGATTACCATATGGATTCGAACTTGTATTATACACATTAGGATGCGGTGTCTGGTTATAATTCGAATGTATATTTTGAGGGTTATTATTATTAACATTACTATTGCCTTCGAGATGTGAGGGTCCCGAAGTCTGACCAATTTGAGGCCCGTTTTCTCGAGGATATCCCAGAGGAATCTCATTTGGATTGATATATCTACTTTGAGTCCTCGGTTCTAACAGCTGTGATATTAAAATATTATGCCTGTTAATTAAAGGTTTGAGACCCAATATTACTTGTGTATTTATCATGTTTGAAAAAACATCACAAGTTTGATTAAATATTTCACCTAGTTCAGTTATAACCCGGGTGACTTCTCGAGCAAGACCATCTCGAGTACTCACAGCAATATCATGTACAATTGCCATGAATATTAGAGCAGACTCTTGTGCCAATGCTCGGTACTGATCATTGAATTCTCTTCTTTAATCCTCACGGGCACTTGCTAAAGTTTGTTTCATGAGTCGGACAAACTGTTCGTACATTTTGTCCGCTATGACTTTATTTTTTGCCACCGGTTGGATATCCAAATCCTCGGTATGGTCATCATGATTTACCTCGTCCGCCATTGCTTAGTCCTAAGTAAGACTTAAACGATCTTGAAAAGTTGATTTTTCGTGAACCAACTCCCACTGTGGTCGCCAAAAATTTATTTACAGATGAAAACAAATTGAATAAGGAAGAGCTAATTCGATTAACTCAAACCCCGTGATAATTCTCCACTTAGAATTATCTAACAACCCCCGCGCTCGAGTTCGATACGCTAGACGGTGGTTCAGACTTTAACACTTCGGCGTGTTGTTTAAAATGGTTATTCAGACTGCAATTGATAAGAAAGAATAGATAAGACAGGAAGACACAAGTCCAGATATAAAATTATCTACGAAATACTTAAATCTAATAAAACGATAAATTTTATACCTTCATATTGATCCCCAGTCGTGTGTTACAAAGATGCTTCGAGCAAGAAAATATGTTGATGTCAACAACACTTGATCACCAGGATTTAATCTACAGAATTACCTAAATTACGCTACTCCTAAGATTATGCCTACTCCTAGAGAAAAAGATAAAAACTGTGTAGAGTTGTTCTGTTGTTCTTTTCCTTTTCTCCGCCTTGTCCTTTATCACGTACCCACTTCCTTTGCGGTTAGTAACCTCCTTTAACCGCGTTTTCAAATTATTTGATTGGCGCGTCTCTGAACTGGGTAACTCCCTTCTCTTTTTGGGCTTCTTTCGGCGGCATATCCAGTTTAGACCTTTTCATTATAAAATCTAACTGAATTGCTTTAGGTCCTTTTTCTCGATTTTCACTAGTCATTGCATGGGTTATTTTGGGCTTTCTCAATTTAAGTCCATTTCTACATACTTTTATTAATAATGCTGTTTGGGCCCTTCAATTTGAGCCCATTTCTTTTTAGGTGTAAACACAGGTATAACTGGAACTTCCAACTGTGAAACTTCTTCTCCTCCTCCGAAAGATCCGGATGTACCAAGTATAGAAGTCAACATCAACCTTAATCCTAATGATGAAGAAGTGTCGGAAGATCTAACAAGTGTTGGAACTACCAGACAAAGAAAATTCAAGCATGCTTCAAGTCATTCCACAAATATCATCTTGGGAAATCCAAATGCCGGAATCACCACCAGAACTAGTTTAAAACGGGATGGAACTATTATGACAAACACTGGTAGTTGTGCATTTCTATCTCTTGTTGAATCAAAAAATGTTGATGAAGCTTTAAATGATGAGCCCTGGATAAAAGCTATGGAGGAAGAACTTGCTCAGTTCGAAAAGAGTCAAGTTTGAACTCTAGTAAAAAGACCAACTGATCACCCAACCATCGGTACCAAATGGGTTTTCAGAAACAAACTTGATGAAAACGGTAAGGTAACTCGGAACAAAGCTAGACTGGTAGCTAAAGGCTACAGTCAGGAAGAAGGTATAGACTACGATGAAACATATGCTCTACTAGCTAGACTTGAATCCATTCGCATGTTAATTGCTTTTGCTGCATTCAAGAAATTCACTCTTTTTCAAATGGACATCAAAAGTGCTTTTTTAAATGGTTTTATAAATGAAGAGGTATATGTTGAACAACCTCCTGGGTTCAAAATAACTCTTTCCAAAACATGTTTTCAAGTTATCAAAAGCTCTCTATGGGTTAAAATAGGCTCCAAGGGCCTAGTACGAAAGATTGAGTAAATTTCTTGTTAACAAAAGTTTTTCCATGGGAACTATTGACACTACTCTTTTTATAAAGTACCACAAAAATGATCTTTTGTTGGTTTAAATATATGTGGATGACATTATTTTTGGTGCAACTAACGATATTTTGTGCGAAAGTTTCTCGAAAGATATGCTGCAAGAATTCGAGATGAGCTTAATAGGACAACTGAATTACTTTCTCGGTCTTCAAGTTAAACAAACATCAGCTGGAACTTTCATTTCCTAAGAAAAATACGCAAAAGAGCTCCTTTGGAAGTTCCAAATGGATGAGTGCAATCCGGTATCCACTCCAATATGCACTTCCATAAAACTTGATAAGGATGAGTCTAGTAAGTCCATCAGTGAGAAACACTTTCGAGGTATGATTGGTATTTTACTTTACTTAACTACTAGTCGTCCTGACATCATGTTCGCCACGTGTCTATGTGCTTGGTTCCAATCTGAACTAAAAGAGTCTCACCTTATTACTGTCAAGCGCATTCTAAAATATCTAAAAAGAACAGTTAACTTTGGTCGTTGGTACCCTGTTACTACTAGCTTTGATCTAATCGAATATTTTGATGTGGACTACACTGGTTGTAAGGTAAACCGCAAAAGTACCAGAGGAACTTGTCAAATCCTTGGTAATCATTCTTTAAGACACGTGAAAGGAAAACAAATGAAAAGGAAATCATTCTTTAAAAAACTAATTCTCTTTTATCTCCTTTACAGATTATCTTTGGAATCCAGCATCATGCACCATTATGGACACCTGAAAGTGAAGTAAATCAATCTCTTTATATCTTACCTTTCTATGCAAATCAGTTTTTAATCTTTCCATTCTTATTATTAAAAAGGTTCTGTTAGATCATCTATGGAAAGAGTCGTTAGAGTTTATTGAGCAGTCTCATTTCTTTTCCTATATAATTATGGAAGCATTTCAATTTACATTACACGAATTCAAAAGCACTCTTAAGCATACACTCATTACGTGTAATTTTTTCATACAAGGTACTATCTTCAGTTGGTTCCAGACTTCCAGTGAAGAAAAAGTACCAGTCAATGCTTAGAGTTCTGAATATCAAACATGAGTGATTAGTGAAGAGTTTTCAAATCAAGTCTCTTTTGTATTCCATATTAGAGTATGTTGTGTGGAAATACCATCTAGTTCCACAACTAGTTTCTAAGATCATATAAAGCGTTACTTAATCCACTATATGGAGTGTGTTTTGTTTATTCCTGTTCTCTTAATTCTTGAATTACAATAACCATAGATATTTTTTTCAATGATATAGTCATGAACTTAAAAAATACAATTTGATTTGTAATTATAAGATGAATTGACTAAAATGTTCATAGATATTAGACAATAAAGTAGCACAGGATAACATTTGGATGAGATATTCCACTTTTTCTTTTTCTCTTTTATCAATATGAGATATTTCGCTTCATTCAACTAAAATAACAATTTGATGGTAAACTGTAATATTAGGAATAATATAGGTGGTTATATATACCTTTCTGGGAGGAAAAATTAACACTTTTCTAAAAGGCAAAATACACGTGCCTCAAATCACGTAAGAATCTTTACCCGAGTTTTCCAGCAAAACGGGATTGTTTGATGACAATCTACAAAGTATGATATGTCATTCACACAAATCAATAAATTGAGAGGTAGAGTGTACATTATGAGGTGGGGAGTGTCTGCTTTTACCTAAAAAAATTAATTATTATATTTGACAAATTCAGTCATGTGTGGTTGAAATGTTACCAAAGTATATTCAATGGCCTAAGTATATATTTGGGATAATAGCAGATACCCCCCTCAGTGATGGAGTGAAGTGCACTTTGCCCCCTCACTTGTTGAAATGTGCACTTTGCCCCCTCACTTATCATAAAATGTGCACATTGGTCCTTCGGGCAGTTTAGGGCAAAAAAATACAAAGAAAAATTCAAATCCGGGCAGCAACGTACGAAAATTCCTTTGTATTTTTTCTGCCCGAGCTGACCGAAGGATGAAAGTGCACATTTTATGATAAGTAAGGGGGCAAAGCGCACATTTCAATAAGTGAGGGAGCAAAGTGCATTTCACCCAATAACTGAGGGAATATCTACAATTATCCCTATATATTTATTGAGAGAATAAGTGAGCCTGAAGGGACTATATCAATTGTACAATCGATTGGCAGGAGTTGTGATTTAATCAAAAATACAATGTCAATCAGCAATGAAGTAGACATGACACTTCATATTGCAGCACTAGAGGTGAATTATTGTTGGATGAGTCCGCACGTCTCCTGATATACATTTAAGTATGTGTATGTATGACAAAATGTTCTATAATTTTATAGTTAAAGGATATAAAAAGAAAAATATAAACACTAAGCACATCTGACCATCCGGTGTATGTCCGCCATGCAAAACATACAATATACCTCATGGATGAACCACAAGCATTCACTCACAATTCATCCAAGATTTTCAATCATGTCACTCTCTTGTAACACAATAGTATAACACTTCTTCTTACACGTACAAGTGCGCAACAAGTGTATAAAAGAAAGTGTTATACAATTGTAAGACAAGATATTTAACTTGGATGTATACATGATAAAGTTAATTGATGATATCATCACTTATCATCCAATGGTTTACAACACACTTAAATACAAATCCACTTGAGTTACATAGTATGATCCTCATCCAAAACCATTAGATCTTAGGAGGATGGTCCGGCGGCAGAACAATTGGGCGAGATGCAATCACCATGCCCCTGGCTCCGTCCATAGTGACAACCCTGAATCTGAATCAGGTGGCTTGAATTTGAGATATTACCTGCCCATTAACAACCCTAAATCTGGCGATTGGACGATCATCAAAATAAAATTTAGAACTATATCCTTACTAGGGCTTAAACACGACCCAAGCTACTTGATACTCGACTCGAAATCAATTGCTAAAAGCCCATTTAAGCTCGATTCATTAACATATTAAAGCAAATTTGAACAACGTTTTGTGTTGTATAAGTTTTGAAATTCAGTTCGAGCTCGGCTTGATTTGTAATAAAGTAATACAATATGTGCAAGCCAATCATGCTACTCAAGTTTGACTAGTGCTCGACTCGATTAAAGTTCATAAGCTTGGCTTGATTAACAATCAAATTAAACTCAAACACAAATCTAAAACTCAATAATTATTCAAACAAGCTTGAAAAGCAACTTGTTCGGCACGACTCAAATCGTTTGCAACGCTAATCCTTAGCCAAAAGTTAGTTTCAAGAAAAAGCAATCTGCAGATGTTTTCTCTGCTCTCAACTTCTCTAGTCTCTTTCATTTTCACAACAGGAACATCAATAGAGTCCAATACACTCCAACTGTCACTTAAAAGAGAACATGATTTCCCTTCTACTGATAAGAATTCTGAAGTCGACTACAAAAATGTAGAGATTATGGACAGAATAGAATACGTAACTCATAACACGATCCATAATGAAATATTGGGGTTTTTTTATATATGTATCTATATATGATCGCAAAATTAGGAACTCAATGTATGGAAATGTTTCTGGAAAATGCAAATAAAGCTACAATATACAAACAAAAAGCCACAAAGTTATGTGAATCATGTTATTTTCAGTTGCGACCCAAACCTATGATTCTTCAGGTGGAGGTTGTGGACTTGATTCTTCTTCTTCTTTGCTTTCAGATACATCGATGTTCTTTTCACTGAGTTTCAAACGAATTGGCCTTCCCATCAATTCCTAACATAAAGAGACATAAAGAGAACATTAACAAGATACAGTCATCACAAACCCAAAATAATACTATTACAGGAAATTGGAAGAGCAAAAAAACAATTCATAAATCATTCATCTTTATAACATCTGGCACTTAGTAATCTGTTAGGGAAATTCAGCAATTACGATTTCCTCAGGGATTGTTCATTTTCATAATGCCAAAACAGTCTTCGGTTCCTAATATGAGAATGCATATGATGCACAGTATAGAATACAATAGTTAGAATAAAATCTGAACTTTAGATAATAAGTAATAGCATAGTTTCACTAGTACAGTCAGAATAGCAGTTTTTAGAGTCAAAATTGTATTATCTTGTTTTCTTTTCATTGAAATATTTTCCAGAGAACAGTATTTCATGATAATATTCATAAAGAGTATATTAAGCTACAAAACATGAACGTTTGCTGCAAAATTGACCAACTCATTCAGTAGTTAATAAGAGTTTATAGTAATTTAGTGCGCACTAGTTACAAATCAAGATCGAAAACCTCTTAAATTGCAAAATGTTTACTACTCAATTGGAAAATTTTATAACACGAAAACTAAATACGAGCATGTAACAAAAGAATATTTGAAAGAGATAATAAGAAGAAAATGGTAATTGGTCACCTTCCCATCTAATGCAGAAATCGCAGATTCAGCTTCCTCTTTTGTTGCAAAAGACACAAACCCGTACCCAGCTGATTTTTCAGGACTATCAAATACAACTCTAACTGAAACAGGATTGAAATCTGAGGTAAATAATTCCCGAAGATTGTTGGACCTCGCTTTCCATGCAAGATTCGACACATAAAGCTTATGGCGTGTCTCTCCTGGAGGAGTAACTGCAGGAACTGTACGAATAGGTTTCTTGAATCGTCTCGAGAACTGTACCCTGATAATCCTACCAGCCACTTCCTGCCAAATATATTGTTTTTAAGAAGAGATTATAAAACAACGGATATTCTTCTAAGCAACTTTAAAAAGTAGAGAATAAGTTATGTTCTTATGAATGTAAAAAGCTGTAAATTACACATGCAAATTTATTATTACGGAATGAGAACCAAAATTGAAGACCAAAAACAGAAAAGAAAGAAGTAAATAACAAAAATCTCAATTTTTTTGTTTCTTCTTTTGTAATATGCCATTTCATTAATACTACAAATCTGACCAACACATTTTAAGTTGCTCATTAACTCAAGAACATATAGCAAATTCGACGCTTTGACCATCGTCATGCCCAGCACTAAGAGTAATTCTTTACACTCTTATTGATATCAGATTACCAAAAGCAAACACAGATTATCTAACAGTAATCCTATTATTGGAACCAATTTTTTGGCACATCTAGAAAAGCAAAGTGACAGTTTCAGTATAATCTTTTGCTTCTCATCTCTGTGGCAGTCTCTTTCTCCGCATATATCATCTCATTCTACTACCATACTTCTCATTTGAGAATTATACTATTATTATAATCTTTATTTTGTTCTTAGTATTGTAATACAATGTAAACCATCAGGTTGAGATTCTTCATGAAAAAACTAGCATTTGGATGATTGAAATTTTCAGAATTCTCCAACCTCTAGGTATTTCCCACATTGGAAAGTTAAGATAATGGAGCTGAATTTTTCAGCTCGGATTCGGTTCAGAGCTGAAGTTTTTCAGCTATGGTTTGAAAAAGTCACAACGTTTGATTCAACTTAGGATTTCTTAATGGGTGTGTCCAATCATTGTTGCATGTTCGTCTTAAACATGTCCGTTCGGTTCAAATGAATATTCACAACCTCGTGACTTGAACATGGTTGTTTGCAAACCAATACAACTTTTCCGAGTGACTTTTCAGTGTATAAATATCATATTCCTGAATTCCAATTTCACCAACTCAAAAATTCGAAATATATATTCTCCTATCTGTTGGTGCAAGTTCAAGCGTATTCCTATACTTCTGGTTAATATTTATGTCGATTTTATTTTTGGGACGGATGTCAATAAAAGGTGCAAATAAAGTGTTAAGGAAACAGTAATCTTCAACTCAGACAATTCTCAGTCTTAAGTAATTCCAACAGTGAAGCCTTGTGTGAGCTTCAATCACTCAAATCTGTTGCACCCGAGAATATTGAGGCTGGTAGGCGGCTAATCCATTGTCGAATATAGCAAGATTATAAGCAGAATAAAAGGATTTAGCACCCCCAACTTAGTATTCAAACAAACAACACAATTCATTTTCCAGAGAAGTAAAGTATTTATCATAAGAAATTCAATATCAGAAAAGAAGTCTTTAACTTACAAAAGAGTCATATTTCTGAATAGCAGCCTGAGCCTCTTCTCCAGTAGCCATAGTCACAAATGCAAACCCTCTGTTCTTCCCATCTTTCTGCTTTATAATCTGTCAACATTCATTCATCACAAAACATACTAAGAAGTAAAAACAAGATGGGGTATGTTAATTTGTGTTGATAATAATACCTCAACATCAGAAACAATGCCACATTCACCAAACAATTTCTTAATATCAGCAACAGAGTAAGACCACGGCAAATTCAGCACAAAAAGCTTCCTTCTGTTCTCCACCTTTTGGGGTTTCTCCACATCTTCTTCTTCTTCTTCTTCTACGGTTACGCTTTCTGCAGTTGACCGCAACTGGAAGCCATGTCTTTTGGTGGAGGAAAGAAGAGGGATGTTATAAAGGGGGGTGAATTTGAGGGAAACTGCAGGGACCGAAGGGGAAATGTGGAACCGCAGAGAAGATAAGGAGGAGGAGAATTTGTTGAGTTTAGGAGAAATTGAAGTGAAAGAGGGGCTGATAGAGAATGCTGCTGCTGCGTCTGTTGCCATGGCTGTCATGAACTCAACTGTGAGCGTTTTGTTTTGAATTGGATTCAATCTTAATCTCTCATCTTTTTAAGGGTCAGAATGGTCATTTCGGATAAATAAAATCAATTTTTGCCCTTAGGTATTTAAAGGGACAAGTCTGTACTCTGTACAATTGGAGACCCGACCCGTCAAAAACTGTATGGATTCGGGCCTGATGGACTCTGTAAGGCTATCCATCTATCCCATATTTCATTTAGAATTTTAAGAAAAAAGATTCTGTTAACAAGCAATACAATGATAACCTTTTAAAATTATTCACGATCTAGATGTCTTGACCCGATAAATTTGGGCCGATACGTACCCTATAAAACTCCAGATAAGGAGAGAAAAATCACAACTTATGAAAATATGAAATTGAACACAGGAGCTACACTGATAACTTTTTAAATACGTGAACGTAATCTACATATATATATATATATATATATATATATGTATATGTATATGTATATATTATGTTATAATATATTAAAGCATAAACAAATTATAATTTTGTATTCTTAATTTAATTTATAAGTGATGCATGTCGATTCGGCACCAAGAATCCTTTATGTTCTTCGAGCAACGAGACTCCTGAGAAGAATGGAAACGCAAAGGCTACAGCCTTTTTCTCCACCTTCGATGCTTAAGTTAGTGATTGTTTTTTAGCCCAAAGAGAGGTAGAACTACTTGAAAAACCCTAATTAATGAATCCTTTTATACTTGAATTTTCATATAATATGTTACGATAATTTACGAAATAAGAGCATAAAGATTAAAGACACAAGAATTTACGTGATTCGGCAATTGCCTACATCCACGAGAGAGGAGAGAGTATTTTACTATTGATGAAAGAGGTACAAATTACAATGAATGTCAAAAGCACTGAACTAAAACCTAGCTTCTGATTTTTTCCTAAAATACATGTGTGCCGTACTACCAGGGCAGGCCCCAGCACCCCCTGCCTATCCTTCGCTGAAGCGGCTCAACGTGTGTAGCTGCAAGCCATTTCTAAGGTCTTAGCCTCTTCAGAACTGACCCTTTTGATAATGGACTTGCTGCATAATTTTTGGGTCTAAGACTTTAAGACATATCACAACAATTCTCCACCTTGGATTAAAGTCCAAATAACAAAAACGACCTCAAACAGCAAAACTAAGAAACTCAAACCTCTTCTAGCCCCTCAAGGGTAATCAATCAAAAACACCAATTTTGACCAAGTCCAAGCAATGCTCAAACTTGTGCACCGGTACTGGCTTGGTCATCATATCAACAGGATTGTCTTTTGTACCAACTTTATATATACTCTCGAACGAAGTAATACCTTATATCAATATGTTTGGTCCTCTCGTGGAACATCTGATTCTGTGTCAAGTGAATGGCACTTTGACTATCACAGAATACAGTAGGAACCTCTTCCTCGAGACCCAAACTCACAGCTAAACCTTTCAACCATAAAGCTTCTTTGACTGCCTTTGTGACTGCCATATACTCTGCCTCCGTGGTAGATAAAGCAACGGTAGGTTGAAGAACTTCCTTCCAACTGATAACACCTCCAAATAGAGTAAATATATATCCACTGATAGAACGCTTTTTATCCAAATCTCCGGCATAATCAGAATCAACATAGCCAACAACTCCACCTCGAGAAGAACCCCCAGAACTATCAAACACAATCCTAAACTTGTTGTACCTTTCAAGTATCTCAAAATATATTTAACTGCTTGTCAATGTTCTTCTCCCAAATTTCCCATGTAACGGCTCACCACACTAACAACTTATGCAATGTCTGGTCTAGTACACACCATGGCATACATCATGCTTCCAACTGTACTAGAATAAGGAACCCTAGACATTCGCTGCACTTCCTCGTTAGACTGGGGTGATAATAAGGCTGCTAATTTAAAATGTGGTGCAAGTGGAACACTAACCGGCTTTGCATATTGCATCCAGAATTTCTCACAACTTTCTCAAGGTATGATTTCTGAGATAAAAATAACTTCCAACCTTTCGATCACGTCGAATCTCCATACCTAAAATCTTCCTAGCAGCACCCAGATTCTTCATCTCAAACTCCTCACTCAATCGAGTCTTCAACTTATTAATCTTGATCATGCTCTTTGCAGCAGTGAACATATCATCCACATAAAGGAGTAAAAAAATAAAAGAATTATCTGGTAATCTCCTAAAGTAGACACAAGCATCAAAATCCTACTATAAATAATATCAATCATGAAAGTATAAAACCGCTTGTACCCCAGTGACTAAAGCGAGATCTTTAATCATTATCCAAACAAATATTACAATAGAAATACCCTAAAATAAATCTCAAATTTCCTTGAGAAATGGGTTTTATTGGCATTTTTGTTAGATTTTCTCATGAAAATCAGATTTTTAAAATATTTGTGATTAGATAGATCATCAATAATTAAAAGGTCTTTATCTGCCAATATATCAACATAGACATCCAAATAATTACATATTTTCATTCGAAATGACGCAAGATATGAGATAAGATTCACTTTGACTATTTTTGGATGTCTTAATCGATAAGTTCAACTTAGATATGTCTATATTTTCTTGAAAAAGAAAAATTCATTCATAGAAATTTCTTTAAAAAAAAACATATCACATCATAGATAATCATAGCACTTTTTTCTATTAATATTTTTTTGTGGAAACACACTTTCACCATCATATCTTTCTCTACTCCCTCAAAAATAATGAGTCCTACTTTTTCAATGAAAAATGCTAAATGAAAAATAGTATGTCATCCAATCAAGACCTTAACTTGCATTATATGGATCAAGACCTTAACTTGCATTATCTTGAAAATCAGCAGAATAAGATTACAATTTTTTTGGCTGGAGCTCATGTTTTTAGAAATTGAAACGAAATTTTAAGGTTCTAAAGAAAAAAAAAACTTTAATTCGAGCCTCTCTTATTTAGTGTACTTACAGCCTAATCTGATAAGGTGACCCATGCTTTATCTCATATGCAACCCCTTAAATCCCCAAGCCTCAATGGCATGTTCCCTGTTTTTTTTTTTTTTTTCAAAAATTCTGGTAAGTTATAAGGGCTGATGTTACAGCATGTGTTCTCGATATGCTTAACAAAAAAATCTTTTCCCCATAAGATAAATTTTACACGTATTGTGCTTATTCTGAAGTGAGACAATCCTGAAGTTGTGTCTCACTTTCGCCCGATTAGTTTGTGTAATACATCTATAAAATTGCTTCTAAAGTGATAGCTAATCGTATTAAACCTACTTGATAATATTATCTATGAGTCCCAATTTGCTTTCATTCCGAGTCGTCTTATTCCTCATAATGTCCTTGTTTCATTTGAGATTAACCATTATCTTAAGAACAAATCGTGGGGCAAAGAAGGACATGTCGCACTTAAATTGGCATAAGTAAGGCCTACTACAGAGTGGAGTGAATTTTTCTTGAGAAAATTTTGGTAAGATTGGGGTTTGGGAGGGAGTTTATTGACTTAATCATTTTTGTGTCAATTTTGTGTCCTATTCTAATGCTTACCGGCAATCAATTTGGATACATTAGATCACAAAGGGTAATCCAACAAAGTGATCCTTTTTCACCTTATCAATTCTTACTAGTTTGTTGAGGTTCTAAGTTGTTTGATAAAAGCTGCTGAAAACAGAGGGGTTTCAAAGGGTGACAATCGAGCAACACGCACCTTAAGTGTCTCATTTACCGTTCGATGACACCTTGATACATATGCAAGCTTCGGCCTCAGCTTTTAATTGCATCAAAAATATCCTGTTAAAATATGAGTTGGCGTTGGGGCAACAGGTGAACTTTGAAAAATCAGGTTTGGTTTTTAGTACAAATGTTCCGCTGGATTCTCGTGCAGCTTTGGTGGATATCCTAGGGGTTCAGGTTCTTGGCAAACATGATAAGTATCTGGATGTTCTGTTAGTTGTTGGTCGATCTAAAACGGAAATTTTTGCTTCTATCCACAATCGGATTCTGGCATGATTTAATGGATGGAAAACAAACTTCCTATCTCAGGTGGGTAAAGAGGTATTGCTTAGGGCAATGATACAAGCCATTCCTACATATAGCATGAGTTGCTTTAAACTCCCTGACTCATTGTTATTTGAGATAGAAGCGGATATGGAGAACTACTAGTGGCATAACAGACAAACAAGGAATATACACTGGCTAGCTTGGAGTAAGCTATGTTAGAGTAAGGATGATAGCGGTTTGGGTTTCAGGGAGCTCAAAGCATTCAATATGGCTATGTTGGCTAAGCATGCTTGGCAGATTCAGACTAAGCCAAACTATCTAGTTAGTCGTATTTTTTGTGCCAAGTACTTTTATGACTCTTCTCTATTTGAAGTGGAATTAGGATACAAGTTGTCATTCACATTGAGAGGGATTTGGGAGGCACAAAATCTAGTGTTTTCAGGTATTAGGTGGATAATTGGTTCTGGATCTCACGTTTGCATCTATTCGTCAAGATGGTTGTCGTGTCCACCAGACTTTACTGTCTTGACACCACCAAATAATTTTTCGATCAATGCTCCGGTTAATCAACTGTTCAATAATGCTACTAGTTGTGGGACACGATTCGGGTTCATGAGATTTTTGATCTCGAAGATGCAGCTAGTAGCCTAGGGTCGAGACGTAATTCGGTCTCTACCATGTGGCATTACACAAAATTTAGCCACTTTTCTGTTCGATCAGCGTATTACTTAGCCAGGGATATGGCTCGACATTTAGCCCCTAGCTCATCGTAGGTACTGGTGGGGCAGCGACGAGGCGCTTGGGACTTTTTCTGGAAAGCGAGGGTGCCTCCAAAAAGGGCTAATTATAATTTAAATCCCTGTGAAATGTCAGAATTGTAGAAAAACACCTGGGAAACAAAATAGGCAATTTACCTCCCTAAGAAAGCATACATCCTCCCTTACCGTATTTGACCTAAATTTAGCATTTTAAAGACCGAATTACCCTTACTTTCTAAAAGTATTTACAATATAATGTTCTATTTTCTTTTACCTTTTTTTAAATAATTACATTTATTTTTTTTCCCTTTCATCTTCTTCCTCACCGTTCATCTTCTCTACCAAAAACTCAACCCTAATTTACTTTCTTCATCACCTCCATCATCCAGCCTTATAAACCACAACATCTCCAAATTAAACTCAATCAATCCGCCACAAGAGGAAATCAAAATTACAGTAACAGAAACGTAAGAGGAGAGATTACATATTTTCCTTGTTTGCATTTAATTTTTTTTTTCCCTCTTTTTGCTGTTAATTTGAGATAATTTTCATGGAAATGGAAACTAGTGTGTGTGTGTTTTGGGGGCGGAGAAGAAGGGGAAAAGGTGGGGATTTTGGAAAGTAATGTGGGAGATTTTTCCATAAAGGTGGGTCGCAAGCAGCCAAGCACATTTACAGCTCGCCGCCCAGCCATCCATAGACGTTGTCCGCCTCTATCGCCCAGACCGCCATAGACATCTCCTTTCGCTGCCATCATTACATGGCCTCTGTCAATTGCTCCACCCTTCGAAACCACCTATGATTCATCCTCGTCGTCCCCTTCTCCACCATTTGTCTTCACAAGCAATCCCCCATTGCCACCACGGATCCCCAACTGTGCCGCCGCCATTCGCCCCTCTAACCACCCCAGCTGCCCCCACTTTTGGCCTCCCCTTGACAGCCACAACCATTCACCACTCTCCCCTGCCACCCTTTGTCGTCGGTGTCAGTGGTGGAATTCTTTGTTCCTTTAGATCTGTTAATAGATATGTAATATATACATACATATATATCACGTTTGATTTAATAATATATATAGATGTATTATTAATATATAAATAATATATATTTATGTTGAAGTATTATAAATTTTTAGCTAATAATATATAAATATAAAATATCAGAGGTTAAATTTGAGCCATTGATCTCTACTTAGATCAATGGTTATTATTATTCAGATTAATAAATATATAAAATTTAATATTAACTATTGATCTGTGACATATTTGATCCAATGGTTAATAGATAAAGGGCAAAATTGTCATTTAAAGTAAGAACTTGCATAAGCACTTGCAAATCACGCGAGCGGCGCGTGTAAGGGGCTAAACCGCTTTATTTTTTTCTTAGAGAGGTAAATTGTCTATTTTTGTTTCACAGAGGTTTTTCTGCAATTTCAACATTTCACAGGGAGCTAAATTGCAACTAGCCCCCTCCAAAAATCTGGTTGCATGCTTGGAAATTTTGCAAAAGTGGCCTTTCTCTTGGCCCTAATCTTAATCAGTAATGTATAGAGGCAGCCGGTTTCTGTCCATTGTGTGGTAGGGAAGCCGATGATGAATTTCATAAGGTTGCTCTTTCTCTAGACAAGTCTGGGCCTTGTCTCACATTTCTTGAGAAGAGACTAACTCATGGGTAGGTTACCTGAGGATGATTTTAGTAAAGTCCTCGTAACCATTTGGTTTTTGTGGTACAATCGCAACTCCACACTCATGGATGCCTCTGGTCCTCTCCTATTAATGTTGTCACCTCGACAAGTTATTTTATTGACTCATTCAAAGAGACTATTGTGATTCCACCTATTCGGGCTAATTCGTTGCAAATAGATCGCTGGCAACACGGGGAGTTCGGGACCATGAAAATCAATGTTGATGGAGCAGTGGACTTGAATAGAGGATTGGATGATGTGGGTGTGGTTATAAGGGACTGGCGTGGTTTGTGTGTGGGTTGGATGGATATGTTTCTGAATTTTGCTTCTTCACTGGAATATACTAAAGCCTTTGTTAGGTATGAGTCCTCAAATGTTGTTAGAGGATTAGAGAAAGTAAGGATATTATAAAATTGTAATTGTTATTTTATTCTTCAATAAAAGGCATTTTAGTTGTTTAATTTATTATTGGCATTTATATATATTGTAATCATCTATAAGTCCATGAATACAAGAGTTAACTCTTTAAGACACTAAAAGAGTTTAATACTTGTATACTAAATTGGTCTGCAAGTTAAAGATTCTCAATTGGGCATTGAAACTCATCAAAACTTGTATGATATGAGTTTTGACGAGAGAAGTGTCCGTCAATCACTAGGAAGTAGTGAAGAACTCATATCATAGGTGCATCGATGGAGATCATAGCACTCAAACATGACTCGCATCGATTCTATCACATTGGTTTCACTCTTTGACAGTCAATGACAGAATTGATTAAATTGTAGTAGGTGTGTCTGAACTTTAGACTTGAGGAATCGAGTTGAAAATATACTTGTGCATTAGGTTGTCATTAGAGTAGCTAGGCCAAATTCACCCTTTGGTGGGGTCGACCTCGAACTGCAACCTAATAAGCAATTAGTAGTTTTAACTGATGTCTAAGATGGAATTTGTTCCCTCGGAAGTGAACGAGAAATTATCCTATGCTTTTATAAGTTAGTTCTTAAGTCTTTGGCCAAAGCTTATGAGCTATTTGAGAAAGAATCAAATTAGAAAACTCACTAATCTAGACTTATTATAAATATAGCATAGAGTCAAGTTTATGAGTTTGACCAAAATCATGACTCTTATTTGACCGGGATATGGAAACGGAGAGTTTGTATTCGCATGAGAATAACAATAGGAAAGGTTAAGAATGATCTAATCATTTCATTTTGTTTGGGATACGATATGGGCCACTTGACTAGTTAGGTGTATTGTAATCTGATTGAGAATACGATGATTAAGTGAATATTACCTTTTCAAGTAACTATTATTTATTAAACCAACTAACAGAGACTTAATCAGTAGAGTTTAATTTGCCAAAACTGAGAAAGACTTCATTTAATAGCACATGCAATAGTCTTTGAAGTTATCAATAATCATTTATATATAAGAAGTAAATAATAGTGGATACTTATATAATAAATCCGGATTACTCATTGACTAAAGAAGAAAATAATAATTGATCAAGAGATGAACAGAGGAAAGGAGAAGAAGGCGTACCTGGGTCCAGAAATGGAGTGATTAATGTGTATGAGTGTGTGTAAATATATACAAAGATAGTCTCTATTTTTTTTTTTAATTTTTACCAGGGTTTCCACCGCCGACCACAGTGACTAATCCCCTCGCTGATTGGAGGCACCTCGAAGGGTGGGACAGCTGGCCCAGAGTTTTCAATAGCTCTCCATACCTAAAGCCGAGGATCGAACCCTTGCCATTTGTTTAAGGGAGGAGGAGTCCTTTCCACTCCACCACACCCCTGGGTTAAAGATAGTCTCTATTATAATGTGTTTGTAGGTAGCTTGAGGTGGCATCCTTTTAAGATAATAGGTGGAGGTATGTGGAGAGGCAAGACATGTGTAGCTACAAAAGAAATCTGATCAGGTAATTTTTCAATTTGCCAAATATTACAAATCACACTCTTAAATTTTAAGTATTATAGTTTGGCCCCAAAGTTCTACGACTATGCAATAAAACCAATATTCACTATTAAGAATTTATAGTATTACGCACTAGCATGGGAAAATCTGTTTCATTAAAGTTCAAAAGAAAATCTTCAACTTGATCCCTCTAATTCCAATTAAATAATCCTTTGAATTAAGTTAACAAAGACTAAAGATGACTAAATTTACCACTTTGAGATAAGGGGAGTCACAGAAGGACTCCAGATTCGACAAGGAACCAATGAGGAGGAGTCCTTGCAGGGACGTTCAATCTCATACTCACCTAAGTACGGATCTTGTGCATGCACTGATTCCAAGGTCATTGCCCATGGAACAAGGCAATCTCTCATGAAAATGACACACACAAACAAGTCTTCGCGAGGCTGCTATATCCAATATATTGTTGGAAAAAATAAGTATACAAAGTGTGGTATCCACCACTTTTGCGTACAAAATTCGAACACCACAAGTATCGGACATACTAAATATGATTAGATAATATTAATCTTCATTCCGAGTAGATATCTTTAGCCTTTCAAATTTCTTAAATCGGGTTTATGACAAATGAGAAATTAAATGTTAAAGTGGAGTGTTTGAAAGGGATTATTTCACATTGAATTAAAACCACAATTGAAGTGGGTTTATAAGTCCATGTTTTGGGATAAAGGGTTGGCTCATTTGGTCATCTCAAGTTTCGTGGGATTGTGAGGAGAAAGGACCTAGCCATAGTTTGGTTCACCATATACAAGTGAGCTACCACCGTCGTCCGTCAGCCCACCCAGACTGGGCTCGGGCTCAAGTCGTGGGTCATGGGCCATGGGTCGTGGGTCATGGGCTGGGCTTCAAAAAAATTAATTTTTTGGACAAAATTAATTTCACAAAAGAAAATCCAACATAAAAATCTTATCTGATTAAAAACGGATTTGAACAAATGCTGGCCACGTTTTTGTTCAATTTTAAATTAGCCTTCTAGAAGACTCGACATTTGAACGTGCCATTTTGGACATTCGAATGTTGACTCCTTCAAATGAAAAATCTGAAACGCTTCATCTACTTTAACAGCTGAAGACGTTTCAGCTCGACGTTTGAACGTGACGTTGCGCACTTTCGATGGTGGGCTGCAGTTTCAGATTGCTAATTTAATTCTCATCTTTAATTTGTCCGATTTTTGAGCCTATAAAAGGCCTCCTCTAGTAGAATGAAAATCACACCAACACATATTCTCTTGTGTTCTTCCTCATCTTCTTCTTCCCTCGAGAGTTCAAAGTAGGATTTTCAGTTCGTTGTTTCTCAGAGTTGAAGTGGTTCAATCTAAGGAAGTATTCGTTGTATCTTGGGACACATTTTGCCAACGCCGGTACACATAGCTAGAGCAATTTCGTGTGAAGCACGGATTTCATTTTTGCCTCGAATATTCCCCTATATCTCATTATTCTCTTTACATTTTCAGTTTGTTCAAAGTTTTGATCAACATATCTCATAGTCTCTATGACTTGGAATATGGTTTTAGGATTACAGCCCTTGAGAGTGTTCCAAAGTTGTCATTCCCCATGTGATGTCCACTCTCCTAACCATAAGTAATTCATGAGATCTTTATCTAGACTAATTAAAGAATATGCGATAAATGACGGGGTTGTCAGTGATTAATTCAATGTGATATTAAGGACAAGGCTGTCATAGTGTTTTCAATCTAGTAATCAAATCAAAAGATGGCTCGCCGGACACCCCTGCACTATCATTTAAAATTGCAAACATCAAGTCAGTATAAAACATTAGCTAAATATGCCCAATCAGCATAGCGTACATCCCCAGTGGAAAGGTAAGAAGAACAAGGCATATTTATCTTTCAGTATCTTTACTTGAAAACATTGGTATTCAATTTGAGCTTTGGAGGAGACTGGAAACATCCTGTCTAAAGGTGTAAATTAGGCCTTAATGGGGGCCATTAAGACCTTGACCTTGTTGCTAAAGGGCTGACTCGGCCCCTTTAGCTAACAGACCGACTCGGCCCTTTTAAAAAAGCCTTGTTAGGCCTATTAACAAGTTGTGGGTTGGCCTTTGAAAGAGGGATGCAATGCTTTTTTTGGCCTTTCAATTTTAAGGCCAACCAACAAGGCTATTTATTTACTTTGCTCTTTTTTTTCTTTTTTTTATGCAGACTTTGTTTATTTATTTACTTTTTTTAATTATTTATTTATATTATTTAATCTATTATATATTTATCTGCTTTTGTTGATTATTTATTTATGTTATTTAATCTAATATATATTTATTTACTTTTGCTAATTATTTATTTATGTATTTAATATAATACATCTTTTATTTAGTACTTGTTAGTTCACAATTTATCACTACAATTAATTTCTCAATTTAGTTATTACTAGTTAGTTTATTATTTTGGTGTTGTTAAAATAATCTTTTTATACAATTTTTTTTTTTTGGAAAAACAGCCGAGGGTCTTAAATTTCGCCTGAAACCTCGAAATTTCGGTCAAAATTTCGTGTTTCCCATGATCGAGAAGCGAAATCGAACTTTCGATCCAATTTTGCAAATATCTTAGGAAATTTCGACCGAACCCCGAAATTTTTTGAAATTTAAAATAATATTTGTCAAATATCCATCGAAATTTCGGCCAAAACTCGAAATTTCCCGAAATTTAAAATGATATTTATTTTTTATTTTTTAAAATATTTTATACTTAAAAATTAGGGTCAAATGATCATTCATATTAAAAGAAAAGATAATAAATGACCAAATATGTAAACAATAAACAATAAATTTAAATACGAATCTGAACGTGATATTAAGCAATAAGTGAATAAAAATCCGGGTCTGCACGCAAAATTTATTTAAATAAGATCTCATAAAAATCCTCTTAGAAGCTTGACGTGGTTTTGAATAATGATTTTGACTAAAATGGTGGTACACTTTATTTTAATGAAGTTCTTATGATATTTGATTATTATTTTATTACCACTATTTCATATTTTTCACAGTAGGTTTTGTTAATTGTATTTAACTAGATTCTTTGTGCATATATTATACACGGAATGTTATTAATATAAAAAATGCATAATTATGATATTTAAAGTTACTCAAAGTTTCATTGTAAATTTTCAAATATATCTATAAATTTCCATGATTTCTAAAAAATCGAAACCAAAATTTTGAATATTCCTGAAATTTTTATCAAAGTTTCTGTAAATTTACTATCCCGATATCGACACCAATACCGAGATTTAATACCTGGAAACCGCCCTATTGGGGGAAGAGTGTTGTCGGCCTTCTCATCCCTTCTTTATATCATTAAAAAAAAATGAAAGCAGTAAATAAGGAGATCTAACTCCCTCACAACCATCTATGAAAGCAAATAAAAAAGGAGTACTAACTACCTTACAAGCATAACCGAATAAATAAGGAGTACTACTCTCTTACAATATGAGATAGAAGTCAAAACCATCTAAACCTAAAATTTGGGAAAATTAAATCCATTTTGCTACACGAAAGAATATCTGCCGGGACTTCATTCCCCATCATCATTGTAGAGCCTTTCTCATCACATGCCTAATTTGCTAAGAGGTCTGCAACCTTGTTCCCTTCCCAATAAATGTGAGTAAAAAAACATCCATCTTAGATCTAAGCATACGTATCCATTGTAGAAGATGTTGTAACATCCAAACCCCTAGATCAGCCGTCAATATAAGTTGTAACACCACTTGAGCATCTAATTCCACCCACACTTTATGGAACCTTTTTCCATAGCAAATTTGAATCCCTTGCAAACGCCGTTTAGCTCCGCATAAGTGTTAGTTGCCACCACTATGTAATCCGTAAAAGCAAAAAGAAGTCTGCTCGTGTGGACTCTAATTATCCCACGTGAGCCAGCTTCACCAGGATGTCCACGAGAAGCCCCATCTGTGATGAGCTTTACCTATCCAATTTCGCGTGGATGCCACTTGATACACCTCGATCTAAGCCCAACACCCTTGATCAATTGAATACCCAATGATTTCACCAAATTTCCTTTTCCTCTCCAGTCTTGTGATTTGGTCAAACCATTTTGGTGTAGAAGCTTGATATAATATTCCACTTTTAATCTTATTTGGAGAGTCTTGAAGCTTGCGCCCTCATGTTTCACCTTATTTCTCTCAATCCAAATGAACCAGGTAATAATAACCGGTAAAATGCGACAGATATTATTTTCAGCCACTCCACCACATGTATAAGTTTGAAGTAGCAGGAAGATTAAATTCACAAAGTCTTGCAAAATGATCACCAATCTTCCTTATCTCCATACTAGTAATGAAAAGATGAGAAATAGATTCTACACCTCCCTCTCCACAGAAAAAACATTTTGAAGCCAAAAGGAATCATTTTCTTTGCATGACGGAATCTACCGGCCACCTATGAAACAAACGCCAAGGAATAATTGACATAGAAGGACGGAGGCATTTATTCCATATATCTTGAAAGATAGGTTGTATCTCTATTACATCTCTCACTTTATGCCAAGCTGATTTTAAAGAGAACATACCATTAGTCGAACCCATCCAGATCGCTTCATCCTTAGTCGTTGGTTCGAAAGGAATTAAGACAATTCAATCCATCAAGTGATTGGGAATAACAGAAGCTAATTTCAAAATCCCATGATCCATCCTTCCAGAATGAGGAAACGGTGTCCCGAGACATGCGTTGATCCAAGAACATATGCTTTAGAGCTTTATTTCCAATCCAGTTATCAATCCAAAACAAGATATTACCATTTCCAATCTTCCAACCTATTTGCGCCTCAGCTCGATCTCTGGCTCTCCCTAACCGCTTCTACATCATTGACACCGAGATTTTTATTGGAGCCACAACAAGATGCAATGATCTGCAATATTTATCTTGCATAAACCGTGCCTAATAAGTTTTCCCGTTCTGCAAAATCCACCAAAGTTCTAATCCAAAAGCTTCAACCATCTCGTGAAGGCTCCGTATACCGAGTCCTCCTTCTTCAAATGGATAGCAGGTTCGTTCCCAAGAAGTCCAATGTGTCTTCTTTTTAGTGATGTTTGACCCCCAAAGAAATCTATTAAAAAGCCGCTCAATCCAATAAATTACGTTTTTTGGTGGATCAATAACCTGCATAAGATACCGAGGCATCGAGAAGAGAACACTTTTAATAAGCGTCAAGCAACCTCCATGTGAAAGAATTGGTTTCTCCCATCCTCCCATTCTTTAGATAATTTTGCTAACAATCGTCTCAAAAATTGACCCTTGTTTATGCCCTTTATACAAAGGCAAACGGAGGTAAGTGAAAGGAATACAATGGGGGATAATAGAATCAATAATAAGAATTACGCCTCGGCCAATCGTAGCAAATAACCACTTGTTTTCAACTTCAAATTTTGAAATAAAAATATAGTCTAAATAATATAAAGTGTATTTTTAATATATTTGAAGGAATTGTAATATGTTGAACTAAATATAATGAAATATATAATTGATATAATTATAAAGTGTATAAAGTAGAGTTTGATAATATTGAGACACATGAAAGAGACTGGTGTCAAAAAATATAATGAAATTATCATGTATTTATAGGTAATTAAAATCTAAAAAAAAAATTTAAACAAAAAAAAAGAGTGGTGCAACGGCTGGAATCATTCAATTGCTGACCGTTGGACAAGTGTGCAACAACCCTATGGCCATTGCACACTTGTGTATTTTGTTTTTTTTTCTTTTTTTATATTGATTATTATATTATTATATATTTACTAATAAAAAAACAAAAACTTGTTGTGGCGGGGTTTGCTCTGCCTGGCCTGTTATGGACCAGGCTGAAAAAGCATGGCAGGCCTTTAGCAGGCCTATCTTAGTAGGCTCAGGCCTTTAATTGGTCGGCCTAGCATGCCTTTAGATGGATCGGCCCATTTAAAGGCCTGTTTACACCTTTAATCCCGTCCTTTCTAACTATATATTATTGCAATTGTTTTAAAGAATTCATTAGCTGTTAAATTCTCCAAGCCAAAGGTAATAGTCTGATTGGATGGAATGCTATTTTGCAATTCTCAATTTCTTTAGAAAAAGTAAGAGAATGTATTTTCAAAGGATTCGAGATAAGATGGTGAAAATATGTACTTGAATGAGTATCTTGAACTTTATCTTCTTAAAGTATGGCTCTTTTTGTTTTAATACAAAATCAAACTCACTAAACGTTTTATTTTTGGCTAACAATTAATCAATTATCATATTAGACTTTTGATAATAGATATGATTTTAAACTTGTAAACTATAATGATTATTATGTCATTTAAGATTCTTAGGTTAATTTCGAAAAATTTATTAGTTTATAGTTGTTGAACTAGAAAATACTTAAATGAACTAATAGATACAAGCAAAAGAATCACTGATTTGCGACGCAAAAGGATTTGAAAAGCTTTGAGTTGAAGAAATATGACAGAAAGCATTGTGTACTCAGTTTTTAATTTGAAGGTTTGACTTTTGAGTATATGTACATATTGAAAAATTCCGGTTTGGCTTGGGTTCCTTGATCTCAATTGTAGTCTATTAAATGTGAGAATAATTGGTACAAAGTTAGTAAACTATATTTGGATCACTTGAAGTCGATCAAAACTAAAAAAAATCTCTACCTATTTTTAGAAACAATTTTTTTTATTTGAAATAAAATGGATAAATAGGACTAAATGTGCCAAAAAAGGACTAATTGTGTGAAAAAGGATTAGAATTGAAACTAGGTATTTCAATTCTAAAACTAACTGTGTAATCATTGAATTGCCTATGTTTATAAGTATGTCTCCCTACTTTATACATGTAAGGTCATTTATTTGTATATTAAGTTTCTTGCCTTTTTTGGTTGTAAAAGTTTTCCAGTAAATTCAAAGGGCTTCTATTAACATTTCATATTTCTCAACTTTTCTAAATTATGGCATGTATTTTGGTGTAGCAAACGCATTGAGTGTCCCTTAACCACTATTATATAATTCACTTACTTTGAGACATGGTGAATTGCAATTTACCTCACTAAATAATCCATAAAGACAAAAAAGAAACCTATGAAATAAAAAAGCGCAATTTACCTCCATGTGGGAAAAAATAAATAAAGCAATATAGTTCCCTCTACGTGCCACTCACGCAATTTTTTGGGAGTGGTTATGTTGTTTTGGCTTTTTTAGGATACTTTTGCCCTTAATCTTACAATAATTGAATCAATTGTGTTATAAAAAATCAAGGGTCATCATTAAATTTCACTATATTTTTTAATTGAAAAATAACAAACATAGATCTTAATAGATTTCAATGGCCCATATGGAGTATCTTATATTTTATAATTTAAATTGATTCTTCATATATAATATTAAATATAATATTATTTGTAATTTATATTTTAGCAATATATACAATAATATACTTATGTGCAAATATATCTATCGAACCAGAAACGCAACAGGCAATGATGCTGGCATAGGCGATGGCGCATGACGACGACGTAGGAGGGTACACTTGGCAAGGGTGACTGGTGGCGGTTTGGGCAACAGATGGTGGTAAATTTGACATGGTGTGCGCTAAATAAGGGCGGAGGCGGCGACGACTGCATAAGAGGGCCATCTCGGTGAAGAAGAGCTAGGTTTGAAAAGCGGTGGTGGTGATCTGGTCGTGGTGTGTGAAATAGGGGCGTGCTGCTTGAAATGGGCGGTGCATGTGATGGTGGCGTACCTATATAGTGTCTAGCTGGCGATGGCGGTGACAGTTTGGGCAAGAGGTTGGGACGAATTGGGGGAGACATGGCGTCCTGTGGTGGCCTGAGGTGTTGACAGTCGATGGTGGTGTGGTGGCCGGTGTCGGGATAGGATGTGGGTGAAGCAGGATGAGGTTGTTTGGATGGACGGTGAGGTGAAAAGTATGGTGAATTAGGGTTCGGGGAAGGAGATGAAAGAAAAACAAAACAAAAAAAAAATTAATGCAAAATAATTTTAAAAAATTGAAAATAAAATGTAAATATTAATAAAAGGTAAGGGCGTAGTAGTCTTTATATTGATAAGGGTAAATACGTTCAACTTCAAGGGTTAGTGTGCTTTATTATTTTTTCACATAGATGTAATTGTAATTACCATTTTTTTTTTTTGGAACAAGTAAGCTTATTTCCATTCAGCAATTCAAACTTTACATTTCAAACTCAGGCATACATATTACTCTCTTTCAACTATCTCCAAATTTACAATCAATTATACTCATAATGTGTTCAACTATACTCTTTGTATCTCTGTGACAACCACGAAAAAGCCTTCTATTTCTTTCTATCCACAAAGAATAAACAATTGCAGCAAACAAGCCTCTCTTTTTGCAACTCAATCTGGTGTTTCCTTTGCTTACCCTTAGTATCCATGTAACAGCCCTTATCCAGGTAAAGTGATTGTAGTTTATCCCCACATTTTCCCAACATTTTCTCACCACTTCCCGTGTGTAATCACATTAAAAAAGAAGGTGATTACGACTCTCTTTTCCCTTGCCACAAAGCAAGCATTTTGTTTCATCCAATTCCTGCTAAACACTGATCCTATCTCTTGTTTTCATTCTATTGTGCACTGCAAGCCATACAACAAATCTATGCCTTGCTATAGGTCCTTTACCCCATAACATCTTCTTCCATTCCACTTCCTCTTGGTGCTCTATCACATGCCCATAAGCCTTTTGAATAGAGAATCTTCCTGCTTTCCACTTGTTGCTAACTACATCAACAGCTTCCAAGAATAAATCCCTTGTGCTGATCAATTTCCTCCAAAACCAAGAACTGCTTGTTTTTGCCTCAGTAGCCCAGATAGTACTATTCTTTATATAATATGCATTAACCCACTTGATCCACATTGAATCTGATTTTGCTGCTATATTCCATATATGCTTGAACACTGCCGCCATATTCCACTTTCCAAGATTCATTAAACCCAAACCTCCCTCACCCTTTAGTAAGCATACATTCTCCCATTTCACAACAGTCTGAAACTACCCTGTACGTTTCCCACTCCACAAAAAAGCCCTACACATCTTATCTATTTCATTTATCACAGCAATCGACAGGGGGAACACTTGACTCCAATACATTTGTATCCCAAATATAACTGCTTTTAACAGAAGCGTTCTACCTGCAAAAGATAAGCATCTTGTAGTCCATGAACTTATTTTAGCCAGAATCTTATCAATAAGAGGCTTACAATTATTGATTCTAAGCCTAGAGTCAGAAGAACCCCTAAATATTTCATTGGCAACTCCTCTTCAACAAATCCAGTACTCCTCAACATATTAGTCTTCTCCACTTCCATCAGCCCGCCACATAATTTGACTCTTCCCCAGATTAGCCCTCAAGCTTGACACCTCCGAGAATTGATCAAATCTCCTTTTCAGATGTTCTATAGAGTTCAAATCACCTCTACAGAACATCATCAAATCATCAGAAAAACACAGATTAATAAGCCTCACCCTTTTGCATTTTAGATGGAATTTAAAACTAGGCTGTGAGTGTAGCATTTTGAAACTCATGGACAAATACTCCATTATTAGTACAAAAAGGTAAGGAGACATGGGGTCTCCTTGCCTTAGCCCTCTCTTCCCTGTGAAATTCCCAAACACCCTCCATTCAACATGATAGAATATCTAGCAGTAGATACACATAACATAATGAGTTGTCCGAACTGCTCAGGAAATCCATAAGTCTCCAGGATCATTCTCAAGAAATCCCACCTCACTGAATCATATGCTTTTTTATATCCACTTTTAAAACTGCTCTTGGTGATACATTACTTCTCTTGTACCCCCTCACCAGCTCATGACACAATATCACATTATCAACTATTGTTCTCCCTTGTATGAATGCTCCTTGAACTTGATCCACCAAAAGAGGAAGTACTTTTTTTAATCTAGTGCAAATCAACTTGGAGATAGCTTTGTAAATTACTGTGCAACAAGCTATTGGTCTAAAATCCCCCACCACAGTTTGATTAGGACACTTAGGAATTAGATGAAGCAAGGTGTGGTTAATTTCTTTCAACATTATTCTTTTCTCCACACAATCCATCACTGCTCTAGTCGCTTCTCCTCCTACAATATTCCAAGAGTTCCTGTAAAACCCTGAGCCAAAGCCATCTGGTCCTGGGCTTTTGTTCTCTGGTATAGAGAACATCACCCTATTTACTTCTTCCTCTGTCACTGGTGTGTTCAACCTCTCCCTGTCCTCATTATTTAGCACATATCCTTGATAAACTTTCTCTTGCTGAATTTGTTTAATAGCATCACTTTCAGTCCCAAGTAACCCCTGGTAGAAGTTTTCCCATGATGGTTACACCAAGTATAAACAGGCCCTGAGTAAGGTACATCAGTAAGCCCCATATGATCTATACAATCTCTCATATCTTCATTTCCTCCTGCATAAGCCCCATCACTCTGTAACTTCTCATGTGGGTAAAGGGTTGCATTCCAGTCCCCCATGAGAAGCCAGCGCTCTTGAACCTTCTCCTTAATCAAATCCATCCACAGATTCTTCCTACCTCCATCATCATTATTTTCATACACCACAGTAAGCCAAAACTTATACCTATCTATTTTCATTTTACAATTAATGCATTGTTCTGTTACCCTAACCACCTTCCCTTAAACTTCAGCTTTCTTCCAAAGTATCCAAATTCTACCATTCTGGGCCACAGCATAATTTTTTATACACTTCCAATCCTCACCAAAATACCTCACCACTTTTTGATAATTTTTTGGTTTCACTCTAGTTTCTACAATCCCCATTACCTGCACTTTATTTGCCCCAATCAACTGCTTCACAGCAAGCTGCTTATCAGTTGTATTGAGGCCTCTAATGTTCCACACTCCTATCCTCATAAATCAGGAGGAATAGTATTGGGACCAATACTCCTCTCTTCACCATTACCTACTTGACTTAACACCTGGAAGACGTTAGTGAGGGCTTCTTGTACTGCACCACTTGATGTTTTATCTCCCCAGCTAGTCCCTTTCCTTTGTTTTAACCCTCTGACTTCCTACCATTCATTCATCACCCCTTTTCCTTTATCCTGCCTCTGTTGTGTAGGGGTACTCTATGTTGTAGTTTGCTCATCTCCTCCTGGATCTTCCTGATTTGATACTGGTTGCTCTCTGCATCTCTGCTTCCCTTTCTGATGCTTGCTTCACACTTGTCCTTTTCACTTGCCATTGTTGTACAACTGGTTTGGGGGCACCTTCCTTCTGTATGGCCCCATTTCTGTCATTTCTTACATAACATGGGTATCCATTCATACTTCACCTTCTGATTTATCACTCTACCTGTCCTTGCATGCTTGATGACTACCTACCTTGGCAACTCCTTACCCATTTCAACTTGAACTAAGACTCTAGCATATTCAATCTTCATTTTTTGTGTTGTCAAGTCGTCTGTGTATAGTGGCTCACCAATTTTACTCACAATCTTACTTAAACTCGAAGCTCCCCACATGTCCAGAGGCAATTTGGGTAGTTGCACCCAAGTAGATATTGTTTTGATAGCCACTTCATGCTCCATTCCTACATACCATCTCTTGAAAACCATGGGTTTAGAGTAGAAAAATTGTACTCCTTTAGCTAATGCAGCGTTCATATCTTTCTCCTTTTCAAACCTCAGAACAAAGTATACCTCCTCATGCTTGACAATTCGAGGCATTTGAATGCCTTTCCAATGAATCTTCAGGAAATTCACCATGACATTTGTTGGTATCTCTTGACTCAGAATATATGCGTACAACGAATATTTCCAGTACCTCATTTCAGATTCAACATCTTCTTGCAGAATCTCGACTTCCTCACTTTCACTTACGACCTTATTTAATTTCAAGCCGTTCACTCCATCCCTATTTTCAAAAAATAATTCACTCCAGGGTTTTCCCTCTTTCCGTCCAAGTAGGGGTTCCATTGATTTACCTCCTTGTGGACTCCAATTGGGCGGCGGCGGTATCTCCTGAATTTCTTCTCCCCCTATTTCCTCATTTTCCAGCCCTCCAACTTCCTGATTTGGATCTATCGCATCGATTGGAACTGGGGTCTTCCCCCAGAAGATCCCTCATTATTTAGGTTTATCGGGCTTAGTGACTTCGCAGGTATCTCTGTTGGTGGATTATGTTGTTGCAATGGTTGTTCAGGTGGAATCGTGTTCATCGCCGCTCGTCTTCCTGCTCTTCCGTTTCGCCATGTTTGGGCTTTTGGTGCACATTAGTCAACCTACTATCGTGCGCCGAGAGCAAAGCTCAAAAACCCTTCTATTTAATTACCATTTTTCATTTCACAGATTTTCCATTTTTTATATTTTTTTTGCTTTATCGAGATTACACACAAAAGTGATTTGCAACAACTTCAAGGTTGAGTATGCTTTATTATTTTTTCACATAGATGTAATTGTAATTAACATTTTTTATGTCACAGAGTTGTCATTTCATTTTTTTTTTTTTTTGCTTTATCGAGATTACACACGAAAGTAATTTGCAATATATTTGAGTGTGGTTGAGCCGGAAACAAACTAAACTTTTCCTATTGATACCTCAATGTCCTTATGAAATAATACGCTTAAATGTGAATGAGTCGGAAACGAACTAAATTTTTTCAATGCCTTAGGCTTTGTTTGTTCGTGTTTTCAAAATACTTTTTCCATTTCATTTTCATTTGAGAATGAAAATATACATTTTATATTGTTTTTAACTAAAAATATTCTCAATTTCATTCTCATTTTCACATTCCCAATAAATTTCAATCATTTCTTTAAAATTACATTTCACATCATTCATATCACAATTTTTTGAGTAATGCTATATACCACCCAATTTTGATCACTTAATTTTCACTTCTTATGTGGCACTTCCTATCTGGCTGTCTTATCTTTCAATTCTCTTTCTTCCCAAATACCCCAATTACTCTTCTCTTTCCATAATTCACGTTTAACTCGTCAAATTTGTTTTCTTTCTAAACCAAAACTCTGGATTTCTTTTTCTTATATCGTTCAAAATCCAAAGCTATAATATTTGAATCCAAGTTTTACTTTGCAAAAGTCTAAATTTGAGATTAATGGAATTAATGGGTCAAAATCCTCTATACTTTAGTGCAAATCATGGTGGCTATATATTTGTCTTTGAACTATTCAGAAATTTCTTGTTTTCCAATTAAATCTATCCTTTTCTCCCTTGATTGTTCTCGTTGTTTTCCGAATTAATATTGAATGAGAGAGATCCTTTACTATGAATTTAAATACCAATCATATTGAAGAATTGTACACAGAAACGGCAATGAAATTATAATTTTGAAGTGTTGGTATGCTTTATTGTGTGTTGCTATGAAATTGTAGGGATAATGTTTTCATGCACCCTTGTTACGGCACTCGTTGAATAGCCATGAAAAATAAAGAATAACTGGAGGAGATTTGTTCAGCCATCTTGAGTTTGCGTCTTTGCAATGAGGATCTGGTAATTCAGCCACGGTATAGGAACATCTTACTAGATCTAAACCAAATAAAAATTGGCTGCAAATTTGGAAGAAAGCAATAAATTTGGATAATTTTAATCAATAAAAACATATAAATTTATAATACATATATATCCTAGGTGGCAATGCTACATGGAAAGTGAAAAATAGATAATCCATAATTGGGTGGTATATAGCATTTTCCCAATTTTTTTATCACTTTTCCTCTCATCTCCTTTTAATTTTTTTAAACTTCTCTCTATCTTTCCTTTAAATTTTTTAATCTAATACTATTCATCCGATCATTACTTTTGAATCACTTTACAATTCACAATCACCATTTTCAACAATTTTTAAAAACACAACTATTTTTTTCACTTTTCTCACACAAAAATAAAAAAATTCATTCCCCTATACACCCGGTCCAACATAGATTTTTCCGTTAATTTTCTAGTATAAGGATATTTTACTCGTCTTACCAAATAGAAAAGAAAACTAGTACGAGGAGTTTGTACTCAATTGAAGTGACCGGCCATTACATAACATAACTCAAGTTTCGAGATACTCCCACGTGGCTTTGGCTTCAGCGTTTTCCCGTGCACCTTCCTCGTTCACTCAATTCACGCCGTTTCCCCAGCCGCCGCCTCTCCGTCAGCCATCATCACCTCCACCACCCCCACATGCACCAGTACTCCACGTGTCCGCTAAGTAACCCTCACTTCACTCACCTCATCCCACGGTCCACAGTACCCAACCTCCCACACCTACTCATACTATATATGTATGTATATGTATCTCCTCTTCATCCCAAAATTCTCATCACTCATCTCTTGAAAACTAAACAAACAAATAAGAAAATGAAATCGATGCTTCTCCGAACCGGATCCGGTTCAATTCCTGTCCAAACACCACTTATATCCGGTTCGCCTACGCTTTCTGTCACTTTACCAGTCCATGAAACCTCCGTCGCAGGGGAGAAAAACTCATCGCCGTCGCCGAGGCTCTCCCTGCATTTGGGGGCGACGCGCCGCAGTATCCGGCGGAGCTCGTCGGAATCTGACGTCGTCATAAGGTCGGAGTTGAAGAGTTTAAGTAGGCTCCGATCGAGGTCGTTTCCGGCTATGATACCAGAGGCCGACGAGTACTGTCTAGGATCATTGACTTTGAAGCGCGGTTATGCCGGAGAGCTGGGGTTTGACGGCGGCGGAATGAACAAGAACGGCGTCTCCGGCGGTGGTGGAAATGGAAGCGACGGCGATGATGGGTACAAGATCGGGGCGTATTACCAACAAATGCTCCAGTCAAATCCTACAAACCCTCTGATCTTGAGAAACTACGCCAAATATTTGCATGAGGTACCATAATACATACATATAGAAATTAGTAGTAATTGTGCATGATGGATTTTGATTTTGTGATTGTTAATGGTTAGTGTGTGTGTGTATATATATATGTATAGGTGGAAAGAGATGTGGTGAAAGCGGAAGAGTATTACGGGAGAGCAATATTGGCGAGCGGCGGTGGAGATGGAGAATTGCTTTGTTTGTATGGGAAGTTGATATGGGAGACGTACAAAGATGAGAGCAGAGCAAAATCTTACTTCCAACAAGCCCTTCATGCTTCCCCTCATGATTGGTATATATAGTATACAATATTCTCTCTCACTACGTCCCGCCGAAACGAATCTAAATTAAATATATACCAAATAATACAAATATCATGTTTTGGGCTCGTCCCTGTTGCCAAACGAGGTCTTCTACTACAATTTTCTATCGTAGTCTCTGTTGCAATGTACATACGAGTGACGTGTGTTTGATCTATGGAAATTTTTGATGAGTGCACAAAAAATTGTATATTGCATGTCACTCATTTGTACCTTGCAAATTGCAATATAGGGTGCTGATGGAAGATATTTTTTACGGTGTTGGGTATTTCTAAAATAACTCAGATTGGGTGTGTCAATACGTTATTTCATCCTTTATTCTATTTATTATATTCACGTCTACGTATGCATATCAAATGGAATATGAAAGGAAATATACTTTTGAAAGAGTAAACTTTGAAATAGAGGATCGAGTGTGAAATTAAACACCATAATATAATGTCATGTTTTGGCACACGAGATCTTGTATTGCAAAATGGTATTGCATCTTGTGTTGCACATCATGCCTACCCGATAAATGTATATAATTCATAATAAATTTATATTTTAGGAAATAATTTATACAAATGACATTCATATGTAAAGTGCAATAGAAGATTACAATATCATTTACAATAGAAGATCCGTACTGATGTTTTGGACTCCTCGATCAATGCTGGGGTCTACAATAACAAATGGCTTCCGCTACCAACTACTTTGCATCTAATAAAACATAATAACTATTAACATCTAATAAAACATAATAGCTATTAACTTCTTCGCATCTCGTTTGGGGAAAATATAAACCGATTTTATTATTGAACACACTTATAAACTACTACATATTTCCTACTAATATTGAGATTAATCTTGTGTTCTATCTTGAAAAATTGTTGAATTTCTTGCAGTACGGTTTTAGGTTCCTACGGACAGTTTTTGTGGGAAGCAGAGGGAGACGAAGATGAAGAAATGGAGAGAGCAAATGAAGAAGTTGTATCTGCTGCTGCTATGATCGAAGCGTTCTAGCTATTAAGTAAACATTTCCCCTTCAACGGTTAATAAACATGCAAAATTCTGAGCTGATGCATCATAAACACTACCATATGAAATTTTTATATAAATAATAGTTAATTGCTTATTGTATTTGTTTTTTTATATAAGCAGCACCTAATGAATGAGTAATTAGTAGAACATAAGTTAGTGGAAAGAGCACAGGGAATTGAGGGAATTGCTTTTTTGTACAGTTTAACTCTTTTGGTATTTGTGAATTCACTACAACAAAATATAATAATACAACAAAATATAATATTAGTGGCAAAAATTAAAATGGTAATATCTAAATTGTCACTAAATATATATAATGAGAGATATTAATTTTGTCTTGTCACAAATAATAATTTATAGTCACAACAGTATTTTTTAAGTTGTCACTATTGACAATTAGTGACACATGTATAGTGACAACATATGTCACTATACATGTGCCACTAATTGTACAACAATTTTCTTATCACTAATTATCAAAAGTGACTTGTTTACAATTTTTGTCACTATTGCACATGTGAAAATAACTTTTGTGACAAAACAAAATTTGTTGTCGCTTAATACATCGACAACTTTAATATTGTCACTTGACATTTTGTCACAAATATTTTATTTTTTGTAATTCTAATCTTTTGGAATGTGAATCTCATTTTATTCTGTCTTGTGTTCTGGTTGATTGATGTTTCTTAATGGATATGATTGTAGGTTGTGAAAACTGGACTGGACGGTCGAACCGCTTAGAACTAGAACCGATCACAAATACGGTCCAGTTATATTAGAAAACCGTTTAGGGCCCAAAACCGACAGTTTTGGCTGAAAATCATTCAGCTTGCCGGTTGAACCGGTTAACCGTTAAAACCGGTGCTAAACTTGATCAACCAGACAGTTCTTAAATAAAATAAAATCCAAATTTTAAATCCTTGTTTTTTCAACCCAAATCTGAAATTAAGTGGATTTCTATAAAATTTTGCTGAGATGGGGGATTACAAGACGGTGAATTGGGATGAAAAGCTAACACACAAAAAAATTAAAGGAAGATTGGCAAGAATAAAAGAAAGAAAAAAAAAAAATTAGAAATGAGAAAGAAGAACCAGAGTTGACGGCGGCTGTGGCTTGTAAAATTTTTAACGAAGAAGAAAGCTGTTGCGCCCGCGGGGGGGGTGTATTTCTTGCGTTTATATTTTCTTCCCTTCTCTTGCCCACGTGATTTTGCTTTTAAGTTGGACCAACTTATTCATTTGGATTTGGTTTTACAAATTAGATAATTCAAAAAATTATGTGATTTTTTTTCATAAGTACATGATATATACATATACATATTCATATTTTATATATTTAATAGTATAATAATAATTATTTATTGCATAATTATAATGTCACCGGTTCGATCGCGGTTCATCCAACAGTTGAACCAGTGACCCAATTATTTTTTCGGTCCGATGTCCGGTCCGGGTTTCAGAACATTGCATACAATAATAAATTTGTTCTAAAGCCATGGATTGCTAAGGATGGATACTTTGTAGAATATGTGGGACGTCCCAAGTATAACTCAATCAGAGGCGGAACCAAAGGGGGGTTCGTAGGGGCAGCCGCCCCCCAAACTTTGAGAAAATTAAATTTTTGCCCAGTAAATTTTTAAAATTTGAAATTTTGCCCCTTCAAAATTCAAAAATATCTAGTTTTTACCCTCCCCCCTCCCCCCGAATCTCAAATCTTGGCTCCGTCCCTGTCAATAATGATTTAGCTACAATATTTGTCTAACTTTTAAACTAAGAGTTTTTGCTGCTAAACTGACAATCCGATAATGGACCGTTAGATTAAAAGTCATAGTTCTAGGCTCCAGTGCATAGAAAGATATTATTTGGTGTTATTAACAAATTAAGTATTGATATAGTTATCACCAACACGATGGTGTGTTGGTTAAGTCTTCAATCTTCGCTTGAAAGTCACCAGTTCGAGCCTCATTGAGGATGTAGAGTTTTTCATTTATATCGGTGCATTACGGGATGGCGGTGATCGACCCATGTTTTTTGATTTAATGGAAACTAGAACTTTTTTCCTCTATTCGTGGGGCTATAGTGACCAAGTTGAACTATATATATCAATGAGCTTTGGTGAGGCAAAGATTCTGTGGCGGTAAGTTCTTTTTGAATGGGTAGCCACCATGAATTTACTTGACCTAACTTTTCTAATCAGAACAATAAATATTGATAAAGTTTGTTGCAAATAAAGGGAACTTATCAGCAATTGTCGCACTCGGTCCATCGATGACCACTGGATTATATGGGACTCGTGAGTTTGGCATGTCACACTTGGGTGCCAAGGGGAACAGGTGTCGGATGGGTGACAACGTGATTTTAGATGAAGTGTTGGTATCATGACCTGGGCTGTTTGGCAGCAGATGGTAGACTTGTAGGATACTTGGCGGCCACATGTTGGACACATTACGGGCAATAGTGGCCAGGTCGTGCAGGATGCCTACAAGGGCACGGAAGTGGACGAGCTGCAAAAGAAGCCGACCCGGTCTCAGGAGCAGCTCCGAAAGGCACAAGACTATGGCTCCAGCAAGGATAAGAAGCTTAAGGCTCTTCAAAAAAACTTCCAAACTCTTCTTGCAGAGAAGGCAGACCTGGAGGTGAGTCTTTCGGACGTCGAGATTGCTCATTCAGCTGCCCTGGAGAGCACCTTAGTTAAGGCGCACCAGACCTGGATCGACAAATTGCCTTCATCTGCCGAGGGAGTGACCTTGCTTGCCAAGTTTAAAGTTGACTTCCTCGCTTCTAAAGAGTTTGAGCGCCTTACTGATGACAAAATTTTTGGGTTCTTTGTCAAAGGCTTTGAAGGATGTGCCGCTCAGTTTAGGACAAAAGGCTTTCCTCCTGCAGGTGTTTTTGAGGACTTCATGGACTGCGATGCTGCTCTCCTGGAGGGCATTGCTGCTCCAGATCCTGCCTTTACAAGTCCGTGCACCTTCCCTACGGCAGATCAACCTGCTGCTGACCCGCAACCTGGTGAGGCGGGTGCTCCAGATGATGCTAGAGGTTCAGGTGGGACTGCTTCTGCAGGTGGTTATGATGTTGCTGCTTTTACTCAGGTTGGAACTACAGATCATCCTTGATATGTTGTTTTTAAAACTTGGTATTTTTGGTGGGCATATGTAGCCCAAGTATTTGAAACAATTTATTTTTCGTTGTTTTTGGCGGGCCTGTGTTGCCCTTAGACAATTCAGTTTAGTTATTTTTGTTTTTTGTTGCATCTGCCCACGTTTGGGCTAGGGACACCTTTATTTCTATGCATATTAGGTTGAACTTTTATCTCTTGGTTGGTTACCTGCATTTTAACATTTTGGCATGGAATTTTGTTTTATACGCTAAGCATGTTTACTTACATTGTGATATGTGTTGCCCCTCTTGCATATGGCATACCTGCTATACCTCAAAAGAGAAAAATTTAAGAGTAATCTCTGCAAAAACTCAACATTAATGGTAATTTATCATAACATAGTTACTTTAATAAATAATGAATCAGGTTACCATACCTCAATCGAGGGGTACCGAGAATGTTACGACCATACCTTTCTTTTTGTTAGTGCAAACGTGTCCTCATGGAACCTGGTAGGCCCTTTCCTGATATTCCTTACAAAAAATTAAACAAAATTCATCAGTTTCCAGGTTGTACCTACCAGACCTGTGCTGAACTATAGCTCCAGCTGGGTCAGGTAGTACACATTTTTGCAATCGTTGGTGATGTGTGTGGGTTTCACACCAATAATAATATGCAATATAATATATAAAAATATAGTATAAAACACAGGATTGAAGGTAAAGAACACAAGAGATTTATGTGGTTCGGTCTAATGAAGACCTACGTCTACGGGTGTAAATTGGTTGCCACCGTTTATTCATCCTCATAAGGGGTATTTATACAAGTAGTTGTTATATAGGCTAAAATGGTAAGTCAACTATGCCTAAAATACATAAGGTAATAAGAATAAATCATGGTCCTTCCTTCTTAAGCTATATCTTTTATGGTATAAATAGTGATTCTGCTGGCATGACCTCTGCAGGTCTGGATATGGAAAGTGTCTCGATTGATTGATTCTTGTCTCCAGGCTTGCCTTATATAGAATGGTCTACCTGTGCAGGTCGGGCTGACCGAACCTCCAGCTGGATAGACCTGAATGGATAGTCTTCTAGAAGGATCCAAGCCCATGATGTCATTGGGCTTAGGCCCATAAAGTATATAATTACCCAGCTTGGCCTAAAGACCTATTTCAACCCACATCAATAGTCCCCTCCAACTCTACAGTTTGACGTAGTCAAGCTGCGAGAGTTGAGAAAAAATATAACTTTGGCCAAGGTGGAAGAGACCTTAAGCTACGCAGATAGAGTCATTTGAAACATTGCGCCAAGTGAGGGGTCTTCGTAGGTTTTGCTTTGATTCATCCCTTGCTAGACCTCCCGAGATGATGTGAATAGTTGCTCTATCATTGTTATTGACCTCCATAGGTGCTGCTCTTTGAGTGGGTGCCTTGTTAATTTGCTGAGGAAAGTTCCCTTTTCCTCCAGATGTATCCCGAAAATCATAACCATTGATTGACTTATTCATACTCCACTTCTTCTTTGAGTGTTCAAAATTCCATTCTTCAAGGAAACTTCAAATGATATGATTGATTAGTCGTGGCAATGGTCCACCAATCGTTGTAGTGTCGGGTCAACTTATTATCCTAGAGCTGAATTCTCCCCTTTCTTCAGGTTGGTCCTCCTGTAGGTCTGCAATCACAAGTGATGCATCCTGCAGTAGCTTCTCCCGCTTGCCTAGGTCGTGCAGCTCCAGGTAGTTCATCCTTTTGAAGTCATGTCCTGACCACCTCTAGCATCATCATCTCTAGCTTTGGACATCTAGGGATGGGTACATCAAGTCTTTACGTGTTTTCTTCGAACCCGACAGACCTACACAACTTAGGTATCGCATCCACGGTCCTTTTTAATGGATCTATGATCAATTTGATGTGTGTTGCGGAGAAATTTCTTTCTTTGAGTGCCAACATTACAAAGTTACTTTTATTATTACGATCACGGGTGTGACCTCTCTAGCTATGCCTAAGAACATCAGCAGGTCTGGCCGTTGTCCTTGTAGTTGACCAGCATGTTGTTGCCTCATCTGGGCAGCTTGTTGCTGAAGCTACCCTTCCCAATTTAGCTAATGTTATTCCTTTCTTTTGCTTGCAAAATAATTTTCCTTCATAAATTGTGCTTTTGAACAAGCGTGTGTACTCCTCTCTCCTACTTTCTCCTTCTCTTCACCTGCCTAGGTTGGGGTGCCCAACCTCCAGATCATCTCCATCGTCCAGGTTGCACGTGACGTCCCTCTAGAGCTAAGTACTTTTTTCCAAGACGCATTGTCTCCTTTCTGTTCTTGATACTCCGGTCGTTTGGCTTGCTTGCTTGAATTGTTGATGTTGTTGGTGACACTAGGTATAAGTCTTCCAGTCTTGCTAAAGAATCTTCCTTCTCCAGGTCCAGTTGCTCTATCTACTTCCACATGGTGATAGCATTACTCATTCTATTGCTGCCGGGATAGAGCCCGCATAGTAGACTTTCTTCTTTTCAAGAACGTTGGTTATGAACGGGCATGTGTAGCTCCTAAACAATTTCGTTTCCTTCGCTTTTTGTTATTTCCGTACCTGCCCAAGTTAGGGCAGACACCTCCCTGCTAAGGCTTTATGAATTTGCTATTGGCATACTTTTCTCATCTTGACTGACCTACCTAGGTTAGGCCAGGGACATCCGCGTCCTTCCCCCAGCTTGGGGTTTGTTTTGTGTTTGAGACTTGTATTGCTCGGCTTTGTCTTTGCCTTCCCTGCCTTGTTTCACAAAATAAAAAATAGAACCGAACTTGCTCTACCTCCTCAGAGGAGTAGGTTAGACTCAGCGTTACTTTATCACAAGATAAATTTAGTAGGATAAACAATGAATCAAATTGCTATAAAATATTGTACTCCTAAGATTGTTATAAATATCGTGGCCATACCTCCTTTCTGGCATTTTAAACATTCTTTCAGATTTTCTTGTGGAATCCGGCATCCAATATTCCTCACAAAAAATTAAATGAAATTTATTAGTTTCCAGGTGGTACCTACCAGACCTGCACTGAGCTAATGCTACAGCTGGGTTAAGTGGTCCACGTTTTTGCAATCGTGGGGACTTGCATTTCCACACCCGTCAATTCTTAGTAACTTGCTTGATACATACAATCATGGGGACTTGTATTATCACTGTGCAATCATGGGGACTTGCATTCACTTTTCTTCCCTTAGGCAATCGTGGGGATTTGCATTCGTACTCTCTCTTATGCAATCGTGGGGACTTGCATTAGGATCAAACACCCTCTTCCAGGTGCGTACAATCGTGGGGACTTGTACCACCTCTGTGCAATCGTGGAGACTTGTACACGGGATCGAACACCTGTCATTAGGCGCATACAATCGTGTGGACTTGCACAACAACTATGCAATCGTGGAGACTTGCATTTACCTCCTGCCTTATATCCCCTTTTTCCTCCCTCCTTCCAAAAATATTCATTGACGGGGTAGAGTGGCCAGCCCATACCGAAGGTATCCTTCCTTATTTCCCAAATTCTCCAAATTTCCTTCCATGTTTCACCTCCGTCCTTATGGCTGCCCGTTCCTCCTTATCACTCCAAACCCTGGTCATCCTTAGGGTAGGCCCATAAATGTTCCCAAGGACCTACCCTTCCTTATTTCTCCCTGGCCTGAGGACCGTCTGATCTGTAGGTGAATTATCCCTACCTAGACAGATCCGGGTCCCCACCCAGATGGTACAGTCTTAACCTCCGACTACCTCCAATTCACCCAGCCCCCTTTTCCTTCACAATTCATCATACATATTTTACATATACACATAACTCAATCAAAAATTTGGAAAAAATAAACTCTTACTAAATTATTGGCGCTTTGCACGTGACCCTGCAAAGAAGACTTTGTTGGGTTGACTCATTCCCTCGGGTGGCTCGTGGCAGCGGAAATTAAAATTTTACAAAAGTAAACGTACAACCACCCGAAAACAGGAATATGGAATTGGTTCGATCGAATTTGATAAGGAGGTAAACGAAATTATACCTTTCAAAAATTTTGTTTCACCTTGTACTTTGGATCTCAGCAACCCTGTGGTGCAACTCCACACAATTTCCCTTGGGTGAGAAATTGCCAGTCGTTTTTCGTATCTCCCGGTTTAGAGTGCTCCAAGCGTCGCACCTCTAAGATGTATCCAAACCTCATTCAAGTCACCAATCGTCTTGCCTTGCTAGACAACAAAACGATTCTAAGCTTAACTTAGGCTTGATTATGTGAAAGGTAAGAATATTTTCTAAGTCGTTTAATTCAACACATGAATAGAACGACGTCTTGTTGGAAAGGGGAGAGAGGTGGCCGATTTTAGGTCTAAGAGAGGGGGGCGGATTTTTCAGCTTGTTCATTATTTATTTTAGTCTCCTTCATCTCTTATTTATAGGTGAAGATTACCTAGAGTCCTATTAGGAAAAGGAAACTTCCTTTCTCCCAAACTCTCTAGTAATCCTTATCCTATGGAGACTTGCAGGAGGGGAAAATTCTTTTCCTCTTCCACCACACATAAAATCGCCCCATCCCTTATTTACACTCACAAATCGGTCAACACAAGTCAATTGGACTCTAGGATTTAATTTTGACTTCTCAATTTAATTATAGGTTCAACCCATTAATTAAATACAAGTCAAATTAAATCCAACCATCTAATTCCAACATTTATTTATTTAACTTGGGCTCCACCCAATTAAATAAAATACTTGGATTCTACTAGGTCCATTAATTTAATTAATTCTACAAGATTAATTAAAAGAGTAAAATTAATTGAATCCTTCAATTAATTTATATTCCATATTAGTAAAGTACTAAACTTTCCTAATTCCCTCAATTTCCTCGAAATTGATTAATCACATCTATTCAAGCAGTGAGTCTCTCGAGTTAGTGTGTGACCCCTTAGGCTCGTGTCTATCTAGTAGTAAGTACACATTCCCACAGTGCTAGTGCACCTTCCTAAAATGGAAAGTACTAGATTAAATCAATCCTTTGATTTAATCAAGCCTCGAATTAGTCACCAAGCTAATTCTCGGCACTTACGAATCGCGGTTGCCCACCTAGTATAGGGTCCCGAAGACCTAGATAAAACGAAAGTAAAGATACGCCTTTTGCGATCTTCATCCTCGCATAAGTAAGATCTCTCTATCTAATCTCCCGATTGAATCTAGAGCATTGGCCAAGGTCGAAGCTCTATTAATTCAATACTCTGTTTCCAACGTTATGTGAAATCGACTTCGACTATCTAAACGTGGAAACCCTACGCCTCTTTAGATATCATACTTCGGCCGAAGATTCCTTAAGTCGATTCACTATGTAACCATAGGAGATTAACCGACTGGCTAATGTCAGAGATAGATTCCTCTTAATTCTCACGTGCCTTACTACGTAAGACGTGCATGTCTGAGTTTGCCCATATTCGATCATCTAAAGTGATCTTGTAACAAATCAAGAACATGCGCGGTTACGCATAAGACATCCAATGGAATCTTAGGTCCATAAGGATTACTCTTATACTACAAGACCACTGGAAGTTCCACATTCGACTGGGAATCCATTTCAGGAACTTCCATGGGGTTGTTCAGTTCGCCCATTACCACAATGCCAACCCTCATATATGCATTGGCTTTCACCGTGCCAGTATCTATGGAACGAGATACACTTCTACCAGAGTATGCATCATATGACCAAGTCTTTTGGGTTGCATCGATGTCCCTTTATCTCGATGAACCCTTTCACGACTTGGAACAATGTTTAAAGATCACAGCCTTCGAGACATATTCCATCATTGCCACACCCAATGTGCAATGATGTCCCATAGCTATGTGTGATCCTTCGGGACTTTATTCTAAGCCAAAGTAAAAACTAATTTAAGAATAAAGACATGCCACACATAAAAAAGAGATTGACTTTATTTATAAGAAAATGATTGTTCAACTCTAGAATTACTATTACAAAGAATAGCGCCCAATAATTGGTGCGCCGGGCACTAACTCTAACAATCTCCCACTTGCCCTAGCGCCAATTGCCATTGTACTTAAGGCCCATTCTTCCCAGATGTCCTTCAAATACTTTTTGGCTAAGGAGTTTGGTGAGTGGGTCCGCTATGTTGTCCGCTGTATCCACGCGCTCCATTCGCGCGTCGCCTCTTCCAATGATTTCTCATATCAATCGGAGTTTCCTCAGAACATGTTTGGATTTTTGATGAGACCTCGGTTCTTTTGCTTGCGAAATAGCCCTGTTGTTATCACAGTATACTGTTACTGGATCCCTAACGGATGGAACGACACCCAATTCTTGGATGAAGTTCCTCATCCAAACAGCTTCTTTTGCAGCCTCATTTGCTGCAATGAATTCTGCTTCAGTGGCGGAGTCGGCTATGGTTGCTTGCTTGGAACTCTTCCAGCTAACCGCTCCGCCATTAAGCAGAAATACAAACCCAGAGACCGACTTCGAGTCATCCTTGTCGGATTGGAAACTCGAATCAGTAAACCTCTCTAATTCCAATTCTCCTCGTCCGTATATCAAGAACAATTCCTTAGTTCTCCTTAGATATTTAAGGATTGTTTTCACCGAACTCCAGTGTGCCATGCCTGGATTCGCTTGATATCGACTGCACGCACTCAATGCATAAGCTACATCGGATCTTGTGCATATCATCGCGTACATTATACTACCTATCGCAGAAGCATAGGGAGTTTTGGACATTTTCACTCTTTCTTCCTCAGTCTTTAGGCACATAGACTTGGAAAGTGTGATGCCATGTCCTATTGGCAAGAATCCCTTCTTGGACTCTTCCATTTCAAATCTTTTGAGTACGCGATCGACATGCAGATTGGGAGAGACCTAGCATCCTATTCGATCTATCCCTATAGATCTTCATACCGAGTATGTAGGACGCCTCTCCTATATCTTTCATGGAGAATTTATTAGAGAGCCATACTTTAGTTGACTGCATCATCCCTACATCATTTCCAATTAGTAGGATGTCATCGACATAAAGTATGATGAACGTGACTGCGCTCCCACTGTCTTTCTTTTACACATAAGCCTCTTCAACATTTTGAACGTATCCATAGTCTTGTATGACAGTGTCAAAACGTTTGTTCCAACTTCGAGAAGCTTGCTTAAGTCCATAGATGGACCTTTGGAGTTTACACACTTTGTGTTCGCTCCCTTTAGATGTAAAGCCCTCTGGCTGTTGCATGTAAATCTCTTCCTCAATTTCTCCATTGAGGAATGCAGTCTTTACATCCATCTGCCATATTTCATAATCAAAATATGCAGATATTGCAAGCATAATCCTAATGGATTTCAGCATAGCCACTGGCGAGAAGGTTTCCTCATAGTTAATCCCTTGTCTTTGAGTAAATCCTTTTGCCACGAGGTGAGCCATATAGGTGACTACCTCTCCATCGACTCCAAGCTTTCGCTTGTAGACCCACTTACAGCCAATGGGCTTGATGCCCTCAGGTGGGTCAACCAAGGTCCATACCTTGTTGGAGTACATGGAGTCCATTTCGGATGTCATGGCCTCTAGCCATCTTCTCGAATCAATGTCAGACATTGCACTCTTAAAACTTTTCGGATCAGAGTCTAGAGGAGGATCTTGAGTGCCCTCCTCTTGCAATAGGCCTAGCCATCTTTCAGGCTCCTTTGGGATCCTCTTTGATCTCCTCAAAGGTTGTGTGTTTTCAGTGGGTGCCTCTGATGTAGCCTCGTTGGTATTGGGTGGGTTAATTTGTATCTCTTGACTTGATCCATTCTCATGGACCTCATCAAGTTCTACAGCCTCGCCTTTCCTATCTAGAAGGTGACCCCTCTCCAAGAAATTGGCGTTTGTCAAAACAATAACCTTTTGTTCCGTTGGGCTGTAGAAGTAATATCCAACAGTTTCCTTTGGATATCCTACAAAATAGCACAAAGAGGACTTGGGGTCCAATTTGTCTCCCACTAAGTGCTTTACATAAGCTGGAACACCCCCATATTCTCAAATGATTATATGAGGGCGTCTTTCCACACCAACTTTTATATGGGGTATTGGGCACCGTCTTGCTAGGCGATCTATTCAACAGATAGATAGCCGTTTCAAGAGCATAGCCCCACATGGACTTAGGAACTTTAGTGAAACCCATAATGGATCGAACCATAACTAGCAATGTTCGATTCCTACGCTCGGCTACCCGTTATGTTGAGGCGTGCCGGGTGGTGTCCACTGTGAGAGAATTCCATTCTCTCTAAGATAATCAAGAAACTCGGTAGACAAGTATTCTCCTCCTCGATCCGATCGAAGAGCCTTAATACTTCTACCAAGTTGTTTCTCTACTTCATTTCTGAACTCCTTAAACTTCTCAAAGGATTCAAATTTATATCTCATAAGCTATAAGTAACCATACCGTGAATAATCATCGGTAAAAGTTATGAAGTAGCTTTGGCTACCATGAGTGCTCACACTCATTAGCCCACACACGTCTATATGGACCAAGTCTAATGGTTTTGTGGCTCGTTCCGCTTTCCCCAAAAATGGTAACTTGGTCATTTTTCCTTTAAGACATGATTCGCAACTTGACAATTCATCTAAGTCATTTACACCTAAATGTTTTTCCATTGTTCGAATTCTTTCTTTGGAAATATGTCCAAGTCTTTCGTGCCACATTTGTGCGTTTACTTGATTATCTTGTTTACGTTTGTTACTTTGTTCAATATTGAGATTGGAAATTATTGGGGATATAGTATACATTCCATCCTTCATTTTCGATTCCATAACAAGAGACGATTCATAAAACAAAAGCAAACTTTTATTACGAATCTCAAAATAATATCCTTCTCTATCCAAAACCGGAATCGAGATAATATTTCTTATATTTCAGGAACAAAATAAACGGAATGTAAAACTAATTTCCTATCTCCTAACTCTAAGTAGATTGTCCCCACGGCTTTGGCAGCAACCAATGCTCCATTCCCCATCCGCAGGGTCATATCTTCTCTACTTAGCTCCTTGGTTCTTTTCATCACCTGCAAATCATTGCAGATATGAACACCGCATCCAGTGTCAAAAACCCAAGAAGAATCGTTAACAGTGAAGTTAACTTCAACAAAGAACATATCTTGAGCCGGAGGCTCTTTGCAGTTCCTTTGCCAGTGCCCAACTTTCCCACATTTGAAGCACTCATCAGACTTTTTAGACTTGGATTTCTTACCCTTCTCCACACCACCATTACCTTTCAGCTTCTTAGTCTTATTCTTCTTCTTGTTGCCCTTCTTGGCTTTTGATGAAGAATTCATAAGAAGCACTGGTTTATCCTTCTTGATGGTGCTTTCAGCTGTCTTCAACATGTTCAACAGCTCAGGAAGCTTTGCTTCAAGTTGGTTCATGTTGAAATTGACCACAAATTGATCATAAGAGTTAGGCAATGACTGTAGGACCAAATCCATAGAAAGCCCATTGTCAAGTGCCACGCCCAGACCAGCCAATTTTTCAATTAGCCCGATCATTTTAAGTACGTGCGCATTTACATCAGAGTTTGCAGTCATTCGAGCTTTGAAGAGCTCCTTGGAGATAGCATATCTTTCTCACCTAGTTCTAGTGCCATACAGCTCTTGCAAATGAAGGAGGATGGACGCAGCATTCTTGATCGTCTCATGTTGTCTCTGCAACTCGTTGCTCATATAGGCCAACATGAGACATTGCACTTGCATGTCATCTTCCTTTCATTGTTGGTACTGGAACTTTTCATCATCAGATGAATCCTCTTCCGGCTCATCTTGCACCAGTATGTCAAGCACATATTGTCTTCTTTCAGACGAAAGGATAATCTTAAGGTTACGAAGCCAATCTTCAAAGTTTGATCCAGTTAGTTTGTTTGTTTCAATTAGGGTTTTGAAAGGATTATTGGCCATTCTCGTTTATCTACAAAAATGCATAACAGACAATCAATAACGAATTTTCAAATAAAGTCCTTATACAATTTGGTCTTTAATTGTACAAGTCTCCCATTATTTTTCTCAAATCATACCACCTCTTGACATGATTCGAAGAAATGTTAGTTTCTTTAGTGGGCTTGAGATCCATTCTCACTTCATCACATGCCCCATTTTCTGAGCTAACATACGATGATTTTGAATAGTAGCCTTACCGGACCTTCTATCTTTTTTAGATAGTTCTCAAGATGGTTTTCCTCATCTCCCACATGTGCCCCATTTTCTGAGCTAACACATGAGGGACGATGTTAGGCTCGACCCATCAAGTATCCCATGTATAACCATCAATTTCATTGCCCCCATTTTCTGAGCAAAGCAATGAAACCAACCGATTTCCACGGGGCACTGTAGTGCTTAGTAAACACTCACAGCCTACCTCGGATCCAATCCACCCCATTTTCTGAGCAAAAGGATTGAACCTTTAGCGGCATTTCACATGGTGTATACTTATGATGGAAGGCATGATAATAGAATTCCATTCTTAATATCATATAAGCCTAATATTTTCACAGGAGGGAATTATAACATGCTTATTGGGGGGTCTCATCAAATTTAATTATCTTGTTCTAATTATCTATCCTATGCATGCATTACATCACATAATCATCATAGACAGATAAGTAAAACATCCACAAAGCGTTAAAATTGAGGATGAACCACCTCGAGCCCTGACCTAGCAACCCACTCGAGCCAAAGTGGGTTTGGACATTCTAGAAATTAAAACACAGCCTAGACTATTACAATGGTATCGTCTCAGCATACAAGTCTTCAAGTCTTGGCTCGTCTCCTTGCTCCGTCTTCGATTACATAGAATATCAAAAACTACTAATCTACTATACGAAAAGGAAAGAGCGAAACTGGCTATTATTTACAACTCTAGAATAATTACATACATAGAAAACCAACACTACGACTAGGCTTGTGGTTCATCCTTTTATCACATAAACATGCCAAGCAACAAACATACATGTGATAAAGTAAATTTTACCCATTCATCATTCAAACTAGATTGCAAATATCATTGGGATAAGTTCGATATTGATTTCTAAAACCTTTCTCAAAGTTTACAAGTCTAAAACATCATAGGTAAGGTCTTTGGGTCACCCACCTTCAGAAAGTACGAAGAAAGGAATTTTTTTTTATTTAACTTTCTGTTGGCCACGCCTGGGTGTGGTCATCCGCGCGCCTGGGCGTGGGTTACCCCATGCCTGGGCGCCACGTGCAGCGGTTGTTGCTGTTCGCAATTTTCAAATCAGTTTTTCGCACGTTCGTGAATCTTTCGAGTTTCGATTAACGAATTTGAATTCTCCTAAGGTCTGAGTTTTATTACTTGATGATTAAACCTTCAGTTCAACCATCTCGCAACACCCCACCAAAGGTGATTTCATAAAACTAGATCAAAACTTTCGAAAACAATCATATACCCAAATTTCAGATTTCACGATTTTTAAAACCAATGACTTTTAAACATTAAAATCATAAAAATCAAACAACATCCCAAATCAAAATCAATCCTAGTCTAACAATGAACATATTGATTATCATGCTTTCGATTTTACAATTAAAACGTAAAAACAAACATGCATAATCACATAAAAATTCGATCGAGCCAAACCATGCCTCTGATACCACTGTTGGGTTGACTCATTCCCTCGGGTGGCTCGTGGCAGCGAAAATTAAAATTTTACAAAAGTAAACGTACAACCACCCGAAAACAGGAATATGGAATTGGTTCGATCGAATTTGATAAGGAGGTAAACAAAATTATACCTTTCGAAAATTTCGTTCACCTCGTACTTTGGATCTCAGCAACCCTGTGGTGCAAATCCACACAATTTCCTTGGGTGAGAAATTGCCCGTCGTTTTTCGTATCTCCCGGTTTAGTGTGCTCCATGCGTCGCACCTCTAAGATGTATCCACACCTCGTTCAAGTCACCAATCGTCTTGCCTTGCGTGCTAGACAACAAAACGATTCAAAGCTTAACTTAGGCTTGATTATGTGAAAGGTAGGAATATTTTCTAAGTCGTTTAATTCAACACATGAATAGAACGACGTTTTGTTGGAAAGGGGAGAGAGGTGGCCGATTTTAGGTCTAAGAGAGGGGGGCGGATTTTTCAGCTTGTTCATTATTTATTTTAGTCTCCTTCATCTCTTATTTATAGGTGAAGATTACCTAGAGTCCTACTAGGAAAAGGAAACTTCCTTTCTCCCAAACTCTCTAGTAATCCTTATCCTATGAAGACTTGGAGGAGGGGAAAACTTTTTTCCTCTTCCACCACACATAAAATCGCCCCCTCCCTTATTTACACCACAAATCGGTCAACACAAGTCGATTGGACTCTAGGATTTAATTTTGACTTCTCAATTTAATTATAGGTTCAACCCATTAATTAAATACAAGTCAAATTAAATCCAACCATCTAATTCCAACATTTATTTATTTAACTTGGGCTCCACCCAATTAAATAAAATACTTGGACTCTACTAGGTCCATTAATTTAATTAATTCTACAAGATTAATTAAAAGAGTAAAATTAATTGAATCCTTCAATTAATTTATATTCCATATTAGGAAAGTACTAAACTTTCCTAATTCCCTCAATTTCCTCGAAATTGATTAATCACATCTATTCAAGCAGTGAGTCTCTCGAGTTAGCGTGTGACCCCTTAGGCTCGTTTCTATCTAGTAGTAAGTACATCTTCCCACAGTGCTAGTGTACCTTCCTAAAATGGACAGTACTAGATTAAATCAATCCTTTGATTTAATCAAGCCTCGAATTAGTCACCAAGCTAATTCTCGGCCCTTACAAATCGCGGTTGCCCACCTAGCATAGGGTCCCGAAGACCTAGATAAAACGAAAGTAAAGATACACCTTTTGCGATCTTGATCCTCGCATAAGTAAGATCTCCCTATCTAATCTCCCTATTGAATCTAGAGCATTGGCCAAGGTCGAAGCTCAATTAATTCAATACTATGTTTCCCACGTTATGTGAAATCGACTTCGACTATCTAAACGAGGAAACCCTACGCCTCTTTAGATATCATACTTCGGCCGAAGATTCTTTAAGTCGATTCACTATGTAACCACAGGAGATTAACCGACTGGCTAATGTCAGAGATAGATTCCTCTTGATTCTCACGTGCTTTACTACGTAAGACGTGCATGTCTGAGTTTGCCCATATTCGATCATCTAAAGTGATCTTGTAACAAATCAAGAACATGCGCGGTTACGCATAAGACATCCAATGGAATCTTAGGTCCATAAGGATTACTCTTATACTACAAGACCACTGGAAGTTCCACATTTGACTGGGAATCCATTTCAGGAACTGCCATGGGGTTGTTCAGTTCGCCCATTACCACAATGCCAACCCTTATATATGCATTGGCTTTCACCGTGCCAGTATCTATGGAACGAGATACACTTCTACCAGAGTATGCATCATATGAGCAACTCTTTTCGGTTGCATCGATATCCCTTTATCTCGATGAACCCTGTCACGACTTGGAACAATGTTTAAAGATCACAGCCTTCGAGACATATTCCATCATTGCCACACCCAATGTGCAATGATGTCCCATAGCTATGTGTGATCCTTCGGGACTTTATTCTAAGCCAAAGTAAAAACTAATTTAAGAATAAAGACATGCCACACATAAAGAAGAGATTGACTTTATTTATAAGAAAACGATTGTTCAACTTTAGAGTTACTATTACAAAGAATGGCGCCCAACAATTGGTGCGCCGGGCACTAACTCTAACAGACTTCACAACCTTTTAACCTGAAAACACAACAACCAAAACTACAAAAATATTAGTGGTTTCGTGAGTCCATTAAATCATAAAAATAAAGCATATTGTAAATAATCAAACATAAATTTTTCAAGTTTTGCATGTTCCACAGATGAGGGAATTATTCTCCCTTGTAGGCTCCTCTAGCTAGTAACTTTCCTGAAAAGACAAAAAATCATAAATTCACGAAGACAAATGTTAGTGAAAATTGTAAGTCTTGCGAAAGACCTTATAAAAGCCTCAGTAAGTATAACTCTTTAATTCTAATTGAATAATGTTACAACTTAGTTTACGATGTGGATAAATAGCTATGCACATGATGCGTAGATGATGCCTGACCATGCCTATGATGCGCACACAATGCTATGCTTATGATACCTGAATGACGTCCAAGGAGGAGATTTGTTACGGAAGTTTTTACGTTTCCTTTCGATCAAGCAAAGACCTAACCTGGATTTCCGCACTTGCTGAGCAGCATGAGCTGCCTCAGCTATTACCATCCTTTGCTGAGCAGTCTACACCACTTCAGCTATTACCCACCTTTGCTGAGCAGTCTTAGCCGTTTCAGCTATTACCCACCTTTGCTGAGCAGCATGAGCTACTCCAGCTAGTACCGATTTTTCCCACCTTTGCTGGGCAGGTCAGGGCTGCTCCAGCTAGTGCCGATTTTTTCGACCTTTGCTGGGCAGGTTGAGCCGATCCAACTATTGCCACTTTTTTCCACCTTTGCTGGGCAGGTCAGGACTGCTCCAGCTAGTGTCGATTTTTTCGACCTTTGCTGGGCAGCCCGAGCTGTAACAGGTATTGCCTGTTTTCCCACTTTTGCTGGGTAGCACGACCTGCCTCAGCTATTGCCTATTTTTCCCATTTTTACTGGGCAGCATGACCTACCTCAGCTATGGCCGTTTTCCCACTTTTGATGGGCAGCATGATCTACCTCAACTATTGCCTTTTTTTCCCACTTTTACAGAGCAACATGACCTGCCTCAGCTATTGCCTGTTTTACCACTTTTGCTGGGCAGCATGACTTGCCTCAACTATTGCCTGTTTTTCCAACTTTTGCTGGGCAGCATGACCTGCCTCAGCTATTGCCTGTTTTCCCACTTTTGCTAGGCAGCATGACCTGCCTCAGCTATTGCCTATTTTTCCCACCTGTGCTGGGCAGGTCAGGACTGCTCCATCTAGTGCCGATTTTTTCGACCTTTGCTAGACAGGTTAGCCACTCCATCTATTATCGCCCTTTGCTTCAGGTATGCCCGGTTACACTTGCTTACCTGGATCGCCACACCTGGATTTGCCGTTGATCTACACACACTCCATAAAAGATAAGAGCAAACCATATCTTTCTACATAAATCAATTTATGCTATTTATGGAATAACAATATTAGTGAGGTCTAGATTTTTACTTTTTTATTTGTGACCTTCCATTTCCATGTCATAAGATAATTGAGTATTTAAGAAAATAATATAAACATGGTAAGTGACTTGATTTACTCCATAATTAAAAATAATGTAATATAAGAGCATGATCTTATTCTATATGTGACTTAACTTATACTCTTAGTAACAACATTAAAAAGGAAATACAAGCATGAAAAATTGTCTATTGTACTCCATAATTTACTCCATATATTACTCCCTAAAAAATAACATAACATAATAGGACATAGAAAACTAATTTGTCTTAGCTACTCATGCAGGAGAATGAACCCAATAAAATAACTAGAGAGGGGAAGATATGAGAAAAAACATTCGCTAATATTTTATCAACATATTTTACCGAATTAGACAAAGAAAATATTCCTTTTAATGATTCCCAACATAGTTTACCGATTTAGACAATAATTTAACAAGGGTTGATTTAATATTTACGTCATCGAAATTAAGATACTAAACAAATCTGCCATCTTCACATATGTCCCACCCATTCACAAATCTTCACCTGCTAAAACAATGAAGTAATATATGTGATGTAGGTGAAAATTGGACTTTGGGCCAAGCTGACAAGCCCAAGACTTAATGGACTAAAACCTATTAAGAAGGCAGATCTGGATCCTTTCTAGAAGATATCCAACCAGAGCTGGAAGACCTGGAAGACTTGCCAACCTGGACCTGCGGGAATAAGGCAAATCTATATATGGCAAGGCTGGAGACAAGATCTAATTAAAGTCAAAGACTTTCCATAGCAAGAGGAGGAAATTAAGCCCCAGATATGATTAATTAGGCCTGATTCCTTAATGGGATTTAGCCTAATTAAGAAGATTATAATTAACCTTAATTACATTATGTAATTAAGGAAAGAAGACCAAGCATTATTCATTTACCATATTGAAGATTCTCTACAACTTGTATAAATAGTCATTCTAGAGGATGAATGAAGGGAGATCCATTGTAATATAAGATATAGAGAAATAAAGAAGAAGAAATTTATACCCCCGTGGACGTAGGTCATATTCGACCGAACCACGTTAAATCTCTTGTTATTCACATTATCGCACTTACGTTACTCTATTATATCTCGCAATTATACTCATATTATCCCTATTATTAATATAAAAAATTATTAGTGTGAAACCCACACACATCAATTGGCGCCGCCTGTGGGAAATTGAGTTCAAGGCGTGAGTTTTTATTTTTATCTTTGTATTATCTTTATTAATTATCTTTTTGTTCTTTAAGAAGATGGCAGAAAAATGACAATACAAGAATCGAGCAAAGAAAAGAAGATTGTGTGAAGAGAGGATTTAACAAATCCTTATGGCCTCATCACTCAAAATTTTGAGATAAGTTTTCTCATATGAATCCAAAAAATCAATGAAAAAATAAAGTTAAATATTTTTTGTTCTCATATAATTTGGGCAGGAAAGCTTGACATTCAATCTAGAGATTCAAGACTTCTTGATAATTATTTCCTCTATATGCTTGTATATGTTGTTAAAAGTGAATATGGAATTGTGCAGAATCATTTACATTACATAGAGATGTAGAACTTCACTTGTCATGATGGAGTAATTATACGTTGACTTTTCATGTTTGAAAATCATGGCTTCTATGTTTATAATATATTCTTTTATGGAGTACAAATTAGGACATTTTCCATGATTCTATTATATTATTTTAACTCTCAATTCTTATGACAGCAAGAATATAAGAATGGAAGACTACACATAAAAAGGGAGAATCCCTAAATATAAATCTCACTCATATTTTTATTATTCAAAGAGCATGAATTGATGAATTTAGAATCTATTTAGAGAGACATGGTTTGCTTTTATCTTTCTATAGAGCCTTTTTATAGGTCAGTGATGAATCAAGCTGCTTATAAAAAAGGCGTACAAGATCGATCGAGAAAAGCTGGCACGCTTGGAATAGAGCTGGAAGAGCTGGGTGGGGGGAACAACCCATGTTGCTTTCGCTAGGTCGAAGAACAGGATGTTGGTAGCATCTCAGGCTGCTTTGCAAAGCTGAAGTGTACATTAGGTCTTCGCCTAACCAGAATTGCAGGTTGGGATTGGGCAAAGCTGAAATGCAGGAAAACCTGGAAGAATGTAACACACCTACTATAGATTTGGATGCAGAGCTCCACAAAAAAATTTAGTAAGAATTTTCTTTGTTTTTATTATGAAAATTACGAGAATATACATATGTACGATTATGTGAATATATGATTATATGCTTGTGAAACTGTGAAAAGAAGTAAGGGGGAGTTGGTGGAATGGGAGATAGCTGGACGTAGGATGCACCACCTGGATGGGCAGCCCGAATTCGTATAGCCAGGCGGTCTGCGGTTTTGAATCCGATGGCCCCATACCAAGAGGATATAAGGGTGGGTTGGTGCGGAGTTATTCTGGGAATAATTCTGTGACCAATTCGCATTGGAAGACCGGGGTTAAGGGAGCTACAAGGTTGGCTGGAGATATAAGGTTGGAGGAGGGGACTAATTCTCCCACTTCTGGTTGAAATAAGGTGGGAAAATCGGGAAAAGAGAGAATAAGGAAGGATGCCAACGGTAGCAGGCTGGCCAGCTGTGAGCCCATTGATGAAATATGTGGGAATGGAGAGGAGAAAAAGGGGAAACAAGGAAGGTGAAAAATGTTGATATTGGCAGGTCTCGACGACTGCATGAGATTGGCAGGTCTTCATGACTGCATGAGATTGGCAGGTCTTCACGACTGCATGAGATTGGTAGGTCTTCATGACTGCATGAGATTGGCAGGTCTTCATGACTGCATGAGATTGGCAGGTTTTCACGACTGCATGAGATTGGCAGGTCCACATGACTGCGCGAAAAAAGATAAGTCTCCATGATCGCTAATGAGAATGAAATGCAAGTCTCCTTGATTGCACATGAGAATGAACTATGCAAGTCTCCACGATTGCACACCAGAACTACCAGCAAGGCTGCAATGCTGCGGCTCAGCTCTTACTGGTAGAAATTCTTGAAAACTAACGAGTTCATATGTTTTGGTGGAAGGAATACCTGGTGTTTTGTTCACAGGGAGATTCTTAACTCAGAAATGAGAAATAAACTTAAAAAAAAAAAAACAGGAATGACAAAAGCAAAGCTGAATACTACAATTTATACGCAAGTAAGTCAAAATATTCCACAATATTTGTGATACGTATGCATTCAAAGTTAAATGCAGGAAAAGCAGGAGGTATAACTTGACCTGCACAAGGCAAGTTCATAGAGTAAAACCTCAAATTGGGGAAAACACAGGTGTTCCTACCTAAAGCTAGGCAGGTCAGGATAAGCAAAACCAAGAGTCAAATTTATCCAAGGGGCTACACATGCCCATCAAAAGCACAACATTCATAAAGGTTGTGAGCATGGCTATCCAAGCTGTGCTAAAGCTCCAGGCCTGCAGGTCGGCGGAAGATCTGGTGTACTTGCCCCTGAAGAAGATACCCAAAGCTGGAGATGATTATGCTAGGAGTGGTTATGAGATTGCTCCAGAAGGAGGAAATACTTAGAACAAGAAGGAGAGAAGGAACCGCAGAAGAAATATCAAGCTCCCGAGGGACGCCAGATGCGCCGTCTGGATCTAGAAGGGATGAAGAGCAGGAAGATTGGGTGCCCCAACCTGAAATGTAGAAGTAGCGCAGTGGCATCGTGGAAAGGAGCCCCCTTACCAGGTGCGACAGCAGCATAATGTTGTACCCGAAAAGGAAGATATCCAGGCAAAAGCAAATGAGGAAGAGTTGCATCACCAAATGCAACGCTGATGCAATAGCACACCTGAGAAGGAAGACCTCCAGGGACATCATCCAAAAGGCTGTGTAGGAAAAGGCAAGGGTCTCAAAGACGAGGCAATCAATAATGAGTCAGCCCATTCTCGTCAAGAAGACCATGAAAAAAAAACCCCTAGATCAGCCAGAGGTGGGTATTCTGACGGAGCTGAAAAAGCTGCATCTGGGATCACAGGATGTAGGTTGGCGGGAAAGAAATTTCCTCACGACAGGAGTCAACTCTCAACCTGATCATGGATCAGCTTAAAGAGATGGTAGGTGAACCTACCAAGCTGTGTTGCAAACTAAAAATGCAGATATGGAGGAATTGAAGAAAGGAGATAGAGATTTGGTGCCCCTACCTCCGAAGGGGACATCTAACGCGGGAAAAGAGGATAGTAGAGGTGATCAGGAGATCACCCTAGAGGACAATTCCTTTAGAGGAGCCGAAAGTATGGAATACTTGGAGCAGGAAAGAAGGAAGAAGGGAAGATGAACGTAAGCCACGAAAGATAGCATCTAGCTCCAAAGAGCCGCGACAAGTGTCGAATGGAGTTAGAAGAAGAGAAGATCGAGAAGGTTGGTTTCTCCGACCTAAGCCACAAAAAGAACATGTACGCGAGAAGGGGTTGCATCATCAACGCACCTATGAAAGAAAATCTCTAGGAGGTCAGCCGCTAGGCTGGGCAGGAAGAGGCGAATGCCTCAAAGACGAGGCCAACAATTATGAGTCTACCCAATCTCTGTGGGAAGACTCTAAAATGAACATAGAATATAAAGAAAAGTAAGAAAAGATGAAGCTCATGTCAGAAGAGGAGATCCAACTATATCAAGGGATTCTATTCATGGAATCTATTATGAAGGAAAAATTACGCCAAGATTTTAGAAGTCATTCCATCACACCACATGATGCTACCGCTGATCTAGAATACTATTTGTACACCTTGCAGAAGCATGCTTTATTGCATAAATATTCAGACGCTACCAATGGACATAAGCTTAGCTATGCAAAGAGAGAAGTCTCAAGCTGGCGGATAATTACAGTTGAAACCTATTCAACAAGGCAGAGATAGCTGGTGTTCCAGCTAAGCTACTTCACTAGAAGTTCTAGCCCAGATGGGGCAATCCTAAAGTTCCAGCCCAGGTGGGGTAATCTAGAAGTTCCATCCTTACTGGCGAAGCCCAGAAGATCCAGCCCAGTTCGTGTAGAATGGGTCTATCAGCAATGAAGGATTCCGAGATCCAAGAAGATGAGGTGAAGACCATAATTACAAGACCAAGTGGATTAAATCCCTATGGATTTCCACTCTAACTGAAAAATCTCGCTTGGACCGGATGTCATCCATCAAAGACTCATAGTAAAGCTAAAAAGTTTGCAAGAGCATTGCTATCTGATCCATAAAAGGAAAAAGACATCAATTAAGCAAAAGGAGGCAACCAAAATATACACATTTGGGGGCCCTGTTGAAGGACGACTCAATAACCTCTTAAGTAGGCGTTGAGTGATGCGATCGAGAAAGTTAGCCATACTTTTCAGCATAAGTGTTTGAGGAGTACTTGGGGCTCGAGGCCAAGCCCATAAAGCGGGAAGATCTAGAGATTGAAAAAAGACCTAAGAGGAGAAACTTCTAAAGAAGCCTTTGGACTAATCGACCTTTTTTTCTAGCTCATGCTAGGTCATGACTTAGATGAGTTGGAACCCTCTGACTTAAGCAGGGTGAAAATGTAGCGGGAGGCTGCGCCACTAGTGGTTCCAGATCTGTCGGAGGACCAGCAACAGAAAGAAGGAGGATTCACCTCCAGCACAACAAGTGGCACCACCATTAAAGCAATTGGTGGACTACTGACACGATGACTCAAATGAATCTTGTTAGTCATTGCTAACAAGATTCGAGTTTTTAAGTACAACAAAGCCAATCAAGATTAGTGTTTTTAAACCCACCTGGAGTATTTGAAGTTTGTCAATTCAAGCAGCTCTGTTGCTTAAACAGCTATGTAGCTTGTCAGCTCGCCCTTCGTAGAAAATCGGCCCTACACGTGACACAAATCAACGTGAAAGGAGGAGCGGTTACGGCAGCACGTAATATCGGCGTAATAATAAAAGAGGAGCTTCCCAGGAACCATCCACAACCTGCATGGCGTGGGAAGGCTCAATTGTCAAAACCTTTCTAGTCGAATCAACGTTATGGTTTCATAACCCTTTTGAGGAGGTCGTTCCAGTCCTTCAGCTGGGCAGCTTGGTGTTTCAAGCAGATTTGTAGCTTGATCAGCTTGTCCTACATAATTTTTTCTTCTTCTCAGCTCTCACAGTTTGACAAGTCAAACTGCAGAGTTGGGGGTACTATTGATGTAGGTGAAAATTGGACTTTGGGCCAAGCTGACAAGCCCAAGACTTGATGGACTAAAATCCATTAAGAAGGCAGATCTGGATCCTTTCTAGAAGATATCCAACCAGAGCTGGAAGACCTAGAAGACCTGGAAGACCTGCCAACCTGGACCTGCGGGAATAAGGCAAATCTATATATGGGAAGACTGGAGACAAGATCTAATTAAAGTCAAAGACTTTCCATAGCAAGAGGAGGAAATTAAGCCCCAGATCTGATTAATTAGGCCTAATTCCTTAATGGGATTTAGCCTAATTAAGAAGATTATAATTAACCTTAATTACATAAAGTAATTAAGGAAAGAAGACCAAGCATTATTCATTTACCATATTGAAGATTCTCTACAGCTTGTATAAATAGTCATTCTAGAGGATGAATGAAGGGAGATCCATTGTAATATAAGATATAGAGAAATAAAGAAGAAGAACTTTATACCTCCGTGGACGTAGGTCATATTCGACCGAACCACGTTAAATCTCTTGTTATTCACATTATCGCACTTACGTTACTCTATTATATCTCGCAATTATACTCATATTATCCCTATTATTAATATAAATATTATTGGTGTGAAACCCACACACATCAATATGGTATATCACCTATTATTGTTAGTGGCGTTTTACATTTTGCCCCAAATCGAAAATACAACATCTGGCTAAAGGCATGGTATAAGCAATTAAACTAGAAGTGAGACATATTATATTACATATTTTCCAGAATCATATTTTGTTGCTCAAAGTTTCATATAATTAGATGTGTTAGTGGACTCTAGCCCATGAATGAGTTAAAATAAAATCTTTTGCGCAGAGGATGAGTGTTTTTCAAGCTATTTTACCCTGCCTTATTATTTCATGAGAAAATTATGAAAGTTCATCCTAAATCATACCTCACCTCTGTGAAATGAGTGAAATTGAAATTACACCTGTTAGTGCAAAAAGCGATATCCCACATAGGAAACATAGGTGGATTTTCTTTTGGAAATCTTTTTAAAAACTTGATCCATCCACCAACACCTTGTTCCACCATCAAACCTCTTATAAACAATTTATTAGAAAAATAACTCACGTCTCACTCAATATTCCCACAGACGGCGCCAATTAATGTGTGTGGGTTTCACACCAATAATAATATGCAATATAATATATAAAATATAGTATAAAGCACGGGATTGAATGTAAAGAACACAAGAGATTTACGTGGTTCGGTCTAATGAAGACCTACGTCCCTGGGTGTAAATTGGTTGCCTGATAAGAGGCGTTTTTACGTGTTTTTAAGCCTATGATTTGATATTGTTGGAGTTATTTATTGCCTAAATCATGCCACAGTTGCGTTTAATTGGGGTGTTAAGTGATTTCAGGTGATAAACGAGAGCACACGAAGAAAAAGGCGAAAAACGGTGCACAACACTTTTTGAAGCCTGTCGACCACGCCCAGGCGCCGAGCTGACCACGCTCGGGCGCCGATCAAGAACAACAAAGTTGATCCCTGTTGACCGCGCCTAGGCGCCGCAATACTCGCGCCTAGGCGCCGTTATTCCCGCGCCCGAGCGCCGTACTATCCACGCCTGGCCGCCGCCGGATTTCTCCCCCAAGAAAAGTACGCCACGTAGGCCGCGCTTAGGCGCCGTCTTGCCCGCGCCTAGGCGCCGGCGTAACCGTTTTTCAATTGTTTAAAAGCCAAATTTCAGATTGAAGAGCGGTTGGAAATCTGGGGAATTGGAGAGCATTTTCTGGGTTTTTGAGCCATAATTTCATCAACAATTGAAGGTGAAGAAGGGGGATTGAGCTAGAGATTGAAGCTACAACCAAGGATTCATCATCATTCAAGACTTAGGGAGTTTTCTTTTGTATTTCATTTACATGTTTATGTTAATAACTATGTATATGATTGTTTTAGACCTTCTTGAGCTATTGAATATGAGCTAATCTTGTAGAACTAAGGCCATGTGAAGGCCGAATTCATGAATCAATATATGTGAAGTTAATTTTCGTATTAATTCTCCTAATTGCTTTGTGTATTGATTTTGTGCTTTTATCACAATCATATGCTTGATCGCCATATGCTTGCTATTGTGCCTAATCTAGTCATTCGAGAGAAGATAGGTTAGGGTTCAAATGAATCAACACATCATCCGAAACTAATGTGGAATTGCTCCTAGAAATAGGTAAAGATTTCCGGATGCGGTTAGCCGGATTTATCCGGGGAAACTCTAGAACGTTAATGCATGGTTGTTGATTAGATTCTCGGATAGACATATTTAGAGAACCGTCAATCAATCATAGGATTGTTATGTGCCGAGACATCGGGTAATGATTAATTAAGGAGTTTTCACCAAAGCAATAGGAGTCTAATAATTCGAAGAGTAACTCATATATATCGACGAGTGGATTCGGTTATAGCATGTGCCTTAGTCTTTTTAACCAATTCGTGAGGTTTAATTCATAGCTTGTTCCCTCCTTTGATCTTTCGTTTACTTAATTGTTTTTCTCTTATTTTACTTTAATTGTCTTTACCTTAATTGCAAATCTGAAGCTAAAAATCCAAGTCCTTGAGGTTCGACAACCCGGACTTTTTGTCCATTTATTACTACACGCGACTAGTGCACTTGCTATTCAAGCACGTTAGCTTCTAGCGTGTCATTGCCCCCGTTTATTCATCCTCATAGGGGGTATTTATACAAGTAATTGTTATATAGGCTAAAATGGTAAGTCAACTATGCCTAAAATACATAAGGTAATAAGAATAAATCATGGTCCTTCCTTCTTGAGCTATATCTTTTATGGTATAAATAGTGATTCTGCTGGCATGACCTTCGTAGGTCCGGATATGGAAAGTGTCTTGATTGATTGATTCTTGTCTCCAGGCTTGCCTTATATAGAATGCTCTACCTGTGCAGGTCGGGGTGACCGAACCTCCAGCTGGACAGACCTGAATGGATAGTCTTCTAGAAGGATCCAAGCCTACGATGCCATTGGGCTTAGGCCCATAAAGTATATAATTACCCAGCTTGGCCCAAAGACCTATTTCAACCCACATCAGTGGGGACTTGCCTTACAATACCCGTCCCGTCATTTCTTAGTAGCTTGCTTGACACATACAATCATGAGGACTTGTATTGTCACTGTGCAATCATGGGGACTTGCATTCGTACTTTATCTTCCAGGTGCATACAATCGTGGGGACTTGTACCACCTCTGTGCAATCGTGGAGACTTGCACACGGGATTGAACACCCGTCCTTAGGCACGTACAATTGTGGGGACTTGCACCGCAACTATGCAATCGTGGAGACTTGCATTTGCCGCCTGCCTTATTTCCCCTTGTTCTCCCTCCGTACCAGAATATTCCTAGACGGGCTAGGGTGGTCCAGCCTATACCGTCAGCATCCTTCCTTATGTCCCACATTCTCCGAATTTCCTTCCTTATTTCACCTCCATCCTTATGGCTGCCCGTTCTTCCTTATCTCTCCAAACCTCGGTCTTCTTTAGCGTAGGCCCATAAATGTTTCCGAGGAGGACCTACCCCTCTGTATTTCTCCCTGGCCTGGGGACCGTTTGACCTGTAGGCAAATTATCCCTGCCTAGACAGATCTGGGCCACCCACCTAGATGGTATAGTCCTAACCTCCGACTACCTCCATTTCACCAACTCCCCTTTACTTCACAATTCATCATTCATATCTTACATAATTATATACATAACTTAATCTCAAAGTTTTGGCAAAATAAAGTCTTACTAAATTATTGGAGCTTTGCATATGGCCTTACAAAGACAGCTTTACAATCTCTAGGTCGTACCTGAAAATATGACAATCATAACTTCCAAAATATATTATTAGCAACGCATAAGTCTTTCAAATGGAAAAAAATAAAACATGAGATAATAAAATAAAAAGAAAAGTGCAATCCTTATGGTCACACGTACAACTTTATTAGGTTTTGCATGTTCCATGGGCGAGGGAGCAGCTTGCCCTCCCCATCCTCCAGCTCATAGGCTTCTCCAGTTAACACCTTGGTAATTTTATACGGACCCTCTCAGTTGGGATCCAACTTTTTCACCGTTGGCACCGCATCTACCCTCTTCACTACCAGATCCTCCAATTCCTTGACCTCTCATGATCCGATGTTTGTATTGCTCAATCCTTAAGTATGCCTTGTCTCTAACTTCATCAATTAGCTCCAGCTCTTCCCTTAGTCTCTCTTCATTTTGCTCTGGCACGAAGTGTCTAACTCGATGGGATTACACCTGATCTCTGCAGGTATGACGGCCTCAGTCCCTAGGAGTAGTCCGATATGACCAAAACACTGGTAGTAATTCTTTAACCCAATTCCCACCCGCTTCCTCCAGTCTTTAACCGAGGTTTGGGTATTTATATGAACTCATTAGAAATGGAATATGGATAAAATAAAATAAAACAAACGAATTGACTATGATAATTATGTGGCAAAAAGGGACATAGGTATTTCAAAAGCTAAGCAGTAGACATAGCTAGTCTTTAAACCTTGTACTATTATTCTATTTGTAACCTCTACCTGGCCATTGGTTTGAGGATGAGCTATAGCGCTGAAGCGTTGCTGGATCCCTAACTCCTCGCACCACCTCCTTAGCTTGGTCCCACTAAACTGCCTTTCGTTGTCAGCCACTATCTCCCTAGGTATGCCGAATCTGCAGATGATGTTCTTCCATAGGAAATGATTGACCTCTGCCTTTGTGATAGCACCAATGTGAAATATTTTATATTTCATATTTTGCCGAATGTTTGACCCATTTGCTGAAATAGTCAACTAGCACCAATATGAACTTCTTTGGCCTTTTGCTAGGGTAAATGGCCCCACAATGTCTATTCCCCATCTTGCGAAGGGACATGGAACACTCAGGGAGCGCATTGCCTCCGCAGGTTGATGAATGAGGCCAGCTTGCTTTTGGCATTGTTCACACTTCTTCACCAGGTTGGTCGAATCCTTCTTCAGGGTGGGCCAAAAATAACCAGCCCTCAAGGTCTCTCCAGCTAGGGCTGTGCCGCCTATGTCGCTACCACAATCTCTTTCATGGATTTCCCTTAGTACGTAATCTCCTTCCTCTAGTGAAATACACCTCAGGTGGGGTTGTGTGAATGACTTCTTGTATAGCACATCATCGATCATGACGAACCTAGTGGCCCTAGTCTCTAATCGTTGTCTTTCTTTTCTTTCTTTGGACAGTATTACTTTTGTGAGATATCGAATTATCTCGGTCCTCCAATCTTCACCTTCTTCTATTTGTAGAATTTCTTGCTCAGTGCTAGGTTTGGTTAGTGCTTGTACAGTAATGTTCCAGGTTTGGTAGTCAATGACTGAGCTGCCCAACTTGGGCAAATAATCAGCCTTGGTATTTTCAACTCTGGGTATTTGATGTATCTCCAACTTGTGGAAGTTTTCTCGCAGTGCCTTTATGGTTTTGAAGTACCTCACCATTCTTTTTTCCTTAGCTTCATAGGTCCTATCTATTTGTTTAGTAACGAGCTGTGAATCAGAGTACACTATCAAATTTTTAGCCCCTCCTTTGATTGCCTTTTTGAGTCCCATGATGAATGCTTTGTATTTCGTTTCATTGTTGCTTGCTTTGAACTCGAATTTGATTGCATACTCCATTTGATCTTCTTCGGGTGTGGTGAGTACCACACCAGTGCCACTTCCATTTTGGGTAGCTGACCCATCTACATGTAAGAGCCAAACTTTTTCCTCTTCCTACCCCTCTTTCTTAGGTTGGGTCATCTTGGTAACAAAGTCTGCCAGGACTAGCGCTTTGATTGCAGCTCAGGACGTGTACTCTATTTCGAATTCCCCTAGCTCCACAGCCCATTTAACGAGTCACCCTTATGCTTCGGCCTTTCCTAGAACAACCTTGAGTGGTTGATTAGCCTTTACAATGATTTTGTATGTCAAAAAATAGGGTTTGAGTCTTCTTGCTGTAATGACTAATGCTAATGCCATCTTTTCGATGTCCGGGTATCGAGACTCGACGTCTGAAAGTACTTTGCTGACGTAGTACATGGGTTTCTCCATTTTGTCTTCCTCCCGGACTAGGACTGTGCTGACAGCTCGGTCCGCCACAACTATGTAAATCACTAATGGCTTGCCGTGCACAGGTTTGGTAAGCAGCGGTACTTTACTCAGGTATGCCTTGAGGTCCTGGAAAGCTTGTTGATGTTCAGGAGTCCAATTGAAATGATTCACCTTTCATAATATCTTGAAAAATGGTAAACTTCGCTCTGCGGATTTAGATATGAAACGACTTAAAGCAGTGATTCTTCCATTCAATCTTTGTACTTAATTCATATTTCTAGGTGCCACCATGTCTTGGATAGCCTGGATCTTTGCAGGATTAGCCTCTATGCCTTTTTCCTTGACCATATACCCTAGGAACCTTCCACCCTTGATTATGAATGCACATTTTGCCAGGTTCAGCTTCATCCTATATCTTCGGAGTGTTTCAACGGTTTCTTGTAGGTCTTGTACATGGGTGTTAGCAATGCGACTCTTGACCACCATGCCGTCTACATATACTTTGATATTCTTTCCCATTTGCTCTCGAAACATCACGTCTACAAGACTTTGGTATGTAGCTCCGACATTTTTTAGACCAAAGGGCATGACTATGTAACAAAAGGTGCCAAAGGAAGTGATGAAGCTAACCTTTCTTTAGTCTTCCTCAGCTAAAGATATTTGGCGATACCCACTCTGTGCATCCATAGTGCTTAATAACTCGTATCCAGCTATAGCATCCACCAACTGGTCTATCCTAGGCAAAGGATAATGATCCTTATGGCAGACGATGTTCAAGTCCCGTAAGTTAATACACATTCTCCATTTTGACCCACCTTTAGGTACTAGAACGACATTGGACATCCACTCCGGGAATTGTATTTTTGCAATGTCAATCTCTGCCTTGATAATGGCGTCTTTTTCTGGGCCAAAATGCCTTTTCTTTTGGATGATTGGCTTTGCACTGGGATCTACATTCAAGTGGTGCTGTATGACAGTTTGGGCAATTCCTACCAGGTTATTAGCTGACCAGGAGAAGATCTCGCAGCATGGTTATTAGTTCATCCCTCAGGTCGGGCTCAAGTGTGGTCTTATTTTGACCGTCTTTTTTTATATCTCCAGGTAGGAGTTCTACACTCATAAGCTCTCCTACTGGCTCTGCATGCGATAGCACTATCTTCTTGGTTATCTCCTTATCCTCTACCTCCATTGGTTCGGGCTTACGCTTCTTGTCTTCATTTGGCTTCTTTCCTTGCTTAATGGAGGCTAGGTAGCACTTCTTAGATTGATGTTGATTGCCAGATACTTTCCCTACTCCATTGATCGTTGGGAACTTGATCTTCATATGTGGTATTGAAACCACTGCCTCAAACAGGACCAGTTCAGGTCTGCCTAGTATCACATTGTAGGCCGAGGGAGTATCCACGACCAAGAATCTAGTTAGCTTTGTCACTTTGTTGGGGTATTCTCCTAGGGAGAGGGGTAGTTAAATAATACCTATAGGTTGTACCGCTTCCCCTGAGAAACCGAACAACGCGGTCCGTACGGCCTCCAATTTGCCAACTCTTAGATTCCTCTGTTCAAATGCTTGGTAGAATAGAATATCTACCAAGATGCCGATATCCACGAAGATCCTTTGGACGTCATAATTTTCTATAACAACCGTATTTACTTATGCGTCACTGTGAGGTGTCTGTACAGCCTGGGCATCTTTAGGTCCGAACTGTATTTCCTGCCTAGGTCGGGTCTGAGTGACGTTCATAAAGAATGCAATTTGAGTTTCTATGGCTCTTGTTTGCTTCCGTAGATTTCGCCTTATTTCTCCTGCTTCCAGTCCTCCTAATATAATGTGAATAGTCACTCGATTATTGTTGTTGACTTCCCCAGGTTCTGCCTCTTGAGTTGGTGCCTTATTAATTTGCTGAGGGAAATTTCCTCCACCTCCAATTTTGGGCTTCCGGCTCTTCCACCTCGCCATCCTCTACCTCGACCCTTCCAGGTATGATCCCCCTCGAACTGGGGCTGAATTGTTTGCATTATGAGTGTCTATCATATATTCCTTTAGGTAACCCATTTTGGCTAGAAGTTGGATTTCATCGATCAATTGTGGGCATTCGTCTGTATCATGTCCGTACTCATGATGGTATCTGCAAAAGAGTGCGCTCGGGGGATTCTTGGGCTCTTGGTCTGCACCTTCAGGCCATTGGATCAAATTCTTGACCTCCACAGCCATCAAATGGTCACTCCAATTCCCCCTCATGGGTATGCGTCTGGATCTGGGTGCACCTGGAGCAGGTGAGACCACATGGGTTGAGCTGGGAGCCCAACCACCTCTCTCTTCTTTTCGTGACCTATGTTTCCCTCATCTTGCTTTTTTTTTCTTTTGTTCAGCCCTCCTCATCATATGAGCGTCCTCCAGGTTGATGTATTTTTCGGCCCTAGTGAGCAACTTGATGAAATTTAGGGCAGGCATTTTGGTTAATGACTTGAAGAGGTCCCCTTCCTTTAATCCTAAAGTGAAAGCGCTTGCCTTCAAGTCTGATATTGCAGCCGGTGTCTCTAGTGCTGCAGTATTGAAATGCTTGACATATGCACGTAAGGTCTCATCCTCCCTTGGCTTGATGCTGAATAAACTCAAGGGAGTTTTCTCATGCCGCCTGCTACTGGCGAATTGGTGCAAGAACTTTGAGCTAAACTTCGAGAAGGATTTGATGGACCTTGCCGGTAGTTGGTTGAACCACGGTTGTGCAGATTTGGCCAAAGTACACAAGAACACCCTGCATTTGATAGCATCGGAGTACCTGTCTAGCAAAGCATAGTTTCAAAAAGTATATAGATGATCTTCTAGATCCGTAGTTCCATCGTAGAGTGAAATGGACTGGACTCTGAAATCCCTTAGAAGTTTCTCGTTTGCAATGAAATCTGTAAATGGAATGCCTTGATCTGCCGAGGTCCGGCTCATCCATCCGTCTTGCTATTTCCTCCATTTGTTCAAGTCTTGCCTTTGCTTTTTCTTTCATGCCATGATCTACCCACCTAGATCGGGCAGAGACGTAACTACTAGAATCATCCTCGAGATCCTTGTCATGCTTGGTGCGGACTCGTGCCTGTCGTTTCTGTGGGTCGTCCTTTCCAGGCATGTCAATATTGTTGGGAATTATACGAATAAAACGTAGCGGAAAGTAACTTTAATTCCCAAAGCCTGAATCATCTCTAATCCTCGTGTTTAATTGTGTATAGAAAGATTACCGTTCTTGCGTATGTTGATTTCTGAACGTGATCCTTTTCTCTAACGCCAAATTTGCCAACGTGTCTAATTCATCATGCCGGAATCAAAAACAAAAAACTCATCCTTTCTTCCTTGTCAAAGACGGCTAGAGAGAGAGAGAGAGGTGGAAAACTTTTTCTTGGAGAGAAAGTTATGTAAGTTGTCTTGTGTTATTTTTCACCTTATGATATATTTCTATCATTATGAAACAATAACCCTAGCATGCAAGAGCCTTATTTGGGCGTCTAATTGGCCGCCCCTTAGTGGGCTCGGAAGCCTTCGGGCTTTCGTCTTGCTTGCTAATTAATTAATCGGATAATTTATTTATCCAATAAATAAATTAATAATCCAATTAATTCAATTCCTAACTAATTTATAATTCAATTTCTCCAAGAAATTAATTAACTCATTAATTAAATTATCCAATAATTAATTAATTAATTACGGCATCCAATGCCGTGAATTTCTCTCTAGTCTTTTTCCCATGTTTTTCCTTTTGCACTTCCTTTAAGCGCGACTCTTTAGGTTCATCTCAAAAGGCAATTGGGAGGAATCCAAAGGGGTATGAGTGACACCTAGCCAGTCTCGTGGCTCACACCGTAACCCAATTAAGAACGAATGAATAGGATCATTCCAAACCTTTACGCCGTCAATACCGTACGTGTATAAACCTTTTATTCTTATATCTCAGTCAAGTAAGAGTCATGGTTTAAAGTCAAACTCATATAACTTGACCATATGCCTAAGCTCATAATAAGTCGAGGTATTTAAATGCTTTGGCCAAAGACTTTCATCCTCACTTATTCATGATCGCATAGGATATTTTACTCATTCACTTATGAGATAATAAATTCCATATTGCAAATCAGTTAACAATGCTACTTGCCCATCAAGTCGCACTTTGAGGTCGATTCCACCAACAGGTGATTTGAATCTAACTACTCTAATGATAGATTTGATGTCACAAGTACATCTTCAACTCGATTTCTCAGGTCAGAGGTTTATACATACCTATCACTACTTATCAGTTTCATCATTGACTGTCAATGAGTGAATACCCATGTGACGAACTGATGCGAGCCGTGTTCGAACATATCAGTCCAACTGACACGTCTATGATATAAGTTCCCACTACCATTTCCATAGTGTACGACTGGCACTTTCTCTGTCGAAACTTACATCATACAAGTCTTTATTCACTATTGATGCCCAATCAATATTTCTTAGACTTGCGAACCCTTTTAGATGTCAAGGGTCAAACCATTCTAGTGCCTTTCCTCCTATCCCATACGAGGTAGAAGGTTCGCCTTGTCATTAAGGACTTTACGTTGTTTATTCACACCTTATAAATGCCTATAAGAAAACAACAATCAACTGCCTTATACGAATAGAAAAACCATAGTTTAGTTACAATGTTTATGCCCTATAAATCTATCCTCTTTATGGCATTCGAGGGCATATACTCTAACAAATATGTGAGTGCTGCATCTGGAGATATGACGTTTCCTCTTGCAGCTATTCCTTGCGGAAATTAGGTTGGAGACCCAACCTTCCAAATCTTCTTCTTCCAAGTCTAGGCGATGCATTGTAGCGTCTTTTTGGAGCTAATTACTTTTCTGGATGTACGTTGTCACCCTTTCCTCCATCTTACTCTAGGCGTTCATGTCGTTCCACCCGTTTGCCTGAGTTGTCATCGGGGAAAACGTTACCATTACCCCCAATCTCCATATTTGCCACCTTGGGTGTTCCCTTTAGAAGAGGAGACACCATATCCTCTTTTTGTACCCGATTGGGCATACCTGCAAGTTTAAAATTTACTACCTTATTGGCAACTTTGTCAATGACACTTTCTATTCTTCGCATGAATTACTCCAGGTCGAGCACGCTTTGAGGAGAGGCATCATTCCCACTTGTTTGCCCTCCTAGGGAATTGTCCATTCCTGGGTTCTGCTGGTCGTCCTCTAATCGTCTCACCAGGTTGGCCGGAGTTGTAGGCGTGGCCTGCTCGACCCCAGATGGGGACAACATCGTCTTTTTCCCATTTCCACCATTTTTGATCAGATTTCCCACCCCTAACGTATCCTCTTCTGCCATTCAAGATGTTAACGTGAAATAAATTTTTTTTGATAAAAATAAATATATCTCACTTCTTATTTTGCTCAAAACTTCCCCATACGACACCAATTGATGTGTGTGGGAAGCATACGAATGATAATATGTGATATATTATATAAGAATATAGTATAAAGCATAGAAATGATAGTAAATATAACGCAAGATGTACGTGGTTGGCCAAAACATGACCTATGTCCATGGGGTAAAAGAGTCGATCCTTTCATTAGTGATGGAAGTTGATATATATACAAGTTTGTGATGGGGTAGGTAAAAAAGGTAAGTCAACTATCCCTAAATGTACGTTGGAAAGTAGAATAAAATATGATCCTTCCATCTTGAGCTATATCTTCTATGGTATAATTAGTGAATCTGCCGACACGATCTCCGCAGGTCCGTATATGGTGAGTATATCACTTAATTGATTCTTGTCAGATCTTGCTCCAGGCTTGCCTTATATAGAATGCTCTACCTGTGCAGGACAGGGCTGACCGAACCTCCGGCTGGACAGACCTGAATGTAAGGCCTTCTAGAAAAATCTGAGCCCGTGATGTCATTGGGCTTGGGGCCCATAAAGTGTTGGACTATTAGCTTGGCCCAAAGACCTATTTCAACCCACATCACTAAGGTTTAAGATGTAGACTTGTATGTTTATTTGATTTATTGATAATTGATGGTTTTGTTCTTGCCTTGTTTATCAATTAATGTGTTGGGGAACATGTATATAAAAACGCAGCGGAAGAATTAAACATCCCAAGTTGTGGTTCATCTCTGATTTTTCATATTCAAATTTAGAGGAAGAAAACTTACATGTTCTTCCTTATATGCATATTTCAGATTCTAACCCGAGTAGCAAATTTGTCACTACCTCTAAAGCTTAGCGCCGGTATCTAAAGCATAAATTCTCCTCCTTTCTTCACTGTAGTGGATGGCTAAGAGAAAGGATAAGGGGAGAGAGTTTTTGACTGACTTCTTTCTTTTTCTCTGTAAATAGGAGGCTAGGGTTATTGACTCCATCTAAGTAGTATATAAATACACTACTTGAGAGTTACAAAACTTTTGGAAACCAAGGCATAGGGCGTCCAATATATTAGATGTGTGCTAGCGTTCGGGCTAGTGCACTACTTGGTTTTGATTTTAATTTAATTCAATTCTAATTAATTAAATAAATGAATTAATTAAAATATAATTAATTTCTCCAAGAAATTAATTTTAATAATTAATCATATCATCAAATGACAAATTAATTAATAATAATCGATATCAAAAACCGAAAAACTCTTTTGTCAAAAACCATTTTTCCATTTAGAATTCTTTGAAGCGTGACACGACAAAATCCTAGCAAGAGAACTAGGTCGCGTAAGTAGTAAAGTGGATTTCTAAGTCCGGGGTTATCGTATCCGCAGGGACAACTATAATCTAAGTACCAAGACTACTATATTACTCAATTCTAAGTTAAATCGGTCGATAGAAAGGTTGATTAACTAATTAATAAATACTAGAAAATAAACTAAGGCAACGTCACACCAAATAAAGGGAGGAAACAATAGAGAGAAGCGATCAAGGCACATGGTTCAACCAATTATGCATTTCGATTGTGATTTAGGTTCTATTGGATTATTAGATTGATTTAGCTAAGGCGAAATTCCCTAACGTACGTACCACCCAATCTCTTGGCATAACAACCCTATCCTTGGTAACGATTTCCTATATATCTCTATATGAAAACCCGATTAACGAGGATGCATTTAAGGTCTAGGAATTCCCCACGTGAATGGAAAGCCACCTAAAGAAACCGAGTCTATCTCTAGTCGGTTTAACTATAGGGTATTCAATGTTTATATCTTCCCTAGGTTATTATCTCTCGATCTCTAACCTAGGCATTTTATCAAACACTTGGTGATCAAGCAAATGTAGCATTGAGATCAAATATTGAATACATAGCTAAAACCAAAATTAATCCAATAAACACCAACAAATCAACAATCAAAATAACATAAATGGCCTATCCATGGCCTCAATCAAACAAGTTTAGCTCATATTCATGTCAAAAGTGCAAATATAAATCATACAAGTCATAGGAGATTTAAACAAATTCAAGAAACAAATATGTAAAAACTCCCTAATTCTTGTAGAGATGTGGATTCCTTGTTGAATTCTCCATGTTTTGACCTTCAATCTTCTCTTCTAAGCTCCCTCTCTCTCTATTTTCGTGTGGTTGCTGATATCCAAGGTGAGTTAGGGTAAAAAATGGCTAAAAGAGGTATTTATAGGCCAACACTGCCGCCTTGAACGCCGCGGCGTTCGTTTGTTGAACGCCGCGGCGTTGGCTACTGCTTGTGAACGCCGCGGCGTTCGCTTGTTTGAACGCCGCGGCGTTGGCTACTGCTTGTGAACGCCGCGGCGTTCGCGTGTTGAACGCCGCGGCGTTGCCATGAAAAATTCCAAAAATTGTTTCATTTTGCCTTCGGTTCTTGCTCTTTCCTCCGGCTGTTAACCCAATCTGAAAAGTCAAAGCAAACCGGGTTCAAAGCATCATATGTGATCAAATTATTAAAGAAACAATCAAAATTAAGTTGATAAAAGGGGTAAAACTTGTGTAAAAATAACATATATCAACTACCCCCAAACTTAGCTTTGATCGTCCTCGATCAAATAGAATCAAGCGCACACATGAAGATTGAAAAGCTAATTTGCCAAATCATACACACCACAACAAGCATTATACCTTCTGAGAAGTTTTGGAATAGTCACCCAAAACTTTGAACATTCAACAATTCAAAAACCACACAAAATCTTAGTTTCCATCCCTAAATCATGAACTCCCACATCCATATTCATGTCAAGAGCACAACTTTAGAAAAGATTATGCAAATCAACTGGAAAGTAAAGACATTGAAACAATTCAATATTCGTTAACTCATCGGTGTGTATAAAGTGCAAAAGTCACAATCAAAAGGTCTTTCCGGCTTGTAATGTAAGGCTAGGTGATGGCTAGGACCGGAAGATATGGATAAAGTGACTAAGTCAAGAGAGCCTATGACTTCAAAATCATCGAGCTAAATTCTCATATAAACCATATAAACTTTCACAACTTATCACTTATCCCTTTTTCATTCTATTTTGCCTTTCAACTTACAACCCCCAAACTTGTTTCTTTTCATATTGGGTTGTACACAAAATTCCAAGCCAAATGATCCAATTGAGTGCCAAGATTCAAGCCTAGTCGAGAGCACAATTTTTTTTATTTTATATATATCTCTCTCTCGACTATTTAGCCCATTGCTCAAGTTTTCATTTCATCCCCTTTTTTTACATAATACTTCAAACCTCAAAAATCTCAACATAGCCAAAACATCACTATCTAACTCATATTCATTCAAATCAAAACAAGGTGACTACCCATATTCAAGTCAAATGATATGAAGTTCTAAACTCTCTTGATTGGGTGCAAGACATTGTTTTTCTTTTAGGCTAGAAGGTGGTTGTCATGGCTTATGAAAGAAAGACGAATGGTGGTTTCTAGTGTGCATAGCACACTCCATTCTTATCAATACGGCTCAAGTCAAGGTCTAGAGATTATGCAATATAGAGAAGGCCAAAATGTAAGGCTAACAAAAATGAAAGATGGCCTAAATCATTTTGTGACTTCACAACATTAATGCACACTTCATAGTCAAAAAAAAAAATTTGAAAGTTCAACGTTTTAAAACCGCAATAATTCGCATAAGCATGACTAAAAAGGGCTTTCAAGTCACAATATATGACATGTTGACCACAGACAAGGAACTTTGACTTCGACAGAGTAGAGATATTCGAATGCATTCTGTTCTTACGCAAGGGTACACTCAACAAAAGAAACACGAGCAACATGCAAAAATGTACGCCCACCCCCAAACTGAAATGAAACAGTGTCCTCAATGTTGCAAAACGTAAGTATAGGAGAGGGAAAAGCGATACATCCCTGAAATTTAGAGAACGGAGGGAGAACGGTGGCGTCTCAGATCCCGGAGTGAAATCATTATTAAAACCTGCCGGAAGGAAAACTCAAGTGACCCACATCAACGCATGAAAGTGAACAAAAGAGCATGAAAGAGAAGCAAAAACACGAAAACGCAAACAAAACCAAAGGAAATAGTACAAGCATCGAATACGAAAGAGTTACAGCCAATCATAACATAGTAAAGTAGATAATTAAAAAGTGAAAAGCTCTCAAACTACGGCAACATCCGACTACTCATCCGACGCCGTCTCGTCCTCGTCAGTCTCATCATCCTCATCGTCCTCACCCTCCTCGTCATTGTCAGGGACGGCAGCGGGCTCTGGAGGCTGGGGGTGAGGGTGTAGTGGAGCAAGCGGATCAAACTGGGGAAACTCGGGCCAAACGCCGGGCCAAGGGCCAAATGCATTAGCCCGAATAGCACTCTCCATAAACTGCCATCGGCGGTGTGCGTCCCATCGCGCAGCAAGAATATTCTGATCAATACGTGTCATCTTGTGATCCAACTCAACTGCCCACTGCGGGACATCAGACGCTACACCGGAAGAAGATGAAACACGCGGTGGGGCTTTGCGACGTGGCGGAGCAGGCAGAGCGGGGGCGGTGGTGGATGATGTGGCGGTGGGTCGGCAGGCCCGGTGACCAGAACGAGCAGCTATAGTCTCGGCTTGGCAAATCTGTGTGTATGAAATAATCCGGCGCGGCACCTCAACATGCTCCATCGGCGAGTACTGGACGCCGGCGTTCTTGCACAGTGCGGTGATGAGGGAGGGGAAACAAAGATTCTTCTTGGCACCAGAACACTCAATGATGGACTGAATCAATTGTTGCTTAATCAGTTTGCCCACGTTGATGTTGAGACCATGATGAATAGCATAGACAACCTCGACTCGCTCGCGAGTAGCTGTGCTCAAAGATAATGTCGGGATGAGGCGAGCGCAAACAAAGTAATACCATGTGCGGGCCGTGGTGTTGAGGTTACATGCCTTGATTGAGATAGGACGGGAGTCCTTGAAACCTGTCCAAATAGACTCTGGATAACAAAGGGCAGAGTGGATTGCAGCATAATCAATGTCCTGTAAAAACGTCTCAAACTGATCTGGGCGAGGGATGGGGATGTGAAGTACTTCATTGATTTTGGTGGAAGAAATGGTAACATTGCGCCCCCTGACCTGAACAGAGACTAAACGGTGTACGTTTTCGGGCTTGCCGGTGGCATTGGCATAAAATTCTTTGACTAAAGGAATAATAGCCTCCCCGGGCTGCGTAGCAAACTCAAACCAACCTCGATTCCTAATATTCGTCCTGAATGGTTCAATCGAACAATCCAACGCTCGCTCATCCACCACATTCTTCTTTGTCAATTTTTCGGAAAAACAAACAGAGGCGGCGAGGCTAACAAATTTATCACAATCATACAGCGGGTCATCCGCTGGAGTAGAAGTATTCACTTTAGCCTTGCCTTTGTTTCCCTTAGAAAGTCGCGGGCTCATTTTCAACCCCCTAACACTAGGCAACACGTATCCAAGATAGAACGCTCTAGTCACCCACACGACTGATTTCAAACTCGGTATCCCCAAACTTCTTCAACAAATCACTCCCACAACCAAATTTTTCTCAACTCCACAAGCACAACAAGCTCACGAATGGAAAATGTAAAACGAGCAAGAAAAGAAAACCCACAAAATTCAATCAACCCGAATGATGCTCGCAACTACCAACCAAATGCACGATATCATCAACAATTCAATACTTAAAATTAATTTGCACCCCAAAATTTACCACACAGAATATATGTACCTTAATCCAAAATGGGTAGACAATTATCACAAAGTGATGTAGGAAGCTATTACTTTACCCAAAGAGATGAAAATGCAAGGTAAAGTCCGGTGGTGGCGGCACAATTCCGGCGGTGGCGGTGCAATTTCGGCGGCAGCGGTGGTGGAGTCGGGAATGTGGATTTTCGGCCGAAATTGTGATTTTTGATCGGTGGGAAGTGTAATAAATCGGTTGGGAAGTGTGGATTCAAGATGAATTGGAGAGAGATGGAGTGATGTGGGAGGAATTTGGATTTTTTGGAAGGGGGGGGGAAGAGTTAGGGTTTGGAAATAAAAAATAAAGTTGAAGGGAAATGGGGAAAGGGGAAAATCGGCTGGGCATATATGCATCGAACGCCGCGGCGTTCGATTTATAACGCCGCGGCGTTGGGGTGCAGTAGCGAACGCCGCGGCGTTGGGATGCAGTAGCGAACGCCGCGGCGTTATTTGTTTGGAACGCCGCGGCGTTGAGTCAACCCGTTTTTTTTTTTTTTTGAGGGAAAGGGCTGCTGGCGTCGAATTGTGCGAATGAATGGAAAACCTGCAAACACGATGAAAACACATCGTAAAAATATTAAACAGAAACAAAACGAAGAAAAGACAAAGTGAAATGAAAGGAAAATAAATAAAATAAAACAAAAAAGAACTTGGGTTGCCTCTCAAGAAGCGCTTGTTTATAGTCGTTAGCTTGACGTAGGTGCAATCAATGTGGTGGGTCAACGAGGGTAACGTGCACATGGTCCCTCATACAACCATTTCCTTCATAGTGTTTCAAACGGTGGCCATTAACAATGAAAGAACCCTTTGTTTCGTGTGAAATTTCAACCGCACCGGAGGGGTAAACTTTCATGACAGTGAAAGGTCCTGACCATTTAGAGCGTAGTTTACCGGGAAAAAGTCGGAGGCGGGAATTGAATAAAAGGACCTGTTCTCCCTCGGTAAACTCCCTCGGTGTGATGCGCTTGTCGTGCCAGCGTTTTGTTCGTTCCTTGTAGATTTTTGCGTTTTCATAGGCCTCCTGTCGGAACTCATCCAGCTCGTTCAATTGCAACAACCTGTGTTTGCCAACATCTTGCAAATCAAAATTAAGCAATTTAATTGCCCAAAATGCCCTATGCTCTAGCTCAACGGGTAGGTGGCAAGCTTTCCCAAAAACGAGTCGGTAAGGTGACATGCCAATAGGTGTCTTAAACGCAGTTCGATATGCCCACAGGGCATCATCTAACTTAAGAGACCAATCTTTTCGAGATGAATTTACCGTTTTCTCAAGGATGCGTTTAAGTTCCCGATTGGACACTTCAACTTGACCACTCGTTTGAGGGTGGTACGGTGTGGAAATCTTATGTGTGACACCATATTTTTGCAAAAGATTATCAAACTGTTTGTTGCAAAAATGAGTGCCACCATCACTTATAATGGCTCGAGGGGTACCGAATCGCGTGAAAATGTGTTTTTTCAAAAATTTAACTACCACCCTTGAATCATTCGTACGTAAAGCCTCCGCTTCGACCCATTTAGACACATAATCAACCGCTACTAGAATGTATTTATTGGAGCATGAGCTAGGGAATGGTCCCATAAAGTCAATGCCCCAAACATCAAAAAGTTCGCATTCTAATATGTTGTTTAACGGCATTTCATGTTTCCTCGAAATATTCCCTGTTCTTTGGCATTGATCACAAGAAGATACATACGCATGCACATCTTTAAATAGGGAGGGCCAGAAAAAACCTGATTGGAGAACTTTTGAGGCGGTCTTAGTAGGCCCAAAGTGGCCACCTACCTTGCCATCATGGCAATGGCTCATAATAGATGTCATTTCTTCTGCCGGGACACAACGCCTGATAATGCCATCTGCACAATTCTTAAACAAAAATGGCTCTTCCCAAAAATAATGCTTGACATCAGATAAAAATTTCTTCTTTTGATAAAAAGTGAGATTAGGGGGAAGTGCACCCATGACAACATAATTTGCAAAATCAGCATACCAGGGGAAAGCACCATGAATCACCGTATACAATTGTTCATCCGGAAACTCTTCCCCAATTGGTTTTTCAATGATTGAATCGGAGACAGGGGCTTCTATCCTAGACAAATGGTCAGCTACCACATTCTCAACTCCCTTTTTATCCCTAATTTCTAGATCAAATTCTTGGAGAAGAAGAATCCATCTAATAAGGCGAGGTTTGGCATCCTTCTTTGCAAGTAGATACTTAAGTGCAGAGTGATCAGTGTAAACAATGACTTTGTTCAAGACAAGGTATGAATGAAACTTATCAAATGCAAAAACTATAGCTAGCAATTCCTTTTCCGTCGTGGCATAATTTAACTGAGCATCATTTAAAGTTCGACTCGCATAATAAATGGTGTAGAATACCTTATCTTTCCTTTGTCCGAGTACAGCTCCAACTGCTGAATCACTAGCATCACACATAAGCTCAAATGGGAGGTTCCAATCTGGAGGTGCCATGATGGGCGCTGAAATTAATTTTTCCTTGAGCGTGTGAAAAGCCTGCAAACACTTATCATCAAAGTTAAACGGTGTATCTTTTACCAACAAATTAGATAATGGTTTAGCAATTTTCGAAAAGTTTAAAATGAAACGCCTGTAAAATCCTGCATGACCCAGAAAACTCCTGACGGCTTTCACCGAAGAGGGTGGGGGAAGCTTTTCAATGACCTCAATTTTAGCTTTATCCACTTCAATCCCCTTGTGAGAGATTTTGTGGCCAAGCACAATTCCTTCTTGAACCATAAAATGACACTTTTCCCAATTTAACACAAGATTAGTTTCTTCACATCGTTTTAGAACACGTGTTAAATGGTTAAGACATGTATCGAAAGAAGTTCCAAAAACTGAAAAATCATCCATAAAAATTTCTAGGGAATCCTCGACCATGTCATGAAAAATAGCCATCATACATCGTTGAAAGGTGGCAGGGGCATTACATAGGCCAAATGGCATCCGCCTATAAGCAAATGTGCCATAAGGACAAGTGAAAGTGGTTTTCTCTTGATCCTCAGGTGTGATGGCAATTTGATTATAGCCAGAGTAGCCATCTAGGAAGCAATAAAACTCATGCCCGGCTAACCTCTCAAGCATTTGATCAATGAAGGGAAGGGGAAAGTGGTCTTTCCGGGTGGCCTCATTTAATTTTCGATAATCAATGCATACTCGCCACCCGGTAACTGTTCGTGTGGGAATTAATTCATTGTTAGCATTGGTAATAACAGTCATACCTCCTTTCTTCGGGACCACTTGAGTTGGACTCACCCAATTGCTATCGGAGATAGGATAGATAATACCTGCATCGAGTAGCTTAATTACCTCCTTTTTAACAACTTCTTGCATCATTGGATTGAGTCGTCTTTGCGGTTGAATGGTGGGCTTATACTCATCCTCCATGAGGATCTTATGCATACATACCGTTGGGCAAATCCCTTTAATATCAGCTATTTTCCATCCAAAAGCCTTTTTATGGGCTTTCAACACCGTAAGCAGCTTCTCCTCCATAATGTCTGTCAAAGATGAAGAGATTATAACAGGTAAAAATTCTGAATCTTGTAAGTAAGCATATTTGAGATGAGAAGGAAGAGGTTTAAGCTCAAGAGGTGGCGGTTCTTCAATTGAGGGCTTTGGTAATGAAGTGATTGGTCTATCCAGAACTTCGAAACGAGGTCGAAAACTTCGTTTGTAAGGTGGATTTGCCTCGAGAAAAGCAACAGCGTCCCTCAAGTTATTGTTTTCCATTGTCTCATCCATGGGATTCACAAGACATGCCTCCACTTGATCTTCGTATTGATTTCCCTGAAAGTGTTCAGAAATTAAGGTATCAAATGCATCAATGTGGAAACAAGTAGAATCATTAGATGGTGTTCGCATAGCATGATACACATTTATTGTCACTTGCTCATCTCCCACTCTAAGAGTTAATTGACCATTGGCAATATCAATTAATGCTCGTCCGGTGGCGAGGAATGGTCGACCAAGAATGAGTGGTAGCTCGACATCCTCCTCCATATCTAGAACTACAAAGTCCACTGGGAATATGAATTTTTCGACTTTCACTAAAACATCTTCCACTATTCCTCGTGGGTACTTGATGGACCTATCAGCGAGTTGCAATGAAATAGTGGTAGGCTTGGGCTCGCCAAGTCCTAATTTCCTGAAAAGTGACAAAGGCAACAAATTAATACTGGCACCAGAATCACACAAAACTTTAGAAAAAGAAATAGAACCGATAGTGCAAGGAATTGTAAAGCTTCCGGGATCCTTAAGCTTTTGAGGTATCCGGTTTTGCAATATAGCCGAGCATTCTGCAGTAAGGGCTACAGTTTCATGTTCCTCCAACTTTCTCTTGTTAGAAAGGATATCCTTGAGATATTTAGCGTAACTCGGCATTTGCAACAAAGCATCTACAAGAGGAATGTTAATACGCAATTGTTTAAATATATCAAGAAACTTGGCAAATTGCTTATCTAACTTTCCTTTTTGTAATGCAAGTGGAAATGGAGGTCTTGGTTTGGGCACGGAGGGTTCGGTAGAGGAATGTCCCGAAACAGGGGATAAGGTCTCGGTGTTCTTTCCGGAGTTAGATGTTGCCTTAGTTTTATCCAAATGTTCTGGTGTATCATCCATTTTCTCTCCCAATTTTGAATCAACGAGGTTCTTTCCGCTACGAAGTGAAACTGCTTGAACTTGTTCCTTTGGATTTTTCTCGGTATCACTTGGTAACGTGCCTTGGGTTCGTCCAGAAAGCATGTTGGCAATTTGCCCAATTTGATTTTCTAAGTTTTTTAGTGCAATTTCTTGATTTTTTAAACTTGCTTCTTGTTTCTTGGACATCATTTCTTGATATTGAAACTTTTGTGTTGCCTCCATCATGAACTTTTGCCACCCATCTTCCATATTATTCTTTTTCTCGCTTTGTTGTGGTTGTTGGAGCCCCCCTTGCCTTTGAAATGGAGGTTGTTGGAAACCTCCTTGGTTTTGCTGAAAACCTGGTGGTTGTGGTTTCGCCATATTCGAATTTTGGCTCCATGAGAAATTTGGATGATTCCTCCATCCCGGATTAAAAGAGTTCGAGTAGGGATTATTCTGTTGACGACTTGCATTTCCCATGAAGTTAGCACTTTCAACCGAGTTAGATGTCCCACACACATCTCCTTGTAAGCACTCAAAGTTTGTGTGATCACCTCCACAATTTTCACAAGTGGATTTAACTTGATTTACCGTACCTTGCATGAGTCCGAAGGAATCCAATCTTTTGTTTAGGGCCTCCAATTGAACAGCTACTGTGGAGCTATTCCCAATTTCATACAATCCGGCGGGCTTCTTGGGCAACGTGATTCGTTCGGTTGGCCATTGATAGTTGTTCTCGGCCATGAGCTCAATTAATGCCCAAGCTTCCTCAGGTGACTTGTTCATGATAGTACCTCCCGCGGCGGCATCTAAATTCGTACGGAGATTCGGTCCCAAACCCAAATAGAAAGTTTGAACAAGTGTGGGCACGGCTAACCCATGGTGTGGGCATTTCCTCAAAAGTTCCTTAAAACGCTCCCATGCCTCATAAAGTGATTCCCCCTCATATTGACGAAAGCTGGTGATTTCATTTTTCATTGCTGCCGTCTTACCCGGTGGAAAATACTTAGACAAAAATTTATCCACCATTTGTTCCCAAGTACGGATAGAGGCGGTTGGCAAAGAGTTGAACCACTGTTTAGCCTTGTCTTTGAGAGAGAATGGAAATAACCGTAAGCGTATGGCGTCGTCGGTGACTCCATTGTTCTTGAAAGTATGGATAATCTCCGAGAATGTGGCTATATGAGCGTGAGGATCATCATGTTGTAAACCGGAGAATTGAACCTGGTTTCCTATCATTTGGATATACCCCGGCAGGATTTGAAAAGTGTTAGCCTCTACCGGTGGTAAAACGATTGGCCCTGCGGCTCCTTGGATGTTTGGCATCATATAATCCCTCAAAGGGCGTTGCGGAGGCGCCTCTGGTTGGTTTTGATGAACACGAAGATTTGCAAGCTCCCGACGAACCGCTTCTTCTAAGATAGCGGGATCTATGTGAATAGGAGGAGGATTCAGATTTGGATCCATTGTAGCTTGATAACGTTGAGCCTCTCTTTGTAGTCTTACCCCTCGAGTAAACGTTCGTTCAATTTCAGGGTCCAACTCCGCTAGTCCCACTCGACTAGTACGGGTCATGCACTAACCGAGATCAAACCTTGCACAAAGAAAGACACACAAATTAAAAATAAAAGAAATGATCTAAGCTCAGAAAGAATAAGGGAATCTCAATATTAGATAAAAATAGTTGTCCCCGGCAACGGCGCCAAAAACTTGACACGACAAAATCCTAGCAAGAGAACTAGGTCGCGTAAGTAGTAAAGTGGATTTCTAAGTCCGGGGTTATCGTATCCGCAGGGACAACTATAATCTAAGTACCAAGACTACTATATTACTCAATTCTAAGTTAAATCGGTCGATAGAAAGGTTGATTAACTAATTAATAAATACTAGAAAATAAACTAAGGCAACGTCACACCAAATAAAGGGAGGAAACAATAGAGAGAAACGATCAAGGCACATGGTTCAACCAATTATGCATTTCGATTGTGATTTAGGTTCTATTGGATTATTAGATTGATTTAGCTAAGGCGAAATTCCCTAACGTACGTACCACCCAATCTCTTGGCATAACAACCCTATCCTTGGTAACGATTTCCTATATATCTCTATATGAAAACCCGATTAACGAGGATGCATTTAAGGTCTAGGAATTCCCCACGTGAATGGAAAGCCACCTAAAGAAACCGAGTCTATCTCTAGTCGGTTTAACTATAGGGTATTCAATGTTTATATCTTCCCTAGGTTATTATCTCTCGATCTCTAACCTAGGCATTTTATCAAACACTTGGTGATCAAGCAAATGTAGCATTGAGATCAAATATTGAATACATAGCTAAAACCAAAATTAATCCAATAAACACCAACAAATCAACAATCAAAATAACATAAATGGCCTATCCATGGCCTCAATCAAACAAGTTTAGCTCATATTCATGTCAAAAGTGCAAATATAAATCATACAAGTCATAGGAGATTTAAACAAATTCAAGAAACAAATATGTAAAAACTCCCTAATTCTTGTAGAGATGTGGATTCCTTGTTGAATTCTCCATGTTTTGACCTTCAATCTTCTCTTCTAAGCTCCCTCTCTCTCTATTTTCGTGTGGTTGCTGATATCCAAGGTGAGTTAGGGTAAAAAATGGCTAAAAGAGGTATTTATAGGCCAACACTGCCGCCTCGAACGCCGCGGCGTTCGTTTGTTGAACGCCGCGGCGTTGGCTACTGCTTGTGAACGCCGCGGCGTTGGCTTGTTTGAACGCCGCGGCGTTGGCTACTGCTTGTGAACGCCGCGGCGTTCGCGTGTTGAACGCCGCGGCGTTGCCATGAAAAATTCCAAAAATTGTTTCATTTTGCCTTCGGTTCTTGCTCTTTCCTCCGGCTGTTAACCCAATCTGAAAAGTCAAAGCAAACCGGGTTCAAAGCATCATATGTGATCAAATTATTAAAGAAACAATCAAAATTAATTTGATAAAAGGGGTAAAACTTGTGTAAAAATAACATATATCAAAGCGCAACTCTTTAAGTTCGTCTCAAAAGGCAATTAGGAGAAAATCAAAAGGATGTGAGTAATACTTAGTCAGTCTTGTGGCTCACATCGTAACCCAATTGTGAACGAATGATGAGGATCATTCCAAACCTTTCCTATTGCGAATACCGTACGAGTATAAACCTTTTATTCTTATATCTCAGTCAAGTGAGTGTCATGGTTTAGTCAAACTCACAGTACTTGACTATATGCTTAAGTACATACTGAGTCGAGGTCAATAAGATTACTCTTGTGTCTAATACTAGTAATCTCTATTGCTTTAGCCAAAGACTTTCGACCTCACTCATTCATGACGGCATAGGATAATTGCTCATTCATATATGAGAGAATAAATTCCAATCTTGCAAATCAGTTAAGACTGCTACTTGTCTATCAAGTTGCACTTCGAGGTTAACTCCACCAGTGGGTGAATTGAGTCTAACTACTCTAGTGACGAACTTGATATCACAAGTATATCTTCAACGTGATTTCTCAGGTCTAAGGTTCACGCGTACCTATCACAATTTATCAGTTCTATCATTGATTGTCATTGAGTGAAACCCCATGTGACAGAATCAATGAGAGTCGTGTTCGAACAAATCAGTCAAACTGACATGTCTATGGTATAAGCTCCCACTACCATTTAGTGTTTGACTAGCATTTCCACGTCAAAGCTTATGTCATACAAGTCTTATCTGTTCCTGATGTCCAGTCAGGACTTTCTTTGACCTGCGAACCTATTTAGACAATGAGTATTGAATCCTTCTAGTGCTATTCTTCTTAACCCGTAGGGAGTACAAGGTCCGCCTCAATGTTATGGACTTTCAGTTGTTTATTTTTCTTACAAATGCTAATAAGAAAACAACTTAAAACGCCTTTATATAAATAATCTTTAATTACAATGAATATGCCCTATACTTTCTATCCTCTATGGCAGCTGAGGGTATAACACCAACAATCTCCCACTTTCACTCAGTGCCATTCGCTATGGTATCTTATACCCATCTTTTCCAGATGTCGATCTAGTCAGTGGGTCGGCTACGTTGTCGGCTGAGGCTATTTTCTACACTGCTATTTCTTTTCTACCAACGATCTCTTTAATAATGTGATATATTCTCTCTATGTGTTTGGACTTGTTATGAGACCTTGGTTCCTTCGCCTGTGCTATTGCTCCATTATTGTCACAATAAAGTGGCAATGGGAGTTTTATGCTAGGGACCACTTAAAGTTCTCCAAGAAACTTCCTAAGCCAAACAGCCTCTAGAGGTAGCCACATATTTAGCCTCAGTGGTAGAATCAGCGGTTGTACTTTGCTTAGAACTTTTCCAAGACATTGCCCCACCATTGAGGGGGAAAATGAACCCTGAGGTGGAGTTTTTATCATCGACGTCGAATTGAAAATTTGAGTCGGTGTATCCATCCACTCTTAGGTCACCACCTCTTAGATGAGAATCATAGCCTTTGTTCTTTTAAGATACTTCAGGATATTCTTCATAGCTATCTAGTGTTCCTTGCCTGGGTTTGCCTAAAATCGACTAACAATGCTAACTGCATAAGCTATGTCGGGTCTTGTACACAACATGGCGTACATTAAACTACCCACTTCTCATGCATAGGGTACAATGCTCATTTATTTTCTATCTTCCTCACTTTGAGGACACATAGTTTTTGAGAGATTTATCCCATGCCACATTGGCAGGAACCCTTTCTTAGAATCCTCCATCCTAAACCTCTTTAGGACCTTATCTAAGTAAAGGGCTTGAGAAAGTCATATCATTCTGTTTGTTCGATCCCTATAGATCCGAATTCCCAGAATATAAGTGGCTTCTCCCAAGTCTTTCATGGAGAATGTACTTGGTAGCCATTTCTTTACAATGGTGAGCATTCCTACATCATTTCCTATAAGCAATATGTCATCCATATATAATACAAGGAATGATATCTTGCTCTCACTAGCCTTCTTGTATACACATAGTTCATCTTCATTTTTGACAATGTCAAATCCTTTGACTGCTTCATTAAAACGCAGATTCTAGCTACGAGATGCTTGCTTGAGTCCACAAATAGATCTTTCAAGTGTGCACCCCTTATGAATATCATTCTTGGATACAAAACCTTTTAGCTGCTCCATATAGATATCCTCTTATAGGAATGCATTTAGGAACACCGTTCTGACATCCATTTGCCATATTTCATAATCGAGGTGGGCCGCTATCGCTAATAGAATTCTTATTGATTTGATCATGGCTACTGATGAAAAGGTTTCCTGATAGTCAATTCCTTCCTTTTGACTATACCATTTTGCCACTAGCCTGGCTTTCTAGGTATCAACCTTTCCATCGACACCAATCTTTCTCTTATAGATCCATTTGCACCCAATTGGTACAATACCATTGGGTTGATCCATAAGTGTCCAGACTTTATTCGAATGCATCAAATCTATCTCTGCTTGCATAGCTTCGCGCCATCTTGCAATGTCCATATCCACCATTGCTTAATCATAAGTAGAGGGAGGCCTCCCTCTACGACAGTGTGGAGACCTAGTTCCTTCTGAAGTAGATAGCCATATCTCTTAGGGGCTTGAGGTACTATACCAAATCTTCACGGTTGTAGTTGTGTTGCAATTTGTTCGGTTCTTATGAACTTCATGTGTAGATGTACCCAAAGGAGTCTCGATGTGTTCTTCAACAACTATCTTTCTACCTGGTCCACCTTCTCTAATGAACTCATCTTCGAGAAAGTAGGCTTGTAAGGCTACAATGATCCTTTGATCATCGTGCAAGTAGAAGAAGTACCCCATTAAATCCTCAGGGTATCCAACAAAACGTCTCTTCAGGGATCTTACCTCTAGTTTTTTCACTTTTGTCTTTTTAACATATGCTAAACATCCCCAAATCTTTATATGATTGAGACTTGATTTTCTATTTCTCCATATCTCATATGGAATCTTAGAAATGAACTTGAAGGGACATCTATTTAAAATGTGTACTGCTGCAAGGAGCGTGTGACCCCAAAGTAAAATGGGTAAGTCAGTGTAGCTGAGCATGGATCGAACCATGTCTAACATGATATGATTCCTTCATTCAGCTACTCTATTTAACTATGGTGTCACTGGTGGTGTGCGTTGCAGTACAATGCCATTTTCTATGAGGTATTCGTCAAACTCGACACTCATATATTTTCCTCCTTGGTCTGACCGGAGAACTTTTATATGTTGCCCGGTTTGCTTTTCCACTAAAGCTTTGAATTCTTTGAATTTTTCTATGGATTCAAACTTATACTTCATCAGATAAACAAGACCATACCTTGAACGGTCATCAGTGAATGCGATGAAGTAGTGAGACCTCCATAAGCCACTTCACTGGATGGCCCACAAATGTCGGTATGCACCAATCCTAAAATCTGTGTGGGTCTTTCAAAAGTCCCGGTGAAGGGAGATCTACCCATCTTTCCCATGAGACAAGATTCACAAGTAGGATAGGGATCCGATCCCAGTGGGCCTATAAGCCCATCTTTCTCCATTTTGTGAATCTTACATTCACCGGCATGAGCTAGTCTAAGATGCCATATTAATCTTTGGTTGGTATCTTGCCTACCATGTTTCCTAGTTATAGCATTAACAACACACTCATTCTAGACATTAATGTAATACAATCCATTTACTAAAGTAGTAGAGCCTACTATTTTATTGTCATAATAAATGTCGCAATGCTTATTAATAAAACGAAAAATATAATCATCGTTAACTAAAATAGGAATCGAAACAATGTTCTGTAGCCCCTTGGGCAAAACTAAAACATTATTCAAAAGTAACAAATGTCCAAAATTTAAAGTAACGAGGTAGATCTAATTCCAGTATCTGTGATGCTCTGTTGCAATGCTCTGCTCGCTACCTACTTTGATCTGCACCTCATCATGGTCCATCTTATTCCTTGCTTCAAGTCCTAATCCACACAACAAATGTGAGTACTAGCACCCAAATCAAGAATCCACGAAGTGAAAAATGGCCATAGAACAGTTAGTTTAAAAAACATAGAGGTCATACCTTGTACATCTCGGCCTCTATATGGAAAATTTCTCTAGCGGTGGCCTAGCTCACTACAGTGTAGGCATCTGTCCTTATGTTTCTGCCTTTTGCTCTTGCGGTCCTACAACCCTCTCCAAACAATCCATCCAAGTGAAGGATTACGTCTCTTGCATTATCCATTTTCTCATGAGATCTCTGTAGTTCAATGCACATCGATCCAAGGATATACACCCTTGCTCTATGGTTGTCACAACACCAGTCCCAGCAAGCTATGTGGACTTTCTCGTCCTCATATCTTTCAAGAATGGGTGAACGACCAACTTCTAATACATATTCAATGGATTCACTACGAAGAACCATTCTCAGTTCTGTGAGTCATTCTATGTAGTTAGGTCCAGTAAGAATGGTGTTCTCGAGTAGATTAGAAAGAGGTTTGATTGTCATTGTGAGAAAGAAATAAATTAATAACTGCAGAAAATAAACCAGATTGAATTAGATGCATGTAATTAAAACTTTCCAAGTTAAATGAAGGACTTAAATTTAAACTTGGCTCCCACTAGATTTTTCGAGATCCACACTCCCATTGTGGAAATCAAAAGTGTTCATTGTTCATTACTTTGTAGTGGAGATTGATTTCTTTAATTGATTCAGTGGATGGCAACCCTTTAATAATATTTAATCCACTAATTGATTAAAATGATTTCTAACATCAATCTAACTTATTAGATGTTTCAATCTTCTTTTCCCATAATTCACAATATCCTGTAACGATATATAGGTATTTGGACTATCTAAGTTTGTTCCCACTAACTCCATTTAATCTAACATTTGAATTTCACGTTGCAACCCTTTAATGATATTTGGGGTAAAATATGCTTCGATTAAGTAATCAAATGCATTTTATAAAATTTTAAATCATATTTAATTATATGACCCCTACTAACTGGGACAATACCACACATTAGATACAATTATAAATTCTATTAAGTCTAGTGGAGGGAGAGGACACCTAGTTCCCTTTACTAACTTAGTATCATTTAATTTTGGGAGAATTGTGATTTTTCAAAAAATTAATTTTGGTCTCTCTTTGCACATTTAACCAATTTGTAAAGCGGAGGAATATACATGATACATACAACTAATATAACATGCTTTAGCAATTTCAAAAATTTAATCAACACACACAACCATGGACTTTTTCTAGAGGATCTAAGCCAATGGATCATCATTAAAAAATAAAAGGCGAAAGGAAAAACTAATATAATCTTCATGGGTCTCCAAGTATCCATCGTCTTCAAAAGCCTATTCTATTACAAGATTTTTAAACAACCTATACATAAAATCTAGAAATAAAAGTGGTCTCAAAACGGCCCTTACAACCAATGAAAATAAAATACAAACCAAAAGCCTAAGTCCATGGAAGGTGTCACCGTTACATAATACATGCTCGCATTAAAGTAAAGCAAATAAGTTGATGATTATTAACTTTAATTAGCCCAACAAATTAATACCTTGTATAATTTTAATATTTCATAAATTCACAATTTTAATCAAAATCAAAAAGCATAACTAAATGACTTAGACATATTTAAATTTCAAATTTAACATGTCTACCTTTGATTAAAATAATTATTCCAACTAATTAAACATATAAAAAATTAAAATTCTCATGCAATGTCATAATCTAAAGCAAACCCATTTAGGAAGAAAATAAGATAATATTTAAATAAATAATAATCATAAGTTTCCAAGAAAAATAATTATTTAATTTAAATTTAAATATTTTTAGTTCAATAAATACTATATGGGCTCGATTTCATCAAACCCAAGTCACCATCCATTTGGCCCAATTAGATTTAATAAATTTAGCCCATAGTCAATTTATCAAAATCCTAATTTTTTAATAAAATTAGTTTCAGGCTTATTTAATTAAATTTGGGTCATCATCCTTTTGACCAACTCAGTTAATCAAAATAACCTAATACCCAAATATTAAAAGTTAGGCCCGTTCGTTTCAACCCATCCCATCTTTCAATGTCAGGCCTTCGGCCCAACCAGACGTGCAGACCCGTGAGCCCGGCGCACAGGGTGGCTAGACCACCAGGTGACCTGGCAACACGACATGTGGCCCCTAGGCGCCTGGTCGTGCGTGCTGCTGCGCGCAAGTCGTGCTCGCAGGCTGTGCGACAGGTGAGGGCCTTTGGCCCTCGTCCTCCCACAGCAGCACGCACACTAAGCGTGCGCCATGTCAGGGTTTTCAACCCCGTTTTTCCCCCTTTTCTCTGTTTTTCATGCAATTTTAAATTCATAAACATACCATGTAATATTAAATCTAAAAAAAACATAAAATTCATGCTTCAATCATAACATTCAATTTCTCATATTTTAACATGCTATAAAATACGAAAAATTAAAAAACATAAAGATCAAATTCAAAGTTGAATATGGATATCAGAGATTGACTCCGATACCACTGTAGGGGAACATGTGTATAAAAACGTAGCAGAAGAATAAAACATCCCCTTTCACTCCGGCGTATAGCCTGTCTTTGAATTCTGAATTGGTAATTATGTTGATCAACTTCCTCGCTTCACCAAGAAAAGCACAGCGCGCCTCTCCATTGCCCCTCTATACTCTATAGGCTATTAGTGCCAATCGCAAGCGCCTGATTTTGCGCATTAAGCTTAGGAATACGTTTATTTGCTAATATGATGGCCGGTCATAGTTCAGTAAAGATTTTAAGTGGGTCCGCTTGGACTATGCTATGTATGAATGATCTTTTCTATTTCATAGGGGATCCTGGTCCTTTATTTATAGTTCTTGCATTAACCGGTTCATCTCTGATTTTCCTTATTCAAACGGAAGAAAACTTACATGTTCTTCCTCATATGCGTATTTCAGATTCTGACCCGAGCAGCAAATTTGTCACTGCCTCTAAAACCTAGCACCGGAATCTAAATCAAAAATCCTCTTCCTTTCTTCACTGTAGTGGACTGCTAAGAAAGAGGATGAGGGGAGAGAGTTTTTGACTGAGTTCTTTCTTTTTCGCTGTAAAAAGGAGGCTAGGGTTTTTAACTCCTTCTAAGTAGTATATAGAAACACTACTTGAGAGTTACAAAACTATTGGAAACCAAGGCATAGGGCATCCATATTAGACGCCCATACTAGCCGTGTGCTAGCCTTCGGGCTAGTGTACCATTTGGTTCCAATTCTAATTTAATTCAATTCTATTTAATTTATAATTACTTAAATAAATTAATTAATTAAAATATAATTAATTTTTCCAAGAAATTAATTATTTTAATTAATCATATCATTAAGTGACAAATTAATTAATAATAATCGATATCAAATACCGAAAAACTCTTTTGTCAAAAATCTTTTTTCCCTTTGCAATTCCTTTAAGCAAGATTCTTTAGGTTCGTCTCAAAAGTCAATTGGGAGGAAACCAAAAGTATGTGAGTAACACTTAGCCAGTCTCGTGGCTCACATTATAACCCAATTGAGAACGAATGATGAGGATCATTCCAAACTTTTTCTATTGCGAATACCGTACGAGTATAAACCTTTTATTCTTATATCCCAGTAAAGTGAGGGTCATGGTTTAGTCAAACTCACAGTACTTGACTATATGCTTAAGCACATAGTGAGTCGAGGTCAATAAGATTACTCATGTGTCTAACACTAGTAATCTATATTGCTTTAGCTAAAGACTTTCGACCTCACTCATTCATGACGTCATAGATTAATTGCTCATTCACTTATGAGAGAATGAATTCCAATCTTGCAAATCAGTTAAGATTGCTACTCGTCTATCAAGTTGCACTTCAAGGTTGACTCCACCAATGTGTAAATTGAGTCTAACTACTCTAATGACGAACTTGATATCACAAGTATATCTTCAACATGATTTATCAGGTCTAAGGTTCACGCGTACCTATCACAATTTACCAGTTCTATCATTGACTGTTATTGAGTGAAACCTATGTGACAGAACCGATGCGAGTCATGTTCAAACAAGTCTGCCAAACTGACATGTCTATGGTATAAGCTCCCATTACCACTTAGTGTTTGACTAGCACTTCCACGTCAAAGCTTATGTCATACAAGTCTTATATGTTCCTGATGTCCAGTCAGGACTTTCTTTGACCTGCGAACTTATTTAGACAATGAGTACCAAATCCTTCTAGTGCTATTCTTCCTGACCCATAGGGAGTAGAAGTTCCGCCTCAATGTCATGGACTTTCAGTTGTTTATTTTATCTTACAAATGCTAATAAGAAAATAACTCAAAACGCCTTTATATAAATAATCTTTAATTACAATGAATATGCCCTATACTTTCTATCCTCTATGGCAGCTGAGGGCATAACACCAACATAATGAGTGTTTAATGCTTGTAATTGCTTGATTACCAATTACATAATTTAAGATGAATTAAGAAGTACCGAGAGGTGAATTAATTTATCGGTTCATATTTAATAGACATGTTTAAATTGCTTAATAGGGATATTAGTGATTTTGCATGATACTAGTAAACAATATTCATAGAACTTAATGGATTCATCTAGATTAATTTTTTTATCATGGGAGTGATGAGGATTAATTTAGATGGGTACTCATGGAGATCTCGGGAGAGTATTCATGTAATTAAGAAAATTGGGTCTTTAATTAAGCAAGAATGATAACGCATTGAAATTCAATAATCCGTAGAAATACCTTGATGAAATCTTAATCGCTAGGCTTTTTTGTTAATTGGTTTATCATTTTAACTATCTCTGTTTTAATTAATTTGATTATTCTGCTTTTATTAGTTTAAAAATCTCATCTTTTATAATCGATAGTCTAAATAATAGGATAAACTTTGTTTGCTACTTGATAACCTTCCCTATGGAGACGATCTTACTTTTCACTATGTTATTTGTTCGATTCTGTGTTGTTACAGACAGTTAACAAATTGGCACCACTGCCGGGGAAGGCAACAAATAGTCAATATCAATAACAAGTTGATTCTTATTAGTTTAGACTTTTTTTTTTAAGATTTTTATTTGTTTGAACTTTGATACTTGATATTCTTGTTTCAGAATGGTTGAGGAGCAGAGAACTCTCAAGGATTATGCTACGCCGACATTTCAGAATTTGTCTTCGAGCGTAGTTGTGCCTAAGGTTCAAGTAAACATTTTTAAGTTAAAGACAGCCCTAATATAGATGCTGCAAAATAGTGCCTACGAAGGGGATATTGAGATGGAAGATCCACATTCCCATATGGAGAATTTCCTAGAGATATGGAACACATTCAAGATTAATGGAGTCTCTGAAGATGCCATTTGGTTGCGACTCTTCCCGTTCTCACTTGCTAAAAGAGCCAAGCAGTGGATGAAAAACCAGCCTACAAACAAGTTCACCACTTGGGCTGATTTTTCGATTACATTTCTCACCAAGTACTTTCCACCAGCTAAGACAGCTCAGTTGAGGAATCCTATTACAGGATTCATGTAGGGAGATGGACAAACACTCTATCAAGCAGCTACTTAGAAAGTGCCCACATCACGATATTCCAAGCTGGATGCTTGTGCAAACTTTCTACAATGGTCTGTCACATAGTATCCGGATGAATATTGATGCAACTGCAGGAGAAAGTTTTATGGCAAAGAATCCAGATGATGCACCCGCTCTCATGGACGATATGTCTTCCAATACTTACCAATGGGCGAGTAACAGTTGGGTTATCAAGAAAGCACCGGGTATGCACAACATCGATGGTATCACAATGTTGAATGCTAAGTTAGATGCTCTGGTCAAGAATTTTGAGGGATTCAAGTGCAATATCAGTGTAGTTTCTTAGTCTGCCAAAACTTGTGATGTTTGTGGAGCACCTCACATGACTACAAATTGCCCGCTCATAGAGCAAGCGAATTATTTGTCAAATCAGAATAAGCAGAAAGGAAATCCACTCTCCAACACTTATAATTCAGGGTGGAAAAATCATCTGGTGGTCGCATACTAAAGGGTCTAGAGGGGGGGGGGGTTGAATAGACCCTGAAGTCTTTTTCGACTTCAAAAATTTTGTATCACTTTTAAGAGTTTGAACTCTTAGTAAGCGGAGCACTAGGTTAAGTGCTAAAGAATAGTTAACTTAGACTTAGTGATTTCAATAGTTACCAAAGTAGGTTAATGCTTGGATCGCTTAATCAGGGTTAGCACAGCGGAATTTATTTTAATGCTTAGCGTTCTTTTAGCCAAATAGTCGCTTAACCGTTTTAAAGCCTTTTTAATGATATAATGCGAAATGACACAAGATATGAAAGGTTTATTGGGTGATGTAATCCCAGCTACGTCCTTCTTCTCCTTTACACTTGGAGGAAATCCACTAAGATGATAATCGAGGGATCACACAGAGGCTTCTAAAAAATAGAGGATAAGGAAGATGATTTTGAGCTCCTTGATCACACAGACTTCAGCTCCAATGAAGATCTTATTCAACGGGCTTCTCTCACACAAAAATTCTGCTTGTAAGTCAACAACTTTCTCAGACAGATGAAAGAGGTTGAGGGTTTTCGTCACAGGTTTGTTTGATTTTGAGAAGTTCAAACAACTTGGGATATCTCAATAAGAGTGTAGGGTTCTTCTATGAAGATGTTTGAGATATCGGTGACTGTCTTAGAAATGTTTGAAAAGGCTTGAAGGATATGGAGTTTTGTTAGCTTTCTTGGAATGCTTTCAGCAGAGTTTTTTCGACCTAATTCTTTTGTGTATTCATATTTTTTAGGGTTTGCTGAGGGGAGGTATTTATAGGCATTTTCTTGGGATTTGTCCGTTGGACACATGCAAGCGCGTGCCTCTCACGTAGTGAATGAGTAGTACCTTTTTCTGACATTCCTGAAATCCTGTTGCGCTGATTGGATGTGGCAGGTTTAAACTCTGAAACTCTGACGGTCTTAGCTAATAGGATGGCTTGCTTTGTATGCAATTCGTCCTTATCACATTTAATGCTCTTATCAAGCATTTAATGCATTTGAATTTATTTCCCGTTGGAAATAAATGCCCGTTGAATGATTGCATTTAAGTCCTTAATGACTTCAGAATTAATTTCAAGTGAATCTGATCATTTGATCGCTTTGATGGCTTTGAGCGCTTGATTCATAACTCCTGAAACGTCTTTAGCGATTGACAGTCGCTTAAGAAAAAATCTTCATCTTCGCTTGGCTTCAGACGTTAATCTTCAACTTCATCTCTGACAGACTTACTTAGAATTCTATCAGCGACTTGGTATCCAATACTTAGTGTGAAATCTACAAAAATAAAAATTACAAGCCTCGTCTAAAAATTACAATTCGATAACTTTGTTAAATGCTTAAACATGTTCTAAGAAAGATAAACTTATATAATATTTGGGGTCTAACATAATGCCTATCTTGTCATCATCAAAACATCTAACATGAAATTTCCTAACAAATTCCCCTTTTTGATGATGTCAAGACCTTAACTCTTTTATAGTCCAAGAGCTAGACAAATAACAAAGATTATAAAGTTAGCGTTTAAACAATTAGAGAAGTTAGCTATAAGTTAGTACACTATAGCGAGAAACAAGATGTTTCAGCAAAACTTATTCATTTGGATAATTCATGTAAGTACAAATGAGTTACAGAAAGATAAAAAATAGAAACATTCACAAATATATAAAGCGCCTAAAGAAAATATAATGCAAATAAAGTTTAGCGGTTTCTCTTGGTTCTTGAAGGAGGTTTGCTAGTGTCCTTTTTACTAGCCTCCTTTTGCTCTTGCTTAAACATTGTCTGAGCAAACTTCCACAACCTATTATTGGCGTCCGTCAATCTCTTATGCGTCTCGTTGGCATATTGTACTCCCATACCTTTAGCTAATTCTTCAAAACTATGAAGATGTTTGTTCCAGATGGAGGGATCGGCTCCTAGCTCACACAGCAGATCTTCGAAAATTTTGTAAGTCCTAGTGACTGGAGCTTAATTCTTAGGAGTATACTTAGGAACAAAGATAGCAAACAGTGGAATTCCTAAATTTTCTAGAAATTCCACGGAGAAGTCTGTTTTAGGGAGACCTTTGTAGAAACGGGGCTTTCGTTTCTTAAGGACAGCCTACTGGATGGATGAAATGGTCTTCTACAGCTCTTTCCAGCGACTATCGTCAGAGCTTGGAGCGCTCTTGAACGGGCCTTTCCCTTTTTCCCCCTTCTTGACATCAACAAGGGTTTGCTTGATCTCGCTCATGTCTTTCCGCAATAACTTCACTTCTTCGATTAAAAGAGTAACTTGCGCAGCAATAGACTGACCAACAGAATCAGATTGATTATGTCGCTCTGTATCGGATGAAACATTCTGAGCGAGCGATTGGTTGAAAGCGGCAGACAAGCCATTAAAGGGCGCATTTAGTCAAGTACAGTATTAATACTTCTGACCGCTGAATTGGCTATGTCATGACTTTGAGTATCTGAGGCAAGTATGATGAGATGCTCATCATTCTGAACTATTTTTGAATAAGAACCTTTAATTTTTAGAAGAGAGTTCCTTACTGCCTTTCGGAAGCCCTTCGCTTCTTGATCGCTGTCAGAATCGGAGTCTGAATGAAGAGGAATTGACGAAGTCCATCAAGAAAGGCATCAACGTTTGAGCTAGCGCTTGATCCACTGGTCGAATAAGAGAAAGGATTTAGGCCACTCGGATGTTCTGTTCACAATTAAGACAGGATGAAGATTGTAGCCACGAAAATCAATAGAACTAAAATGATGGTTAAAGGTGATATCTATCGATTGAGCATTTTCAATAATCGTTCTTCTGTCTCTGTGAAAATCTGCATGCTCAAAAGTGAGTCGCATATGCGCTTCACTGGGGCTTGGGAGTGCGTCTCTTTTGCTGGTAGATGCATCCTCATTCAAGTCAAGGAGGATTCGTTGAATGAAATCTTGTCGCGGATGATAAACGTAGTGTCAACCCTGAATGTCTGTTGAAGCTGACTACGAATGTAGCACTCTTTACGTTGTCTGTAGTATGGTAGATCACTGATATTGCCAACAAAAGACTTGCGCTGCTCTAGCAGGAACACAACAAAACCTCGATGCCTGTATTCAATGCTGAAGTTAAAAAGAAAAGGATATCTGACCAATTCTTCAAGCGTGTAAAATTTCAGCACAAAATTTTCAATCCATCTAGCGGTATCTAGCATCCATCGCTTGCCTAGCTTAGCATCTTTGGCCTTGTCTTTTCTGGAAGCGAGATACTTCTCAAATCTCTCCAAATCGCTTTCATAGTCTTCTGCCCAGAATCTAACGAGATACTCGCGGGCTTCTTCTTCTACCCAAGAGTTAATGGGATTCGGACGATCAGCAACGACAGATCCTTTTTCCTTCCACAGTTTAAGGGGCCTTAGAGATAAAGCATTTGCGGAAGAGCGAAGCACCTTCGACTTTGACGAGTACCCAATTCTATTTAACATTTCCTCATCGGGGTCTCGGAGCCATCCAGCAATATTTGGATTTCTGAAAACTATCTTGTTCTGGCGAGGAGTATAAAATGCTTCGTCGGATCTGCCAAAATGATTGAAACGTGCAGCGTCATAGTCAGACAAGTTGATCGTTGGACGTCGAATATAATCTAAACGCAACATCAGACGCTTCTTGGTGTGCAGACCAAGATCAGCTAACTTCTCAAAGATGGCAAACTTTTGGAGGTCAGGAATACAAGGATCGTGGAGTGTATCTTGAAATAGCTTCTCCATATCGATCATCTGAGAAGAATGACGTTCTCTCGGCAAAATAAAATTCTTCATAAAAAACATAGCCTTTAGAAAAGAAGTCAATCACTCGGGGAGGAGGTCCAGTGGGCATGGGAACAATGGCAATCGCTTCAATTGGGATAGAAGAGGCCACTTCTATCGACAGTTTAGCATCAATAGTCACTTCCTGTGCTGGAGAAATTTTAGCGTCTGGAAGGACTTGCTCGAATTCTTTAGCGATATCCACAACTATTGCCATATCCACGTCCAACTCAATATTGACCTCGGGAGGGGGAGGTGCATCAGCTTCTGGCAGACTTTGAGCTGGTACATGCAAGCGTTTGAGAACAAAGAAAAATTTCTACTTAGTAGAAATTTGAGATGTAAAAGACAGGAACGCTTACCCTCAGGACTCTCTTTGACTATTTCAGTCGCTTAATCTTTTGAAACAGTTGGTTCCATTTCCTCAGGCACCAAAACTTCTTCATCATCATCTAGATTGAAGAAAGTAGTGAGGGGAGTAGCATGAATAGGAATTTTGAATCGATGCTTTACTACGAGCTGAAAATTTATCCTAGCGTTAGGGAAAATAACAAACAATGAAAGGATAATATACATTGTTTATCACAAGTTCTTACCCTGATAGCGAGTGTAAAAGAGTAGTACCTTCAGTCTCTGGAATGGGTTCAGGAGGAGGAGGAGCAGCACTCGATGGGTCTTCAAGCGCTGGCACAGCTGGAGCGCTTGTTGATTCCATTTGAGTAGGGAGCTATGTAACCTTACGAACAAGCGGCACTTTCTCTTCTTCTGCTTCTTTAATCTAGGGAATAAAAACAAACGCGGGAGGAAGAGAAGGGTGTTGGGTTTCGCGATAAATAACATAACGCATCGGAAGGATTTCAAAAAATATTTATTTTAAAATCCGAAGTTGAATTTAATGATGGCATATTCAAATTGAACAATAAATTAGCGAATAAAAACTTACTCTTTATTACGAATTTGATGAACTTTTCTTCCTCCAAAAACTCAAAACTTGAAGCTTCCAAATCTTCAATTCTTTATTTGAATCTTCAAATCTTGAACCTTGATCCGAACAACGAAATTACATCGTCTCTAAATAATCACGCGCGGATCAACAAACGAAAAATCCGACTTTTTTCTCTAAGAGGGCTGATAGGAGTCATTTTTACGTGTTTTTAAGCCCCTTTGCGTTTATGTTTTAGGTTCATTTATCACTTGATTTTGTCACTTGTGCGTTTAATTCGTGCATTAAGTGATTTCAGGCCTTAAGTGGATACAATTGAAGAAAGGGTGGAAAAATGATGTATAAAACAAGTTTACGCCAAGATGTTTCACACCTCCACGACCAAACAAGCAAGAAATAAGCTGGAGTTAGCCAAAATCATGTTTTAGTACCATTTCTGCACACCTGGGCGCCAAATCAGAAACAACCTCCACGTTGGAACGCCATTTTGATATTTTTAGAGACAGAATTGGATGAAGTGTCCTTCTACAAAGTTTTAGATCTATGTCTTATCTTTACATGGGTACTTGAATCATCCAATTCGGAGATATGTGGAGACGTTTATGAATAAAACACTATCCCTGCGCTGGAAAACACGAAAGTGGCAGCTCATGTTCTTGTTAGGTGGAAAACAAGAGAATGGTAGGTGCAAATTCTTGGTTGGTGGAAATTCTTGGTAGGTAGAAAACAAGAGAATGGTAGGTGCAAATTCTTGGTAGGTAGAAATTCTTGGTAGGAGGAAAGAAAGAGAAGGGTAGCTAAAATTCTTGGTAGGTGGATTTTTGGGTATTTAAAGGGGAGTGGGGAGCTCACTTGAGAGCATCAAAAAATCATCCTTTGAGAGTGTGAGGACGAAAATTCAGGGGTTTGGGGGAGAATTCTCTTGGTTTTGAGTCATCCTATCATCATACTTGAAGAGCTAAGAAGAGGAAAAGAGGGATTCAAGCTTCCAATCAAGAATCGATCATCAATCCAAAATGGGAGTTTCTTAGTTTGATATTCATCTTTATCTATGAGTAATTCTATGTTTTTATTGTTTTTCCAATTTCAATTATGAACTAATTTTCCCTTAACTAGGGCCATGTGAAGGCCAAAGTTATGAGTATATATATATGATATTATTCTTCGTATTAATTCTACAATTGCTTTGTGTTTTGATTTTGTGCGTAATTACTTGCATATGTTTGATCACCATATGTTTGTCATATTGCCTAACTTAATAGTTTGAAAGAATATAAGTTAGGGTTCAAAGAAATCATCACATCATCCGTAAAAAATAGGGAATTGCCCCTAGAGATAGGTAGAGATTCCCGGGTGCAGTTAGCCGAATTTATTCGGGAAAATTCTAGAACTTGAATGCATGATTATTGATTAAATTCTCGGATAGACATATTTAGAGAACTGTCAATTTATCATAGGATTATTACAGCCGAGACATCGGGTAGTAATTAATTAAGGAATTTTCACCAAAGCAATAGTAGTCTAATAATACGAAGAATAGTTCATATTTATATTAACAAGTAAATTTGGTTGAAGCATGTGCCTTAGTTGTTTTATCTCATAAGAATCTAAATCTATTTGCTAAGTCTCGTTTTCACATTTTTATTGTAAATTAATCACAATCTTTTAATTCAATTTTAATTGCTTTTAAATTCCTAGCTTTAAATAATCTTGTCTCTGTGGGATCGATAACTCGGACTTAAAGTCCACTTTATTACTACACACGACCAGTCCACTTGCTGTTTAATACACGTAAGGATTTTTCGTGTCAAGTTTTTGGCGCCGTTGCCGGGGACTTGATTTATTTTAGTTTCGGATTTTATTGCAATTTTTAGCTTTAATTTCTTTTGTCGTTTTATTATTTTCTATTATTCTCACTGTTATTTTCTATCTTTAAATTTCTGTTGGTTTGCTTCTTTGTTTCAAACAGGTTGATCTTTTGGTGAATGACTCGAACCTCAGGAGAGGCTTTAGAGGAATTTGACCCTGAGATCGAGCGTACACTTCGTGCAAACCAGAGAAATCGAGCTATGGCTGGCAACTTCCCTGATATGAATCTGCCCGAGAATAGAGAATGGTTGCAAAATCTGTTCCAAGCTATGCAACCGGCACTACCAGCACCACCTCCATCTGTTCGTGGTAATCAGCCAGCCCGTGTACACACTACGCCGGGACCTGTTGTGGTCCCCAATTTTGCCACGCCGAACTTCCACATTCCACCTCACATGTTTAGCATGGTTCAGGCTGAACAATTTTATGGTGATCCGAAAGAGTCACCTCATGACCATCTAGAGCACTTCGAAAATGTGTTATCTACCATGCAATTCCACCCAAGAGATCTTGATGCCATCCGCCTCCGATTATTCCATTTTTCGCTTAAGGATAAAGGGACTTTGTGGTATAAGTCGTTGCCCCCACAATCCATTGAAACGTGGGAAGAGTTAGTCGAAGAGTTTCTCAACAAGTTCTTCCCTCCATCAAGGATTAACGAGTTAAGAAGCGAGATCAAGGGTTTTAAGCAAAAACGGGATGAATCGTTAGCATCAACATGGGCAAGATACAAGAGTCTGCTTCGAAAGTGCCCCGATCACAACTATTCAAGAGACGAGCGAGTGCTACATTTCTTTAATGGAGTCCGGTCTCGGATTCGTCACAGACTTAATGCAGGAGCAGGCGGTGATCTTTTGGGTCTCGATAGCAGAACAGTGTGGGCTAAACTAGAGCAGATGGCACGGGATGATGAACTGTACCCTGAAGATGACGATGAGTTTCCTCTACAAACCCGAAGGGTTGCTGTTGCTCAAGAGGTAGAACAAAATGTTAATCTAGAGGCAGAGCCAACCATTAGTGATGTGAACTATGTCGGAAATTCAAACAAGCCTCAATTGAGCTTCCACATACCCGAGAATTTTCCGAAAAGGCCAAATCCCGCACAAAATTCACAACAAGGCATCTACCAAGCACCGAGGCCTCCGTTTTACAACAACCAAACTCAAAGGCCTGGAAATTTTAAGCCACAAGGTCAAGTTCCAAGACCTTCGACTGTCGAAGAAAGATTGGCGGCTCACATGCAAAAATCAGACGAATCATTCGCAGAGCTTCGATTGATGTTACAGGGTGTTATGACGGGAATGAAAGAGATGCAGCACCAATTTGCACAATTATCGGTTGATGCAGGTGGAAGAGCACCCGGGACACTGCCGAGTGATACAGAGAAAAACCCAAAAGAGCAATGCCATGCCATCGCTCTGAGAAGTGGCAAAGAATTGAAAAGTGCACCTCCCAAGCAGTCCAAGTCCGCACTTGAAGAGGACAATGTTCAAACTTTTGATAAACTTGAAAATTCAAATCTGTCTCCCAAGTACGTACTTGACCAGAACCAAGTAAGTACTTCACACAGCTCAAGTACGTACTTGGGGCAGGATCAAGTCCGTACTTCACAGGCAGACAGGGCGTCTTCTAAAACTTTGACTCCTTCTTTGCCTAATCCTATTGAAATACGTCTCCCTTTCCCCCTAGCACATAAAAAGAATAAGAAAGATATGGATAAGAGTTTTCTTAGGATTTTAGAAATTCTTCGAGAAGTTCGAATTAATATTCCTTTTATTGATGCGATTTTGCAGATGCCCAATTACATCAAGTTCTTCAAGGATATTCTATCCAATAAGCAGAAGTGGGAAGGCAATGGAACGGTGTGCTTGACTGAAGCATGCTCAGCAGTGGTGTTGAACAAGTTGCCACAGAAACTCAAGGATCCAGGGAGCCTCACAATTCCTTGCACTATTGGGCAACTCAAATTCGACCGAGTGCTATGTGATTCGGGCGCCAGCATAAATCTTCTTCCTTACTCGTTGTTCCAGAAATTGGGTTTGGGGAATCCAAAGCCAACCTCGATGAGCCTCCAACTTGCAGATCGATCAATCAAACACCCGAAGGGAATCATAGAGGATGTCATCGTGCAAGTTGACAAGTTTTACTTCCCGGTGGACTTCGTGGTTCTGGAGATGGAAGAAGATGTTGAAGTTCCTCTCATCCTAGGAAGACCCTTCCTAGCCACAGGTAAAGCTATGATCGACATAGCCAATGGTAAGTTAACTTTGAATGTGGGTGAGGAGAGAGTTACTTTTGACGTATACAAGGTTATGAAGCATGTTGGTGATGATGCGTCATGTTTAAGAATAGATGCTTTTGATCCTTTGATTATTGAGCACTTTCAGGAAAACATCTCTGATGATCCACTTGAGGTATGCATAATGAACTCCACGGATGTTGAGTCGGCCAGTGATAAACAACTGGAAGTTGTTCATAGCTTAGAGAGGCGTGCACAATACCCCACGAAGAAATTTGAGAAGTTGGATAGCCCACTGTCTAGCCACTCCAAACCATCTATTGAAGAGCCACCAACTCTTGACCTAAAAACTCTACCCTCTCATCTTAAATATGTTTATTTAAATGACGATGAAACCTTGCCACTCATCATTTCTTCTTCTCTTACAGATCAACAAGAAGCAAGGTTACTGGAGGTGTTGAGAGATCACAAAAAAGCCTTTGGATGGAAGATTGCTGATATCAAGGGGATTAGCCCAGCCATCTGCATGCATAAGATTTTAATGGAAAAAAGCTCAAGGCCCACTATACAACCACAAAGGAGGTCTAATCCTCAAATTCAAGAAGTGGTGAAGAAAGAGGTAATCAAGTTACTCGATGCCGGCATTATCTTCCCTATCTCTGATAGTCCATGGGTAAGTCCAACGCAGGTAGTGCCCAAGAAAGGAGGTACGACAGTAGTTCGTAATGACAATAATGAGTTAATTCAATCTAGAATTGTCACTGGTTTTAGGGTTTGCATAGACTATCGTAAATTGAATGAATATACCCGAAAAGACCACTTTCCCCTCCCCTTTATCGATCAAATGTTAGAAAGATTAGCCGGGCATGAATATTACTTTTTTTTTGGATGGGTACTCCGGCTATAACCAAATTGCTATTACACCCGAGGATCAAGAGAAAACTACTTTCACTTGTCCTTACGGCACTTTTGCTTATAGGCGTATGCCTTTTGGCTTATGTAATGCACCTGCTACTTTTCAAAGATGCATGATGGCTATATTTCATGACATGGTCGAGCAATTTCTTGAAATCTTCATGGATGATTTTTCTGTTTTTGGCTCTACATATGATAGATGTTTGCACAATCTAACCTTAGTTTTGCAGAGGTGTGAGGAGACTGATCTAGTCTTAAATTGGGAAAAGTGTCATTTCATGGTACAAGAAGGAATTGTTCTGGGTCATAAGATCTCCCACAAGGGGATTGAGGTGGATAGAGCGAAAATTGAAGTGATAGCTAATCTTCCACCACCCACCACGGTCAAAGCCGTGAGAAGCTTTTTGGGACATGCCGGGTTTTACAGGCGTTTTATTTCAAATTTTTCTAAAATTGCTAAACCCCTGTCTAACTTGACCATGAAAAATGCAGTGTTTGACTTTAATGATGCATGCATGCAGGCCTTCCTCACCCTGAAGGAGAAATTAATCTCATCACCTGTGATGTCCGCCCCAGATTGGAGCCTACCATTCGAGTTGATGTGCGATGCGAGCGACATTGCCGTTGGAGCTGTACTAGGTCAAAGGAAGGGTAAAATCTTTCATACTATTTACTATGCTAGTCGTACCTTAAATGAGGCCCAACTCAATTATGCTACGACTGAAAAAGAGCTTTTAGCTGTCATTTTTGCTTTTGACAAATTTCACTCCTATCTTGTGCTTAACAAAGTAATAGTATACACTGATCACTCGGCCTTGAAATACTTGCTTGCTAAAAAAGACGCAAAACCTAGACTACTCAGGTGGATCTTATTACTACAAGAGTTTGACTTAGAAATAAAAGATAAAAAAGGATCTGAAAATGTAGTAGCTGATCACCTATCTAGACTAGAATTAGTGGATAAGAAAATGGATGAGACCCCAATAGGAGATGAATTCCCCGATGAACAGCTTTTTACTCTTTCTTCTATTTCAATCCCCTGGTATGCTGATTATGCTAATTATATAGTTGCTGGAATTTTACCCCCTGATTTGACATTTCACCAAAGAAAGAAGTTTTTGAAAGATGTTAGGCACTATCTGTGGGAAGAGCCCTACTTGTTTAAAATTGGTGTCGAGGGAATTATCAGGCGTTGTGTACCCGAGGAAGAAATGACCTCCGTCTTGGCTCATTGCCATGACATGGTGATAGGTGGCCACTTTGGCCCATCCAAGACTGCTGCCAAGGTTCTGCAATCAGGTTTTTTCTGGCCTACTTTATTTAAAGATGCACACGCTTATGTTCAAAAATGTGATAGATGCCAAAGAGTAGGTAATATCTCTAGACGACATGAAATGCCTATGAATAATGTGCTTGAATGTGAATTATTTGATGTGTGGGGTATAGATTTTATGGGACCTTTCCCTAGTTCTTGTTCCAATAAGTATATTCTAGTCGCTGTTGATTATGTGTCTAAATGGGTCGAAGCTGAGGCTTTGCAAACTAATGATGCTAGGGTTGTTCTTAGATTTCTGAGAAAACATATTTTTGCACGATTTGGAACCCCGAGAGCAATTATAAGTGATGGAGGCACACATTTTCGTAACAAGCAATTTGAAAACTTGTTGAACAAATATGGTGTTAAGCATAAAATCTCGACCCCTTACCACCCTCAAACTAGTGGGCAAGTCGAAGTGTCTAATAGGGAAATTAAACGGATTTTAGAAAAAACGGTAAATAGCCATCGAACTGATTGGTCTCTGAAATTAGATGATGCATTGTGGGCTTACCGTACTGCTTTTAAAACCCCTATTGGCATGTCCCCATATCGTCTTGTATTTGGAAAAGCTTGTCATTTACCTGTCGAACTTGAACATCGTGCTTATTGGGCTATCAAATTCCTGAATTTCGATACAAGTGTTATAGGTAATAAGAGGTTGCTTCAACTGAATGAGCTCGAGGAGTGGAGACATGAAGCATACGAGAATGCAAAACTGTACAAAGAACGGACCAAGAAGTGGCACGACAAGCATATTCTACCCCGGGAATTTGAGGAAGGTGAGAAAGTTCTTATGTACAACTCTAGACTCAAGCTCTTCCCAGGCAAGCTCAAATCGCGTTGGTCGGGACCCTTTCGAGTCACCCGAGTGTATTCTTCCGGAGCTGTGGAGCTTATCACTGAGGATGGACAAGTATTTTTAACCAATGGACATAGGCTGAAACATTACTCGGGCACTGACTGGAGCGCAGACACATTATCTGTCAAGCTCCGAGAACCATCGACTTAAGTCGATCCTGAATAGTCGAGCTATTGACTATAAACAAGCGCTTCTTGGGAGGCAACCCAAGTTTGTAAGTTTTTTTTTTCTTTGTTTTTGTTTGTTTAGATTGTTTGTTTATGTTTATGTTCAAACATGCACTTTTGGCATGTAAGTTTTCGTATGCTTGATGGTTTGAAAAGTTGAAGTATTAGATATGATAAACATTTGGACCCCATGTTTAGAGATGCTTATTTTACTCGAGAGGAGAAGAAGCTTTGTAACGATGCATTGGAAGTTAAAGGATGTTTTTCAACATCCTTGGTTGTAAGTGTTCTTTTACCGTTACGTATACTTGTTGTAACAACATTGAGGACAATGTTGGATTTGAGTTTGGGGGTAGAAGAGTGCTTATTTTGAACATTGAAAATGCAATGCTAATTTTTAGCTTGAGTTTGGGGGAAAGTTTGTATGATATCATGTTTAAATATTTTTTTTTTGTTGAGAAAATCAAGTATAAATTGTTTTTTTTTTGTTATTTTTCCAATTGATGCATTAAAATTGATTAACTTGAAAAAAATGGCATGATTTCTTGAAATAATTTGAATTTAATGGAACATATATATCTTTGAAATTGCTCATGGAGACCCTAGACTAGGATTGATTTCTTAGATGATTCACATTGCACAATAAATCAAGGGTAGAGGAGTTGAGAGGATAACCATCTTGAGACACTTAAGGAGTTTTTCCCGGAAAAATTAACTTAGATTTTTCATAAGGTTATAAGTTGAGTAGTAATTTTTTTATGCTAAACAATGAATTAAAAAGGTTGAAGTTTGGTATGACCACAAGTGGTCAGGCTAATATGTACTGGAGGTGAAAAGTTTCATGCCTATATACTGTACTATTATGCTAATTTGAGCTAAGCTCAAGCCAAAAAGAAGCGAATTGTTTAAAAGATCTAGTTTTATTTCGTGGCCTTTGACACTCGAGTGATTAAATCCTTAGGAGTGTCTTTACACTTAATGCCCCAAAACTATCTAGTTTGGGAGTCATTGATCTAAAGCTTGTTACATGGGTGTCATAGAAAGCCTAATGGAATAAAACATTGCACATGATCTAGCCTTAATGAAGTTAATTGGAAAGTTTCATATGAATTGAAAGTTTGAATGGTTGAGATAATGAAATTTAAATGGCTATGAGATTTTCTATGATTCTTATGCTTTGTGTTTGATCAAAAGTTGATAGATATGGGATTAATGTCCAAAATTTGGTAAGGATGCCTTTCGACTATAATACCTTAGATTTATTTTCACTACACCCTATGGAGTCTTTTCGAGTATTGGTGTCACATGAGCAAAAGTAGTTGATATGTATATATATTTGTGAGCTATAAAAGGATGAGTTTGTGCCATTTATTCTTGTTAATTATGTTGAGATGTATTCATTTGGTTGGGATTGAAAGTTTGTTAGATTTTGTGGGTATATCTTCTGCAAACCCTCACGAGACTATAACTCGTCCTTTGAGGTAACTCAAAGGTTTAAAGGCTTGTTGCACATGCTAAGTGCAATCGTTTACTCCACGAAAGTGAGTTCGTTTGTGTTTTTTTTTCTCCTTTTGGTTGATGATGTTTTTCATGTCTAAAACTTTTATTTCTCGAGGTCGAGCAAATGATAAGTTTGGGGAGTTGATAGGAGTCATTTTTACGTGTTTTAAGCCCCTTTGCGTTTATGTTTTAGGTTCATTTATCACTTGATTTTGTCACTTGTGCGTTTAATTCGTGCATTAAGTGATTTCAGGCCTTAAGTGGATACAATTGAAGAAAGGGTGGAAAAATGATGTATAAAACAAGTTTACGCCAAGATGTTTCACACCTCCACGACCAAACAAGCAAGAAATAAGCTGGAGTTAGCCAAAATCATGTTTTAGTACCATTTCTGCACACCTGGGCGCCAAATCAGAAACAACCTCCACGTTGGAACGCCATTTTGATATTTTTAGAGACAGAATTGGATGAAGTGTCCTTCTACAAAGTTTTAGATCTATGTCTTATCTTTACATGGGTACTTGAATCATCCAATTCGGAGATATGTGGAGACGTTTATGAATAAAACACTATCCCTGCGCTGGAAAACACGAAAGTGGCAGCTCATGTTCTTGTTAGGTGGAAAACAAGAGAATGGTAGGTGCAAATTCTTGGTTGGTGGAAATTCTTGGTAGGTAGAAAACAAGAGAATGGTAGGTGCAAATTCTTGGTAGGTAGAAATTCTTGGTAGGAGGAAAGAAAGAGAAGGGTAGCTAAAATTCTTGGTAGGTGGATTTTTGGGTATTTAAAGGGGAGTGGGGAGCTCACTTGAGAGCATCAAAAAATCATCCTTTGAGAGTGTGAGGACGAAAATTCAGGGGTTTGGGGGAGAATTCTCTTGGTTTTGAGTCATCCTATCATCATACTTGAAGAGCTAAGAAGAGGAAAAGGAGGGATTCAAGCTTCCAATCAAGAATCGATCATCAATCCAAAATAGGGAGTTTCTTAGTTTGATATTCATCTTTATCTATGAGTAATTCTATGTTTTTATTGTTTTTCCAATTTCAATTATGAACTAATTTTCCCTTAACTAGGGCCATGTGAAGGCCAAAGTTATGAGTATATATATATGATATTATTCTTCGTATTAATTCTACAATTGCTTTGTGTTTTGATTTTGTGCGTAATTACTTGCATATGTTTGATCACCATATGTTTGTCATATTGCCTAACTTAATAGTTTGAAAGAATATAAGTTAGGGTTCAAAGAAATCATCACATCATCCGTAAAAAATAGGGAATTGCCCCTAGAGATAGGTAGAGATTCCCGGGTGCAGTTAGCCGAATTTATTCGGGAAAATTCTAGAACTTGAATGCATGATTATTGATTAAATTCTCGGATAGACATATTTAGAGAACTGTCAATTTATCATAGGATTATTACAGCCGAGACATCGGGTAGTAATTAATTAAGGAATTTTCACCAAAGCAATAGTAGTCTAATAATACGAAGAATAGTTCATATTTATATTAACAAGTAAATTTGGTTGAAGCATGTGCCTTAGTTGTTTTATCTCATAAGAATCTAAATCTATTTGCTAAGTCTCGTTTTCACATTTTTATTGTAAATTAATCACAATCTTTTAATTCAATTTTAATTGCTTTTAAATTCCTAGCTTTAAATAATCTTGTCTCTGTGGGATCGATAACTCGGACTTAAAGTCCACTTTATTACTACACACGACCAGTCCACTTGCTGTTTAATACACGTAAGGATTTTTCGTGTCAAGTTTTTGGCGCCGTTGCCGGGACTTGATTTATTTTAGTTTCGGATTTTATTGCAATTTTTAGCTTTAATTTCTTTTGTCGTTTATTATTTTCTATTATTCTCACTGTTATTTTCTATCTTTAAATTTCTGTTGGTTTGCTTCTTTGTTTCAAACAGGTTGATCTTTTGGTGAATGACTCGAACTCAGGAGAGGCTTTAGAGGAATTTGACCCTGAGATCGAGCGTACACTTCGTGCAAACCAGAGAAATCGAGCTATGGCTGGCAACTTCCCTGATATGAATCTGCCCGAGAATAGAGAATGGTTGCAAAATCTGTTCCAAGCTATGCAACCGGCACTACCAGCACCACCTCCATCTGTTCGTGGTAATCAGCCAGCCCGTGTACACACTACGCCGGGACCTGTTGTGGTCCCCAATTTTGCCACGCCGAACTTCCACATTCCACCTCACATGTTTAGCATGGTTCAGGCTGAACAATTTATGGTGATCCGAAAGAGTCACCTCATGACCATCTAGAGCACTTCGAAATGTGTTATCTACCATGCAATTCCACCCAAGAGATCTTGATGCCATCCGCCTCCGATTATTCCATTTTTCGCTTAAGGATAAAGGGACTTTGTGGTATAAGTCGTTGCCCCCACAATCCATTGAAACGTGGGAAGAGTTAGTCGAAGAGTTTCTCAACAAGTTCTTCCCTCCATCAAGGATTAACGAGTTAAGAAGCGAGATCAAGGGTTTTAAGCAAAAACGGGATGAATCGTTAGCATCAACATGGGCAAGATACAAGAGTCTGCTTCGAAAGTGCCCCGATCACAACTATTCAAGAGACGAGCGAGTGCTACATTTCTTTAATGGAGTCCGGTCTCGGATTCGTCACAGACTTAATGCAGGAGCAGGCGGTGATCTTTTGGGTCTCGATAGCAGAACAGTGTGGGCTAAACTAGAGCAGATGGCACGGGATGATGAACTGTACCCTGAAGATGACGATGAGTTTCCTCTACAAACCCGAAGGGTTGCTGTTGCTCAAGAGGTAGAACAAAATGTTAATCTAGAGGCAGAGCCAACCATTAGTGATGTGAACTATGTCGGAAATTCAAACAAGCCTCAATTGAGCTTCCACATACCCGAGAATTTTCCGAAAAGGCCAAATCCCGCACAAAATTCACAACAAGGCATCTACCAAGCACCGAGGCCTCCGTTTTACAACAACCAAACTCAAAGGCCTGGAAATTTTAAGCCACAAGGTCAAGTTCCAAGACCTTCGACTGTCGAAGAAAGATTGGCGGCTCACATGCAAAAATCAGACGAATCATTCGCAGAGCTTCGATTGATGTTACAGGGTGTTATGACGGGAATGAAAGAGATGCAGCACCAATTTGCACAATTATCGGTTGATGCAGGTGGAAGAGCACCCGGGACCTGCCGAGTGATACAGAGAAAAACCCAAAAGAGCAATGCCATGCCATCGCTCTGAGAAGTGGCAAAGAATTGAAAAGTGCACCTCCCAAGCAGTCCAAGTCCGCACTTGAAGAGGACAATGTTCAAACTTTTGATAAACTTGAAAATTCAAATCTGTCTCCCAAGTACGTACTTGACCAGAACCAAGTAAGTACTTCACACAGCTCAAGTACGTACTTGGGGCAGGATCAAGTCCGTACTTCACAGGCAGACAGGGCGTCTTCTAAACTTTGACTCCTTCTTTGCCTAATCCTATTGAAATACGTCTCCCTTCCCCCTAGCACATAAAAAGAATAAGAAAGATATGGATAAGAGTTTCTTAGGATTTTAGAAATTCTTCGAGAAGTTCGAATTAATATTCCTTTTATTGATGCGATTTTGCAGATGCCCAATTACATCAAGTTCTTCAAGGATATTCTATCCAATAAGCAGAAGTGGGAAGGCAATGGAACGGTGTGTGCTTGACTGAAGCATGCTCAGCAGTGGTGTTGAACAAGTTGCCACAGAAACTCAAGGATCCAGGGAGCCTCACAATTCCTTGCACTATTGGGCAACTCAAATTCGACCGAGTGCTATGTGATTCGGGCGCCAGCATAAATCTTCTTCCTTACTCGTTGTTCCAGAAATTGGGTTTGGGGAATCCAAAGCCAACCTCGATGAGCCTCCAACTTGCAGATCGATCAATCAAACACCCGAAGGGAATCATAGAGGATGTCATCGTGCAAGTTGACAAGTTTTACTTCCCGGTAGACTTCGTGGTTCTGGAGATGGAAAAAGATGTTGAAGTTCCTCTCATCCTAGGAAGACCCTTCATAGCCACAGGTAAAGCTATGATCGACATAGCCAATGGTAAGTTAACTTTGAATGTGGGTGAGGAGAGAGTTACTTTTGACGTATACAAGGTTATGAAGCATGTTGGTGATGATGCGTCATGTTTAAGAATAGATGCTTTTGATCCTTTGATTATTGAGCACTTTCAGGAAAACATCTCTGATGATCCACTTGAGGTATGCATAATGAACTCCACGGATGTTGAGTCGGCCAGTCATAAACAACTGGAAGTTGTTCATAGCTTAGAGAGGCGTGCACAATACCCCACGAAGAATTTGAGAAGTTGGATAGCCCACTGTCTAGCCACTCCAAACCATCTATTGAAGAGCCACCAACTCTTGACCTAAAAAAACTACCCTCTCATCTTAAATATGTTTATTTAAATGACGATGAAACCTTGCCACTCATCATTTCTTCTTCTCTTACAGATCAACAAGAAGCAAGGTTACTGGAGGTGTTGAGAGATCACAAAAAAGCCTTTGGATGGAAGATTGCTGATATCAAGGGGATTAGCCCAGCCATCTGCATGCATAAGATTTAATGGAAAAAAGCTCAAGGCCCACTATACAACCACAAAGGAGGTCTAATCCTCAAATTCAAGAAGTGGTGAAGAAAGAGGTAATCAAGTTACTCGATGCCGGCATTATCTTCCCTATCTCTGATAGTCCATGGGTAAGTCCAACGCAGGTAGTGCCCAAGAAAGGAGGTACGACAGTAGTTCGTAATGACAATAATGAGTTAATTCAATCTAGAATTGTCACTGGTTTTAGGGTTTGCATAGACTATCGTAAATTGAATGAATATACCCGAAAAGACCACTTTCCCCTCCCCTTTATCGATCAAATGTTAGAAAGATTAGCCGGGCATGAATATTATGTTTTTTGGATGGGTACTCGGCTATAACCAAATTGCTATTACACCGAGGATCAAGAGAGAAAAACTACTTTCACTTGTCCTTACGGCACTTTTGCTTATAGGCGTATGCCTTTTGGCTTATGTAATGCACCTGCTACTTTTCAAGATGCATGATGGCTATATTTCATGACATGGTCGAGCAATTTCTTGAAATCTTCATGGATGATTTTCGTTTTTGGCTCTACATATGATAGATGTTTGCACAATCTAACCTTAGTTTTGCAGAGGTGGAGGAGACTGATCTAGTCTTAAATTGGGAAAAGTGTCATTTCATGGTACAAGAAGGAATGTTCTGGGTCATAAGATCTCCCACAAGGGGATTGAGGTGGATAGAGCGAAAAATTGAAGTGATAGCTAATCTTCCACCACCCACCACGGTCAAAGCGTGAGAAGCTTTTGGGACATGCCGGGTTTTACAGGCGTTTATTTCAATTTTTTCTAAAATTGCTAAAAAACCTGTCTAACTTGACCATGAAAAATGCAAGTGTTTGACTTTAATGATGCATGCATGCAGGCCTTCCTCACCCTGAAGGAGAAAAATTAATCACACCTGTGATGTCCGCCCCATATTGGGCCTCATNNTCCTGGGTTTTGCCTAAATCGACTAACAATGCTAACTCTTCATAAGCTATGTCGGGTCTTGTTACACAACATGGCGTCCATTAAACTACCCACTCTCAATGCATAGGTACAATTCTCATTTATTTTCTAGCTTCCTCACTTGAGGAACACATATTTTTTTGAGAGATTGTATCCCCTGCACATTGGCAGTAACCCTTTCGTAGAATCCTCCATCAACCCTCTTAGGACCTTATCTAAGTAAAAGGGCTTGAGAAAGCCCTATCATTCTGTTTGTTCTATCCCTATAGATCAATTCCCAGAATATAAGTGCTTCTCTTCTCTCCAAGTCTTTCATGGAGAATGTACTTGGTAGCCATTTCTTTACAATGGTGAGCATTCCTACATCATTTCCTATAAGCAATATGTCATCCATATATAATACAAGGAATGATATCTTGCTCTCACTAGCCTTCTTGTATACACATAGTTCATCTTCATTTTTGACAATGTCAAATCTTTGACTGCTTCATTAAAACGCAGATTCTAGCTACGAGATGCTTGCTTGAGTCCACAAATAGATCTTTCAAGTGTGCACCCCTTATGAATATCATTCTTGGATACAAAACCTTTTAGCTGCTCCATATAGATATCCTCTTATAGGAATGCATTTAGGAACACCGTTCTGACATCCATTTGCCATATTTCATAATCGAGGTGGGCCGCTATCGCTAATAGAATTCTTATTGATTTGATCATGGCTACTGATGAAAAGGTTTCCTGATAGTCAATTCCTTCCTTTTGACTATACCATTTTGCCACTAGCCTGGCTTTCTAGGTATCAACTTTCCATCGACACCAATCTTTCTCTTATAGATCCATTTGCACCCAATTGGTACAATACCATTGGGTTGATCCATAAGTGTCCAGACTTTATTCGAATGCATCAAATCTATCTCTGCTTGCATAGCTTCGCGCCATGCTTGAATGTCCATATCCACCATTGCTTAATCATAAGTAGAGGGAGGCCTCCCTCTACGACAGTGTGGAGACCTAGTCCTTCTGAAGTAGATAGCCATATCTCTTAGGGGCTTGAGGTACTATACCAAATCTTCACGGTTGTAGTTGTGTTGCAATTTGTTCGGTTATGAACTTCATGTGTAGATGTACCCAAAGGAGTCTCGATGTGTTCTTCAACAACTATCTTTCTACCTGGTCCACCTTCTCTAATGAACTCATCTTCGAGAAAGTAGGCTTGTAAGGCTACAATGATCCTTTGATCATCGTGCAAGTAGAAGAAGTACCCCATTAAATCCTCAGGGTATCCAACAAAACGTCTCTTCAGGGATCTTACCTCTAGTTTTTCACTTTTGTCTTTTTAACATATGCTAAACATCCCCAAATCTTTATATGATTGAGACTTGATTTTCTATTTCTCCATATCTCATATGGAATCTTAGAAATGAACTTGAAGGGACATCTATTTAAAATGTGTACTGCTGCAAGGAGCGTGTGACCCCAAAGTAAAATGGGTAAGTCAGTGTAGCTGAGCATGGATCGAACCATGTCTAACATGATATGATTCCTTCATTCAGCTACTCTATTTAGCTATGGTGTCACTGGTGGTGTGCGTTGCAGTACAATGCCATTTTCTATGAGGTATTCGTCAAACTCGGCACTCATATATTTTCCTCCTTGGTCTGACCGGAGAACTTTTATATGTTGCCCGGTTTGATTTTCCACTAAAGCTTTGAATTCTTTGAATTTTTCTATGGATTCAAACTTATACTTCATCAGATAAACAAGACCATACCTTGAACGGTCATCAGTGAATGCGATGAAGTAGTGAGACCTCCATAAGCCACTTCACTGGATGGCCCACAAATGTCGGTATGCACCAATCCTAAAATCTGTGTGGGTCTTTCAAAAGTCCCGGTGAAGGGAGATCTACCCATCTTTCCCATGAGACAAGATTCACAAGTAGGATAGGGATCCGATCCCAGTGGGCCTATAAGCCCATCTTTCTCCATTTTGTGAATCTTACATTCACCGGCATGAGCTAGTCTAAGATGCCATATTAATCTTTGGTTGGTATCTTGCCTACCATGTTTCCTAGTTATAGCATTAACAACACACTCATTCTAGACATTAATGTAATACAATCCATTTACTAAAGTAGTAGAGCCTACTATTTTATTGTCATAATAAATGTCGCAATGCTTATTAATAAAACGAAAAATATAATCATCGTTAACTAAAATAGGAATCGAAACAATGTTCTGTAGCCCCTTGGGCAAAACTAAAACATTATTCAAAAGTAACAAATGTCCAAAATTTAAAGTAACGAGGTAGATCTAATTCCAGTATCTGTGATGCTCTGTTGCAATGCTCTGCTCGCTACCTACTTTGATCTGCACCTCATCATGGTCCATCTTATTCCTTGCTTCAAGTCCTAATCCACACAACAAATGTGAGTACTAGCACCCAAATCAAGAATCCACGAAGTGAAAAAATGGCCATAGAACAGTTAGTTTAAAAAACATAGAGGTCATACCTTGTACATCTCGGCCTCTATATGGAAAATTTCTCTAGCGGTGGCCTAGCTCACTACAGTGTAGGCGTCTGTCCTTATGTTTCTGCCTTTTGCTCTTGCGGTCCTACAACCCTCTCCAAACAATCCATCCATGTGAAGGATTACGTCTCTTGCATTATCCATTTTCTCATGAGATCTCTGTAGTTCAATGCACATCGATCCAAGGATATACACCCTTGCTCTATGGTTGTCACAACACCAGTCCCAGCAAGCCATGTGGACTTTCTCGTCCTCATATCTTTCAGGAATGGGTGAACGACCAACTTCTAATACATATTCAATGGATTCACTACGAAGAACCATTCTCAGTTCTGTGAGTCATTCTATGTAGTTAGGTCCAGTAAGAATGGTGTTCTCGAGTAGATTAGAAAGAGGTTTGATTGTCATTGTGAGAAAGAAATAAATTAATAACTGCAGAAAATAAACCAGATTGAATTAGATGCATGTAATTAAAACTTTCCAAGTTAAATGAAGGACTTAAATTTAAACTTGGCTCCCACTAGATTTTTCGAGATCCACACTCCCATTGTGGAAATCAAAAGTGTTCATTGTTCATTACTTTGTAGTGGAGATTGATTTCTTTAATTGATTCAGTGGATGGCAACCCTTTAATAATATTTAATCCACTAATCGATTAAAATGATTTCTAACATCAATCTAACTTATTAGATGTTTCAATCTTCTTTTCCCATAATTCACAATATCCTATAACGATATATAGGTATTTGGACTATCTAAGTTTGTTCCCACTAACTCCATTTAATCTAACATTTGAATTTCACGTTGCAACCCTTTAATGATATTTGGGGTAAAATATGCTTCGATTAAGTAATCAAATGCATTTTATAAAATTTTAAATCATATTTAATTATATGACCCCTACTAACTGGGACAATACCACACATTAGATACAATTATAAATTCTATTAAGTCTAGTGGAGGGAGAGGACACCTAGTTCCCTTTACTAACTTAGTATCATTTAATTTTGGGAGAATTGTGATTTTTCAAAAAATTAATTTTGGTCTCTCTTTGCACATTTAACCAATTTGTAAAGCGGAGGAATATACATGATACATACAACTAATATAACATGTTTTAGCAATTTCAAAAATTTAATCAACACACACAACCATGGACTTTTTCTAGAGGATCTAAGCCAATGGATCATCATTAAAAAATAAAAGGCGAAAGGAAAAACTAATATAATCTTCATGGGTCTCCAAGTATCCATCGTCTTCAAAAGCCTATTCTATTACAAGATTTTTAAACAACCTATACATAAAATCTAGAAATAAAAGTGGTCTCAAAACGGCCCTTACAACCAATGAAAATAAAATACAAACCAAAAGCCTAAGTCCATGGAAGGTGTCACCGTTGCATAATACATGCTCGCATTAAAGTAAAGCAAATAAGTTGATGATTATTAACTTTAATTAGCCCAAATAATTAATACCTTGTATAATTTTAATATTTCATAAATTCACAATTTTAATCAAAATCAAATAGCATAACTAAATGACTTAGACATATTTAAATTTCAAATTTAACATGTCTACCTTTGATTAAAATAATTATTCCAACTAATTAAACATATAAAAATTTAAAATTCTCATGCAATGTCATAATCTAAAGCAAACCCATTTAGGAAGAAAATAAGATAATATTTAAATAAATAATAATCATAAGTTTCCAAGAAAAATAATTATTTAATTTAAATTTAAATATTTTTAGTTCAATAAATACTATATGGGCTCGATTTCATCAAACCCAAGTCACCATCCATTTGGCCCAATTAGATTTAATAAATTTAGCCCATAGTCAATTTATCAAAATCCTAATTTTTTAATAAAATTAGTTTCAGGCTTATTTAATTAAATTTGGGTCATCATCCTTTTGACCAACTCAGTTAATCAAAATAACCTAATACCCAAATATTAAAAGTTAGGCCCGTTCGTTTCAACCCATTCCATCTTTCAATGTCAGGCCTTCGGCCCAACCAGACGTGCAGACCCGTGAGCCCGGCGCACAGGGTGGCTAGACCACCAGGTGACCTGGCAACACGACATGTGGCCCCTAGGCGCCTGGTCGTGCGTGCTGCTGCGCACAAGTCGTGCTCGCAGGCTGTGCGACAGGTGAGGGCCTTTGGCCCTCGTCCTCCCACAGCAGCACGCACACTAAGCGTGCGCCATGTCAGGGTTTTCAACCCCGTTTTTCCTCCTTTTCTCTGTTTTTCATGCAATTTTAAATTCATAAACATACCATGTAATATTAAATCTAAAAAAAACATAAAATTCATGCTTCAATCATAACATTCAATTTCTCATATTTTAACATGCTATAAAATACGAAAAATTAAAAAACATAAAGATCAAATTCAAAGTTGAATATGGATATCAGAGATTGACTCCGATACCACTGTAGGGGAACATGTGTATAAAAACGTAGCAGAAGAATAAAACATCCCCTTTCACTCCGGCGTATAGCCTGTCTTTGAATTCTGAATTGGTAATTATGTTGATCAACTTCCTCGCTTCACCAAGAAAAGCACAGCGCGCCTCTCCATTGCCCCTCTATACTCTATAGGCTATTAGTACCAATCGCAAGCGCCTGATTTTGCGCATTAAGCTTAGGAATACGTTTATTTGCTAATATGATGGCCGGTCATAGTTCAGTAAAGATTTTAAGTGGGTCCGCTTGGACTATGCTATGTATGAATGATCTTTTCTATTTCATAGGGGATCCTGGTCCTTTATTTATAGTTCTTGCATTAACCGGTTCATCTCTGATTTTCCTTATTCAAACGGAAGAAAACTTACATGTTCTTCCTCATATGCGTATTTCAGATTCTGACCCGAGCAGCAAATTTGTCACTGCCTCTAAAACCTAGCACCGGAATCTAAATAAAAAATCCTCTTCCTTTCTTCACTGTAGTGGACTGCTAAGAAAGAGGATGAGGGGAGAGAGTTTTTGACTGAGTTCTTTCTTTTTCGCTGTAAAAAGGAGGCTAGGGTTTTTAACTCCTTCTAAGTAGTATATAGAAACACTACTTGAGAGTTACAAAACTATTGGAAACCAAGGCATAGGGCATCCATATTAGACGCCCATACTAGCCGTGTGCTAGCCTTCGGGCTAGTGTACCATTTGGTTCCAATTCTAATTTAATTCAATTCTATTTAATTTATAATTAATTAAATAAATAAATTAATTAAAATATAATTAATTTTTCCAAGAAATTAATTATTTTAATTAATCATATCATTAAGTGACAAATTAATTAATAATAATCGATATCAAATACCGAAAAACTCTTTTGTCAAAAATCTTTTTTCCCTTTGCAATTCCTTTAAGCAAGACTCTTTAGGTTCGTCTCAAAAGTCAATTGGGGGGAAACCAAAAGTATGTGAGTAACACTTAGCCAGTCTCGTGGCTCACATTATAACCCAATTGAGAACGAATGATGAGGATCATTCCAAACTTTTTCTATTGCGAATACCGTACGAGTATAAACCTTTTATTCTTATATCCCAGTAAAGTGAGGGTCATGGTTTAGTCAAACTCACAGTACTTGACTATATGCTTAAGCACATAGTGAGTCGAGGTCAATAAGATTACTCATGTGTCTAACACTAGTAATCTATATTGCTTTAGCTAAAGACTTTCGACCTCACTCATTCATGACGTCATAGATTAATTGCTCATTCACTTATGAGAGAATGAATTCCAATCTTGCAAATCAGTTAAGATTGCTACTCGTCTATCAAGTTGCACTTCAAGGTTGACTCCACCAATGTGTAAATTGAGTCTAACTACTCTAATGACGAACTTGATATCACAAGTATATCTTCAACATGATTTATCAGGTCTAAGGTTCACGCGTACCTATCACAATTTATCAGTTCTATCATTGACTGTTATTGAGTGAAACCTATGTGACAGAACCGATGCGAGTCATGTTCAAACAAGTCTGCCAAACTGACATGTCTATGGTATAAGCTCCCATTACCACTTAGTGTTTGACTAGCACTTCCACGTCAAAGCTTATGTCATACAAGTCTTATATGTTCCTGATGTCCAGTCAGGACTTTCTTTGACCTGCGAACTTATTTAGACAATGAGTACCAAATCCTTCTAGTGCTATTCTTCCTGACCCATAGGAAGTAGAAGTTCCGTCTCATTGTCATGGACTTTCAGTTGTTTATTTTATCTTACAAATGCTAATAAGAAAACAACTCAAAACGCCTTTATATAAATAATCTTTAATTACAATGAATATGCCCTATACTTTCTATCCTCTATGGCAGCTGAGGGCATAACACCAACATAATGAGTGTTTAATGCTTGTAATTGCTTGATTACCAATTACATAATTTAAGATGAATTAAGAAGTACCGAGAGGTGAATTAATTTATCGGTTCATATTTAATAGACATGTTTAAATTGCTTAATAGGGATATTAGTGATTTTGCATGATACTAGTAAACAATATTCATAGAACTTAATGGATTCATCTAGATTAATTTTTTTATCATGGGAGTGATGAGGATTAATTTAGATGGGTACTCATGGAGATCTCGGGAGAGTATTCATGTAATTAAGAAAATTGGGTCTTTAATTAAGCAAGAATGATAACGCATTGAAATTCAATAATCCGTAGAAATACCTTGATGAAATCTTAATCGCTAGGCTTTTTTGTTAATTGGTTTATCATTTTAACTATCTCTGTTTTAATTAATTTGATTATTCTGCTTTTATTAGTTTAAAAATCTCATCTTTTATAATCGATAGTCTAAATAATAGGATAAACTTTGCTACTTGATAACCTTCCCTATGGAGACGATCTTACTTTTCACTATGTTATTTGTTCGATTCTGTGTTGTTACAGACAGTTAACAAATTGGCACCACTGCTGGGGAAGGCAACAAATAGTCAATATCAATAACAAGTTGATTCTTATTAGTTTAGACTTTTTTTTTAAGATTTTTATTTGTTTGAACTTTGATACTTGATATTCTTGTTTCAGAATGGTTGAGGAGCAGAGAACTCTCAAGGATTATGCTACGCCGACATTTCAGAATTTGTCTTCGAGCGTAGCTGTGCCTAAGGTTCAAGTAAACATTTTTAAGTTAAAGACAGCCCTAATATAGATGCTGCAAAATAGTGCCTACGAAGGGGATATTGAGATGGAAGATCCACATTCCCATATGGGGAATTTCCTAGAGATATGGAACACATTCAAGATTAATGGAGTCTCTGAAGATGCCATTTGGTTGCGACTCTTCCCGTTCTCACTTGCTAAAAGAGCCAAGCAGTGGATGAAAAACCAGCCTACAAACAAGTTCACCACTTGGGCTGATTTTTCGATTACATTTCTCACCAAGTACTTTCCACCAGCTAAGACAGCTCAGTTGAGGAATCCTATTACAGGATTCATGTAGGGAGATGGACAAACACTCTATCAAGCAGCTACTTAGAAAGTGCCCACATCACGATATTCCAAGCTGGATGCTTGTGCAAACTTTCTACAATGGTCTGTCACATAGTATCCGGATGAATATTGATGCAACTGCAGGAGAAAGTTTTATGGCAAAGAATCCAGATGATGCACCCGCTCTCATGGACGATATGTCTTCCAATACTTACCAATGGGCGAGTAACAGTTGGGTTATCAAGAAAGCACCGGGTATGCACAACATCGATGGTATCACAATGTTGAATGCTAAGTTAGATGCTCTGGTCAAGAATTTTGAGGGAATCAAGTGCAATATCAGTGTAGTTTCTTAGTCTGCCAAAACTTGTGATGTTTGTGGAGCACCTCACATGACTACAAATTGCCCGCTCATAGAGCAAGCGAATTATTTGTCAAATCAGAATAAGCAGAAAGGAAATCCACTCTCCAACACTTATAATTCAGGGTGGAAAAATCATCTGGTGGTCGCATACTAAAGGGTCTAGAGGGGGGGGGGGGTTGAGTAGACCCTGAAGTCTTTTTCGACTTCAAAAATTTTGTATCACTTTTAAGAGTTTGAACTCTTAGTAAGCGGAGCACTAGGTTAAGTGCTAAAGAATAGTTAACTTAGACTTAGTGATTTCAATAGTTACCAAAGTAGGTTAATGCTTGGATCGCTTAATCAGGGTTAGCACAGCGGAATTTATTTTAATGCTTAGCGTTCTTTTAGCCAAATAGTCGCTTAACCGTTTTAAAGCCTTTTTAATGATATAATGCGAAATGACACAAGATATGAAAGGTTTATTGGGTGATGTAATCCCAGCTACGTCCTTCTTCTCCTTTACACTTGGAGGAAATCCACTAAGATGATAATCGAGGGATCACACAGAGGCTTCTAAAAAATAGAGGATAAGGAAGATGATTTTGAGCTCCTTGATCACACAGACTTCAGCTCCAATGAAGATCTTATTCAACGGGCTTCTCTCACACAAAAATTCTGCTTGTAAGTCAACAACTTTCTCAGACAGATGAAAGAGGTTGAGGGTTTTCGTCACAGGTTTGTTTGATTTTGAGAAGTTCAAACAACTTGGGATATCTCAATAAGAGTGTAGGGTTCTTCTATGAAGATGTTTGAGATATCGGTGACTGTCTTAGGAATGTTTGAAAAGGCTTGAAGGATATGGAGTTTTGTAAGCTTTCTTGGAATGCTTTCAGCAGAGTTTTTTCGACCTAATTCTTTTGTGTATTCATATTTTTTAGGGTTTGCTGAGGGGAGGTATTTATAGGCATTTTCTTGGGATTTGTCCGTTGGACACATGCAAGCGCGTGCCTCTCACGTAGTGAATGAGTAGTACCTTTTTCTGACATTCCTGAAATCCTGTTGCGCCGATTGGATGTGGCAGGTTTAAACTCTGAAACTCTGACGGTCTTAGCTAATAGGATGGCTTGCTTTGTATGCAATTCGTCCTTATCACATTTAATGCTCTTATCAAGCATTTAATGCATTTGAATTTATTTCCCGTTGGAAATAAATGCCCGTTGAATGATTGCATTTAAGTCCTTAATGACTTCAGAATTAATTTCAAGTGAATCTGATCATTTGATCGCTTTGATGGCTTTGAGCGCTTGATTCATAACTCCTGAAACGTCTTTAGCGATTGACAGTCTCTTAAGAAAAAATCTTCATCTTCGCTTGGCTTCAGACGTTAATCTTCAACTTCATCTCTGACAGACTTACTTAGAATTCTATCAGCGACTTGGTATCCAATACTTAGTGTGAAATCTACAAAGATAAAAATTACAAGCCTCGTCTAAAAATTACAATTCGATAACTTTGTTAAATGCTTAAACATGTTCTAAGAAAGATAAACTTATATAATATTTGGGGTCTAACATAATGCCTATCTTGTCATCATCAAAACATCTAACATGAAATTTCCTAACAAATTCCCCTTTTTGATGATGTCAAGACCTTAACTCTTTTATAGTCCAAGAGCTAGACAAATAACAAAGATTATAAAGTTAGCGTTTAAACAATTAGAGAAGTTAGCTATAAGTTAGTACACTATAGCGAGAAACAAGATGTTTCAGCAAAACTTATTCATTTGGATAATTCATGTAAGTACAAATGAGTTACAGAAAGATAAAAAATAGAAACATTCACAAATATATAAAGCGCCTAAAGAAATATAATGCAAATAAAGTTTAGCGGTTTCTCTTGGTTCTTGAAGGAGGTTTGCTAGTGTCCTTTTTACTAGCCTCCTTTTGCTCTTGCTTAAACATTGTCTGAGCAAACTTCCACAACCTATTATTGGCGTCCGTCAATCTCTTATGCGTCTCGTTGGCATATTGTACTCCCATACCTTTAGCTAATTCTTCAAAACTATGAAGATGTTTGTTCCAGATGGAGGGATCGGCTCCTAGCTCACACAGCAGATCTTCGAAAATTTTGTAAGTCCTAGTGACTGGAGCTTAATTCTTAGGAGTATACTTAGGAACAAAGATAGCAAACAGTGGAATTCCTAAATTTTCTAGAAATTCCACGGAGAAGTCTGTTATAGGGAGACCTTTGTAGAAACGGGGCTTTCGTTTCTTAAGGACAGCCTGCTGGATGGATGAAATGGTCTTCTACAGCTCTTTCCAGCGACTATCGTCAGAGCTTGGAGCGCTCTTGAACGGGCCTTTCCCTTTTTCCCCCTTCTTGACATCAACAAGGGTTTGCTTGATCTCGCTCATGTCTTTCCGCAATAACTTCACTTCTTCGATTAAAAGAGTAACTTGCGCAGCAATAGACTGACCAACAGAATCAGATTGATTATGTCGCTCTGTATCGGATGAAACATTCTGAGCGAGCGATTGGTTGAAAGCGGCAGACAAGCCATTAAAGGGCGCATTTTGTCAAGTACAGTATTAATACTTCTGACCGCTGAATTGGCTATGTCATGACTTTGAGTATCTGAGGCAAGTATGATGAGATGCTCATCATTCTGAACTATTTTTGAACAAGAACCTTTAATTTTTAGAAGAGAGTTCCTTACTGCCTTTCGGAAGCCCTTCGCTTCTTGATCGCTGTCAGAATCGGAGTCTGAATGAAGAGGAATTGACGAAGTCCATCAAGAAAGGCATCAACGTTTGAGCTAGCGCTTGATCCACTGGTCGAATAAGAGAAAGGATTTAGGCCACTCGGATGTTCTGTTCACAATTAAGACAGGATGAAGATTGTAGCCACGAAAATTAATAAAACTAAAATGATGGTTAAAGGTGATATCTAGCGATTGAGCATTTTCAATAATCGTTCTTCTGTCTCTGTGAAAATCTGCATGCTCGAAAGTGAGTCGCATATGCGCTTCACTGGGGCTTGGGAGTGCGTCTCTTTTGCTGGTAGATGCATCCTCATTCAAGTCAAGGAGGATTCGTTGAATGAAATCTTGTCGCGGATGATAAACGTAGCGTCAACCTTGAATGTCTGTTGAAGCTGACTACGAATGTAGCACTCTTTACGTTGTCTGTAGTATGGTAGATCACTGATATTGCCAACAAAAGACTTGCGCTGCTCTAGCAGGAACACAACAAAACCTCGATGCCTGTATTCAATGCTGAAGTTAAAAAGAAAAGGATATCTGACCAATTCTTCAAGCGTGTAAAATTTCAGCACAAACTTTTCAATCCATCTAGCGGTATCTAGCATCCATCGCTTGCCTAGCTTAGCATCTTTGGCCTTGTCTTTTCTGGAAGCGAGATACTTCTCAAATCTCTCCAAATCGCTTTCATAGTCTTCTGCCCAGAATCTAACGAGATACTCGCGGGCTTCTTCTTCTACCCAAGAGTTAATGGGATTCGGACGATCAGCAACGACAGATCCTTTTTCCTTCCACAGTTTAAGGGGCCTTAGAGATAAAGCATTTGCGGAAGAGCGAAGCACCTTCGACTTTGACGAGTACCCAATTCTATTTAACATTTCCTCATCGGGGTCTCGGAGCCATCCAGCAATATTTGGATTTCTGAAAACTATCTTGTTCTGGCGAGGAGTATAAAATGCTTCGTCGGATCTGCCAAAATGATTGAAACGTGCAGCGTCATAGTCAGACAAGTTGATCGTTGGACGTCGAATATAATCTAAACGCAACATCAGACGCTTCTTGGTGTGCAGACCAAGATCAACTAACTTCTCAAAGATGGCAAACTTTTGGAGGTCAGGAATACAAGGATCGTGGAGTGTATCTTGAAATAGCTTCTCCATATCGATCATCTGAGAAGAATGACGTTCTCTCGGCAAAATAAAATTCTTCATCAGAAACATAGCCTTTAGAAAAGAAGTCAATCACTCGGGGAGGAGGTCCAGTGGGCATGGGAACAATGGCAATCGCTTCAATTGGGATAGAAGAGGCCACTTCTATCGACAGCTTAGCATCAATAGTCGCTTCCTGTGCTGGAGAAATTTTAGCGTCTGGAAGGACTTGCTCGAATTCTTTAGCGATATCCACAACTATTGCCATATCCACGTCCAACTCAATATTGACCTCGGGAGGGGGAGGTGCATCAGCTTCTGGCAGACTTTGAGCTGGTACATGCAAGCGTTTGAGAACAAAGAAAAATTTCTACTTAGTAGAAATTTGAGATGTAAAAGACAGGAACGCTTACCCTCAGGACTCTCTTTGACTATTTCAGTCGCTTAATCTTTTGAAACAGTTGGTTCCATTTCCTCAGGCACCAAAACTTCTTCATCATCATCTAGATTGAAGAAAGTAGTGAGGGGAGTAGCATGAATAGGAATTTTGAATCGATGCTTTACTACGAGCTGAAAATTTATCCTAGCGTTAGGGAAAATAACAAACAATGAAAGGATAATATACATTGTTTATCACAAGTTCTTACCCTGATAGCGAGTGTAAAAGAGTAGTACCTTCAGTCTCTGGAATGGGTTCAGGAGGAGGAGGAGCAGCACTCGATGGGTCTTCAAGCGCTGGCACAGCTGGAGCACTTGTTGATTCCATTTGAGTAGGGAGCTATGTAACCTTACGAACAAGCGGCACTTTCTCTTCTTCTGCTTCTTTAATCTAGGGAATAAAAACAAACGCGGGAGGAAGAGAAGGGTGTTGGGTTTCGCGATAAATAACATAACGCATCGGAAGGATTTCAAAAAATATTTATTTTAAAATCCGAAGTTGAATTTAATGATGGCATATTCAAATTGAACAATAAATTAGCGAATAAAAACTTACTCTTTATTACGAATTTGATGAACTTTTCTTCCTCCAAAAACTCAAAACTTGAAGCTTCCAAATCTTCAATTCTTTATTTGAATCTTCAAATCTTGAACCTTGATCCGAACAACGAAATTACATCGTCTCTAAATAATCACGCGCGGATCAACAAACGAAAAATCCGACTTTTTTCTCTAAGAGGGCGATGGCTAGGGTATTAGAGAAGGGCGGAATATTTTTTCTTCTTTTCTAGGAGTTATGAGAGTTATGTTATTCTCTTAATTGTTCAAATTCAAAGAGTCCTTATATACCTCATGACATATTGAACAAGTCAAAACAAAAGAGCCCTAAACTAGGGCATCACTTGGATGCCCGTTTAGGCCTATTAGGCATCCACTTTGGACACCTTCTAGAAGCCCGGGATCTATTTTTTTTAATTAATTTCTTATTTCAATTAATAATTTATTATATCCAATAAATAAATAAAGTAATTAAATAACCAAACTAATTAGATAAATTAATTCATTAATATATTCCCCTAGGAAATTAATTAATAATTAATCTTATCCATATACTTAATTATTTCATCAAATGAATAATAAATTATTTAATTTGTCCAGTAAATTAAAACTCCTAGAAGAAAATAGAAATTTCTTTTTCATTTTTCTTTGTCGGTCCTTTAGCCCAACTATTTAGGTTCGTTTCGTTTGGCAATGAGAGTAAACCAAAGGAAGTGGGTAACACCTAGCCAACCATGTGGCCCACTTCGTAACCCAAACAAAAATGAATGATAGGATCATTCTGAAACCATCCAATCGTAAATACCATATATTTATAAACCCTTTGTTCATGTTCCCCGGTCAAGTGAGAGTCATGACTATGTCAAACTCACTGGACTTGACCATATGTATTAATTATAATAATACGAGATCATTGAGATTGATTTAGTGCCTAACACAATCATCTCTTTTGCTTTGGCCAAAGACTTTGATCTCTATTTATCTACAATCACATAGAGTACATTCTCATTCACTTATGAGATAACAAATTCCATATTAGATATCTGCTAAGACTACCACTTGCCCATCAAGTCCGCATTTTGAGGTCGATCCCACCAACGGGTGAATTCGGTCTAACTACTCTAGTGAAAGACTTGACATCACAAGTGCATCTTCAGCCTGATACTTCAGGTCAAAGGTTCACATATACCTATTACGCATAATCAGTTCTATCATTGACAGTCACAGAGTGAAAACACATGTGATAGAACCGAAGTGAGTCGTGTTCGAGCATATCTGTTCCATTAATGTGCCTACAATCTCAATATCCTACCATCCCATGATACCAGACAGGCACTTCCATGTCAGAGCTAAGATTGTACAAGTATTCAAAGTCTTTATTTGCCCATTAAAGACTTCATATAACTTGCAAACTAGTTTAAGTAATCAAGGTCGATCTCTCTAGTGCCTTTCTTCCTATCCCATAGGAATTAGAGGGATCGCACTGAAAACAAGGGCAAAGCGTTTTACACAACTTATAGATGCAGATAAGAATTAAGTGAAAAATTAAGTAATGCCTTTTATAAATTATAATTTAAGTTCAATACAAGATAGATGCCGTACATATTCTATCCTCTATGGCATCTGAGGGCATAATCCTAACAAAGGAAATTTTGGAGACGAAGAGGGAGAAAGCGATTTCTTCTTTATCTCCTTCTTCTTTTTTTTCTTCTTCTGCTTCTTCGCTGGCTTGGATAGCTCAGCGTCCTTCTTGGAAACTTTCCTTTTTGGTCGCTTAACCACCACTTCTTCTTCTGGTTCATCTGATGAGGAAGTCGCTTGCTCCTCATCATCACTACAAACTCTTCCTTCATCAAGGAGTCGCTCACGCTTCTCCTTGAGAACCGTTGCACCACCACGTCGCTGTGGGTTGAGCAGTTCACCAATCATCTTCTTGCCATAAAACTTAAGCGTTGGGGCTTTAGATCCCTTAGAATTGACATATCCACTAGCGCTTAAAATATGACTTAACAGAATCCCATAGGGCTTAGGATTCAATGAATTTTGCATCGTACAAAGCCCAATACCTTTAGTTTAGCCAAAATGGCGATCATCATCTTGTATTGAATGTGGGAAATCTTATCAAATGAGCCCTTGCAGCATTCCACCATCTTCTCGCAGATGTCTATAAGAATGACATATTCGGTTCATACGCGGTGACGATCTCATCTCTCCAGACTCTTTCCTAGATCTTGGTAGCATCTCCTGAAGTAACTTCCTTGACTTCTCCACCGTCAGTAGGCAATTGTAACAAAGTAGCCAGAAGTTGGGGAGTAAGAACGAAAGGGTTTTCAGCAGAAGGGAAAGAACATGAAATTGAGTTGCCATCGTTAGAAATGACAGCATGCTCAAAGAAATATTTAACCTCATCTTCATGAATTAGAGAATGAGAGGTGAGAAAGGTTCTTAACCCAAATTCTTCAATGAGAGGAAGAATGGCTCTCATTGGGAAGTGTTGATTCTCAAAAAGGTATTTCCAGTTAACCAGGAATCCAGCATTATAACTTATAGGTTTTTCTGTTTTGGGTTTAAAGATGTTTCCGGCATCAAATTTTGAAGCTCCTGAGGACTTTGGTGGCGCCATTGATAAAAGTTGTTAAGCTTTTAGAGACAGTTGAAAGAAAGACTTTTTGCCTTAGAGAATTTTCATAGCAAGAAAAATATGAGAGTGATAAAGTTTTTCTGTAAAAAAGTGATAAATGCCACGTGCAAATGCAGTTAATCAAGAAATAAAAAATATTGAATCTGAGCCGGTTAATCATAAAGACGGATGTGAAAAGGGGCAATAAATTAGAATAACTGCTGTAAAATATAAAATTTGAAATCCGCAGTTACTTTTAAAAAACGTTTGAAACTTTTTAAAATTTTCAGCAAGAATTGCACGCGCCTATTAGTACAGTGACACGTACCCAAGCATATGCATTTGCTGAATCGCCTATTTTGAGATAGGTATAATTAACCGTCAGTTTGATTTGATAGGAGCGCCTGGGCAGTTGTCAAAATCTTATCTTTTAGACTTATCTACACACTACCTTTTAGCGATGAAAACAATGTATGATTTTCAGAGAAAGTTACTTAGCGTTAAAGTGGGAATATTCTTAACGCTGAAGTCTTCTTTAAGATAGGAACAATTGAATCTCTTTTCAAGTAATATCATTTTTGTTTTATTAGCGATCAATCTAACATGCATAAAGATAAACACTAACGATCAATGCATAAAATTTTGAAAGTCATTTTTGATCATTTCCGCTTATTAATTAGAATAAGTACAATTTCTAAGTTCCCTCTAAAATTGATAACTCATTTCAATTTTGAAATCGGCTTAGACATTATAATAAAATGGATTCCCCCTAAATTATATCCCTATAAAAATATGATGCTTCATGATTAAGTGTTTAAATCAATCAAACCTAATTCACTTCTCAAAGTGAGAAAATGTTGTTCATTGAGTGCTTTGGTGAAGATATCTGCCAATTGTTTGTCAGTTTCAATGAAATGCATGGAGATGTCTTTCTTTTGAACATGTCACGCAAGAAATGGTAGCGAATGTCAATTTGTTTAGTTCTAGAGTGAAGGGTTGGGTTTTGGGTCATAGCTAAAGCGCTTTGGTTATCACAATGGATAAGGGTAGGACCTAAGAGGATTCCAGAATCTCTAAGTTGTTGCCTCATTCAAAGGATTTGTGCACAACAGCTTCCAGCAGCTACATACTCAGCTTCAATGGTAGAAGTCGCTATGGATTGTTGTTTCTTACTATGCCACGAAACCAATCTATCACCTAGAAATTGATATGTATCACTAGTACTATTTCTATCTATTTTGCAGGATGTAAAATCTGCGTCTGAATAACCAATTAGTTCAGAAAGAGAGTCCCTTGGATACCACAAGCCCACATTTTATGTGTCTTTTAGGTATTTAAGGATTATCTTAGCAGCAATTAAGTGTGACTCTCTAGGATCAGCTTGAAAGAGTGCACACATGCATACTGAAAACATAATATTGGGTTTTCTAACGGTAAGATAAAGAATTGATCCAATGATACCTCTATAGTTAGTGATATCGATTTTCTTTCCACTTTCATCTTTATCTAACTTAAGCGTTTGGCTCGTCGAGATTTTTGAAGATGATGCATTTTCCATACCAAATTTCTTAATCATATCTCTTGTATATTTAGCTTGGTTTATAAATAGCCATTAGGGAGTTGTTTAACTTGTAATCCTATGAAGAAAGTTAATTCACCCATCATGCTCATTTCAAATTGATCTTGCATCATTTTCGAAAATTTCTCACTCAATCGCTTATTAGTAGAGCCAAAAATAATATCATCAACATAAATTTGGACTAAGAGAATATCTTCGTTATGGGTAATTTTGAATAACGTTGTGTCAACGCTGCCTTTTGAAAAGTCTTTACCTATAAGGAAGATAGAGAGAGTGTCATATCATGCTCTTGGTGCTTGTTTAAGGCCATAAAGTGCCTTATCCAATTTGTAGACCATATTTTTTCCATGGTTGTTGATGAATCCTGGGGGTTGCTCCACATATACCTCTTCTTGGAGTTTACCATTCAGGAAAGCACTCTTTACGTCCATTTGATACACTGTGAATTTGTTGAATGCGGCAAACGCTAGGAACATTCTAATCGCTTCAAGATGGGCTACTAGGGCATAAGTTTCATCAAAGTCAATTCCCTCTTCTTGACAATAACCCTGAGCGACTAATCTGGTTTTGTTTCTAACAACAATACCATCTTCATCCATTTTGTTCCTGAAAACCCATCTAGTCCCAATAAGTCCTTGGTGAGTTGGTCTGGGAACTAGCGCCCAAACTTTATTATGCTCAAATTGGTTAAGCTCCTCTTGCATTGCTTCTACCCAAATTGAATCACTAAGCTCTTCATCCACTTTCTTTGGTTCCATTTGAGATAGAAAACTTGCAAACATGGCCTCATTAAATGTAGCGGCCCTAGTCCTTACAGGTGCTCTAATGTCTCCAATTACTAGTTCTGGTTGATGGTCTCTAAGCCATTTTTGATGTGGTTGGAACAGGTTGAGAGACTCTTGAGTATCAATTGCTTGACCCTTATTTGTCTCTTGCGCAGTTGCTTCATCAGTCATAGTTCCAATTTGCTCTTAATGATCATTCTCTTCATGATCATCAGCGTTTCTTGCAATATCATCATTGATAGCCTCACGAGTAACATTAGGATTGGGCACAAAGATCTCCTCATCCTCATCATCATCACCAAGATTAATTTGTGAAGCTTGTTGAGAAAGATCTTCAACTCCTACATCATCAATATTAACCTTACTCGATTCTTGGTTAGCATCATCAAACACAATATGAATAGATTCTTCAACCTTCAATCTAATCTTATTTAGGATGCGAAAAATCTTTCCATTTTTGGCATAGCCTAGAAAGATTCCCTCATCTGCTTTAGGATCAAATGTCTTTAGGTTATGGGATCCATTGTTATGAATGAAACATTTTGAACTAAATACATGAAAATAAGAAATGTTAGGCTTATGTCCTTTCCATAACTTATTTGGAGTCTTTTCATATTGCTTGTTGATCATACACCGGTTCTGAGTGTAACAAGCAGTATTGATTGCTTTGGCCCAAAACTTTTGAGGCAAATTGGACTCGGCTAACATTGTCCTAGTGGCTTCTTTAAGCATTCTGTTCCGTCGCTCGACAACTCCATTCTGTTGAGGTGTTCTAGACGCAGAATACTCATGGAGTATTCCAAAGTTTGTACAAAACTTCTGAACAATATGTTTAGTAAATTCAGTTCCTCCATCGCTTCTAATTCTTGTCACCTTTAGATCTTTTGAAGTTTGTAATTAACGAATTAGCGTTGTGAGCTTGACACTAGTTTCATCTTTGGTCACTAAAAATTCTACCCATGTATAGCGTGATAAGTCATCAGCTATCACTAGCGAATACTTTTCACCACTAACACTCATGATTTGAATAGGACCAAACAAATACATATGCAATAGTTCAAGAATTCTAGAAGTAGATAGATGCGGTTTCTTCTTAAAAGATGATTTAACTTGTTTACGCATTTGGCATGCATCACATAAGCGATTTGTCTGAAAGTTACCCTTAGGTAATCCCTCTACAAGATTTAGCAATATTAATTTAGAGATTGCCTTAAAGTTGAGTGGTTCATTTTTCTATGTCATAACCAACCCAATTCATTTTGACTCTTAGCAGTAAAGCATGTAGGGTTGTTATCGATTGTTGAACCCCAATCTACCAAATAAACATTATGTTCTTTTTTCTTTTAACTTAATAGATCCAGTCTTAGCGGCGTTAATATAGCAATAGTCACTAGAAAATTTAACTTCAAAGCCTTTATCACAAAATTGACTAATGCTCAATAAATTATGCTTAAGACCCTCAACATATATAATATATGTCACTTATCATGACGTTCCCCCTATGCATGATACCTATACCTTTGGTCTTACCTTTGGAGTTATCACCGAATATAACTTGAGGACCATTGGTTGCACGATAGTTGATCAAAAGATCCTTTGAGCCTGTCATGTGCCTTGACGACCAACTATCGATGTACCAAATTGATGTATCAGTGCTGGCTCTAGGTATCTACATTTAAAGGGCAGTTCTAATTCTTTTTAGGTACCCATTTTGACTTGGGTCCTTCAACATTAGTAGCGTTTGTCTGAATTAAAACTTTCAGAACCCATATTTGCCTTGTCTTCATTACGGGAGGACTGGCCTTTTTGAGTTTCGATTTGTGTTGTGTGTGCTTCTTAGGTGTTTAATAATATCCTTGATCATAATAATAATCATAATCAGAATCATAATCATAATCATCATAGTATCGATAGTATGATCTAGATCTCTGAGAATATTGAAGCTTAGCAATTGATTCACTTGTGGAAGGTTTCTCCTTAGCAGTTTGAGCGTTTAGATAGACTTTCCTTTGTGAATCATTCACTTTCGTCTTCTCCTTATTGCCTGAGTTGGCTTTGACTTTCTCATTTGGCCTTTTACCATTATCTCTTGGTTCATTTAACGTTTGACTTTTTGAACCTTTCTCAACAAAGGCTACACCTTTTCCTTTGTTGGTTTCCATAACCTTAGACGCTTTTGATTTTTGACCAAATTTATCACAACCTAAACCGGTCTTTTCACCAAAAAGTCTGGTTGCCTTAGTTACATTATCTAACTTTCTTGAAGCTTTTGATAACGATAAGACGAATTGCTCTGATTTGGCAAGTCTAGCGATCAGTTCAGCTTCTCTCTTGACTACCGTATAAAGATCACTTTTCAACTGAGCGTTCTCTGCCGCAAGTGATTTGGTCTTCTCAATGCATTGTTGCTGAACTAGCAACTCGGCTTTGAGCATCACTTTATCACTTTTAATCGCTGATATCTCATCAGTATGTTCTTGATATAGTCTGGCGGCACCTTGACAATCTTTGTAATATTCATTAACTTTGTCAAGTAATTCTTTATAAGAAAGAGGATGAGATAGTTCAGTGGATACGTCAAATAGTGAGTCATCAGACGCTTCTTCATCTCTCGCCATGAGACAAATTAGTGCTGAGTCACTAGATGGCTCATCATCTCTACTTTCATCAGAAGATTCCAAATCCTCTTCAGGTGCGGAGAATGGTTCAGATTCCGCTAGCAAGCCTTGTTGACGAAGGTTGCTCCTGAATTGGTTTCTATCCGCCTGATCTTACCTTGTGGGCTAGATACATTTGGATAAGGGAAATTTACCTGGTAACTGCAATTGTAACAGAGATTAGTTCTCATTTTTTGTTCAGTTGTTAACCTTTTAGAAACCATTGGCGCTGAGAAATTCTGATTCTGATTTAGAGACGGAGGCTCTTGATATTGAACTGGCACTAGAGGCTGAGGCGCAGAATACACTGGCGCTTGATAATGAGGTGCTGGTGCAGGGGGATGGGTTTGAAATGAGGTCTGTCCATTAGAATTTCTCTTTTCATATCTTAGAAATTTTTTGAATTTCTTGACCAATAAAGCCATTTCCTTTTCCTGACTTGATTCTGTCACTTTCACCTCACTGACTACTTTTCCCTCACTTTTGGTAGTTCCAAGTTAAGCTCCGGACTCAATCGCTAAAGTCAATGTACATCTGAGTTCACCCAATTCAAACTCAAAGGCCCTTAGCCCCGAAAACACATATTCTGGAGTTATAATATCCAACATTTGAGATTCTCTCATCGATACAGTCTTTATCAAATACTTGTTTGGAAGACTTCTAAAAATCTTATTGACCATTTCCTTATTGGTCAACTCCTTGTCCAATGACGCTAACTCTGTAATAAGCGAAGTAAACCTCGCATCCAATTGATTTAGCATCTCGCTGGGCTGCATCTTAAAATGCTCAAATTTTTGCATGGCCATGGAGTGCTTGTTCTCCCTAATCTGTGCAGAACCTTCACGCACAGAGGCCAACTTATCCCAAATTTCCTTTGAAGTCTTACATAACTTGATTTTGTTGAACAATTCCTCATTGTCTATCAACGCTGAGTAGAGAGCGCTTCGTCCAACATTGTCCAAATTAGCTCTTTTAAGATCCTTTGGCATCCACTCCAACTTGGGCTTCTCGACATAACCATCTGGAGTAGCTTCAGTCATTCCAGGGGCTCGAGTTATAACTTTCATGATCTGAATGGGCCTATCTGTAATTACATCACACATCTCATTATCGCATGAACATAAATAAGTAGATGCTCTAAGTTTCCATGAGTCATAATTTGACTCAACCAACTTCGGCATTTTGTTAAAAGCCATGATATGCGATTTTTCAAAAAGCGACTAAATTTTAAAAAATAGATCTAAAGAAGCAGTTACGCTCGAAAAAACTTTGGTTTCTACTTCAACCGCTTTGATACCACTTGGTGGTCCTAAGTGGTATACGAAAGGGTCTAGAAGGGGGGGTTTGAATAGACCCTGAAGTTTTTCGACTTCAAAAATTTTGTATCACTTTTAAAAGTTTGTACGCTTAGTAAGCGGAGCACTAGGTCAAGGTAGTTACCAAAGTAGGGTAACGCTTGGATCATTTAATCAGGGTTAGCACAGCGGAATTCATTTTAATGCTTAGCATTCTTTTAGCCAAATAGTCGCTTTACCATTTTAAAGCTTTTTTTAATGATATGATGCGAATAATAAAGTAAAGCAATAAAACAATAAAATGACACAAGATATGAAAGGTTCACTGGGTGATGTAATCCCAACTATGTCCTTCTTCTCCTTTACACTCTAAGAAAATCCACTAAGATGTTAATCGAAGGATCACACATAGACTTCTACAAAATAGAGGATAAGGAAAAAGCTTGAAGGATATGGAGTTCTGTAAGCTTTTCTTGGAATGATTTCAGCAGAGTTTTTTGACCTAATTCTTTTGTGTATTCATATTTTTTAGGGTATGCTGAGGGGAGGTATTTATAGGCATTTTCTTGGGATTTGTCCGTTGGACACATGCAAGCGCGTGCGTCTCACGTAGCGAGTGAGTAGTACCTTTTCTTGACATTCCTGAAATCCTACTGCATCAATTGGATGTGGCAGGTTTGAACTCTAAAACTCTGACAGTCTTAGCTAATAGGGTGGCTTGCTCTGTATATAATTCGTCCTTATCACATTTAATGCTCTTATCAAGCATTTAATGCATTTGAATTTATTTTTTATTGAAAATAAATGCCCGTTGAATGATTGCATTTAAGTTCTTAATGATTTCGGAATTAATTTCAGGTAAATCGTATCATTTGATCGCTTTGATGGCTTTGAGCGCTTGATTCATAACTCCTGAAATGTCCTTAGCGATTGGCAGTCGCGTAAGACAAAACATGGTGCACATGCTCACTACATCTCTGACAGACTCACCTAGAATTCTATCAACGACTTAGTATCCAATACTTAGTATGAAATCTACAAAGATAAAAATTACAAGCCTGGTCTAAAAATTACAACTCGATAACTTTGTTAAATGCTTAAACATGTTCTAAAAAAGATAAACTTACATAATCTTTGGGGTCTAACATAAAGACTATCTTGTCATCATCAAGACATCTAACGTGAAATTTCCTAACATCATCCCAGGTTTTCTTGGGGAGGTCAAGGAAACCAAGGGGCTCTAGACTTTCCTCCTAGGCATCAGTTTTCCCCATGTTTCCAACAGGGTCCTCAGACTTTCAGCAGCAACCTACACATCGTCTAGGACCACCACCTCAAGAACAAAGGTAGTCACAAGCTTGGGAGCTTGCTATTGAAAAGCTTGCTAATGGGAACAGCAAAACGGTTCAAGAATCTTGAAGCAAAAATTGATTCGATAGTGGGAGCGACAAAGAATATGGAAGCACAAGTTGGACAATCGGCAAGCTCTATGAATTCGAGGTTAAAGGGTACACTGCCTAGCCAAATAGAGGAGAATCAGAGAGGATGGTGTAATGCAGTGATGTTGATAAATGAAAATACAATTAAAGAATTTGAGCCACATGCTGAACACAGAGATGAACTTATGACGAAGGATAATTCACTTTTTGAACCTTCAGAAAAGGTTGAACCAGAAAAGGATACCCCGAAGCCATATGTGAAGCCGTATGTTCCTCCGATTCCATTTCCCCAAAGGTTGCAACACAAGAGGTTGGACAAGCAGCAAGCGAAATTTCTCCAACTTTTTAAACTGTTACACATCAACATTCCGTTCCTAGATGCTTGGGCTCAATTTCCTATCTACGTGAAGTTTTTCAAGGAGTTATTGAGCAACAGAAAGAAATTAGAAGACGTGGAAACAATCTCTTTAAATGAAGAATACAGTGCCATAATCAAACAAAACATTCCTTCGAAGCTAAAGGATCCAGGGAGTTTTTCACTTCCTTGTACTATTGGAAAATTTCAATTTGATAAAGCACTTTATGATTTGGGAGCTAGTGTTAGTCTAATGCCTTATTCAATTTGCAGGAAACTAGATTTTCAAAAGCTCAAACACACAAAGATGTCCCTGCAATTGGCAGATAGGAGCATAAAGCTCCCCATGGAAATATTAGAAGATGTGTTTGTGGACAAGTTATACATCCCATGTGACTTTGTGGTTCTTAAGATGGATGAAGATTCAAAAACACCAATCCTCCTTGGAAGACCATTTCTTGCAACCGCAGGAACCGTCATCAACATGCGTGCTGGAAAGCTAGCGTTGAACATTGGACATAAGAAGGTGGAGTTCGACTTAATTAAGGTGATGCAATCTCCATCTTTTGATGAAAATGTTGTTCAGTGGATGGATTGAAGAGGCCATCAAAGAAGAAATTTCGCAAGGTAAAAGAGATCTATTAAAGTCACATCCCAAAATACCCTCTACACTGACGGTAAAACATAAACCTCTTCCACCACATTTCAGGTACGTTCTTCTTGGAAATAATGAGTTTCTATCTGTTATCGTAAATGCTACACTTTGTACACCTGAATTAGACCGATGGTTCAGTGATTTGCAATGGAAGAAAGAGGGAATAGGTTGGAATAAGTCTAATATAAAAAGAATAAACTATTTTTTTTTCTGGCGATGATATTCCTAGAGGGGAAGCAATTTTCCTCGCCAAACCTCAACAATAATTTCGCCTAAGTCAAGCTAATGACTTTAAACAAGCGCTGCTTAGGAGGCAACCCAAGAGTTTTCTTTATTTTTGACATTTGTTTTAGGATTAGTTTTCCCTTTTGGCATTCCATTCTTTTAGTCTTATATCTTGGAAAAAATTTCGTGCTCAAGTACTTTACTAATGCAAGCTATGTTTGTTGCACGTAAAAAAAAACATAAAAAACGAGGTGCATGTGGCAAATACAATGTAAATCAGGGCACAATTGTTCCAATTTTAACACAGCTATGCAAAACTTTTGCATTGTTTTAAAAAACAATTGGGTGTACAATCGTGCATTTTTTGGCACGGTTGTGCAAAATTTTTGCACAGTTTCAACAACGTCATGCCCAATTGTGCAAATATTTCGCACTTTTGAAATTTATCTAGTGCACAACCGTGCATATTTTGTGCACAACTGTGCAAAATATTCGCACTTCTGCAAAAATTTTCCTGTAGAACCGTGCACTATTTCGGCACAATTGTGTAACCTGCACCCTGAAATTTCTTCAAAAAAAATAAATATATATTTAGCCAATCCTTTCAAGGCGATTCACCTCGTATACCACAGTGAGATTCACCATGTCGACTCCCGGGCCATCATGCACATACATAAGGGAGTATCTTTTTCACTCTTATTTTAATTACATTCTGCTTTGCTTGTATGCGTTTGATTCTAGTATATTGAATTGTTCAAGTGTGGGGTAATGTGGTCAACTAGTGAAAGGATTAGGCATATGTCATATTTTGTTGAGTTGTTGCTGAATTTTGGTTAACTTGTTCACAAAATCCATGTTCCCATATTAGAGCTCTAGACTGTATAAACATGTGAATTTGATTTCTGTATATGGTTACTCTTTTTATTGAGTTTGAACACTGAGCCTGAAATTTGTGAAATTTTATGCATCCTTGCACACTACACACGAGTTCTAGTAAAGGGATCGCTGAGATAAAGCAATTACATATTTTTGGATACATGGTGATATTTTGAGGAAAGTTGAAGAAGCAAAGGAAAACAAAAAAAAACGAGAGAGAGAGAGAGAAATCGAGAAAAAGAAAAAAAGGTTGATTCAATGACCAGTAATTGCTTAATTCACCAAGTTTCGTTTCTAACCTTTGTCACTCGAGTGATTAAGTCCATTGGGGTGTCTTGACAAATAATGCTTTAAACCCGATTGGTTTGAGAGTCATTAGCCCGAAGCTCATTATATTTGTGGCATAGAAAACTTGATTAACGAAACATTGCACGGGTTGATAAATTTTCAATGAAGGAAGGAAAATGAGGATGAATTATGAAGAATGTTTGTTTTTATTTGAAATAACTGAAATATTCCCTTACTAGAATTCATATATCTTGCACGAACGGATGCATATTAAATCAAACTTGATTGGAATTAGTGTGATCACTTGAGAGTCAAAATGTTCATGTCGTGGAAAAATAACAATTCTATGTGTTTATTATTGGTTTATGTGTGATGATTGTGGAGGTGAATAAATATTGTGACTCATTGCTGAATTGATAAACAACGAGACAGATAGACATACGTCATGAATTTTGTGGGTATATTCTCTGCAAACCCTCACAAGACAAAACTCGTCCACTAGGGGTAACCTAGGGGTTTAACGGCTTGTTGCAAGTGCTAAGTGCAATTGTGTTCCCTACAAAAGTGGTGTTATCTTTGTTTTTGTTGGATTTACTTGAGGTCGAATAAAAGTTAAGTGTGGGGTGTTTGTTAGGTATCATATTTTTACATATTTTCATCATCTTTTACCTCACCTTTATCTCTATTTTATGCCTTGTAGTTAATCTTTTTTGTTATTTTTAACCTATTTTACGTATTTTGATTTCTAAGTCGTTTCAATGCAGGCATAAAAGCGATTGTTTTGATGAGTTGAAGGAGTGTTTCTTACGAGAATAAAGAAGGCTAACCAAGAGGACTTAAAGAAATGCAACAAAGAGGCCACACGAGAGAGTTTCATTGAAGAAAAATTAAGAGGAAAAATTATGCACGGCTAGAATACACGGTTGTGCAGCTATGGATTTTATATTTTTATGGGCCTCGTTTTTATGTATTGGATGGGCCTAATTCTTGTATCTAAGACTCATTTTAAGTTAAAGAAAGAGGAAAAAAACCTTTTTAGGCTAGAGAAGAGATTAGAGAATCATATTCTTGAGTTAGAAGACTTGGAGAGAAAGAAAGAGGATTTTCTTGAATTCTTATCAATCAAGAGGAGATTTCTTGGATTTTGAAGCTTTCATCTTCTCAAGTTGTATTTCTCCATTCCTCGATTATTGAACATGAGTATTTTTATTTTAATGCAAATTATTTCTTATTTTTCTTTAATTAAGCATAACTAAATTATTTTTTAAGTTTTAAGATGTAGTCTTGTGTGTTTATTTGGTTTATTGATAATTGATGGGTTTGTTCTTGCCTTGTTTATCTATTAATGAGTGTTTATTGCTTGTAATTGCATCATTGCCAATTACATGATTTAAGATGAATTAAGAAGTACCGGTAGGTGAATTAATTTATCGGTTATGATTTAATAGACATATTTAATTTTCTTAATAAGGATATTGGTAATTTTGCATGAGACTAGTGAACAATTTTCATAGAACTTAATAGATTCATTTAGATTAGTTTTTTTTATCATGGGAGTGATGAGGATTAATTTAGATGAGTACTCATGGAGATCTCAGTAGAGTATTCATGTAATTAAGGAAATTGGGTCTTTAATTTAAGTAAGAATGATTACTCATTGAAAGACAATAATCCATATAAATACCTTGATGAAATCTTAATCCCTAGACTTTTTCGTTAATTGGTTTATCGTTTTAATTATCTCTGTTTTAATTAATTTGATTATTCTGCTTTTATTAGTTTAAAAATCTCATTTCTTATAATCGATAGCTTAAATAATAGAATAAATTTTGTTTGGTACTTGATAACCTTCCTCGTGGAGACAATCTTATTTTTCACTATATTATTTGTTTGATTCCGTGTTGTTACAGACGGTTAACATTGGGCATTGTATTGTCTTTTTACATTTTGTACACTGTGTATTGTGAACGTTTAAGGCTTGTAAAAAACAAATCATTATGATTGTCCGTGAGGGAAGACTGACTAGCTTGGATAACAAACTAGGTTGCACAGCCTGCAAATATTTCATGTAAAATTTATCCCAAGCGACACCCTCCAAAATAGAAGAATTTTAACGCAATACCCGTTGGTTACATCATAAAATAATTTGGGCTTTCGAATTACAGAGCCCAAATAGCCCAAGCTATAGAAATTCAAAAAGAAGGAAATTGGGTCCACAGGTAGGTAAGATAAGGTCCAATAAACTCAGAAAATGGCAGAAATGTAGGTTGGGTTGATAAAAACCCAATAATCGAATCTGAAGAAATAAAGAGAATCCAAAAGCCAGTAATCTACATTCAAGGAAGACGCGCCAAGTTGAGGATTTTGAAAGAGACAGTTGGATGCCGTTGGCAGTTCCCGAAGAAGAAGAACGTGGGTTCCCTAAGGCCGAGATATATAGGCGGCCAAGACGAAGGAAAAGAGGAGATCATCAGAATCACAAACTTCTACAGTTTTATTTTCTTAGAATTAGCTCTAGTATTAGGAGTAGTTCATAGCGTAAATTAGGAGTAGCCGTAGAATAATGTAATAGTTGTTTGTCCAGAATCGCTGGGATACAAAGCTTGTATCCGCAGTTTATTTTTAATCATCAAGATTGAAAACTCTCATGGAAGTATAAATTATCTTTTTTCAGATTTAAGTATTTGATAAGTAATTTTATCTCGACTTGAGTTTTTCGTTCATTATTCTCATATTCGAAAGTAACAACTAAGAATTTAGTTAAAGACTTGAACCACCGTTTAGCGAATCGAACGCAGAGGTTGAGAGATAATCCTTGATCGAATACTCTCATGGAGGTATAAATTATCCTTTTTTTCAGATTTAAGTATTTGATAGGTTAGTTTTATCTTGACTTGAGTTGTTCGATTCACTATTTATTATACTCAAAATCGATAATTAAGAGTTAAGTAAAGACTTGAACCACCATCCAGCGTATCAAACGCAGAGGTTGAGAGATAATCTCTAGTTATAGATTATCACCACTACTACAGAAATGACCTATTACAGCGGTTTTAACCGCTGTAACAGGTACCGCTGTAATTGGTTCAGGCCAATTACAGCGGTTTTTGAACCGCTGTAATAGAGACCAATTACAGCGGTTCGGAAAAGAACCGCTGTAATTGGTCAACCTATTACAGCGGTTCTTTTCAGAACCGCTGTAATAGATTTTGCTCCGAATTTTTTTATTTTTATTTTTTACACCTATTATAGCGGTTTTATAAAAAACCGCTACAATAGGTGTATTTTTTTTATTTTTTTTCTTGCTGTACTGTACAAAATTTAATGTAACCAGCTTCCCACAAGCTCAAAATTCAACACACTAACACAACAAACCATAAAATCAATTCAACATCAACAACAAACGTGAAACCCAAAATTAACTTCACCAAATTAAATGATCATCTCTAACAACAAAAACCAACAAATGTATTGTTCCAATTCGCATAATCTCCAACAAATCAAATGTTACGCATAATCTCCAACAATTGATAACGAGTTTACAATCAATTAAATACAACAAATCAAATAAAAATTTACAACAATCTACAACTTACACCATACCAAAAGCGCATTGGAAAATGTATTGTGCCAATTCGCCACGTACTTCATCAAGCTGCTCTATAGAGTAAGTGATGTATTGACAATCAGGAAAGTACTGCACGATAGAGATTGAAAACACAACAAAGGTTTAATAACTTATAAAGGGAAATTAGAATTTGATGATGAGTATTAATTAGGATTATGCATACCGCTGGTGGGATTGTAGATTCTCCGTGGCTAATAATATCCTTCATGAATTTCATAACAAAGAAGCCACAATCTTTGTCGTTTAACTGCATGGGGCACTACAAAATTGAAATAAAAAATTGTATTAGAAATATAACGTTTATACGAATAATTTCTCGAAAATATAAAATTACACTAACCTTTATAGAAGTCCATTTACAGGCCTTTTTTTTTATTTGGACATTTGGGTGTTACAATTTGCACGAGACATCAACACAGCACTGTTAAAAACATCAATATCAAGCAAATATACATGTGAAATCGAGGAAGATATATACACTTTAAAATTAAGATTAACTATAATGAATACATTGATTGAATGAAAAACTTACTATTTGATTGTTTCTTTCATATCAGGTCGGTTCTTCGGATCAACGTGCAAAGAATCCAGATAATAAAGGATCTCTTTAATTGGATCAATCACAAGCAACACCCAATGTCCCCTAAATAAAAAAGCATTCAAAAGATAAGTTCAAAATTAATTTTGCGTACGTAACAAATTTTACAAAATAAAGTTGGGTGTTTAGTAACTCACCCAGTGTTGTAAGGTGCAATAAACAACTTCCCGTCTGCGCAATCTTTCATGGCATTTATTATATATTGCGCTTGTGAAATACGCTGAGAGGGAGTAATACCTGCTCTCGCAGCTATAGTATGTGGGCTAAGAAACCCGAAATTATTTGTTTTCTCTTCGGGGACCACGTACTTAGCCCACAAACACCTAAATTGAGCATAAAATAAATTTGAACAAGAAAATAAACATAGTTCAAATTAATGAAGTAAAATAATTTAAAAACTAACTTTTTTTTTAATTCATATTTAAAAACTTACTTGATGTAAACTGAAATGATCGAGACTCCTATTTGTTCTTTGCGCAAAAAATGACAGATCTCTTCCCGCCCAATATACTCTTGATAGGGTTCGTTATTATACATTGCCTCGGGAACGTTTATAGCGATCAATTGTTCAATAGGCATTATTTGCAGGTACCTTTCAAGAGTTACAAGTGGCCGAGGGAGTTGATCAGCTGTTACGTCTGCTGCTCTGTCATCTTCACGTGAAGGGTTGGCCACAGGAGGTGTTCGTTTGACAGCTGAGTGCTTCGTCATCTCTGATTTATGTTTTTCAACTGATGATTTGGATTTTCCAAGAGACTATTTAAGCAAAGAAAACCAACGTGAATGTTATAAACCAAAGTATATTTAGTAACCTTAAACAATTGTTATAATTATTTAATGGCTAGGTATTAATAATTACGTACCGATGCATCACTGACAGTGACAAGACTCTTAGGCCAAGCGACAATGTATCCCACAGCCTCAGAAACTGTGAACACTCCTTCATCAGCGAGAGGGATTGGTAGGGGTGCAATATCTTCAATTGCAATGTCAATCATCACTTTCACAAGGTGGGTGGGTAATGGAAGTGTATGCAGCATTCTATCATGATCTGGTCGATTGTACATTTGTCCTTTAGCCACCAAACGATAAGATGGTGTTGAAAGTGACAATTGACATGGCGCCACAACCTACATATATAAAATATATATATATATATATATATATATACCATTATATTAGAAAAATTTGTGTATTTTAATGAATTGCTTGATGATCACTTAATAATTTCATATCATTACCCCAGGAAGGTTCCTAACTGGATCTGGGCAGCTATCTTTCAAAGAAACCGCCTCATCTTCATGTGGCTGCTGCGACCCAGACGCATTATGCTCGTCAAACTCGCGTCGCAATGAGGATAGTGATGTAGTGAGCATGTGCACCATGTTTTTCAAGGCTTTTTGTCAGTAAAATATTGTTTTTGTGATACACCAAAGCCTACACCCCTAACGCGACTCGAATGCTCCTTCTTCTTAAGAGATTTAGCCAATATATCATTCCGGGTCCTCTCGCTTCCACTATGGCTACCCTCCTGTGATAAGCACTCCTATAATAATACATTTAAAACTTAGTGAACTTTGCTCTTTTAAAAAAATTTCAAAAAACATATACAACACATGATATAGCTAAAATTGCAAATAACTCACAATTTCATCTAATACTCTTTTAACATTGAGATCATCAATGTTATGCTGGCTGTCAGAATGTGCAATCCTCCATACGAGTGCTCGTGTCACGTCTGTGCAATCTGACCCAGCTTCCTTTCTTTTTCCTTCTATATTGTGATTAAACATATATATATTAGCAAGGAATTTTATTAGAAAACTTGTAATGATTCACTGTTAAACGAACTACGTACCTCAATGTGCTCCAGTTGAGCATATCCAAGACGTGATTTCCTATAGGGATATTCACGGTCCTTTGCTCTTTCCTGATTGTGCCTACTTAATTGCTGTTCATTACAAAATCAAAGCATTAGTCAATGTTCATATAAACACAATATGCAACAAATGAAACCGTAAATTAAAATAATTACCATGAAAGGTTCACTTTTCCGAATATCTATAAACGTTGTCCAATCTTCTTGAGATATATTATATTTTTGGGGTGGGCTGGAATTAATATTTCCATTATCATCCTCTACCCACACTCTGCTCAAGAAGCTCCTGAAGTTTCGAGCCAGCTTTCCAGCCTTGGCTAAAACAAATTTCTGTCTACTTTCTTCAATATCAAAGGCCTACTATGAAAAACAAACAACAAAGTATGTCAATATCATAATTTTGAGAAAATTGAATAAACAAAAAATACATTAACCAATTAATTAGAAATATGATAATAACCAACTTACAACTATTTCATTCCAAATTCCTAATTTTATTGCGTCCGAGACGTGTCGCCAATCACTGATGGTAATCGGCACCCTATCACGAGCTATGACTCCAATGTAACCAACAAATGTTGATTTATTTGGGTCAACTGGTTGGCCATTCTCATTCCACCCGACTGGTAGCTTTAAGCCTTTACTTCTGGCATGTATGACTTTTTTCATTGCAGCGATACCTCTACGTATCTCACTTTCAACACGTTTGTTTGCAGCAGCCACAGAATCCATCGACCTACAGAAGCCAAAAATATAGAATTTAGATTCATATACCAAATATATAGTACCAAGTAACGCCACCATTATTTTAGAAAAAATTCAGCAGAGTAACGACACAAATTTTTTTACCAAGTTCTCGACTAAATCTTCCCCGAAAATTGCAAATAACAAAACCAATCCATCAATTATTTCACAAAACCAATCAAATTTCACAAAACCATAAATGCATTAAACGATGTCAACAAAATAACACATATTGATCCAATCACGATACATAATCAAAATAAATATCAACAAACAGGCTATACTCATGATATGTATTCAAATAATAATACTCGTTATCATATAGAGAGAGCGAGATAGAAGAAGCTTACGGTGGTGGTGGTGGGAGTGGTGGAGGGGGCGGTGGTGGTCGTAGAGGAGGAGGAGAGAGCGGCTGTGGCTATGGCGGTGGTGGTGGTGGCGCCGGTATATAATATCGACCTACAAAAGCCAAAAATACAGAAGTTAGTTTCATTATGCACTAACAAGAGACGCCCTGACTCATATACTAACAAGTGCTTATATGAAGAAAAGTTTAGGAAATACGTATATCATATAATTATCACATAAGATCAAATACCTTTCATCGTTTTCTTTTTGTCGTTGACTTAGTAGTCTTTTGCTTCCCCCCAGTACGACCCTTTTGTTTAGTACGTCGACGAACAGATGGATTAATCCATATCCCCTCTTGGTGATCTTGTCGCATATACAATTCATCATCACTGATATCCAAGTCACCATCACTATCAGTGGCTTGTGAATCACATAAGATAGGATTTTCTCCATCATCATCACTATATGAACTATCATCCTCAATACAAGTATTTTTATTTGCCGATAAAACAATTGACCACCTCTTATCAATAGGATCGGTGAAAAAAAACACTTGCGTAGCTTGTGACGCCAAAATGAAAGGTTCATCTTTGTAACCCACCCTCTCAAGATCTACTCGAGTGAAGCCTATTTCACTATTATCGACACCATTTTTATTGTCAGCCCACCTACACCCAAATACAGGCACCCGAAACCAACTATAATCCAGCTCCCATATATGTTCAATCACCCCATAATATGATAAATGAGCATAGATAGGGTTATTATCCCTTGCACTTGAGATATGCATTGCTTGAGCTACAAGACTCACCCCACTATTCTGCATTGTACTCCGTTCATCTTGGTCTTTTGTATAGAATGTGCGACCATTTATACGATAACCTGAATGACAAAATACAAGTCTGCCCGGTCCCATCGACAATCGTGCCAATTTATCTGAAACTGAAAGTGGATTATCGTTCTGTTTCTCGTGAATATGCTTTCGAAACCAATCAAAGAAACTCTTATTATGCTCTTTTGAAATCCAACTCTCATTTTTATTTGGATTTAATCTCCTAAGTTGATCCTTGTGCTCTTGAACATATGGCTCAACCTCATCGGTGTTGTGGAGCACACATAGGTGTGCCTGATCCCTTTGTGTGCAAGAAACACTAACTAATTGCTTTCCAAGTATGCTTTCTCCTTCAGTTCTCCCTCCCACAACATGAGATTTTGGAAGCTCTGCAACGTTAGAATCTTTCAGATATTCTGTGCAAAATGTAATCGCTTCATCAACTATGTACCGTTCAACAATGCAACCTTTCGGTCAACTACGATTTTTCATGTAGCCTTTTAATACCTTCATATAACGCTCAGCTAGATACATAGATCTCAAAAAAGCCGGTCCACATAGTTATGTCTCTCTAACCAAGTGAATAGGTAAATGAGTCATTAAATCAAAAAATGCTGGTGGAAAATACATCTCAAGCTCGCACAAAGTGATGGCAATTTGTTTTTGAAGTGCAGGCAATTGTTCAGGATCAAACACCTTGCTCCACATTGCTTTGAAGAAGAAACATAATGAGGTTATAGTTTCTCTCACCTTTTTTGGCAAAATGGCCCGTATAGCAATTGGTAGCAAATGATCCATGATCACATGACAATCCTGAGTCTTCATGTGCTTTAGCTTCAAGTCCTTCATTGACACAAGACTGCTAATGTTTGAAGAATACCCTTCTGGAACTTTCACTCCATTAAGAAAGTCACATAATGTAATTTTTTCTTTCCTGGATAGAGTGTGAGGTGCTGGAGGCAAATAAGTTCGTTTTCCTTTATTTGTTGGTGCCAATTTTTCTCTTATCTTCATTTCAACCAAGTCTAACCTTGCCTCTACGCCATCTTTTGTCTTACCGGGCACATTTAGAAGTGTACCAATGACACTATCAAATACATTTTTCTCAATATGCATAATATCAAGAAAATGTCTAACATGTAAAGACGTCCAATATGACAACTCAAAGAAAATTGACCTTTTTTTCCACTCAATTTTTGCAAGCCCACCTGCAAAAGTCTTTCCAAATTTAACCTCCAAGTCTTTTATATTCTCAAACACTTCTTCACCAGTCAAGCACTTAGGAGCTCGGCCTTCTTCTATATTCCCATTGAAAGCTTTTTTCCACCGATGATATCTATGGTTCCGATTTAGCCATCTCCGATGCCCTTGGAATACATATTTCTGAGAGTGTGTCAGTCGATATTGATCTGTACTCTTGACACATATGGGGCATCCACATTGGCCATGTACACCATATCCCTCGAGGTTTGCCCTTGCCGGAAAATCATTGATTGTTCCAAATAACATGACTCTGAGATTGAAATTTTCTTCTCTGAACCCATCATATACTTGAACACCGGTCTCTCACAACACCTTCAAATCCTCAATTAAAGGAACCAAGTAGACATCTATATCATTTCCAGGTTGTTTCGGCCCAGAAATGAGTATAGGCATCATTATATGTTCTTGCTTCATGCATCGCGATGGGGGGAGGTTGTAGATCATCAAAATCACCGGCCATGTACTATGTGAGCTCCTTTGCAAGCCATGAGGGTTCATGTCATCTGTAGCCAATACAAGGTGAAGGTTTCTTGATTCTTCACCAAATTCAGGGAAATCATCATCGATCTTTTTCCATTGAGGAGAATCTGAGGGGTGTCGAATCTTGTCATCTTCAATCCTTTCCTTCAAGCCTTCTATCAGCATGCCATGTCAAGTCCTTGGCCAACTCTTTACTACTGTACATGCGCCTAAATCGTGGTATTATGGGCAAATACCACATGGTTTTGACAGGAGCAGATCCGTTCTTCTTGTACCGCGAGGCGCCACATTTCGGACAAACCTTCGATGATGCATAGTCAGTTCTAAACAATATGCAATCATTGAGACAGGCATGTATCCTCTCATATCCTATGCCAATTGAGGTTAACATCTTCTTAGCCTCATAAGTACGATTAGGTAACACATTATCATTGGGTAGCATGTTTTTTAATAGATCAAGTAAGTCTGTGAAACTCTTATCACTCCACCCATTGTTGGCTTTTAACTTGTAAAGGTTTAGGACTGCTTTCAATCTTGTGAATTTACTACCACTATACAGTGGTGTCTTTGAATCACTTGTCAAATTGTCAAACATCTTGGGACAATTTCGCAAATCCTCCTCAATCACATTTGTCATCTCCTCCAAACGACCAGGCTCATAATCATTCATGTCCAAATCCCGCGATCGATATGATGTACCACCCAAATCATCTGAGGTGACACTGCTCTCACCGTGTCTTGTCCAACGTGTGTAGCTTTTATCAATTCCATTACACACCAAATGATCTTCTAATTCACGTGGACTAATTCTCTTTCCAAAACAACAACGTAAACACGGGCAACTGATTCTAGTCCGATCTGATGCATGCTCAATCGCAAAATTGATGAATTCTTTCACCCCTTTCTCATATTGCTCGGACATACGATCCGCTAATATCCAACTTCGATCCATCTTGATTCTGAATTAAGTAAATTAAACAATTTTAATATCACTTCATAGTTGAATTAATTAAATAATTTTTATTTTAATTTATTTCCCATTATTCTAGAAAAAATTCGGCAGAGTTACGACGCAAATTTTTTTACCAAGTTCTCGACTTAATCTTCCCCCGGGTGGGTTACAACCAACAAAATTCAAATCTTACGATCCGCTAAAATTCAATTTTGATACATCCATCTTGATATTAATTAAATTAAATAATTTTAACATCAGTTCAATTGAATTAATTAAATTTTTTTTATTTTAATTTATATACCATTATCCTAGAAAAAATTCGGCAGAGTAACAACGCAAAAGTTTCTACCAAGTTCTCGACTTAATCTTCCTCCAAACTTGCAACCAACAAAATTCGCATCTTTCAACCACAACAAACCCAACATTCTAATCTTTCATCCACAACAAACCCACAACAATGTCGATCTCACTATACCAAAATATTGATCACCAATTGGATCACATAAAGCAACATATTTTAAGCAACTTCAAATATTGATCACCAGTTGGATCATATAAATCACATAAAACTAAACATAAAGCATCATATTTTAAGCAACTACGAATATTGATCACCAGTTGGATCACATAAATCACATAAAACTACAAATAAAGTACTATATTTTCAACAACTAAATATAAATAAAGATCACCAGTTGGATCAATGTACCCTAAACTACAAAATAACCACAATTTAATCCCAAATTAAATGTAATTAACACCCAACTATATACAAAAATACATACACCCACACATACACTAATTATATACATCCACATATACACAAATACATACACCCACACATACATAAATATATATACATACACCCACATATACGCAAACATATATACATACATCCACATATACACAAATACAAACACCCACACATACATAAATATATATATATACACCCATAGATACACTAATATACATACATCCACACATACACAAAAATTTATCTAACTCAAACTCTATACTCTATATATGTGTGTGTATATGTATACATATTTATCTAAAAAAATTACCCCAAATTTGCACAAGCTAAATGGTGGCTGGAGGCGGCGGCGGGGCGGCGGCTACCTTATATGTATATAGAAAGAGGGAGAGTTAAATATATATACATATATGCACATATATATATAGAGAGAGAGAGAGAGAGCCATACCTTTGGGGCGGGGTTGACGGGCGGCGGTGGGTGACTCGCGGCGGCGGCGGCGACCAGCGACGGTGGCGGTCGCGACGGGAGAGGGGGACGAGAGCAAGAGAGAGAAAGGAAGAGAGGGAGAAAGAGAGAGAGGGAGAAAGAGGGAGAGGGAGAGAGAGAAACCAAGAGAGAGAGAGACGGTGGTGGTGGGGCGCCGGTGACGAGGGTGGTGGTGGTGGTGGTGGTCGAGCGAGAGAGAGAGATGAGAAAGAGATCGGCCGAGAGAGAGAGAGAGAGAGAGATCGGGTAAGAGAGAGAAATGGGAGGGAATTGGGGGTTTTTTATATTTTGGGGGAAGAAAGGCTATTATAGCGGTTCTTGGTTGAATCGGTATAATAGCACCAAGAACCGCTATAATAGCCGAGCTATTACAGCGGTTCAACCAAGAACCGCTGTAATAGACCGGAGCTATTACAGCGATTCTTGGTTGAACCGCTGTAATAGCTCCGGTTCTTAGCTATTACAGCGGTTCATCCGAGAATCGCTATAATAGCTCATTCTATTACAGCGGTTCAACCATGAACCGCTATAATAGGCACCTCCGTTCAGCGGTTTTCCAAAAACCGCTGTAATAGGTGCGCTGTAATAGTTTATTTTTGTAGTAGTGCACGGGGCTCGGAACGAACATTCGAATCCACCTCATTCTGATTTTTTTTATCGCAAAACAAACTTTTGGCGACCACAGTGGGAGTCAGTTTTGATAACTAATCTTCTAAAAGAATTTTGTAAACAAATTGTTGTTGTCTACATGATGTCAGAGGAATCTCTCAGAGACGATTTGGGTGATGATTTTGACGTTCAACCAATTTCGAAACATAAGGTTAGAGTGGACAAAATGTACGAACAGTTTGTTCGGGTCATGAAACAAACCTTAGCAGATGCTTGAGAATATCAAAGAAGAGAATTCGATGATCAATACCGAGCATTAGCACAAGAGTCTGCCCGTATATTTGCTGCAATTGTCCAAGATATCACCGTAAGTGCTCGAGATGGACTCTCTCGAGAGGTGACTCGAGTAATTACAGAATTGGGTGAAATTTTTAATCAAACGTGCGATGTTTTTTTGAATATGATAAACACCCAGGTAGCTTTAGCACTCGAATCTTTAATAAGTAGGCATAATGTTTTAGTAGAAAAAGTATCTCAGTTAGTCGACCGAACCTAGGATTCGAACTAGATATGTGAACCCAAACGAAATTCCTTTAGGCTATCCTCGAGATACTCAAACTCGAAATAATCAGTTCAAAGTACGCCAAACTTCGAGTCCCTTACCTCTCAAGGAACAGATTGTTGTAAACCAACAAAATTTTTGGGGGGCAACCAGGAGTAAATCAAATAAATGCTAACCAAATACCAGCCTATCCAGGAGTTCCGAACGCTCTTTTTCCTATGGGGAATAATAATTTCCCAAACGTACTGATAAATCCATGAATTCCCACGTTCCCGAATAATATCCAGGTACCATATGCAGGGGGAAAGATGTGCCTGATGCCCATATGGGAGGAGATATTAGGGGACAATTATTTGATCCCTTTCAAAATCAGATCGAAATGATTATTGAGAGGATGTACGGGCCTGGTTTTCGAAGAAATCATAGGTTAATGCCAGGAAAACTGAAGACTCATCTGAAAGAGTTATGAAGAAATTCGCGCAAATCGAAATGCGGCAATCTTAGTATTCCAAATTATGCTTTCGAATTTGTATTTATGGATAGTTTCAAACATTTGTATGTCATCGACAGTGTTTAAAAAAAAATTGGTAATCGAAAAACTTGATTCGAATTTGCATGTTTATTCATCTAATTTAATTGAAAAGATTGATTCGAATTCTGATGTAGATGCCGAACAGTTATATCAAAAGATAGGAAATATAATCGAGGAAGGAATCTTGGAACATGATGAAGATATCAGGCAAGATATCCAAGATCCCTTGTTAGAGGTTAATCTTGGTGCACTTGAAGAACCAAGACTAACTTATATTAATTCGAAGATACAACTTGTTCGAAAGGAAGGATGGGGTAACACGTCATTCGAACAAGCCCCCATAATTCGATTCCCTTCCCATTTTTGATGAAATTGGCGCAATCAATTAAACTAGGGGAAAACATTAATGACCCCAAACAAATTTATCACTTACTTCTACACTGGAACCGGGGGCTATCATCTTCTAACGCGAGCCAAGTCCCCAGAAGATCAGGGTTTCCGCCAGTAGAGGGCTCGAATGCAGAAGATTCAAAATGTGGCCCAAGACCAAGGTGGTCGAGTGATTGACCTCGATGGTCAGAAGCCCATGGAGGAACCACATGGGCGAAACCAAGAGATGCTACCTTCGTATCTTGGTAAAGTACTTCGAAATCCTTGATTATTTTATACAAATCTTGGGCATCCTCGCAATCCAAGATATGTGCTCGAGGAGCTAAATGGAACAGGTCATGAAGGGCAAGAATTTGGGGATTTGCCATTAATCGAATCTTAATCGAACGGGTAACTCGAGAAAATGAAAGAAAGAATTTCTCTGCGATTTTGTCAGCGATCTCTAGTTGCTCGAAAGGCGAATCAAAGAAGATAACTGAGAGATGCTCAAAGATGAAGGTTTCGAGAAGGGGAAGTGGTCGAATCAGACGAAGAAGATGACGATTTCGAGAAAGGGCAAGAATTCGGGGATTTGCCATTAATCGAATCTTAATCGAAGGGGTAACTCAAGCAAATGAAAGAAAAAAATTCTCAGCGATTTTCTCAGCGATCTCTGGTTGCTCGAAAGGCGAATCAAAGAAGATAACTGAGAGATGCTCGAAAATGAAGGTTTTGAGAAGGGGAAGAAGTCGAATCAGGCGAAGAAGATGACAATTTCGATAAAGGGCAAGAATTCGGGGATTTGCCATTAATCGAAGGGGTAACTCGATAAAATGAAAGAAAGAATTTCTCTGCGATTTTCTCAGCGATCTCTGGTTGCTAGAAAGGCGAATCAAAGAAGATAAGTGAGAGATGCTCGAAGATGAAGGTTTTGAAAAGGGGGAAGAATTCGAGAAGTATAACCACATGGACTATTCTTCGAGAAAGCGAAGGGCAAAAAATCTCGAAAGGAGAATCAAAGAAGATAACTGAGAGATGCTCGAAGATGAAGGTTTTGAGAAGGGGGAAGAATTCGAGAAGTATAACTAGAAGGACTGTTCTTCGAGAAAGTGAAGGACAAAAAATCAAGAAGTCGATACAGAGGGGAGAGAGAGAAGTTATCTTTAACCAAAAGATGTGTCTTTTAATACACATGAACTTGAAACGTTCATGTATATTCGGGGGGGGGGGGCATTTGTTTACACCATAAAATAATTTGGGCTTTCGAATTACAGAGCCCAAATAGCTCAAACTGTAGAGATTCGAAAAGAAGGAAATTGGGTCCACATGTACGTAAGATAAGGCCTAATAAACTCAGAAAATGGCAGAAATGTAGGCTGGGTTGATAAAAACCCAATAATCGAATCAGAAGAAATAAAGAGAGTCCAAAAGCAAGTAATCTACATTCATGGAAGACGCGCTAAGTTGAGGATTTTAAAAGAGACGGTTGGATGCAGTTGACTGCAGTTCCCGAAAAAGAAGAACGTGGGTTCCCCAAGGCCAAGATATATAGGCGACGGCCAAGATGAAGGAAAAGAGGAGATCATCAGGATCACAAACTTCTACAGTTTCATTTTCTTAGAATTAGCTCTAGTATTAGGAGTAGTGCATATCATAAATTAGGAGTAGTCGTAGGATAATGTAATAGTTACTTGTCCAGAATCGCTGGGATTCAGCTGTAAAGCTTGTATCCGCAGTTTATTTGTAATCATCACGATCGAAGACTCTTATGGAGGTATAAATTATCTTTTTTCATATTTAAGTATTTGATAAGTAATTTTATCTTGACTAGAGTTTTTCATTCATTATTCTCGTATTCGAAAGTAACAACTAAGAATTTAGTTAAAGACTTGAACCACCGTTTAGCGAATCGAACGCAGGGTTTGAGAGATAATCCTTGATCGAAGACTCTCATGGAGGTATAAATTATACTTTTTTCAGCTTTAAGTATTTGATAGGTTAATTTTAGCTTGACTTGAGTTGTTTGATTCACTGTTTATCATACTCAAAATTGATAATTAAGAGTTAAGTAAAGACTTGAACCACCATCCAGCGTATCGAACGCAGAGGTTGAGAGATAATCCTTGATCGAAAACTCTCATGGAGGTATAAATTATCCTTGTTTTCAGATTTAAGTATTTGTTAGGTTAATTTTATCTTGACTTGAGTTGTTCGATGCACTGTTTATCATACTCAAAATCGATAATTAAGAGTTAAGTAAAGACTTGAACCACCATCCAGCGTATCGAACGCAGGGGTTGAGAGATAATCTCAAGTTATAGATTATCACGGGGCTCGGAACGAACATTCGAATCTACCTCATTCTGATTTGTTTTATCGCGAAACACCCGTTATTAGTAAGGTTAATTATATGTTTTTTGAAGTTCAATTCGACAAACAAACTCATGATAGTGTTTGGGCCGTGTATCTTAAACTTTGGGCCCTATGTATGGGCTATATTTCGGAAGTGAGGGTGTTGAGGTTGAAGTTTGTAGAGACAAATTAATGACAATGTCAAGGCCTAAATAGGGGGTTGACGGTTGTGACTGGATAGAAGGATTTGGACTTGAGGAAGGAATTTCGAGAAGGGATTTGAAATTAATCTAAATTAAGTAGATTTCATAGTTAGTCGAAAGACAACAAAAAAATGAGTTCCATGTGATTTTGAAGTCCGTTGCAACTTAAAATCCAAACAAGTTCAGTGGACTTTTACTACGAATCTAAAATTCACGCATTTGATACTACTAGTAAATTATACGTGTGTTGCACGTAAAACATATATTTTTATATTAAAAAATTTCTATATCCATGTAATATATTTGGAAATACCAAAAAATCTAATACAAAAGTATTCAACTATAGTATTTCATGCAAAATAATAATACTTTCACTCTAGTAATTTCAAATGGTAATGATGCTAGCTTTTGTTCAAAAATTAGTTTGAAATAAATCATTTTATTCTTACTCAATCAACCGGTATTTTCTTTTAGAAATATAGATATATGCGTGTCAACATCTATGGCCATTATACAATACTGGATCTATTAAGGTTACCTTTGACCAATCAAGCTATTTTGGTATACACTACAATATATATATAAAAAAATTTGCACTACATTAAGAATATTATTTTTTTTAAATTCAATTTTATTAAAATACTTCATTCTAGAATTAATTATTTGAAAATTGTGTAGATCTTGATTTACATTCCACAACTAATCAAAAAAAATTATATTCCAATAATATGATAAATAATGTTGGTCCCAAGTGACATACAAAAGGGTCTAGAAGGGGGGGTTGAATAGACCATGAAGTCTTTTTCGACTTCAAAAAGTTTCGTACTAAAAGATTTTTGGACGCTTCAAGTGTCTAACGCTTGACTTAAGCGTTCACTTAAAAATATTGGCGCTTTGGTGAAGCGTCTGATGAAGACTGTTTTTAGGAAGTTAACTCAGACTTCAAGATCTGAAAACTTTGACCAAGTAGGTTAAGCGTTCAGTTCTTTAATCAGTGTTATCACAGCAGAATGATTTTTGGAGTCTTCTCTTTGAAAGCTTTAGCGTCACAAGAGGTTTCTTAGTTGCTTAGCATTTGATTGTGTTTTACTTAATCAATTTATGCAATGATATGACAGATGAAAGAATTGACTGAAAAGTAAATGACACAATATTTGTAAGGTTCGTTGGGTGGTGTAATCCCAACTACGTCCTTCTTCTCCTCGAACACTTGGAGGCAATCCACTAAAATGATTCTCAAAGAATCACACAAAATCTTCTACAAATTAGGGAGAGATGGATGTCGATGACTCGAGCTCCTTGATCACACAGATTTCTGCTCCAAATCACTTCAATCCCTTTGCTTCTTTCACCCAGAAATATGACAAGTATCCAACTTCGACTTCACACAGATCGCGAGGCTTGGATAGAGATTTTTCTAAAAAGGTTTGTTTGATTTTGATGAAGTTCAAACAACTGGAATATCTCAGTAGTAGAGTAGTTTCTTCAAAAAGAATGTTTGAGATATTGGGTTGACTGTCTCAGGATTTGATGAAAAGCAAAGAGAATATTTTCTTGAGTATTTTGGCTTTTCTGAGAGTTTAATGAATGAGACTTCAATCCAACAGCAATTTGGCTTGATAATTGTTCTATGTTTGGTTTGTTGTTGAAGTTCTATTTATAGGCATTCTTGGAGAAAGTGTCTGTTTGACACATGCAAGGGCACGTGTCTCTCACTTTCGCGAGTGAACAATTTTTGTCCTTTTTCCTGAAAATCTGCTGCACAAAAGTTGGTGTTGTAGTCTTTGAATTGTTGACAGTCCAATAGGGTGGCTTCTCCGTACGTCTGAAAGTGCTTATCACATTTAATGCTCTTATCAGCATTTAATGCAATTTGAATTAAATGCCCGTTGGCATTTAATGCACTGAGAATATTTACATTAAACTCCTTTTGATCTGACGATTCAGGAGAATGTTTGTCATTTGATAGACGCTTCATTCATGAACTGAAAGTTCCATTTAATCTGGAGGACTATTTAATGTTGTAGACGCTTGAGACTTCAGTCTTCGTTACTTGACACCTCACTCAGAACATGTCAGGCGCTTAGAGTGAACTTCTTCAAACTTCATTCACTATTGATTTCTTGGACGCTTGGAGTCTTCAGATTTCGCAGTCTTGATAAGCTCACTCAGAAAGTATCAAACGCTTAATCTAACCGACTTCTTGATCTAAGAATGTCAAAAGTAAAAGATAAGATAAAGCCTATACATTTCTAATGTTCAAATGCTTATACAAGTATCTATGAACTTTAAGCGTACATAACTTTGGAGTCTAACAAGATTCCTAATTGTCATCATCAAAACATCTAACATGAAATTCCTAACAATTTCCCCCTTTTTGATGATGGCAATACTTACTCTTTTATAGTTCAAGAGTTACATCAGCCAAAGTTAATAAGCGTTATGTTAGTAAGTTAGAGTTAGTTAAGCTTCAACGAGATGTTTCAGCTGAAAAATGTACTTTATATATATTCGGAGAATTCATACATTTTACAAACTGTGTAGAAACAGAAAATAGGGTTAAATTACAAAGAGCTATCATGATCTACTTTCTTCTGGTAAGATTTCATCGTCTGATCATTTCTGTTCTGATGGCTTCTTCGATGAGATCTTGAAGGGTGATCATTATCTGATGATCTCTGTCAATTACGAAACGGTTTTCCCTTTTTTTCCTTGTTTCATACACTCTATGTCGTTGATCCCATTCGGATGGATCAATACCCATATGCCTAACCACTGCTCTGAACGCTTAAGATAAGTCTGAGAACTCCATTTCCACAGCCAAGTCTTGAGGAGTAGTAGGCTCTGGAAGTGGCGCTCGCTCCATCGGTATATTGAATTGTTCAAGTAGCGCTTGAGATGGCACAGGTATATCTGCTCTGAAAGCGATGGGAGGAAAACCAGTTCTTCTACTAGGAATTCCCGTGGCGGAAACCCATGAAGGGTAATTGGATTCGGGCAAAGGAGGATGAGGTGGCAAGAAGACAAAATCTTGTGGATTTTTCGGCTCTGGACGCTTCACTTCTTGACGCTTAGAACTTGATTGAGCTCTTGAACTTGCATGAGCTTTCCTCTTTTCCCCCTTATTGCCATCATCAGCCTTTACTGTAGCTTCAGTAAGAATGGAAATTTGAGCAGCCATTTGGACCATGGATGCAGCCAATGCATCAAATTTTGCTTCAAGAGATTCTTTCATAGCAATTTGATTAGCTGCAAGTCCATCGATCATCGTCTGCATACGAGAGAGAGCAGTATCTACGGCAGCATCAGCAACTCCGCGCATATGAGCAACTTGAGCGCTCATATTCTCCTTCTCGATCTTAGCTAAGTCTTTCTTGATCCAGTGGAGAGATTCTGCATGATTGGACGCTTGAGCGTTCATCTCTTCCAACGCTTCAGTGAGGAGAGGCACAAATGTTTGAAGCACATTCGGAGAGGTAGCTGGTTGTTTAAATTTTGAGGTGTGCTTTAGTGACTCGATAGATGGTTGTTGAAACTCTGGATTGAAGACAGACGAATGGATTGCTATCTCAGCAACCGTTGGAACAGGTGAAGTTGAAGCGTCAGGCACAGCCTCTGGTTGAGACGCTTGAACTGGTTCCACTATGGGCGCTAAGGCAACTTCTGTATCAGATGTGGAAGGTAAAGAAGAGACAGTAGTTAGATGACTAAAGTCACAGAATCGGAAGTTGACCCTTCCAAAATCTGAATCAGCAAACTCCGTTGATGAACTGTTCATTAACTCATTTACTCGAGAAATAGGAATGGTCGAGAAATCACTTAGAGTGCGGATTGGAGTGTCCATTGCTATGACCCAACTTGGTCCTAAGATCTGGAGCATGTGGTTAACAAAGATCTTGCAACGAGGAGCCTTAATAAAGAATAGAGCATCGTCACGTGGAGTAAATGAGAAGCGTAGTACTCTATCTTTTGGCAACTCCAATGGACGCTCAGACTCTGATAAGTACATTGCCATGTATTCTTCAATGTAAGGCAAGGCTGCCCGCGAGATGTCCGGATTTCTTTCGAGTAAAGAGAGAACATAGGCATAGTGTTCTATCATTTCCTGTCGGAAAGAGAAGAGCAATGGATACCCAAAAAGAGGTCTTATAATGGATCCATTTGGCTTTCTCAAGTTTGCAGTGAAGACGTTGTCGAAATCCCTTAACGGAGGGAGCATCTTCAACATATGTCTGATGTTGTCTTCCTGCTGGCCAGGTGTAAGCGTTAAATCTGAAGTAGGCTTTGTTCCGCTTGTTGACGCTTGGCCATTGTAATTGATTGGCAAATCTGCAATCCTAGCCAACGCTTCACGCAGAAAACGTTCAATTGGTTGACGAAAAGATGGTAAGAGAGCAAGTGGCCCAACTCTTGCTTCTCGGCGCTGTAAGCAATATCGAGCAAACTGTCTTCTTCTATCTAGCATGCCGATTGTGAACAGGTGAGGTTCCTTGACCAGGTCTTCAAACTTGTAATGCTGGCCAACGTAGGTTTCACACCAGGTAACCTCATTCATGCAGAAGGTTGTTCCTGCATTCAGAATGGCAAGAAAGCCTTCATGATGAGTATCTCGGATGGCTTCAAAGCGATGCTTATCAGGTTGATAGTTTGCATTCAGGACGCTTTGTAAGAAGTAATCAGCCTCTTCTTGAATGAGAGCGTTTAGAGAGGCAGGACGCTCACCGATATAGGGACTTTTATTTGTCCACAATCTTAATGGGTTGGGAAGACTCTGATTAGCAGCACTGTGCACAACTGAACGAAAGTGGGAATAACCCTCTTTGTTTAAGATTTCCTCTTCAGGATTTAAAAGCTCCACAGGTAGACGCTCATAGGCTCTAATCTTGTAGTTTCTTGGAGCAAAACCTGAAGGCTTACTGCGTCCCATATCTAGAAAGTAAGCTAAGTCCACATCCCTTTGTGGAATTCTATCAGTACCCCATTTTTCAAATATCTGTATAGACGTTGGGGTAGGAGGTAGAGGATCTCCATTGGCTAGTGCCAAGTAGTATGCAAATTCAACGCTTGAGACTGCATTGTTGAACAGCATTTCCACAAGAGCCCGATCTCTATCAATTATCTTGGCTAAATCATTTTCAGCGACAATGTAACATTCTTCATTATAGCCAGCTGGAATGAATTCTTCTTCAGGAACTGGAGGCATATAATTGATTGAATGATCAATCGTCTTCAGTGGTTCGAGTTTGAAAAAATGGCTAGGCGCTGGAACGTCTTCAGCAACACTCTGACCTTCTGAGCGTGCCTCTGTTATAACCTGAACAGTGATAGGAGTCTGAACCTCTGTAGTAGCAGGTTCCTCAGCTTCAATTGTAGCAACTTCTGCGGCAACATCTTTAGCAATAGTGACAACTTCTGTCATATCAACATCCAGGAGGACATCCTGAGAACTAGTCTCAACAACAATTCTTTGAGCGCTTGGCTCAACAGCGACTTGAGCGCTTGGCTCATCAGCAACTTGAGCGCTTGGCTCATCAGTCTCAGGATCTTCAGGAACAGGAGTAACTCGATGCTTGCTAGTCCAGGAACGCTTGAAGATTTTCTTTACGTTGACTCCTTCAACGAGCTTAGACGGTGGAGCGGGAGGATCAGCAGTTGGTTCTTCAAAGTCTATTTGTTTGATGATCCCTTCCAGCTTCCGTCTTTTGAGAGGTAACTTGTCCTCTGCATCCTCATCGGTTTCCTCATCATCCTTTTGAGAGGAGGCGGCAAATTGAACCTTAGGCTTTCTAGGAGCCCTCTTCTTTGTTGCAGCCGGACGCTTCACAGCTTCTTCTGGCACTGGACGCTCCGCTTCTTTATCGGACGCTTGACGTACTTCCAGACGCTCAGACAGTGGTTTAGCAGCACCACCAATTTTTGGAGGATTGAATAGGTTATTCAGAATCCTTTTTCCCAACAACTTGGACTTATTCAACGGAAGTCCAGACGAGTATACACACTTTGATTTGTACAACAAGTCGCTTAGAACGAGTCCATAAGGTTTATTCGAGGCGCTTAGACTGTCCCGAAACCTTCCAAAGATGTACTCACTCCAGTTGATTTTGATGTTGAGGAGTATAGCAGTCATCATCTGAAATTGTACAGGGTTCACCTTATCAAAGGTTCCCACTCGGCATTCTATGATCTTGCTGCTGAAATCAGCCAACAGCCGGTATTTGGACACCAGGTCTTTCTTTTCGAAATATTGAGTGTAGGGCACATCGTCGTACGCACTCATGCTTGTCCAGGCTTCCTTGATTTGTTTTAATGTAACGCAATCCAATGCCTCACCCTTATTTGGAAGATTGAAGTTCTTGGCAATGGTGGAAGCAGATAAGAGAAATTCCTTTGGAGACTCCTTCTTGGATAAAGAGATTAGACAGGAGATAGACTTCTTGTCCTCTGAAAGTTTAGCAATCTTCCAAAAAGTATCAACTTCAGTTGGAAACATATATGAGTATTGGGTCAAGAACGGTTTGAGCCCAGCCTTGACGACCATGTCCATCATGTCCGTTAGGTTGATCTGAGGTTGTTCATAGAGAAATTTCCAGTCGACAACAAGGCCTTCAGTCACCTTGATGGTAAGTTCAGCAGAAGTAGACGAAGATTTCTTTGGTGCCATTTTTAGTGAAAGAGATGAACTGAGATTTTCTTTTGCTTTGCGAGAGAGAGAATAATTTTTGCAGATATGTTTGAGTAAAAGTGCATTGTCTTTCTGCAGAATTTGTGTTTTAAATGACACAGTAAAGAATTTTTGAAACTTGTGTTCTCTAGTCTCTGTAGGATTTAGACACGTGTAACGAGTTTTGAATCTCAGCCATAAATTCATCAACTACGGACGCGAGTTTTGTGTAATAGAGAGAAGTTACATTTGGTAATTCTCATATATAAAGATTTGACATCCGAGTTAAAATTTTAAAAACGTTTGGCATTTTCAGAGTGTAACGCATGCGCCCGTTTGTACACTGACACGTACACAAACACGTGCTATCTCTGAACCGTCATTTTGAAAAGAAACTTTTGATTACCCGCCAGTTTGATGTGATAGAAGCGTGCGAGTAGAGTACAAAATAGACTTTTGAGTCTACCCACTACTTCGAAAGAAGTTTGGAAACTTTATGCATGGCTTGTAAAGAAAATATTTTTATATTAAGAATTGATTAGACTTGATTCAATGCTTAACTGATACCATTGGTTGGTATTTATTTTAAGGGTTGTAATATAGACGCTTAAAGTCAAAGTCCTTTTTTTTTTTATGTTTGAGCGTCCAATATTTTATGCAAAAATAATACTGAGCGTTGATGATCATGCATCTGAAAATTTTGATCATTGACGCTTACAGTTATGTTCAAGTACAATTTTAAGGTTCCCCCTAAATTTGATAACTTGTACCATTTGTTTTGTTTTTCAAAGAAGGCTTTTAGACATAAATCAAGTGGATTCCCCCTAAATTATATGTCTAGTAAATATGATGCTTGATGATTAAGCGTTTAAATCAATCATACCTAGTTCACTTCTTAAAGTGAGAAAACGTTGTTCGTTGAGTGCTTTGGTGAAGATATCTGCCAATTGTTTGTCAGTTCCAATGAAGTGCATGGAGATATCTTTCTTTTGAACGTGGTCACGAAGGAAATGGTATCTAATGTCAATGTGTTTGGTTCTGGAATGAAGAACAGGGTTTTGAGTCATGGCTAGAGCGCTTTGGTTATCACAATGAATAGGGGTTGGACCTAGGATTATTCCATAGTCTCTAAGTTGTTGCCTCATCCATAATACTTGTGCACAACAACTTCCTGCAGCTACATACTCAGCTTCGGCTGTGGAGGTAGCTATGGATTGTTGTTTTTTGCTATGCCATGAAACTAACTTATCACCTAGAAATTGACAAGTACCACTAGTGCTTTTACGATCTATTTTGCAACCTGCAAAATCTGCATCTAAGTAACCAATTAGTTCAAAAGGAGAATCCCTAGGATACCATAAGCCCACATTCTGTGTGCCTTCTAGGTATTTAAGGATCTTCTTGGCAGCAATTAAGTGTGACTCTTTAAGATCAGCTTGAAATCACCGAAAACATAATATCAGGTCTACTGGCAGTAAGATAAAGAAGTGATCCAATGATACCTCTATAATTAGTGATTTCAACTTTCTTTCCACTTTCATCTTTATCTAACTTAAGCGTTTGGCTCATTGGAATTTTTGAAAATGATGCATTTTCCATACCAAATTTCTTAATCATGTCTCTTGTATATTTAGCTTGGTTAATAAATATGTCATTAGGGAGTTGTTTAACTTGTAGTCCAAAGAAGAAAGTTAATTCACCCATCATGCTCATTTCAAATTGTTCTTGCATCATTTTTGAAAATTTCTCACACAGACGCTTGTTAGTAGAACCAAATATAATATCATCAACAAAAATTTGAACTAAGAGAATATCTTCGTTATTGGTAATTTTAAATAACGTTGTGTCAACGCTGCCTTTTGAAAAGCCTTTACCAATAAGAAAAATAGAGAGAGTGTCATACCATGCTCGGGGTGCTTGCTTAAGCCCGTAAAGTGCTTTTTCTAGCTTGTAAACCATACCCTTACCATGATTGTTGATGAATCCTGGTGGTTGCTCCACATACACTTCTTCTTGGAGTTTACCATTCAGGAAGGCACTCTTCACGTCCATTTGATACACCATAAACTTGTTGAACGCTGCATACGCTAGAAATATGCGAATTGCTTCAAGACGAGCGACAGGAGCGTAAGTCTCATCAAAGTCAATACCCTTCTCTTGGCAGTATCCTTGAGCTACGAGTCTGGCCTTGTTTCTTATAACAATGCCATTCTCATCCATCTTGTTTCTATATACCCATCTAGTTCCAATAACTCCTTGGTGAGTTGGTCTCGGTACTAGCATCCAAACCTTATTTCGTTCGAACTGATTAAGCTCTTCTTGCATAGCTTCAATCCAACTTGGGTCGCTTAGCGCTTCATCCACTTTCTTAGGTTCCATTTGACATAGAAAGCTTGCGAACATAGCCTCATTGAACGTAGCGGCTCTAGTCCTAACAGGTGCTTCAATATCTCCAATAATCTGCTCAGGTGGATGATCACGCAGCCATAATCTGTCTAGTTGGAAGGGGTTAAGAGGTTGAACAAGCGCTTGAGGAACAGACGCTTGACTACCTTCTTGCGTAGGCGCTTCAAGTTCACAATTCCTTGTGTGCTCTTGATGATCATTCTCTTCATGATCATCAGCATTTCTTACATGATAATTTAGAGTAATCTCACGAGTATTCTTAGGAGGTGGCACTGAGATCTCATCATCGTCGTCAGTATCTTCATCAATAGTAATCTTAGACGCTTGATGACATAGATCTTCAATTCCTACATCATTTAAATTAACCTTACTCGGCTCTTGGTTAGCATCATCAAAAACAACATGAATAGATTCCTCAACCTTCGATTTGATCTTATTGAGAATGCGAAAATTCTTTCCATTTTTGGCGTAGCCTAGAAAGATTCCCTCATCCGCTTTAGGATCAAAAGTCTTTAGGCTTTGGGATCCATTATTATGGATAAAACATTTAGAACCAAAGATGTGAAAATATGAAACATTGGGCTTACGTCCCTTCCACAATTCATATGGAGTTTTTCCATGCTATTTGTTGATCATGCAGCGGTTTTGAGTGTAACAGGCAGTGTTGATCGCTTCGGCCCAAAGTCTCGGAGCAAGCTTGGATTCTGCTAACATAGTCCTAGCGGCTTCCTTAAGCGTTCGGTTCCGGCGCTCAGCAACACCATTTTGTTGGGGAGTTCTGGGAGCTGAACACTCATGATGTATTCCATTTTCTGCACAAAACTTCTCAACAATCTTGTTAGTAAACTCAGTACCATGATCGCTTCTTATTCTTGCAACCTTAAGGTTTTTCAATATTTGAAGTTGCCGAATAAGCGTTGTTAACTTGTCACATGTTTCATCTTTGGATGAAAGAAATTCCACCCAAGTAAATCTAGAGAAATCATCTACTATCACCAAAGTAAACTTTTTACCGCTTACACTGATCGTTTGAACGGGTCCAAACAAATCCATGTGAAGTAGTTCAAGTATTCTAGAGGTAGATAGATGAGGTTTTCTCTTGAATGATGATTTAACTTGTTTACCCATTTGACAAGCGTCACAAAGACGATCCTTATGAAATGGTCCATTTGGTAATCCCTATACAAGATTTTGACTTATTAGCTGAGAGATTGTTTTAAAGTTGAGGTGATTCATTTTTTCATGCCATAACCAACCCATTTTAGATTCACTTTTAGCAACAAAACATGTTGGGTTGTTATCAAGTGTTGAACCCCAATCTACCAAATATACGTTGTTAGTTCTTTTTTCTTTTCAATTTAGTAGACTTAGTCTTAGCGTCGTTTATATAGCAATAGTCACTTGAGAATATGACTTCAAAGCCTTTATCACAGAATTGACTTATGCTTAATAAATTGTGCTTCAGACCCTCAACAAAATAAACATCACTTATCATGATGTTCCCCCTATGCACAGTACCTATACCTTTGGTTTTACCTTTGGAGTTGTCACCAAATACAACCTGAGGACCATTGGCAGTTTGATAGTTGATCAGAAGATCTTTGGAACCAGTCATGTGCCTTGACGATCCACTATCAAAATACCATACAGATGTATCGGCTCTAGCTCTAGGTACCTGCAATCAAAAAGGGAAGTTCTATTTCTGTTTAGGTACCCATTGTTACTTGGGTCCTTCAACATTAGTGACATTGTTAGTTTGAATTAGAACTTTGGGAACCCATATTTGCCTAGTCTTCCTTGTAGGAATACTGGCCTTTTTGGGTTTCACATTGTGCTGTGTGTGCTTTTTGGGTGTATAATAATATCCTCGATTATAATAATAGTCATAATCATAGTCATAATCATAATCATCATAGTATCGATAATATGATCTTGACTGTCTTGGATATTGACGCTGGTATTTCCTTGGCACTGGCTTGGGTTGTACTTTTGGTGTTGGACGCTTAGCGCTTGATTCACAGTGGTCAGTCTTATCTTTAGCCTTCTGAGCGTTTGGATAGACCCGTCTTTGTGAATCATTTGCCTTAGCCTTACCCTTGCCTGAGTTAGCTTTGACTTTCTCATTTGGCCTCTTACCATTGTCACTTGGTTCATTTTGAGTTTGACCTTGTGAACCTTTTTCAACAAAGATAACACCCTTTCCTTTGTTGTTTGCCGTAACATTAGATTGATTGGATTGTTTACCGAGTTTATCACATCCTAAACCGGTCTTCTCACCAAATAATCTGGTTACTTCAGTCACATTATCCAATTGTCTAGAAGCTTTTGATAATGATGAGATGAGCTGCTCTGATTTAGCAAGTCTAGCGATCAAATCAGCTTCTCTCTTGACTATTATATCAAGATCACTTTTTAATTGAATAATTTCACTCTCAAGCGATTGGTTCTTCTCAATGCACTGTTGCTGAACTCGCAACTCTGCTCTGAGCGTCACTTTATCTCTTATGAGTGATGAGATAATAGTGAGATCATTTTGATATATTTTGGCAGCTTCTTGACATTCATTGTAGTATTCTTTGACTTTGTCAAGTAATTCATCATAAGAAAGAGGAATTGATAATTCATTGATTACCTCAGGAGACGCTTCATCATCTCTGGCCATGAGACATATGAGCGCTGAGTCATCTAATTGCTCATCATCATCACTACTTTTTTCTGATGATTCTAAATCTTCAGGTGCGGATGCTGGTTCTGATTCCGCTAGCAAACCTTGCTGACGAAGGTTGCTCCTGAATTGGTTTCTATCCAAGTAATCCTGCCTTGAGGGCTTGGATACGTTTGGATAAGGGCAATTTACCTAGTAGTGCCCTGGTTTCCTGCAATTATAACAAAGATTAGTTTTCATCTTTTGTTCATTTGTTAACCTTGCAATGTGTGGTTTTGAGATCACAGGAGCTGGGAGACTTTGAGTAGACGCTTGGTATTGAACAGGCACTTGGGGTGAAGGAACAGAATAATGAGGCGCTTGAAACTGTCTAACGCTTGACTTAAGCGTTCACTTAAAAATATTGGCGCTTTGGCGAAGCGTCTGATGAAGACTGTTTTTAGGAAGTTAACTCAGACTTCAAGATCTGAATACTTTGACCAAGTAGGTTAAGCATTCAGTTCTTTAATCAGTGTTAGCACAGCGGTATGATTTTTGGAGTCTTCTCTTTGAAAGCTTTAGCGTCACAAGAGGTTTCTTAGTTGCTTAGCTTTTGATTGTGTTTTACTTAATCAATTTATGCAATGATATGACAGATGAAAGAATTGACTGAAAAGTAAATGACACAATATTTGTAAGGTTCGTTGGGTGGTGTAATCCCAACTACGTCCTTCTTCTCCTCGAACACTTGGAGGCAATCCACTAAAATGATTCTCAAAGAATCACACAGAATCTTCTACAAATTAAGGAGAGATGGATGTCGATGACTTGAGCTCCTTGATCACACAGATATCTGCTCCAAATCACTTCAATCCCCTTGCTTCTTTCACCCAGAAATATGGCAAGTATCCAACTTCGACTTCACACAGATCGCGAGGCTTGGATAGAGATTTTTCTAAAAAGGTTTGTTTGATTTTGATGAAGTTCAAACAACTGGAATATCTCAGTAGTAGAGTAGTTTCTTCAAAAAGAATGTTTGAGATATTAAGTTGACTATTTCAGGATTTGATGAAAAGCAAAGAGAATATTTTCTTGAGTATTCTGGCTTTTCTGAGAGTTTAATGAATGAGACTTCAATGCAACAGCAATTTGGCTTGATAATTGTTCTATGTTTGGTTTGTTGTTGAAGTTCTATTTATAGGCATTCTTGGAGAAAGTGTCTGTTTGACACATGCAAGGGCGCGTGTCTCTCACTTTCGCGAGTGAACAACTTTTGTCCTTTTTCCTGAAAATCTGCTGCACAAAAGTTGGTGCTGCAGTCTTTGAATTGTTGACAGTCCAATAGGGTGGCTTCTCCGTACGTCTGAAAGTGCTTATCACATTTAATGCTCTTATCAGCATTTAATGCAATTTGAATTAAATGCCCGTTAGCATTTAATGCACTGAGAATATTTGCATTAAACTCCTTTCGATCTTACGCTTCAGGAGAATGTTTGTCATTTGATAGACGCTTCATTCATGAACTGAAAGTTCCATTTAATCTGGAGGACTATTTAATGTTTAGACGCTTGGAAAAAGTCTTCAGACTTTATTTAGAAGTGTAGACGTTTGAGACTTCAGTCTTCGTTACTTGACACCTCACTCAGAACATGTCAGGCGCTTAGAGTGAACTTCTTCAAACTTCATTCACTATTGATTTCTTGGACGCTTGGAGTCTTCAGATTTCGCAGTCTTGATAAGCTCACTCAGAAAGTATCAAACGCTTAATCTAATCGACTTCTAGATCTAAGAATGTCAAAAGTAAAAGATAAGATAAAGCCTATACATTTCTAATGTTCAAATGCTTATACAAGTATCTATGAAGTTTAAGCGTAAATAACTTTGGGGTCTAACAAGATTCCTAATTGTCATCATCAAAACATCTAACATGAAATTCCTAACAAATAATAAATATATTATTTAATAAGACACATTCGACATGTAATTTTATTATATATAGAAATTTTAAATGGTTGAGTAATTAAGAGTCAATTGAATTATTTCACAAATAGATCAGTTTTCACTTTCCAAATCAACCCTTATAATGAATTTTGAAAACGTGATACCGAGTCAGCATTCCACATGCAATTTACTATACTACTTTTGCTCAAATGAAAAAAAAATAGAACTTGATAACGTTTAATATATTTAACTCCTAGCAATGAAAGAGATTAATTAATTAATAATTTAGTAATTATAGAATTAAGTATGTATACTAAGAATGCAAATGCCAAAGTACTGAATGCCAACGTGCAAAAAGAATTTCAAAGAATTTTAAAAGAAACAGAAATGTCAGCATGATCATTAATTTTCCCCATATGCATTCTCTATAGTTCACAATAACAAACCACATCAACATGTTCTCATGAGCGTGAACTATCATTGTGCCGAAATGGTTGACAAAACACATATATGATTGATATAAAACCAGTCATTAGCCTCAGTTGCCAAATCTGCGAAAAACACTTGCAGTATGCATCTATTGACTAATGAGAATAGCGTATACACACATTTGAATTTTCTTCTAACAAATTACTTTACATTTTCTTGACCCATATAAAGAAAGCAAAAAAAAAAAATTTACTCACAAATAAAGAATTTTGTAAATAACTGAATTGCACGAGAGAAGATATAAGGAAAATATAGACTTCAAAACTACTTGGAAGTTGAAGGAAAAGGCTATATTTATATATACTTCAAAACTACTTGGAAGTTGAAAGAATTTTCTATTATATACTGTTACTTTTGGATTGATATGTGCATAAGAGAGTATAATCTATTTAATTGATTTATAACTCCTATCTTTATAGGATTTCTTTAACTTTGTGATTGTTGGAATTCCAAAGAATTTGGTATGTTGGAACCATAGATGTTAATGCTACATTAATAAGGATAACATGCAGCCAAAGATATGAGAAGTGGAGAAGGTGAAAATTTTATCATGTTAATTAATATAATATCAATATTAATATTATTGTAATTATCATAAACGAATTATTATATTATAACAATGAGTTACCAAATCTGTGGAGAACACTTGTTGTATGCATCTATTAACTAATGAGAATAGCGTATACACACATTTGAATTTTCTTCACAAATTACTTTACATTTTCTTGACCCATATAAAGAAAGCAAAAAGATATATTTTTACTCACAAATAAAGAGTTTTTGTAAATAACTGGATTGCACGAGAGAAGACATAAGGGAAAGTCTATATTTATATAGACTTCAAAACACTTGGAAGTTGAGGAAAAGCCTATATTTATATAGACTTCAAAACTACTTGGAAGTTGAAAGATATATTGTGACTTTTGAATGGATATGTGCATAAGAGAGTATAATCTATTTATTTGATTTATAAATCTTATCTTTATAGGATTTCTTTAACTTTGTGATTGTTGGAAGTCCAAAGAATTTGGAATGTTGGAACCGTAGATGTTAATGCTACATTAATAAGGAGAACATGCAGTCAAAGATATGAGAAGTGGAGAAGGTGAAAATTTTATCATGTTAATTAATACAATATCAATATTAATATTATTGTAATCATCATAAACGAATTATTATATTATAACAATGAGTTGCCAAATCTGTGGAGAACACTTGCTGCATACATCTATTAACTAATGAGAATAGCGTATACACACATTTGAATTTTCTTCCAACAAATTATTTTACATTTTCTTGACCCATATAAAGAAAGTAAAAAAAAAATATTTTTACTCACAAATAAAGAGTTTTTGTAAATAACTGGATTGCACGAGAGAAGACATAAGGAAAAGTCTATACTTATATAGACTTCAAAACACTTGGAAGTTGAAGGGAAAAGCCTATATTTATATAGACTTCAAAACTACTTGGAAGTTGAAAGATTTTTCTATTATATACTGTGACTTTTGATTGGATATGTGCATAAGAGAGTATAATCTATTTAATTGATTTATAAATCCTATCTTTATAGGATTTCTTAAACTTTGTGATTGTTGGAAGTCCAAAGGAATGTTGGAACCGTAGATGTTAATGCTACATTAATAAGGAGAACATGCAGCCAAAGATATGAGAAGTGGAGAAAGTGAAAATTTTATCATGTTAATTAATACAATATCAATATTAATATTATTGTAATTGTCATAAACGAATTATTATATTATAACAATGAGTACTTAAGTAAGGGCACAATTGTCTTTTTACAATTGGAACAAATACTTTTAGGATCCACACTTTTTATATAGTATAGATATATTGACATTCCAACAGAACCAACTCACACAATTCGTTTGTTAATCTTTGAACGAGTTCCATCCTTTTTACTTATTATTATGATTGCAAAAATTACTTGCTATCTCTAATTTCTATAGCAAAGGTCGAATCAATATTTGGTCCTATACTTGTTTTAAAATTTAATTCTATACAAATGGGATATCTTGACCCGACAATATCCGGCTGATAGTTTTTTTTAATCATGGGCCACTCAGATCTATAAGACTACAAATAAGGAGAGAAAAATCACAACTTGTGACAGCCTTGAATTGAACTCAAGATCTCCCATGTGAAAGTGGAAACTGATACCACTAGACTAACAAGTTTTGGGTTACTCTTTCTAAATTTTGTAGTTAACAATTTATGTAGTAAATAAATAAGGGTATTTGGCAATATACATCCTCAAATTGCCACTTTTTGGCACTTTGCACCCTTAAATTCAATTTTTGACACTTTGCACCCTCGAATTGTGTATTTGACTTTTTGCACCTTAAATTGGGTAACCCCGAAATTAGGAAGACTTCTACAGATTTTTACGTTCTCATCGTACAATTTTGTCTTCAAATTTTAAAATTTACATTTGTTTCTTGATACAATTTTGCCTTCTTTGTATTTACAATTTTACCCTTATAAGCCGAGAAAACATGTTTTTTTTTTGGTGAGTTAAATGGTGTAAACTTGCTTTAGGGTGTAAAATGCCAACCTATATGCAATTCGAGAGCACAAAGTGCCAAAAATAAAATTAAAAAATGCAAAGTGCCAAAAAGTGACAATTCAAGGGTGCAATCTGCCAATTATGCAATAAATAAATGGGATTAATGCAAAAAACCCTCCTGTGTTAATGTGAAATTACAAAAAAAAACCGTGTTAACGAAATAGGCTAAAAACCACCCTGTGTTCTTAAAAGGCCTGCAAACAGTGGATTTTTGGAAAAAAAAGTGCGTGTTTTTCATGTTTTTCACCTTTAATAACATGTTTTTTTGTCATTTATACACTCTCCAAACAAAGAAGCATGTCATTAAAGGTGAAAAACATGAAAAAATACACCTTTTTTTTTTCAAAAATTCACTGTTTGCAGACTTTTTAAGAACACAAAGTAGTTTTTAGCCTATTTCGTTAACACTGGGATTTTTTTGCAATTTCACATTAATACAGGAGTTTTTTTTGCATTAATCCCTAAATAAATAAACAAAAACTATCATCTATTATGGATTGTCCTCCTCTTCATGCCACTAAAGAGAGTTTGGGCAATTTTTTGTTGAGTTGCTGGAACTTTAATCATTATGTGGGCCGCACGAACTATGAAGTGAAGCCATCTATATGGGGCCAGTTCCCATATTATTCAATTCGATAGCATTCCCAATACTTATTTATTATTCTTTTAAAAAAATTAACTTCATTTTTTTTTTCCTAGTAGTGAATTTGTTACATGTTGTAAATCATGAATATCAAATAGAATCAATTTCCAATCACTCTGAACTATTACAATCAACTAAGGCCTAAACAGAATTTATTTGTAACCAACTATTTACTATTACAATCAGTTAAGAACTACTTTGAAAGTCAAGTAGGTGAGAGTGCTACCTGAATACCTCTAATATCTTGGTCATTAACTTCCTCAGTAGAGTGAGGGTGAGTTTGGTCAAGATTTTGCATAATTGTTTATGGGATAATTGATTCTTGCATAATTGATTATGACAAAAGTTAGGATTTCCAACTTTTTCAAAACATGATTTTGTAACACAAAAATGTTCAGAATAGATTATAGAAAATGAGATCAAACAGTCATCAAAATAGCGTTTAGACTTCAAATACAAATTTTAATTTTTCAACCATTGAGCCAAACACAACCTTAAACTTTATCAGCAAATATAACTTCATATATACATGTGTATTACTTTTGAGAAAAGAGATTAATTATATCATTTCATCGAAATACTAATGACTAATCATAATATAACTATCCAAAATTGTCGACTAGCCAATCAAATTTCCAGATTAAATTTTAATATGATATTAACACACCACAAATTACTATAAGAACTTCATTTGTAATTGTAAAACAAAGATATGACAAGAATCTCAATAAATTTATAAACTATTGAAATTTTCAAAATTCAAAGTTATTGCAAATCATTATAACATTGTAAATTTTTTTTCATGCAATTTTACATCAAAGTTGGTTCATTAAGTCTATAACGCATAACCGAAAGAATATGTGACGTTCGAGAAACACAATTATGAAGACATTTTTTATTGATAAATTTTTTCTCTCTCTCCTTACGTGAGAGGCGTCTCTCTCTCTCTGCATGAGAGTTCTAGGTTTGTCTTCCACCTTCATTCAAACTAGGGTTCCTTCTGTAGTGGTTAGATCTTGATTTTTTCTCCTTTCATTGGATCCTTTCTTGAGTGATACACAAGGCGTTGGCTTTCACAGAGATCACCACATCTTCTCGTCGAGGTCTTACCCCAAGCCAATTCTGCTGCGCAAGACGTCCTGCCCTCCGGTGTTATTCTCGGCGTTTTGTTCATCCATCAGTCCTCGCTTAGTTTCTTTTCTTGTTTCTTTAATATCCCCTTCCTTTTATCTTCTCTCATCCTTTTCTGCGTTATTTCTTACATTTTTGTGCTAACATTGAGTTCTCTTTGTCCCAGGTTTTTGCGGCTTCCGATCTGATTTCAGAAGCAGTGGGTATGTTCGGCCTCACTCTGCTATTACTAGTTGATCTCTGAATTTTTCGGCTCAATGGATCAGGAACTCAACAATTTAGCACGTGATTTTACTCTAACGGATATTGAGGCTAGTAGGGTTAGTATTCCGGTTGATGTGTGTAACCCCGGGGAAGGTTACAATCCTAGAATTCTTGTGGGAAGGATCACTACCGACCGCCGGGTAAACTTTCAAGCTTTTAAGGATACGGTCCTAGGTATTTTTCGGCCAAGACGGGGAGATGTCACGTCTTGGTACGTCTAGATTATTTTTTTCTTTTAACCATAGTGTCGACCTCGAACGAGTCCTAGAAAATGGCCCATGGAACTTCGATAATGATATGATAATTTTGCGAAAATTACAAGAGTTAGAGGATCCCTTAATAGTGAACCTAGAGTGGAGTGATATTTATGTTAGGGTTTCGGGTCTTCCTCTTAGTCTTATGAACAAGAATGTTGCAAAACTTATTGGGAATCATATGGGGGTTTTTGTGGAGATGGATATGTCTAAAAGCGGTTTTTTCTGGGATTCCACTTTCCGCCTCCGCGTCCGCATTAATGTTTGCAAACCGATTTTACGTTTCATGCTTCTAAGCATTGCTGGGGGTCATGATTTAAAACTTGCTTTCTCGTATGAAAAACTCCCAAACTTTTGTTATCTGCACTACTACAAAAATACTCTATTACAGCGTATCTATGACAGCGGTTTTGCAAAACCGCTGTGATAGGGCTATTTGGTTGGGACCTATGACAGCGGTTCTGCAAAACCGCTGTCATAGGGCTATTTGGTTTGGACCTATGACAGCGGTTCTCCCCGAACCGCTGTCATAAATTTTTTCAGAAAATAAAAAACAAATATCCTGTGGCAGCGGTTTTGCACAACCGCTGTCATAGGGCTGGGCTATAACAGCGGTTCTGGGAGAACCGCTGTCATAGGCTGTCGGGTTTTTACTAGGTCAGACAGTCTCCCCCCTTATTCTCTCACTGTGAAATTTCAGTTTTGCCTCTCTCTCACTACTCTTGGCCTCTTTCTCTCTCGATCCCCCCCAAAGGCTCGGCACCGCCGCCGCCGCCGCCGCCACCACGACCACGACCGTAAGCCTGCCTCTTCTCTTTCTCTCACTATATATATATATATATATGTATATTTGTATATGTGTGGGTGTATGTATATTTGTGTATATGTGGTTGTATGTATATTTGTGTATATGTTGATGGGTGTATGTATATTTGTGGATGGGTGTATGTATATTTGTGTATATGTTAATGGGTGTATTTGTGTATGTGTGGGTGTGTGTATATTTGTGTATATGTGGTTGTATGTATATTTGTGTATGTATATATGTGGATGGGTGTATGTATATTTGTGTATATGTTGATGGGTGTATGTATATTTGTGTATATGTTAATGGGTGTATTTGTGTATGTGTGGGTGTGTGTATATTTGTGTATATGTGGTTGTATGTATATTTGTGTATGTATATATGTGGATGGGTGTATGTATATTTGTGTATGTATATATGTGGATGGGTGTATGTATATTTGTGTATGTATATATGTGGATGGGTGTATGTATATTTGTGTATGTGTTAATGGGTGTATGTATATTTGTGTATATTTTGATGGGTGTATGTATATTTGTGTATATGTTGATGGGTGTATGTATATTTGTGTATGTATATATGTGAATGGGTGTATGTATATTTGTGTATATGTTAATGGGTGTATTTGTGTATGTGTGGGTGTGTGTATATTTGTGTATATGTGGTTGTATGTATATTTGTGTATGTATATATGTGGATGGGTGTATGTATATTTGTGTATATGTGGATGGGTGTATGTATATATGTGAATGGGTGTATGTATATTTGTGTATATGTTAATGGGTGTATTTGTGTATGTGTGGGTGTGTGTGTATTTGTGTATATGTGGTTGTATGTATATTTGTGTATGTATATATGTGGATGGGTGTATGTATATTTGTGTATATGTTGATGGGTGTATGTATATTTGTGTATGTGTGGGTGTACGTATATTTGTGTATTTATAAAAATATTTCTCGGTTGAAATTTTGCGGTGTCGGAATGACACGAAATTCACACGGTCATAGAGAAACTGTATTCTGAACAAAACGCATGACTTTGTCATGCGTTTCTCATGATTTTAGCCATCTTAGATCGTTTAAGGCCTCAAATTTGTGTTTTATTATGAAAATAAGGTATTTTTGTAATAAAATGCTGTTTTGAGGTCTTAAACGATCTCAAATGGCTAAAATCATGAGAGCGCAAGAATTACTTGCGTTTTGTTCAGAATGCCGTTTCGCTATGACCGTGCGAATTTCGTGTCATTCGGACATGGTAACATTATAATCGAGAAAATAAAATTAAAAAAAAATAAAATAAACGATCCTATGACAGCGGTTCCAGCTGAACCGCTGTCACAGGATCCAAATTAATTTTTTTTTAACCCCTATGACAGCGGTTCAGCCGGAACCGCTGTCATAGGGTCCAAATAAATCTTTTTTTTTTAACCCTATGACAGCGGTTTTTTAACCGCTGTCATAGGTCAAAATCATATAACAGCGGTACCTATGACAGCGGTTAAAAATCGTTGTCATAGGCCCAAAAAAACCGCTGTTATAAGTGATTTCTTTAGTAGTGCTGTGTGGTATTATTGGTCATATCGAGGATAGTGGTGAGCTTCGATATCAAAACTCTCTTGTTCATCCTGGAGAACAGACCTCGTATGGCCCGTGGCTTAGGGCGTCTAGTCGTCGTACTCCTATGTCGGGGCTGCCCAATTTTCACCAACCGGCGATTGGCTCTACTCAAGGGGACGGCCGATCGTCGGGGTGGAAAACCTCGGTGGATAATCGACATGAAGTTCAGTTCCAGTCTAATAGCCCCTTGTACCATCCTCCCCATGCTCGTAGGTCCTCAGTTATGTCAGGGGCGGATAACCCTAATCAAACTTCTAGCTGTGTGTCGGGATCCCGAGCTCGCTGCCGGCTTCAACTGGTGGATGAGTCGGACGATGATCAGAATGATGACACTACCTTAGCCCTAAACAGAAACTCTGTCACTCTACCTGAATCTCTTGTGCCGAATCTCCGTGTCAATCAACCACCTTGCCCCGTCCTCCCTTCATCCTCTAATCCTATTGACATGCAGGTTAGCCGATCACCAGCCCCTGCTCATACACTCAATTCATCTCGCCCATCTCAGCTGATAGAGGTCTCCTCTCCTATTATTGTCATACGTCATACTTGTGATCCCTCTTCATCGCAATCGCATCAATCGGTGACGGTGATAACAGATCATTTGTCGGCTAACCAGCAAAACAAATCATCTTTGCCGAGTCATCTAAATATCCCTCACCTTCGCCCACCGACCCCACCGTCTTCTCCCACCCTTGTGAATATACCATTACAAATTAATATCTCATCCCATAAGAATCTAAAATCCCTTGCGGTGAACCAAAAAATTGGTAAATCAAAGAAAAAAAACAAACTTTCTCCGCTCAAATTCAATAACCAAACCCTTCTTCTCACCGATATCCCGTTCTCAGAATTTGCTCATGTTAGGAACTTATCTGAGACCCATGCCAGTATGGATGAGGATTCGGCGGTCCGCAGCCCCACCGGACTCTAATCTGGTGGACCTTGTGAAAGTCCACAACCCTTCTCTCGTCTTCATCTCGGAGACAAAGTGTAATTCTGGTTTTTTTTATCGTTTTAAAACTCGTTTAAATATGTTTGGTTTTAATGTTAATTCTAGAGGTAAGGGGGGCGGGCTCGGTCTCCTTTGGACCAAAAATGTTGATGTCGTCCTTCAAACCTTTTCTCAATCGCATATTGATGTCTGAGTCTATCTAGGGCAGGGGTCTGATTCTTGGCGCTTCACCGATTTTTATGGAAATCCGGATAGTGCTAAAAGTAAAAAGTCTTGGAAACTTCTGGAAAGACTGAGTCAAAACTTATTCTCGCCTTGGTTGGTGGCAGGGGACTTCAACGAAATCCCGAGTCAGGATAAAAAGGAAGCCTCTCTGCCTCGGCCTCTGTGGCAAATTCGAGATTTTTGTCACGCTCTTTCCAATTGTGATCTTCATGATCTCGGTTTTAATGGTCCTAAGCTCACTTGGTCGAATAATTGGCCTTATCCACGTACGGTTCGGCTAAGATTGGATAGAGCAGTTGGTAATTCTGGTTAGTCTAATCTGTTCCCGAGTACTCGAGTGTCTAACCTTGATACAATATCGTCCGATCATAGGCCGATTCTCATTTAGTTGAACCCGCCTGCCGTGGCTACAACCACACGGAAAAAATGCAAGTTTAGGTTTGAATCGGTCTGGCTTAGGTCGTCTGAGTGTGAAAGGATTATTTGAGAGTTTTGGCTTAATAACAATGGGAGGGACCCTACTGATTTCGTGTGTGATAATATTAAGAATTGTAGGGTTGGCCTTCTTAAGTGGAGTCGGTTGTCTATAAATGAAACTACCCGTCGTATCAAAGAAAATGAAGAAGAGATCCTAGTTCTCCGCTCCGGAGAGATCACCTCCGACTCTAAGGACCGTGAGCTTACTTTCCGGACAGAACTAGAGGTGTTGAGAGCTAGTGAAGAGACTGCCTGGCTCCAGCGCAGTCGAGCTCTTTGGATGAAAGATGGCGACCTTAATACAAAGTTTTTTCATAACTGTGCTTCGGAACGGCGTCGTCATAATAGCATTGATAAACTCAGTGATGAGGGAGGTGTGTGGCAAGAGGACCCTAATACCGTTCAGAGTATCATCACAAGCTACTTTCAGAAGATTTTCACATCCACTCAGCCGTCGAATTCAGATCTTGATGATGTTCTTGCAGATGTGCAGTCGAGGGTCACCCTAGCCATGAACGAGATCCTTAGCTGCGAATACTCTAGTGATGAGGTAACTCGTGCTTTATCACTCATGCATCCCCTTAAGTCCCCTGGTCCTGATGGCATGTCACCAATATTCTATCAAAAATTTTGGCATGTTATAGGGAGAGATGTTATTGCATGTGTGCTTTCTATTCTTAACAAGAGAGTCTTACCAAATAATTTGAATTTTACTCATATTGTTCTTATTCCTAAGTGTGATAATCCCTCGGTGGTATCCCACTTTAGACCTATTAGCTTATGTAATGTCTTATATAAAATTGCTTCAAAAGTCATTGCTAATAGGCTTAAGCCTCTTCTTGATAATATCATCTCAGAGTCTCAATCTGCTTTCGTCCCTGGTCGTTTAATCTCTGATAATGTCCTCGTGTCCTTTGAGATAAACCATTCATGTCATGCTTAAATTGGACATGAGTAAGGCTTATGACCAGGTGGAGTGGATTTTTCTCGAGAAAGTATTGGTAAGATTGGGGTTTGGGAGGGGTTTTATTGACTTAATAATGTTATGTGTTTCTTCAGTATCCTATTCTATTATGCTTATCGGGACTCATTTTGGATATATAAAGCCTCAGAGGGGTATCCGTCAAGGAGATCCTCTGTCGCCTTATTTGTTCTTAGTAGTCGCCGAGGTTCTCAGTTGTTTGATTCAGGCTTCAGAAAACAGGGGAGAGATTGAAGGAGTGGCTATAGCGAGACATGCACCTAGGGTGTCTCACTTACTGTTCGCTGATGATACAATGATATATGTTCAGGCGACAAATGCAGCGATGGAGTGTCTTCGGTCTATTTTGGTGAGATATGAGTGGGCTTCTGGACAACAAGTGAATTTTGAGAAATCTGGGATAGTATTCAGCAAGAACGTCGCGCAGGAAGCTCGGGCAGATTTAGCAGATATCCTTGGCGTACAGATTCTTGACAAGCACGAGAAATACTTGGGGTTACCTTCGGTTATAGGACGTTCGAAGAAGGAAATCTTTGCTTCGATCCGAAATCGGATTCAATCACGAATTAATGGGTGGAACTCTCACTTTCTATCCCAAGCGGGCAAAGAAATTCTTCTAAATGCGGTTATCCACGCAATACCGACTTATAGTATGAGCTGCTTCAAATTACCAGATGCATTACTAACAGAGATTGAATCAGATATGGCTAATTATTGGTGGCACAACAGACAAACCAAAAAGATTCATTGGCTTGCATGGACGAAATTGTGTTTGTCAAAGGAGGAAGGTGGAATTGGGTTTAGGGAACTGAAATCTTTTAATTTGGCAATGCTGGCCAAGCAAGCGTGGCGTATCTTAACGAAGCCCAGGTGTTTGGTTAGCCGTCTTTTCCGAGCAAAATACTTTAATGACTCTTCTCTATTTGAAGCGGAATTAGGACACAAGCCGTCTCTCACTTGGCGAGGAATATGGGAAGCTCGAAACTTGGTGTTTGCGGGTATTAGGTGGAGAATTGGCTCGAGCGCTCATGTACGGGTCTGGACATCTAGATGGATACCTCGTCCCCCGGATTTTACTATTACTACTCGACCCAATACTATACCGATGGATACGAGAGTGAATAACTTAATTGATGAGGCAACGGGGTGGTGGGATACTACACGAATCCGGGAAATATTCACTCCGGAGGATGTGGACAGTATCCTGGCTATCCCACTTGGGTCAACTAGTAATCCGAATTCGGTCATGTGGCATTATACCTAGAATGGTGATTTTTCAGTGCGTTTAGCTTATCATTTAGCTAGGGATACGGCCCGTTGTTTTGAACCAAGTTTGTTTACAAAATCCATGAGGTCGAGATGAGGGGCCTGGAACTTTATTTGGCATAGCCGAGTCCCACCAAAAGTTCAACTGCATGCATGGAAACTATGTAAAAGTGCTCTTCCTATGGGTGTGAACTTGGTAAAAAGACACATTGATGGGGCTGGTTCATGTCCCTTTTGTCAGTGGGCTATAGAAGATGACTTTCATGCAGTGTTGGGATGCCCTTTTGTTGGACAGGTGTGGGCTATCTCCAACTTATCTTGGTTTGAAGTTAATTCTTGGACGGGGTCTATGGAAGATTGGCTGCGGGGTTTATTTGATCGCATGCAGGAGGAAGAGTTCAGGTTGGTGCTGGTTATTTTATGGTTTGTTTGGTATTATAGAAACTCCAAGCTAATGGATAACATAGAACCTGAAGCTGAAAAACTTATACAAGCGGTCCATCGTCTCATCATTTCTTTTAAGGAGGCGACAATTTGTCCCCCATTGAGTATGGCCTCCTTATCGATTGAACGGTGGATTCCGCCCAGTTTTGGTGCCATGAAGATTAACGTTGATGGCGCTGTGGATTCGAATAGGCGAGTTGCGGGTGTGGGAGTTGTTATAAGGGATTGGAGGGGATCGTGCGTGGGTTGGTCAGGAAAATTCTTGAACTTTGCTCCTTCACCAGAATATATTGAGGCTTTGGCAACAAAGGAAGGTCTTATTTTTGCGAAGAGAGAAGGGTGGCCGGATGTTATCCTTGAAGGCGACTGCTTCTCTATTATCTCCAAGATTCAATCGAGAACAATTGATCTTTCTCCTATTAGTAATGTTATTAATGATATTCTTAGTTTGTCGTTTTCTTTTTCCCAGTTTAGTTGTTCTTTTGTTAGACGATCGGGTAATTCAGTTGCTCATTCCATTGCTCGAGCTGTTCTAGGCGCTCAGGGGCCTGTCCCTGAAATCCCAGCTCTTGCCATTTCTGCTTTGTTTTCAGACCTCTCGTTTATTGAGTAATACATAGTACCGTTTCTTTAAAAAAAAAAAAAGAAACACAATTATGACATATACCAATAAGAAATTGAACTCAAGTTGAATTCACTTAAAATTTAATTGCATATTATAAAACAATCATTTTTCAAATCTTAGTTCCTGAACGAAATAGACATATCATGTACAGAGCGATCAAATTAGCCTCTGCCGCTATTAAAATAGAAAAATCATAATAATAAAAGTAACTAGTGCTTTTTCAACATACATGTAAATAAACAGAGTATATGACAATTCATATTTGTATACTCAATTTAAAAAAGAAATAGTTTTCTTTACAATACTTTAATGAGATATATGAACATGTATGTTGAAAAGGCACTAGTTACTTTTATTATTATGATTATTATGAAATAGACATACAGTATGGATATACATCATATAAAATATCAGACTAATAGTATGTCATTAACCATCACGAATTAGACATCGTATTAAAATGTCGTATTAAGCACAACATAGAGAAGTAATCATACATTAATCACCAAATAAATGACAAACTCATAGTATTGAGATGAAGTATTGAGACCAAAACAGAGAATAATTAGGGTTTTCGAAATTAAATTGGGGTTTTATTTCAATTACAGTACATATTCACAAATTTGTTTGAAATATGAACACCACTATCAGATAACTAAAATGACATGATAAAATTGATGTGAGATTATCATATTGGTGTCTAATCAGATAAATATGTGATTTTTAAGCTGTTTATAAGACCAAACAGAATAATTACGATTTTCAAAATTAAATTGGGGTTTTGTTTCAATTACAGTTCACATTCACAAAATTGTTCTCAAATTTATTGGAAGTATGAACACCACTAAATCAAAGCATCAGATAACCAAAATGACGTATGATAAAATTGATGTGAGATCATCAAATTGGCGTCTAATCAGCTAAAAATATGATTTTTAGGCTGTTTATACGACCCAAAACGGAGAATAATTAGGGTTTCGAAATTAAATTGAGTTTTTGTTTCAATTATAGTACACATTCACAAAATTGTGCCCAAATTTGTTTGAAGTATGAACACCATTAAATTGAAGTATAACCAAAATGACATATGATAAAATTGATGTGAGATCATCAAATTGGCATCTAATCAGCTAAAAATACCAATTTTTAGGTTGTTTATAAGACCAAAATAGAGAATAATTAGGGTTTTCGAAATTAAATTGGGTTTTTGTTTCAATCACCGTACACAATGCCACAATTGTGCCCAAATTTGTTTGAAGTATGAACACCCCTAAACTGAAGTATTATATAACTAAAATGAAGAATTTTCAAAGTTAAAATAAAAAATTACCTTTAAATAATCTGCAGAAATGAAGAGGAGGAAAAGAGACGATGGATAGAGCTCTGGGGAGGAACAGACACAACTAAATCTCTGGCGAGGAAGATAGACGGAGAAGCTCCGGCATGAAGAGAAGAGGATGTTTGTTGCCGGTTTAAAATGAAATTGAAAAAAGCGGGGTAGATGAAACTCTCAGAAATGGCAACGTGTAATTAAGAGCCCTTTTAGAGGTATTTAAGACATTTCACCAGGATTAGGGAGTTAGAACAAAGTTTTAACTTTAGATAGGGAGTTCAGACTTTAAAAATATGCCTAGAGACTGAAGATTGAATTTTAATAGCAATTGGGGATTTTCTACCAATTTTTCCTCACAATAATTAATTTATATATTAATATATATTTTATTCACATAACAATTATATAAATAAGTAATTCCATCTTTTAACAATCAAAAATCAAACTATTATTTTTTATGTGACATATTTTACAAATTCCAACAATTTTATAAAAACATATAGACTCACAATATACTTCATATCATTTCCACACGAATACTCATAGTACACATGTGCTGAGAGATTGTTAGAATTTTAACTCAAAAACTTAAACAAATAAAATATATACTATTAACCCAAAAAAATGAGAAAAGGAAGATTAGTTTATAATTACATATCAATATATAAAGAAGTAATTCAATTACCAAAAAAAATATATACATAAAGAGGTAATTCAATACAACTGTCAACTAGGCACAGACGCACAGTTGTTGGTTGTTGTGGACCAAGAAATGACGCAAAGTTTATGGAAAGGGTTAACAGTGTTGAACCCATTATTTAATTATTGATATAAACCATCAGACTGTCGTTGCTACCAATAGTTTCATTAATGACGGCTCAATTCCCCAACCACCACCCAAATAATGACGTGTCCACACACATGCAAGTTTCTGTTTGTGGTCTATACTGATAGACTAACGCATAACAACATTTTAAATTTGGTTTTGCTATTTTTACTTACCATAATACCTCAACTCACTAAATTTGCTGATTCATTGTAAATTTTAAATAAATTTTACTCGAGCTAAACATAAGCCATTAAAGGCTTGTTTATACATAATGAATTTCTATTTAAACTAGTTTCATTTTTTAATAGAAATATATATAACGAATATAAGTAGATTTTAGACTATTACTCGTGCTATATGGATTTAGCAAATGACAAGCAAAGTAGAGATATGGTGTTTCTATCCAAAAAAAAAGAGATATGGTGACAAGTCAAATATGACAATTTTGCATTTTGATCCTGTTGAATAGGGGTTATCATACTTGGCCCCGAATTAAATTAAAAAGTCCTAGGAAGGACTCAAAGCGCAAATTTTGGTTAACTCACAAACTTACTTTTGGTTAATATGATGGAATTAGGGATTTACTATTTTTTTCACACGTTCCGCAAGGGATTTGTAATTTAGGCCAGCTGGTCGAATTTCTTAGTAGGTGTACTTGATGTTAATGAAGTTCACAAATGAGGATGATAACGTGACGTATAAACAAGAAGCATATCGATTGATGTATGTACACAAAAATATTATATTGTGAATATATTGAGAACTATAGTTTATTGCTTATTTAAGGAGTTTTATATATCTATAAAAGAAGATCTCATTCATTTACTTCAAGAAGTTTATAAAACATTATCAGCTCAAATAACTCTAAACATTTTATGATGCGCGCATTAATTTTTATATTTTGTGTGTTATCATTCCAAAACATTATGTCAAACAATATCAAAAAACTTGAATTTGTTGCTTTTGACATTATTGGAGATAACTGTTAGTGTATATTCTTATAGATATCTTTTGTATATTCTATTAGATAGATATTGATTTTATAGCTAGATTTCGATATACCCAAATCTGTAAAGATAGAGTCTTATATCAGTCTATATATACGTGTATATTGTATTATTTTACATTCATTCAGAAATACACAGAATTCTTTTATACATTACGAGCCTAAAAACTCTATCAATAACTACCCATCTTGGATCCTCGATGCTGAGATTAACCTAAAATCTGTGAACCTTGATGAGACAATAAAACAAGGAAATAAAGCACTCCAGCAGAATCGCAAAAGCCATGATTTTCCTTTGACACCAGATCTATAAAACAAGACCTTATTCATTTATTTCAAAAGTTTATAAAAGATGAAAACTATTTTTCATTAGTAGAAAAAATTAATTTAGAGGTGTGTTTAATAATTTTTTTCTAATGTTTCAATGAAGCATGTGCGAGACCAACAATTATTAAAAAATAAGTTATATGTAAAACTGTGAAATGAATATAGAAATGATGATGCCAGAAATGAACTCTAATTAATTGGATAGTTTCTCCAAAATTAAATAGTCTGCTAGGGCTGGTGATAGGTTGGGATAATTATCCTAATGCGAATATGCCATAGCAATTTGACCTTAACATTGGTCTTTAACTTAAATATGCTCTGACATTAAGTATTTTGGTTTGGCATTATCACTGGCCTAAGGTACATTGGTAATCTTCACTTCAGATATTCAAAATATAATTATATCAAAAACCATGAATATATGTAACAAAAATTAAACAACATTGGAGAATTTTAGGGATGATTTTGGTGCTGATTCCTACTAAAAAAAAAGACTAGCAGGGAGTTCTATTGATGAGAAAAATGATAAAAATAAAATAAAAAAATAAAGATAGTATTTAATTGGGTAAAAAGCATTTTCAACCCCAATTTATGTCGGCCGGAGTAGTTTGATATATAATCTATTAACTTTTACACCCGAGTACCCGACCTTGTAAATTGTGACAAGTAAGTCAATTGGAGAAATAATTTTGAATATTCCCACTGAAAAGTCTTTCACGTGATTTAGACATGACTTAGATTGTGTACCAAAGTGCATATATCATGCAATATATAGGTAGTCGAGTACACAAAATGCCATAGGATAGGGAGCAAAGTGCACATCATGCAATGTATACGTAGTCGGTGCACAATCTAAGTCAAATTGTTCCTCCGATAGACTTACTTGTCATAATTTACAAAGGTTAGGTATTCGGGTGTAAAAGTTAATAAATTGTGAACCAAACTATTGTTGGGTTGACTAATCCCCGGGATGGCTAAACATAGTAAAAATTTTAAAAATCTAAATACATGCCAATTGCCATCTCGAAACAAGATTTTCAGTCGACTCAATCAAAAAAGCATAAGAATGAAAAAACTAAAACTGACCAACAACGCTATTTTAGTTTTAGCTGAATTGGATCTTTCAATCAACCCGGTGGATTGCTCCAAGCAATCCCACGCACGCCTCAGCTCCAAGCCACTTGTTCCTTTTGTATCTCCGGTTGTAGCACTTCAAGTGTTGCGCCTTTAACAGTAACCATACATCGGTTCGATTCTCCAATTAACTCGTTATTGGTGCCAACCCACAAATTAATTCTCTAATCTAAAGGCTTATAGTAAAAGATGTGAGAATATTAATCTCAATACATGATAAAAATTACATCAAAGTCTTGAGGCTAAGGGGATGGTTTTGCAAGAAGAAGAGAGATAAAATTTCGACTTCTTCTCTCTCTATGTTAGGCATGTATTTCAAATTATGCAAGAGTGTCTATTGTGTTTTTCTTAACACATATATAAAGGAATTAATCATAATCCTAATGGAGTAATAATCCTAGTGATATAAATCTCTATAAACTTATTTCCTAGATTATAGCGGTATGTATGTTAGGATTTTATTCTTTAGTCAACAAGCATAAGGAAAGAATTCCAAGTCAAACTCTATCTTTCCTTATCTTGTATTTGACTTCCTTGATATTCTTGATTCTACCATATCAAGACTTGGGGAGGAACCTTCCTCCCCATATTACACGTCTAATCTGTTGACCATCACTAAACTTGGAGACCAAGAATTTAATCCTACTTATTTATCAAAAAAAAAAAAAATCCCACTTGATTTAATTCTTGTCTTCCAAGTTATTTAATTATTGGATTTAATGAATTAGTTACATCATTTAATTAAAGTCCAACCTTAACCAAATAACCTCAATAATTTATTTATTTATTTAATCAAGCCTAGACTAATTAAATAAAACTCTTGGACTGTTCAAGGTCCATGAATTAATTAATCCACCATGATTCATTAAATAGTCCAATTAATTAATTTATATTAAAAAGATATTCTCAATTGGGAAAGTACTAGACTTTTCTAATTTTCTCGACTTATCTAAGAATTGATTAATTACATATTTAAGCACAGAATCTACTTTGAGTTATGTGTGTGACCCATTAGGACCATTTATGTTCCAATAGTAAGTACACTTTCTAAAAGTGTCAGTGTACTTTCCTAAAATGGAATGTACTTGATGTAATCAGACAACCACCATTAATTCAAGGTACCTACAAATCATGGTTACTATCTAGCAACGGGCCATGAAGCCCTCGACATAAACAACGTATAAAGGTACATTTTTTTATAATCACAATCCTTGTGTAAGTAAGATCCTTCCATCTAATCTCCCGAATCGAGTCTAGGATAAAGGTTTAGTCAAAACCCTAATAACTCAATTAGCTATGTTTCCGATTACGAGTGACCTCTTCAGATATCTTCATCTAGCTAGAGACTCATAAGTTGATATACCATGTAAACATAGAAGAGCCACTGATTTGCTAAATTAGAGATGGATCTCATCTTGATCTCTCATGTACCTTCGTGCATGATCTGACCATACCCAAAATATCCCATATAACGATCCGCTAAGTGATCATGAGATAAATCAAAGCATGGTGGACCATGCACAAAATAACCTATGAAACCTCAGGTCCATAAGGATTAGTCTTACACCTACGTGATTATAGGAAGTTCTAGATTCGACTAAGATTCCATTTAATAAAGTTCCATGGGGTAGTTTAGTCTACTTATTTCCCAAATGAAAATCCTCATACACATATAGGCTTTCACAGTACCAATGAATGAGACACATCTTCTAAAAACATACGTATACAAGCAAGTCTTTCGGATCCATTAATATCACTAATCTTGATGGTCCCTTTCATGACTTGTAACTAAGTTGAGGACCACACTTGGAGGCATATTCCATCATCACCCATACCCGATGAATGCAACGATGCCCCATAACTATGTTGTGGTTCAAGGACTTCATTCTAACCAGTATATATAAACATTTAAGAATAAAAAATGCCAAATAAGGTTTGAATTAATTATAATAAGATTGCCCATAGAGTTATCTCGAGAATGAAACACAAATCATTGGTGCGCCAAACAAAACTAACAAATGCTCTGACCGACATAAATTGAGTTGAAAATGTTTTTTACCCTTTTTAATTTATAGCATTAAGATTTATCATAATAAAATACACAACAAATGGCATTTGTTTTTTGGGAATTACTTATTTTCATATGACAAAACATCATAATTAATTCATCGGAAATTTGGAGTTAAATCCGTAACCCCACTATTCAATTCATGAATCAGTTCCCACCACTAATTGAGATGTCTGCACTCCCCACTTGTAAATGTATTTTAAGATTTACTTCCTACCCACCTAAAAAGACAGAAATGCCCCTCAATAATTGGATTTCCTTCTTCTCCAGACTTCCCTTCCAGGCTTCCCTTCCCAGCCGCCTGCTCCGACTTCAATTTCCCCATTTCCCCACCCTTCTGCGTCTTCATTTCCCCAATTCCCCACCACTAAATCTAATCAGTCCCCTAGTTCACTAGTTCATCCCCATCTCCTGAAAACCCTTTCGAACACCGAGCCCTAAACAACCGTATGTTAAGCCCCCCGCACCGCCGCATCACGTCCAAACCCATCCACGGTAGTCAGAGCAGTCATCGATGAAGACGATCACGAATTTCACAGCGATTCTCGTCCATCACCAGAAGCGTCGCCGACGGAAATTAGTTCAAGCAGAGAGGAATGTCTTTTAGGGACTGTCAAATTCAACGATGAACTGCACGTCCTGTCCATCGGAGAGAGTATGACCTTGGATGGATTATATGATAATCTGACAAAAAAATGGGTAGCAATTAATTGCGAATCGGTGGTTGTGAAGTATATCTCTCCCCGGTACAAGCTTTACGTAGCTGTGAATGACGAGGAGGACTTCAACAATATGCGTCGACTACACAAAGTCCTAAACGTGGATGTGGTGGATATGTTCGTGTTTCGTAAAAGATCACCGGGACCAAGGAGGCGCTTCCATAAGGTAGTTTACATACACATTTTGATGCCTTAACATACTGTATTTGTCCCCTTTAACACACATCATGCTCAAGTTGAACATACTTCATATTGACATTAGCAATACTTAGTGTACAAAAACAATTACTTCATGTTCTCTTTACAAACACTTCAGTTTACACATACGTCATGATCTCTTTAAACATGCTTAATTTTCTTATTAACAGTACTTCCTGTTCCTTTAAAATTACATTTGTGCTTTAAACGTATTTCATTATCACTGTAACGATACTGCGTTTGTGCTCATGATTGCTGTAACTATATTTTCTAAATGCAGTTGTTCTCATGTGTTGATGGTAGTTAAAAGGTGACCTAAATGTAGTTGTTCTTCATGTAGGGACCTAGTGCGGTATAGAACTATTATGCTGGTTTTTCCAATGGAGATTGCAAGTGCCGCTTTTGAATCCACTCTCCATTTGGAAAAGCCAATATAGTAATTTTATATCCCACAAGGTCCATACGTGAAGACCCGGGAAAAAACCTGATCTAGCATACGTTTTACTTCCCTGTTATTGAAGTACGTCCTTCACACACATTTTAAAAGGTGTTTTAAATGTAGTTGTTCTTCACGTAGGGGACCTAGTGCGGTATAGAACCATTTCACTGGCTTTTCCCGTGGAATCTACAGGTGCTTCTTTTGAATGCAGACTCCATGTGGGAGAGTCAGTAGAGTGATTTTATATCCCACAAGGCCCCACCGTGTGGACACTTGTAGTTTGACACCTTTTAACTCATGAGACAGTGACACTAATGCTTTGACATTTTTTATCGTTTAGTGTTTTGTTTACTTGTATTTGACATTATTACCTTTTTTATCTCACTAATACCTTGTATTGTTTTTCTTTCCTTCAGCACGACGGAGAGGATGAATGATTGGAAAATTGCGTGACGGGTTGGGCGACTTGAGTAGATATCATAAAGGCTTGCTTGCTAAGCCCTAAATCTGCTCGTGTTTTTTGGAGACATTACTGGGGCAATTTGTTTTGAAACTCTTTTCAGATGTTAGTTTTGTCTTTGTTGAATGATAATGATTTGTATATTTATTATGAATATGTTGACACGTTTTGTCATATTTATTGATTTGGTTTTTTGGTATTTACTGTTACTTCATGTTTTTTTTGATATAAATAGCACGTAAATATAACACACAAATTTAACGCCATACGTCCATCAAAATGTATAAAAAGTCAATTTACATGTATACAAATACGCCATTTATAAGTCGCATTACGTCCAGTGGAATTGCATATACATAATTTTACATGTAAACATACGTTATTGAATGTAAACATACGTCATTTAAATATACTTATACATCAATTGACATGTATCCTTACGTCAATTATTATGAATACATACGTCAATTGATATGTATGCATACGTCAATTATTATGAATACATACGTCAATTGATATATATGCATACGTCAATTGCTATGTATCCATACATCAATTGATCTGTACTCATACGTCAATTGATGTGCATACATACCTCAATTGATATGTCTACATACATCAATGGATACTATACATACGTCAATTGTTGGGTACAAATACGTCGATTGACATGTATACATACGTCAATTTATATATATCCATACGTCAATTGACATGTATACATACGTCATTTTTACATATGCATACGTCAATTGATTTGTAGTCATGCATGCATTATACATATGCATACGTCATTTGATACGTATACATACGTCAATTAATATTAAGCCATACATCAATTTATACATATGCATACATCAATTGATATGTATTCTTATGTCAATTATACATATGCATATGTCAATTCATATGTATTCATACGTCAATTTATACAAATTGATACGTCAATTGATATCACACTTACGTCAATTGATATTATACATACGTCAATTTATGCATAAGAATACGTCAATTTATACAAATTCATACGTCAATTGATGTCACACGTACGTCAATTGATATTATACATATGTCAATTTATGCATAAGAATACGTAAATTTATACAAATTCATACGTCAATTGATGTCACACTTACGTCAATTGATATTATACATACGTCAATTTATGCATAAGAATACGTCAATTGATGTGTATACATACGTCAATTGATATGTCCACATACGTCAATGGATATTATACATTCGTCAATTGTCGGTACCAATACGTCGATTGATATGTATACATACGTCAATTTATACATATGCATACGTCATTTGATATGTATACATACGTCATTTATATTAAACCATACGTCAATTTATGCATATGCATACGTCAACTGATATTTATTCTTATGTCAATTATACATATGCATACGTCAATTTATACAAATCCATACGTCAATAGATGTCATACTTACGTCAAGTTGTACATATGCATACGTCAATTTATACATATGCATAAGTTAATTGAATTGTAGCCATACGTCAATTATACATTCGCATGCGTGAATTGACAATGTGCATACTTCAATTATATATATCCATACGTCAATTTATATGTAGCCATACGTCAATTGATGATATTATACATACGTCAAATGATTTCCAAACATACACCAATTGGTATTATACATACGTCAATGTATACATGTGCATACGTCAATTGATATGTATACATATGTCAATTGATATGTACCCTACGTCAATTGATATGTACCATACGTCAATTGACATGTACCATACGTCATTGATGTGTACCTACACGTCATTTCAATAGTCACTTATATGTAATAATACTTCAATTTATATGTAAAAATACGCCGATTGTACTATATATACGCCGTTCTAAAGGTAAACATGCGTCAATTGATGTAAACCATAAAACCCTAAACCATAAAACCCTAAACCCTACACTCTATTCCATAAACCCTAAACCATAACTCCTAAATCCGAAACCCTAAACCTTAAGCCCTAAACAATTATTTTTTTCAAGGAATGATTGTATATATTTGTAATATTTTAAAGTTGTATTACACAATTTATTGGAGAATAATAGGAGTTGAATCGATAAAGGTACATATCTTTCGCTAACATAATGTGTGTAAACACTACTACTAGTGATCACAAGTGTAAATTGTGTGAGTTTGTAGTTTTGAAATACTCATTCACATGCTTATACTTGGGCATGTTATATATATTTATAATGTCACGTAGGTTGCATTAAACAACATACTTGGAGCAAAATACGCAATATACGGATAAATTGATGTATGTATGTGTCAATTGACGTATGTATACACATCCATTGACTGTGTATAATATCAATTGACGTATAGCTACACATCAATTGACGCAATATACGGATAAATTGATGTATGTATGTGTCAATTGATGTATGTATACACATCCATTCAAATCATTTGACGTATATATACATATCAATTGACATATAGCTACACATCATTTGATGTATGTATACATATCTATTGACGTATGTATACCTGTCAATCGACGTATGTTTACAAGACAAATGACATATTTATATTCGTCAATTGACGTATGCATACATATCATTTGATGTAAGAATATATACCAAGACGTAAGGATATATATCAATTGACGTATGTATTCAAATCATTTGACGTAGATATACATATCAATTGACATATAGCTACACATCATTTGACGTATGCATACATATCTATTGACGTATGTATACCTACCAATCGACGTATGTATACCAATCAATCGACATATGTTTACAAGACAAATGACGTATTTATATTCGTCAATTGACGTATGCATACATATCATAGATGTAAGAATATATATCAATAGACGTAAGGATATATATCAATTGACGTATGTATTCAAATCATTTGACGTATATACATATCAATTGACGTATGGCTGCATATAATTCACGTATGATTATATTTTAAGTGACGTATAGATACAATAAAAATGGCATATTGTTCATATAATAAAAATGTACCATACAAATCATCCAATACATCATTAATTGCGTCGTCAACTATGCCCTCTGTCTCAGAATAACTGCGGCCATATGTGCCCGGAAAGAATCTAACCCAACGCTCTGGTGATACAACCAAAATGACTCAGAATCTACGGCAAAACACTCTGCCCACATGCACACAAAAACCCCACAATTCAGCCCCCTCTTGTAGGCGGCAATCCTTCCTTTTTACCACGGTTCCCTCGCCAATATCATAACCCAACTTGTTTTTCAGATAACTCGAGAAAAACTTAGTTTGCAAAAAGGAATTTAACATTTTTAATATTTTTAAAATACTCATTTAAAATGAAATGTAAACGAACTCACGATGAGTATTGCCGCAGCTGAATTTTTTGGAGTCCAGACAGAATTCATGTGTATGAACTTTTTCTCCTTCGTATCAATCACTAGGAGTGCACAATGAAATTCGTTGACAATTGGGATCATGATATACCGACATGTGTTCAAGATGTCCAGTGTCAGCTTCCGTATATATTTGATTGAATATGCAGTCAAGTTATCAGCAACACCTACATGCTGATCTTGATGAACAGACGTGCTTAGTTTGCGAAGTTTCAGAAGGACTTCAGTCTATCAAGTGTTAATTTGTTAGTATTTACAATCTAACAAAATCCCAACACGTACGATTATTTTTTTCGATTCTTCTACATTGATACCTGAAAATAAGAAGGAGAGTAGAATACGTGGTGGCCAACAGTCCTTGAAACGACATTGTTACACAGAATGTCCACGTAGCAATCCACCAAAGACGAGGATAGTGCCTCCCTGAACAATAGATCACAAAACTCTTTGTGACGAAGATCAAGTACAGGTGCATCCCAAGCAGGCACACTGCAAATTAGGATTTATCATTATTAGTAGACAGATCAATTAAAATAAAAAAAGATAAGTAATATATTTAGTATTTGTACTGCAGCATGTCTCCACAAATATAAGCATCAATGATCCGACGATCATCGTCACTTAGGTTGGACCGCCCCTTGTAGTCCATCCTCCATTTGTACTGCTCAAGGGTATTCTTACTGTCATGAGATGATATATAATTGTCGTCGACTTCAATTGGAATCTATACATACATGTCGTAGTCTCAGATGTAGTATGTTTTCGTGTTAAATGCAGTAAATATTTGCATAAATGAAGTATGAGTTCCTAATGAATGCAGTATACAAAGTCATGTTTAATTTAGTATGGTTCCCTTATAAATGACGTGCGAAATCGGACTAACCGAAGTATGAGTTCTTACTCATTGACGTATGGAATACTTTAATTGCAGTATGTAAATTCATGTTTTACCTCGGTAGTGATTTGTCACAAATAAGCAAGCCTAATACAGAAAGTATTAATTCTTACTTCTTAGTAATAACAATTTGTTTAATAATGCATGCAGTATATCAATGGTTTACCTCTTCACACCCGGTACGTTGATGTGTCTTCAAGTCACCAACATCTTCGTCACATTTATTTTCCTCTTTCTCTGTTTCTTTCCCTTCGGCCATCCTTTTCTCTTCCTCACTCTCTGCCTCTCTCTCTCTCTGTCTCTCTCTGTGTGTCTTCATATCTCTCTTTCTTTTCCTCTCTCTCTCTTTCCCTTCCTCTCTCTCTGCCTCTTTTTTCTCGTCTTCATTCTCTTTCATCACACCAGATTTGCCAACATTCTCCTCCTCTGTTTTTCTTTTCTTCAACTTAATAAGGGTGTCAATTAGGGCATCATCATCTAAGTCATTATCCTCGGTCATGATTTTTCTTGCCTTACGTAAAAGAACCCTTTTGCCCAGTCGTTCAATCACTACAAAAAAATGCATTTCTTATGACAAAAGAAATTGTAACGAAGCTATAATTTATCACAAGAAGTAGCTTCTCGTAACAAATTACATTAATTGTTACGCAAAAGTTATTTTCTCGTAACAAATATCATGTTCGTTACCAAAAAATAAAACTTTGTCATAAGAGACTTCTTTTTTAGTAACAAAGAAAATAAGTCGTTACTTTAAGTAAGTCGTCGTTACGCAAGGTAAAAAGCTCATGGCCTTAAACTTATTTGTGACAACTTTGTTCATCTTCTGGTAACAATGTTTCGAATTGTTACAATAAGTTCATTTGTAACAAATACAATTCCTTACAAGAAGTTTGGGTAGTTTGAACCTTTTCTTTTTAATCTTGGTGGTAAAATGGGCGCCAAAATATTTCAATTTTCTAATCCTTTTCTTTAAGAAAATAAAAAAATGTGGATGTATACGTGTATTTTGAGACTACATGTTCATTCTTCATTTAGGTTTCTTGTGTTTCTCATTCTCTCTTTTGCCCCAGGTAAAATTATGAATTTGTTATCTAATCAATCATATTGACATTGATCATTAGATTAAATTTCATTGTTATAGCAAAATATTCATTTTAGATTAGGATTAAATTAATGTTGGATTAGATATATATTTATATATATATATATATCAAATAATTATTAAAGTATACTATATGATTTTTGAAGTAATATTATTAATAAATGGTTACGTAGGCCCTAAACCCTGAACTCAAAACCCTAAACCCTAAACTCAAAATGCATGATAGATAAATAGTTTTTGGAACTTAAGACAATAAAAAATACTTATAACAGTGTTAATTAAAATGATTTTTGAATCTTGTGGTTTGGATAATATATATATATTCTAAATTTGAATTTATTTGATATTATCTGATGACTTATAATATACGTATAACACACATTTTTGTCTTAACCTTTTTAAATTTGAGATGAGTTTAGAGATGAAATGCAAATATAAATTTCATCATCAATCAGAGATAGAATACAAACTTTAATTTTATCTTAAGCTTGAATAGTAATAGATGAAAAGCAAATTAGATTAATTTTTTTTAATTCATATTCAGCTTAATTATAGATTAAATTAAAAATGAGTAATGTTTAAAACAAAATAATATAGTGTTCTATTAGAGTAACAGGCTCGCAAACCTAACAAGCCAGCTTGAATCGAGCTTCACGAGCTTGAGCTCATCATCGAGTCGTGCTCGAGCTTAATTCCCTCTGGTCCAAGCTCACGAGCCGGCTTCAGAGCTTTCGAATTATATATATATATATATAATATTACATTTTTATAATATATATTATTAATAAAATAATCAATTTTTAGAATGATTGAGCAAAAATAGGAATTAAAAGGAATTCTTTTCTCAATAATCTCATATCTCCACCAAAGCAACAACGTTAGAAAATGGGGTAGAAACCTTGAACCCTAGCCACCAAACATCTCCCGCCTCCAAATTGCTGAAAACTACTACAACCATCACTACGTGAATACACCTCTCCTCTCCAAATCGCCGCCTCTACATGAAGCCATATTGGTCCACCGTCGCGCAGCCCTTAAGCCACCACGACAAGCCATAGTCTCCTCCGGACGGTCGCAAACAATCACTGCTTCAACACCACCTCCATCGCCAGCTGTGAAAACCACCAACGTAATGTCGTCGTCTTCTCTAAATCCGGCAGCCTCTGCCTCTCACAGACAATCGCAGCTTCAACACCACCTCAGTCCAGCTGTGAGCCACCGCCATTATGCCGTCGTATCCTCCAGATCCGGTGGCCTCTGTCTCAAAATCCTTAAATTTTTTGAGGTATACTTTTCCCCCAAAACATAGACTTGGTAATCTTTATCCAATTTTTGAGTTTGGGCATGCTTTCGGAAAATTGATTATACATGAATCATGAATCAGTAAGACTAGTTTCTGTAATTAATCAGTAATGACAAAAAATCATACTTGGGGACATTTTTCGCATTTCTATGTTGTGTGATTGTGATGACTCTATTTGTTTAGCGTTTTATATGATCTTGGATTTCTGATTTTGAAATGAAAACCCCCGATCTGGATGGAAGTTTTATAATCTTTAACTTTTTGGCCTGAAATAATTCTCTATATCACAAGTTTTTAGTAATTTTCAACCCCCTAAGCTCCCCTGCGACCGAATTAGGATCAACTCTAGCAAAAACGATAGAGTATATACTTTGTGTTGTTATCTAATGATTGATTATCTCTTTAGTTACAGTTATTGGATGATTGCAGAAGACAATAATTATTGCAGGTGGCGAAACCTTTTACATAGTATAAGTGTGTATAGATCATCACTAGTTGCATATCCATTTAAAATCACTTGGAATTGGCATTATTTTCTATTGTCGAAGATAGATAGAGTTCAATTGGACCACGTGATTCGATTCTGATAGAATTTGAAGTTAGCATCATCATCTCCTCATAGGAGTCCTTTTTGCACAATTGATTCTTCTATAATAGCATTGCTATTGTGGAATTTAGGTACAATTGCCTTCATTTCCTATTGTATACTTTATTTTTTGTAATATTAAATCTAGGAGTTTTGACTAATAAACGAGCAAAGTTTAGGTTTCGTATTTTATATGCTATAACTACTAGTTATCATATAAAAGAAAATAGTTGTAAATGAACCATTACTTTATATAGATCCTATATAAAGTTTAAATTTTGTCCTTTTACGTTTTTCCCTAGTTTGAGAAGGGTTGATATTTGAATGAGTTTTTCTATAGCTTTTACATGTTTTGTTCAAGAAATATGTTGCACCCATTGTTTATTTATTCTCCTTAACATTATGGTTACTATCAAGTCAATTACATGCTTGACTCAAATTAGAGATGCTTTCTAGATGTCATGTTCAGCCTAAATCTTTTTTCTGTCAAAGAGTGTACATTTTCGATGCGGATGATACACTATTTCTACTATAGATTGATTTTTTGGTATTTATGATGAATTTAGAGCCAAAAGTATGATTGTTAGAGCTGCTGAATTTGCATTGAGAATGAAGTTTACTATGTTATCTTGAGTTTCATTATGCTAAGAACTAAGACAAAATATATTTGAAATTCTGTGCACAGAATTATAACCTAAACTCCCATGTTTCTGCTGTCATTGATTAGTTGTTGTGGGCTAATGAGATGGAATTTTTTGTCCAATGTTCTATATGTCCCATGCTTAAATCAGTTAAAAAATTTCTGTACCGAGATGTTCTTAAATGAAGTAGGCTTTTTGAGATGGATGAATGTGGTATGGAAGTTCAAATGACAAGCTAAAATATAGTGTTTGCAATATTGGCTTAATTATTCATTAAATGGAGTAGTATTTTTCGTATTCATGCAACTAAAATTGCATAAAGAACAAATGGATGAGGTTCTATGGGTGTGATTTTAGTATGCATTTTTGTGATTCTAGTTTCATCAAGTTCTCCGAGAATGTGCCAGTGATGAGATCAGAACCTGTTCTAAAGATAACACATAGATGTTAATTACTCGATGAATAAAAATAACCATGCTTATATCATCCTCTTATCATTTGACCATTCCTCTTGCTTCCATATGAATCCATGCACAGGAATATATAAGTGCCTTTGCCTAATCAAAGAGGCAGATGTGAGAAAAATGTCTACTTGTAAACTCATTTTAAGGCCAAACATGCTCTTGTTATATTGTATTGTCTACGTTTTCTGTGCACGTGCCCAAGGATTCTTCTGAAGATTGAAATATTCCGTAGTGTTTTAAGTCATTGGTAAGCTCACATGAAACGCCTTTTGGTCTAATTTAATTTTTGTGTTATTGTAGAAGTTCATCATTTTGTAAGGTGACATTTAATTCAATTTGCACTTCATGTGATGGTTTACTTTAATTTTTATCGTTGCTCTAATCAGATTTACCAGCCTAAGGAAGTTGAAGAGGTTAAAGTAGTTTCAAAGACAGAGGAAATCAACATGAAATAGTATGAGGCAGCAGCGCGTCGCCTTGCTAGTGCAAGACTGATTGGTATTTCAGTTTTGAATCTTTAAGCTCCCGATTTTTAGTGAAAATGAAGTCCTATCTGCTCTATCATTAGACTTCTAGTACCTCTTTCGAGGATGTTGGCGGGTGATTAGTTGGGATCTACAAAAGAATCCTACCTAATTAAAAGGGAAGAAAAATAAGAAAGTGTGTTTTTGTCAGTTGTGTTTTGTCATGACATTATCTTATTTATCCTACAAGAAATTATAAAATAACCAAACTCTTGATTTATGGGATAAGTGTCATATGCATAAGTAAACTAAGATTCGTTATCTTGTTTCAATCAATCCTATCTGGTTCCATCATTCCAACCAAACATATCTTGTGATATTATTACTTCTATAAATTGATCGAGATTATCAATTTTTTGTTTCTCTTCCAATCTCATAACCTTAATTTAACTCTGTTTCTTTCTAATATATTTCCCTTCAGTTCTCCACTCTACTTCATAAAAAGAAGCTCTTGATGGTAAATTCATGTTTTCTTTGTAAGCAATAAACTTCTTTTTTAATCCCTTAAAGTACATTTTTCTATATTGATGTTATTGAACCCTTAAAATTCTTTAATTAGTTTAGTGTCATGCCCTTTTGCAGTATAGTTCGAGTGAGAAACTAATCCAATTCAAATATCACTTTTTCTTTCACAAATTTGTCTCTGCTTGGCAGTGTTTGTCCTAGTATAGTTTGGGAGTATTAATTACTACTCAATTACTTTATTTGTCACGACCATGCTTAATTTTTTCGTTCATCTGAGTCAAATTGCTTTAGCTATATAAATTAATACATTTTCCTTCCTTTCAGAATATTAGAAAGTTCATCGTAGAGGGAAAAGGCAATGAATTACATCATCTAGTAACTAAAGAAGAAATATTGGCTGAGGTATGTTTTTCTTTCTTTTATTATTGAGATAAAGTCATGGTAAAAGTAGGCTTAATTTGGGTTCACAAGGTAAATGATACAACGTTTGTGAAGCTTATAGTATTGCACAGTAAATCAGTAACAAGGGGTGAAACATCTCGACCCTCTATGAGAAAACTTTGCTTTATTATGTGTCATTATCTTTTATTAGCTGGTGATATGCATCTTTTGTGCAAGTTGGCCATTGCTAATGGAGTTAAGATCACAAAAAAGATGAAATAGTTTTTTTTTTTTGGTAAAACTTACAACATTATTCTATCTATAAGGAGTGTACTTACTTCCTTACTTGTTTTACTTTTGCAGACTTGATTATATGAAAGCAATTTATCAAATCCAAAGTGGGTATTGAGGATCTGACGGGAAAGGTATAATAATCGATGATGGATATAAGCTTTATTTATTCATGTGCTTTATGAAATCTATTAATTATGCTCACTAGAAATTTATACTAAATCATGGAATTTTATATGATACAAGATTTCAACTAAATAATAATGTCACTATGCAATATGACTTCTCAGAAATGAATTACCTTATTCATGATATAGTATGATTTCTTTTTCCAATATTTTAAATATATAAATAGAAAAATATATTGTTTATTTGCTTCCTCGTATGATGATCGCATTGAGCATTTCCTGACATTGTCATGCCTCTTTAAATTAAAATTTTCCTATTACTTCTATGTCCATGCAAAAGATAACAAAGTGATTCAAATTTTTTAAAAAGTAGGCAGAGAATGTGTTATGTAATAGGTACTTTCTAGCATTTTTGTCAAGGGTTCATTTACTTTCTCTTTTCCTTATTCCGTAAGTCCATATTCTTCTCAATCCTCTTTCATGCTTGTGAATTAGTGAGACAAGTTGCTGAATTTTTTGTGTTCTTTTAACATTTTTAGGTTCTATGTTTAATTAAATTTTTGACATTTGTTTATACGCAGGTTTTTCGAGTAAATGACGTCCAAATTATTGAGCACGCAGTTCAAATTTCACGTGTATTTTGATCACTCGGTTAAGCTTTAGTGATACTCCTTTATCTATCATTTAAGTATTTTGATGTTCTTTTGTAACAATTGGGATGATGCTTTAGTTTGGGTTATGATTATAATGTACTTATATTGTTATTGTTGCTTTAGTTACGAAGTATGAGATTTCTTGCTTTGAACTTTATCTATCATTTAAATATTCGTGATGAGATGAATGTCTTGTATGAATTTTGAATGTATATTTATAGGAATTTATAGTAATAAAAATAATCCATTTTATTTAATTCAAAAACATTGGTGAGGAATACATGATTGTCATATTTACTTTTTGTGACAAACTACTATTACATCATATATTAATATTAATTAATTATATCTATTATTGGTAAGGACACGATCTTGTTACCATTACAATTTGTAACGAAATCACTATTACGAAAATTATTATAAGAAAATAATAAAATTCATTTCTAGTAACGAAAGTTTTCTTTTGTAACGTCATAAACTAGTTTTTGTGATGAAAAAATCGTTACTAAAACAAATGATATTGTGATGAATCAGATTTTGTTACTAATACATTCGTAACGACATTGAAAGTTTGTCGCAAGAACTTCTAGCGACCGGCTTTACAGGACAAAAAGGGTAACAAAAGTTTTTGTTACCAAAAGTTATAGTGACGAAATATCTATCTATGGTAACGATTTTTTCCTTACTAAAAGTGAAATTTCTTGTAGTGAATTATCTTTTTTCTTCCCTCTTGTTTCAAAGCCGAAATATGATCAACATCAACTCGTGCTTCAATTGTCTTTATAAATTTTTCCTCATCTTTGAAAGTATACATCTCAATAATTTAGTAAGAACATAAAAGTTCAAACTTGCAATAAATTTTTAAAGGAGATGAAACATTGTAAACACACCAATTACCTCATCTGGAGTAAGTGCTCTAAATTGTCGCGCGGCAGCATCAATGTCGTTGGAGATGATTGTCCCGCCCCACTTAAAAAGCCGTGTGATAGTGCGCACCACGCGTTGAGTCCCCATGGAGCGCACATGCTCAATAACCCAAGCCTAGAATGAAGTAGATAACAATGAGTATTTAGATCTATGCAATTTAATACGGTTTCCAGAAAACATACTTTATTTAACTGCAATGCAGAACTAATACAACTAACCATAAGCCCAATTGTACATCCATTGATGTATTTCATTTGCCCTGGTTTTGCAGTATACTCGCAGATTTGCTTCATCAAGAATGAGTGAACGGCGCGCCCCCAAGCATACTCCCAGGGGTATTCCCAATCATCCACGTAAGCAAGCAAAAATCCCGAAGTACGAAAGTTATTGCAAGGAAATAAAATAGTATTACACACAAAAAGAACATACATCCTAACAAAATCCTCTATATCCGCCTTCGATTCTCTAGAGCCTAACTCATACAACTTCATAACAATATTATCCCGCGTCACTTCACTAAATTTCCCGTTAAAATGTTTACTTAATGTTTTGGACTCCACCAAATTCATTTCCAAGTCAACATACTGACCTAACTCGTGAAGCCCCATCACAATGGAGAATTCGAACGCTAGGAATGGAACTTCAATGCCATTACCAAAAACAAATGCCTTACTCTCCCAACGGAATGTTCGCAATAGTGCCCCAACTCGAGCTAAACTATGGGACATATTTGGAATTTTCATGTATGAGAAGAACGGAGTCTTCTTATTGCTTCTCGGTGCTTTTCCGACATCAATCGAACTAATTCTTCCGCCATTTAGACCCTGGAAGGGTCAACTAACATAAATGATTAGGGTAAACAAATAGACAAAGCTGAAATTCATAAATAGACAAAATTGAAATTAACTAAATTCGATTCACCTATACTCACAAATCCAAAATTAGAGGTGGAAATTGAATACCCAGGTGGTGGTGGTGTGAGCGATGACGGTGGTATGAGGCTTCCAAGTGAAAAATTAGAAATTTAGGGAACAAACTTTGGCGGAAATCGAATACCCAGGTGTCGGTGGCAAGGCATATTGATTTTGGGAGAAATTTCCGGCTGGAATTTGAGAATACAGTGAAGAAGGAGGCACCGTGTTGAGAAGAAAAGAGCACACAGGTTGAAGGCGGGAAGATACTGATACACTTATGGGGTTCGTGTAATTTTTTGTTCAAGTTAAGGGCAATTTTGTCTTTTCATAGGGATTAGGGAGGATCATGTAATTTTCTGTTCAAATTAAGGGCAATTTTGTCTTTTCACAGGGGTTAGGGAGCTTAGACATATTTTAATTAGGAAGTAGGGAGTGCAAAGTTGTAAATTAAGACTAGGGACTGATTTTGAACTTTGAATAGGGTTTGGGGATTTTCCACTGATTTTCCCTTAATTCATCCTCTTACGATAAATATCGCACTTCTATATAATTTATTTATTTGAATGAATTGGTTGCATAATACAATATATCATGAATATCTAATAATAATAATTTACAATAATTTAATAGATATTACAATCAGTGAACAACTATTATGAAAGTAGATAAATGTATGCACACACATAGGTGTGAGTAGTCGAGCACAAAACCTCTAATATTTTGGGACCTCAATTTCGTCGGTTAATCAACATACTTCTATATGTTTAGAGTACACGAAAACATTTGTTGCTTTGAACTAAACCAATTTATAAGTGATCTAATCACAATATTTGGATATATCGATTTATTTAAATTTAGCAAAAAAGATATAATTCATTAGTTAAGAGATGCTCGACTTGATTAGACTATCAAAGAGGACAGACGCATCACACTTATCTTGTCTCTTAATTATTCGTATAAATCTATAATACAATAAAATTAAGTGGGGACAAGATTTGGATCAAATTCGGATTCATATCCACACATGTTAACTGTTCAGCCCATCCATTTACGAGTAGTTTCGGGAAGGAGTAATGACATTGATTTAATATGATACCTTTTTCGGCAATTAAATAAATTAAAATTTATCTTGTCTATTCCATGGTTTTGAAACCCGGACCGGAACCGGTCACAAAAGCGGTCCGGTTTACTCTCAAAACCGTTTTAGGCTCAAAACTGGTACTTTTGGTCAAAAACCGTCCAACCCGCCGGTTGGACCGGTCGACCGTTCAACCCGGCGGGTCTTACCTTGAACCGGGCGGGTCTTACCTTTGTATAAAATGTGAAATTCAGATCTGAAAATTTAACCCATCTTCCCCCAATTCACACTTCAAAGCACGCAAAAATCAGAAAGCAAGGGAGGCCAGGGAGAGGAACGCAGAAACCATTCAAATTTCAAAGGCCAAAGCTTCTTGACACCTTTCTCTCTCTCTCGATATATATATATATATATATATGCGTATGTCTTCTCTTCTCTCTCTGTCTATGACTATATGCGTGTTTGCTCTTTTTCTGTATATGGGGGTGTGTGTGTCTCTCTCTATATACATATATATGCTTGTGTCTTCTCTCTCTATATATATGTCTTCTTTTCTTATTTTTGCTGTTCTTTTGTCTTTTCACTTTCTTTCCTGACAATTGTTTTATGTGGTAAACTGGTAATGATTTTCAAATTTTGTTTTAGCTTTTGACAATTGAGAGTCTTAGGAAAGATATGTGAAATATCAGTAATAGTTGATCAGTCTATTTTATGTTATTGTTGAAAAATATAGGAAATACATATTTTTTTCATATTTTATATATTTATTAGTATATTAATTATTATTTATTACATAATTATGACGTCACCGGTTCGACCGCGGTTGACCCGACGGTTGAACCGGTGACCCGTGACCCAATCACTTTTCCGGTTCACTGTCCGGTCCGATTTTCAGAACACTGGTCTATTCCACAACAAACACTTTAAATATTCGATAAATATATTTTGGTTTGGGCATCCCTTCTTTTTTTTTTTTTAATTAGGGAACCCGCATGGTTTGGGCATCCCTAGAACGAGGTAATCGGATTCATATCCACACATGTTCACTGTTCAGCCCATTCATTTACCAGTAGTTTCCCCGAGAAAGGAGTAATGACATTGGGAAAACACTTGGGTGCACCCGGTGTGGTCCCACTTGGGTGCGGCACATAAAAATAATATGTTCAATATAATACTAAGTTATATAATTTTTTATTATTTTTTATGTGTGTGGGACCCAAGTGGGACCACACCGGATGTTATCATTACTCCCACTTGGGTGCATTGTGTCAAAGTTATCTTTATAAAACAGTCTTCGATAGATGTTCGTCAAGCATCTAGTTTATCTTATGCGTTCAAAATATTTTAAGTACAAAATTTTTTGAAGTTCGAGAAAACTTTAGTGGTCTATTCAACCCCCCCCCCCCCAAGACCTTTTTCGTATGCCATTTGGGACCAATAAATTATTATTAAATCAAAAAAATTAAAACACCTTTCTTCCCCCCCCCCCCCCAAAACTAGGGCGATCGCGGTGTGATTTTGCGATATTTTTTTTAAAATTTCAAATCGAATTGCAAAGTGCGATTTGGAGAAAATAGAATTTGAAATGGTGGTTTTGTAAATCAAAACCAACTATGCTGTTGTGTGGTTCAGTGTGGCTTGTCAATATTTTTCAATTGATTTTACTTTAAAAAATAAGCAAACAATCTTTTTCATCTTTTTTTGCTACATTAAATAAAAAGATAATGATACTTCATAACTAAAAAACTACTTGTCAGGGAAATAATTATCAAGATTAAACTCCAGGAATCATTAAAAAAGTACAACAGCATCATTAAATATTATTAGATAAGAGTATCATATGTTTAGGATAAAAAAGGTACTAGTATATCACTTTAAATGTCAGTTTTACACTGAGTATCAATATAATATGTACGTAATTACTATATATATAAATATATCAAATAAATATATACTCATATATAAGAAAATATTTTATTCTAGCTTGTTATAAAGTAGAGCAGGACTTGAATTTTTTATGTAAACGAATATACTCATATTAAATTTTGTGCACTAAAATCTGCAAAATGATATTGTAAAAATAATTATAAGTGATGTGTGTGGGTTTCACATCAATAACGATATGCGATATCTGATATAATAATGTGATATAAAGCACGAGATTAAATATAAAGAACACAAGATATACGTGGTTCGGTCCAAAATCAGACCTATGCCCACGGGGGTGAAGTTGGTCGATCCTTTATTCATTGTTGGAGTTGATATATATAAAAGTTTTTGATGGAGGGTTGAAAAGGGTAAGTAACTATACTAAAGATACATTTGGTAGATAGGATTTATCACAATCTATCTATTTTGGGCTATATTCAATCAGGTAAAAATGGTAAATATATAGGATCTTGAGCTTGATCTCCTCAGGTCTCTATATGGAAAGTCTTGTGATTGATAAGGTCTTGTCACCAGACTTGCCATAAAGAGCTTTACTCTTCCTGTACAATTCGGGTCGACAGATCCTCCAGCTAAGCGGATCCGGATATCATATCTTCCAGAAGGATCAAAGTCCACAAAATCATTAGGATTAGGTCCATAAAGTATTGGACTACCCAGTTTAGCCCAATGTCCAATTTCTACCTACATCAATAAGGTTATAAAATAATACATAATCTAAGGCGATATTGCTATTATAAATCATTGTGAGAGTGAAATAGAACAAACGTTAAAAACATAATCCATAACAATAAATATAATCCAAAACTCTTTAAGTTTCTATTATATGTATAAATATATAACAATAAATATCATAAAATATTATCACTTCCAAAGGCTCAAGCACAAATGTTGATTGAACATATTATTAATCATGTAAATTATATAACTCTATGAATTCAATAATAAATATTAAATTAAACTACATATATCAAGTAGTATTACAGGTAAAACCTATTAAAAGTTAAAATTAAAAAGAATAATAAGTATAAAATATATAGGCAGTGACAGTGTGATTCTTTCAACACTAATTTTGATACCAAACAGCATAGCCAGTGCAGGTTCCAATTAACTTTTAAATCGCGGTTTATTTAGAAAATTGACGAAAAATGGTGCAATGTGGGCGATTTTTCAAAATCAATGATCACCCCTATTCCAAACCCTCCCCCCAACCCTCTGAAACCCTACAGCCGCCATAGCCACCCAACCTTCTGAAACCCTATAGCTTCCATAGCCACCCAACCCCAGCTCTCCACACTGCCGACACACCTCACAACTGCCGTCGAATGACAAGAACGCCTTGTCCATTTTGAAAAATTCCGCTCCAAAACTTGCACAACGGTCAGACAAAAATAAGGGAGCACAGAGGGAGAAAGGGGAATGGTACGTGAAGACTGGGTGGCGAATCCGGGTAGGGGCTGGGCTACGAATCGGGATTAGGGGTGGGGGACCTATTTTCTGTAAATTATTTAAATTACCATAATTATTCAATATATTAGAAAATAACTTTTAATATTTAATAAAAAGTTTGATTGTAAATACATTCTCTAATTTTATATATGACAATTTTTATAAATATTTTTCTTTTTCTTATTATTGTACTTTTTATTTATTAAAATTATTTAATATATTAGTAAAATATTAATTCATCAATTTAAGTTTCATTTTTATTTAATTTCAAAATTTTAAGTATAATATTTGTCACTTTTATTAAATTTAATAATTATTTTTGCTAATAAAATACGTAATATTAAAAATAGTACCAATAAAAAACTTTGTTCAAATTTGGAAATCAATTTAAACTAGATAACCTTTTACTAATTGTTTTTTTCCCTCCAAAAACATCTGATGTGGCATCGTACATGTCAAAATAGTCCTATGTCATCTAGGTCATTAGTCCACGCATGCAAAATTGGTCTGAAATTGGAAAATCCCCAATTTTAATTTCACATATACGTGCCACGTCACAAATTCAAGCCAAATTGAAAAATTTCGGCCAAATTAGTACTCAATTCTCGAGTTCTTCTATATACAGGGACTAATTTTGTCACCCCTATAGCTAATGTAGGACTAATTTTGCAATAATCTCTTGTTTTTTTGTATGGAATTAATAGGCACTAGGAAGCTAGAACAAAGATTTTAGTTAAAGTGACGAGTGCATAACTTAATAAAATGGGCAGAGATTGGAAATTACCTATTGGGGATTTTTCCAAAATTAATCAATATGTTATATGGTCTCATTAAAGTTAATCGTAATGCATCACTATTCTGCCTTCAGTCTTTTTATCTTTTTCTACAACTTACATTGTTCAAATTATATTCAAAATTCTGCTAGATATATATATATATATATATATATATATATATATTTGGGGGAAATATACATTCTAAAGGGAGTCGAGAACGACGGTGCTAATGGGATACCTAGACGTAAATTGAGTATAAAACTAAAATAAATTGAATTAGAGGATTTAAAATTGTGGAATTAATTATTTGAATTTTTATTTTAATTCAGTGCTTCATTTTGTATTCCACATAACACATGAATTTATACATATAAAATATTTTCTAAAAATATAAATATGACTTTGTATGAATAGTATTTGACGTGCATTTGTGCAATTTGACCTCAAATAAAACACAAATTGCAATAAACAATTTCAAATGAAGAGTGAGAGATCAAGGGTAAATGCAATTTGACCTCAAATAAAACACAAATTGCAATAAACAATTTCAAATGAAGAGTGAGAGATCTAGGGTAAATTTGTGTCGTTGAGTATTAAGGAGTACAATATGGTAAATTTTGGGGCGACATCTTGGAAATATTTACGAAAATGTTGTTAAAGGAAAGATTTCCCCACTCGACAACAAACTATCTTGGCTAAACTAGTTGAAGGTAATACAAGTCGTCCGCAAGCTTCTCACGCTTCTGTTAGAATTAAACATACGAGAACCTCTGATGCATGGTGCATGATTAATGCAGTATTAAATATTTGGGGAATACAACATTCCTGCGATAGAACCTTAAAAGGTACCTAATATGCCACTTGAAAAAAATAAAAGAAAACATGGATATCATATTTGTTCGAAGCGTATTCAAGTTACAAACACAAATCGAAACACCACTACTCCAAATATATTTGATTGCAGTTTGGTGGTACAAAGTGGAGACGAATATATAGATGACCAATAACAAGCTGAAATTAGAAAATAAAAAAAAAACATTGAGAAGAAAAAAGAGACTGATGGGAAAATGTGTGAATTATAAGACAAATGACACGGAATGGCGGTGCGACGAGAAGAGATGAAAAAGGAAAAATCACAAAGGAAAAAAAGTAATGAGATAGACGGAGCTAACACGCTGAGAACTCAAATAATTAGGTTGAAGATTAGAATTTGGTTACACTCGTGGTCTGTAAATTTGGTCAAAATTTCGGGTTTCTTAGGACTCCGAAGCGAAATCTCACATCCGTCGAAATTCGATCGAAACTCGAAATTTCATGAAATATTCATCGAAACCCGAGATTTCCTAAATTTAAAAATAAGATTAAATTATTCGGTGTTATATTCACCGAAATTTCGACCGAAAATCGAAATTTCCCGAAATTTTCATCGAAACCCGAAATTTTTCGAAAAATTAAAAATAATATTAAATTATTTATATTTGATTTAAATATTTAATTTTAGATATTCTTCTTATTTTTTTGAGAACACAATTGTCCAGTATGAAAAGTTGATTTGGACGGTATATAACGGTTTTGATCCTAAAACTTCCATATGATATTGAATAATATACTTGATGTAAATTGTATATGTTTTGCTTTAGTAATAATTTTAAAGATATCTATTTATTACTTTACTTTCAAATCCTACTTATTTTAAATTTTCGCCACATATTTTACTCATATTAACTAACAAAGTTCACTATAAATACATTATACACACAATATTATTAATGTAAAAAATGCATAATAATGCAAATTCGAAAGATACACAAAATTTCAATTACAATTTTCAATTATTACATAAATTTCCATGATTTCTCTAGAATTGAAACCAAAATTATGGATACCTTGGAATTTTTTTCCAAATTTTCGTAAATTCATTACCCCAAAACCTACAACAATACCGATAGTTAATACCTTAGTTACACTATATGTATTATATATTCTTTGAGTTGGTTAGAGTAACCTTAGTGCATTTTCCAATTCTGTTAGCATCTTTAGTCTCACTATCTGATACGACCCCTGCCATGGATCCCAATACTGCCACGTCATTGCCAACTCATCGCTCACGTGTTAGGAATATCCCAGTCAAGTTCAAGGAGTATTTGCTGTAGAAGAATTGAAAACTTGGTCAAATTGCTTTCAAATAGTTTCCTAAAGAATTGGGGCACTTAGGCCACCTCCCACTAACTCAGGAGTAATTGTTATCAGTTATGTTTTCCTTTTGCACGTTCGTTTAGCATAGGGTATTTTTACTTTGCAGAACTTGTAACTTGTGGAATTTTTAGGCAGAATTTGAACATTAGTCTTCTCTCTCAATTCTCTTCTCTCTGTCAAAATCTTATTCTTGGAGATCACCACTCTAGAAGTGGGCTACCGTATCATTGGTGCTTTCATTGACACCACAACCATGCCTCGTTGGGCACCCGCCGACGATCTATCAACTATACAAGAAGTTGTTAATCACCTCCAAAATCAATCAGCCAGCCACGACGCCACCATAGCCGAGTTACTCCAATCATCCTCATCCACACAAACTGCCATACAAAACCTCTCTGAAACCACACAAAACTCAATCGCCTCCCTCACAAAAACCTTGAATGAAGTCCTTCTATCCGTCGCTCGACTCCAGAAACAGCTTAACACAACCCCTGCCACTTTTACCACCAATTCTAGCAACCAAAGTCCTTCTATTCTCGGCCCAACACCCCTGTCCCAACAACCTCAACCATTCCCCCACTCACACAATTCGACGGTTCCCCCCCCCCCCCCCCCCCCCCGACTGGCTTCTTCAAACCGAGCGTTATCTAACACCCCACAACGTACCCGAGAATGACAAGATCGACTTGTTCTCTTTTTTTCCGTTGGCCTCGCCTTGAGTTGGTTCAATTGGTTAGCTTAAAACCACCAACTCACTACTTGGAATCCATTCGCACGGGCCCTCGAAATTCGCTTCGGGCCTTCTTCATACATCAACCATGAGGCAACCTTGTTCAAGCTCACTCAATCTTCCACGGTTTCAAATTACCAAACTGAATTTGAAACTCTATCAAATCGAGTACATGGCCTATCAGATTCCCACCTCCTAAATTGCTTCATTTCAGGCCTCAAAACGGAAATTCAACGTGAAATACAAATCCTTTAAACCGCACACCACCACTGACGCTATTGGCCTCGCCAAACTAATCGAAGATAAACTTATCGACCAATGTTGATGGTTCCCCACTCCCGCACCACCAACTCCTCCACCATCACACTTAATTCCAATTCCACTAAAAACCAACCCACCTCCCCAACAACTAAACACACGACCAACGCCCTTTTGACGTCTTTCGCCCCAAGAGCTCCAATTACAACGTGACAAAAGGACTCTGTTATTCATGTGACAAAAAATTAACCCCGGGGCACAAATGCAAATCGTCCAATTTGATGCTACTATGGGACAACCACGAGGAACACGACCCAATTTCCATCTTGGACCCTGAACCACCGGAACCACCCAACGACTCCCCACCTTTCCCTATATGACACTCTCCCACGCTTCCTACAACAATCATCTCGAATCACACACCAAATTTCAGCAACCTTGAGGACAAGGTTCGTTTCGAAGCGGCGAGAAATGATATGACCCCAGCCATGGATCCCAATACCGCCACGTCATTGCCAACTCATCGCTCACGTGTCAGGAAAATCCCAGTCAAGTTCAAGGATTATCTACTGTAGAAGAATTGAAAACTTGGTCAAATTGCTTTCAAATAGTTCCCTAAAGAATTGGGGCACTTAGGCCACCTCCCACTAACTTAGGAGTAATTGTTATCAGTTATGTTTTCCTTTTGCACGTTGGTTTAGCATAGGGTATTTTTATTTTCTAGAACTTGTAACTTGTGGAATTTTTATGCAGAATTTGAACATTAGTCTTCTCTCTCAATTCTCTTCTCTTTGTCAAAATCTTATTCTTGGAGATCACCCCTCTCGAAGTGGGCTACCATATCACTATCCTAACCCCACCGCTTTCTTCAATAAAAGTCAAGCCCGCTTTTTACATATGCTTGCCTTTCTCATGTATCGACAAATTTAGAACTCTAAAATTAATGCCTTTGATGAGACTCGTAACGCATGCTGGACTGTTCGAGTGAGGGATAGTCGAACTTTTACATATTGAATCATGATAACGAAGTTTTTTACAAATCATCCTAAAAATTAGTGGGTGGATATTAATGAATGGGGTTGAATAAATTTATACATGACTCTTATTTGATTGAAATTTTTAATATTTTGTGGAGATCAAATAGGACAAACACTTAATATATATATATATATATATGTAGTTGTACGCCTAATATGTCATATTTTAAAATTTAAAGTATTGAAAAATGCTTTTCGACGTCGTATCTGTATCGCTGTATTCGCAGCAACACAACATGCGATAACTTATTCTACCATAATCTTTTCACCGGAATTTGTTATTCTCATTTATGTATATGTGACATTTCAAGATAAAACTCCATTCCGTGAAGTGTTTCATTTTCTTTTCTTTTTCGAGACATGAGACGTGCTACAATGTACGTAATTTTCTTACTTTTTATCAGCACAATGTAAAAGTTTTTAAGGACGAGACAAGGACAGATAGAGTGTTAAATCTTTGTCCGGATTCTCACTGTCAAGGCTCTCTCGGCCATTGCGGTGGAAGTAGTTGCATCATAAATTCATCTTTCTATGTGTAATAAAGTTTCAAAACCAAAAAAAAAAAAAAAAAAAAATTGAAGAAAAACAAGATATAATAGATTGGAAAATTGTACTTTTTTTCATCCCATAAGATATGGATTTCTCACATTTAATTTTGTAATTTTCAAAATATCTCATATTTAGTCTCAATCGAAATTTCTGTTCAGAATTTAAGGGTCAATTCCGCTTGTTAACATTTTGACCAATTTTTTTGGGGAGAATCTGAACGTGAGTGCGCTCACAGATGGATTATATTCAATATCACTATACTTCCATTCAATATCATGTTTCCCTCATATACAAAATCTCTTAAAAAAAGGTCAAAATATTGACTAAGGGAGTTGACTATTAATTATTAGATGTAATTTCTGATTGAGACTAAATGTGAAATATTTGAAAGTTAAAAGGAATTTAATATAAGAAATTCGTAGTAAATGAGATCAAAATTAAAGAAGCAAAGTTATGAGACGAGAAATTTTAATTTCCCCAACAATAGATAGATACATAATATATACAAGGCAATCTCTCTTTCAATAAGCACCGTCAAGCAAGGTGTTTTTTCTTCTGTCTCACTAAATGCTCCATCCACCCATACCCCAACCTTCCCCCCACCCCACCTTCATAAATCCCTTCTTTTCTATTCTTCTTTTTTATTTCTTCTCACACGATTACAAACAAATTCAGGAAAAAAATAAGTAATTAATTCTTCAAAAAAAAATGAACCACCACCAATCTGCAGCACATGAAGAAGATATTGAAAGAAACAATAATAATAATGAGAAATCAGAAAGGAAGAAATCAGTTGCACTTGGGAAGCTGTTTACATTTGCAGATGGTTATGATTATTTGTTAATGTTTATTGGATCAATTGGTGCGTGTGTGCATGGCGCTTCTGTTCCAGTTTTCTTTATTTTCTTTGGAAAGTTGATAAATATTATTGGCTTGGCTTATCTTTTCCCTAAGCAAGCTTCTCATAAAGTTGCCATGGTATGTCATTATTATTTTTATTTTATTCTTAGTTCTTTTTATTTTCTTCTAAGTTATTTTTATTTTTGGGGTGTTTAATCAACAATTTTTTTCCCCTTGTTGCAGTATTCTTTGGATTTTGTGTATTTGAGCATAGTCATTATGTTTTCATCATGGACAGGTAAAAATAGAAGTTACTTGCACAAATTTGTGCAATTCTTGTATGGACAATGCTGAACACCAAAAAGTCTGAATTATTGCAAATTATGCTATAATCAGGATCATTTGGTAACATTGGCTCCATTCGAGAATTTATTTTGCCTATACGAAAAACTCACACTTAACAATGAGAATCATGACACGATATCACAATGTAACAAATCCTGTTGATGACGTGCATGACTCTTAGTTACTATTGGTATAAAAATCCTCGATTTAAGTTAATTGTTTTAGGGTTTAAGTAGATAATGGTGTAATTGAAAATCATATAATATTGAAAAACACAAACATATATATATATATATATAGTGTGAAATATTATTTGATAATTGAATTTTGTAATAATATATTTGTGTTATACAATTAATTATTAATGTTTATAGAGGTGGCTTGTTGGATGCATTCTGGGGAAAGACAAGCAGCAAAGATGAGAATGGCGTATTTAAGGTCAATGTTAAATCAAGATATTAGTCTCTTTGACACTGAAGCCTCTACTGGAGAAGTCATTTCTGCTATTACCACTGACATTATTGTTGTTCAGGATGCCATTTCTGAAAAGGTATATTATATATATCCTATTAATTGTTTTCTAATTTAATCATATCTACTATAAATCTACAATTGTCATGACTAATTAAAATCTTTACATGATTAGTGGAACAAGAACTGAACTTTTTATTAATTATTACCGAGACATAAATATAAATATAAAGTCAATGAATTATACTTATCATCTTATGAATTATAATGTAGGTGAATTATATTTAAATTCGGTGAAATCCGATTTACTTTAAATATTCACACATGAGAATAGTGATTTAGTGGTAAGTCCCGTTGGCATCTATCTCTCTTCACCATTTAATTAATGCGCAAGACTCAAATAATTATTCCTATAAACTTAATTAGTCTAAAGTAGTATCATTTTTCACACATTAAAGTGCATTAATTATTTGTGGGTTCCACATACATTTAATTACAAAGAATTTTCCTTGATTATTAGTCAACTATTACGGATCACTCATAATTCACTTTGCATTTAATTAGTTTGAGTTCTGCATGAAAAATGCTCACAAAACTTTCTTTATCTAATTAAGAGGAAATGTTTACGGAATGACACATATTTCATTAATACTAACACTAATAAAACAAGTGATCGGCTTGATCATCGATCTTAGGCTACGTATTCGATTTACCCGAAAACACATTACTTAGCAAGTTTTTGAACAAAAATTTCAAGATAATTAGCATTTGTGAGATCAATTTTAAAAATATTCAATAGATTGAAAATGTCATCTTAGGTAGTTATTTGTATTTAATAATTTATGGCGGTTGCCCGTTATTTGAACTCGGGCAGCTTTAATTTTCCCAATAAGACTGTAACAGACTTGGGGATAGATTAAATGCAAGGTGTTCAATTGCATTTATTTGATTTGGTTAGATGGTGGGGCAGGTGGGGAAGTTCAGCTCAACATTTTATTTAAATTGGCACATGTACATAAATTGGTTAGGTAGTAGATGTAATCGTGACACAAGATTTATTACTGAATTTGGTTTCCGTTGGAGATAAAAGACTATTAATGTTTGCACCTATCTATAAAGAAGCTTTTTTATTAAGGATTAACGTCAAAAAAATAAAATAAAATTATATTTGTTCATACCACAATGCTTTGAAGTATTATTTAAAATGCGTTAAATCGAGCCAACTTAAATACGATGAAGATCTTTGTCTGAGCTAGTTTAAACTTTTAGGTGAACCGAGCTGCATTCGAAATAATATGTAAATTGACTACCTCGAGCTCAACTTGAGCAAAAATAAGTAATTTGTCATTTTACTTTGTGAAGAAAAAGAGCTACGTCTCGGGAAATTTAATGAACACTCATAATTTTTCTTGTCATAATTTTTTGGAACATATACCCCAATTCCAAATCCCACTCATAATTTTTTATGTCATAATTTATTGGAACATATACCCCAATTCCAAATCCCACCATACATTAAAACATAAGCCATAATGTTTAGGGACCAAATATTATTAACCAACCCTACCGCCTATAGAATACAAGTTTTTCTTCTATTTTTAATTGTTAATAAATGAGATCAGGACCAGCTAACAATTTTATAAGGAAAATCTCGAGAATCTATTAATTATTATTTCCACTTATTTGTAGTCTTATTGCACACCTAGCACATGCACTGTATGTTTATAAACATTAAAAAGAGAGTAGATTACATCCTAGATGTATATGAGTAATTTACCAAAAAAATCCTAGACGAGTACATTAAAATTGATTATTAAATAGTTCATTAATGTATTGTGATTGTCATATATTTATGTACACACACGTAGATATGTATATATATAATTAGATACACTTAAGGTGTTACCATTCGTTGAAATCCTGACAATTGTTTTCATAATCATGATCACATGGTTTAAATGATTCGAGAGAGTCGAACTTCAGAAATTGTTTCTGAGCTTAATATGGTGGTTAATTGAGTTGAGGTTCAAGTGTTATCGAACAAAATAGTGTACTCGTCTAATTTGTTTGTAAATATTACATACACAATATCTTAGATGAGTTTTTAATGATTTTTCATTTCAGGCCATAACTAGTATCACGAACGTCTTTCTACTTATGTAATAAATACTAAATAATTCAATTACTATAATATTTTTTAGTTAAAAGAATCCTATTTAAGTTGTCACTTATAAGAATTAATAACAACACAAATATAGTGACAAGTACAATGTTTGTCGTCACTAAACGTGTGTCACTAATTATTAATAGTGACAACAACTTCATTGTAGCTATAAGTGACAACTTATATACAATTTTGTCACTATTAAACTTCGGAATGTCATTTTTGTGACAAAACAAATTTTTTTGCCACTTAATATATTTAATTAGTGACAACTTTAAAATTGTTACTTGACATCTTGTCATTAGTTTATTATTTTTTTCGTAGTGTGTTTTCACAATCATGAGATAGTGTGAATGATCCAAGTTGAGTCGAGCAAAATATAATTTAAATTTATTTAGATATTTGTGGAACTTCAAAGATTGTTTGAGTTTAATATGTGGTTAATCGAATTAAGCTCCCGGCGAGCTTCAAACATATCGTACAAAATAATATGCTAAGTTTTTTTTTTTTAATTAACGTGTTACAATCTCTAATGAATTTTTAACAATTTTTCTTTTTGAACCCTAATTACCATCAATAACTTTCTACTTATAGAATAACAATGATGCATGAATACTGCTAAAATCCATCTTGTGTAGTATCGTACTCATATCCACTACGGATACTTTCGCATATCGTGTTCGTGACATTTTTGAAGTGCTCAAAAATAAAAGAAAAGAGAAAATTTCGGATACCGTATCCGACACAAAACTTGAAGTGGCAAAGTATGTTTTTGATATTATAAAATACTTTTGGGCTAAAATAGGAAAAGAGATAATATATATTTGGTCTTTTGTTAAAAATTAAAACTTAAAAGTTAATCAAATTACAAAGAAATTAAGAACTAGACAAAATTTTATTTATGCATGTATATGAATGTATCCTCGACGTATCCTATCCATATCCGTGTATCATAGTGTAATAAATACTAAAAATAATTTTAGTTACTAAGATGACAGTAGTAATTTCTGTTTGTGTGGCAGGTGGGGAACTTTTTGCATTACATAAGCCGATTCATAGCAGGGTTCACCATTGGTTTCATCAGAGTTTGGCAAATCAGTTTGGTCACACTTTCAATCGTACCGTTGATTGCCCTTGCCGGTGGCATATATGCTTACGTAGCAACTGGCCTTATTGCTAGAGTCCGCAAGTCTTACGTTAAAGCCGGTGAAATTGCTGAAGAGGTTTCACATTCACATTCTGCCCATCTCTTTTATTACTATAAAGTGGTTTTAAGCTATTTTTTCTGTCACTATGGATGGATTTTAAGCACTGTTGATTCTATTTGAAACCCCTCGTCGAAATTATATCTGATATTATCGGCTGATACGTAACCAGATTGGCCCTTATCACCCCAATAATGTGGGACGATATCTAATTTATTCTTTGCGTTTATATATAATATATGGGGTGATATCCCTGATGCGGTGATATTATCGGCTGTATCGAACATTATCAGTGACAATATTGGGTATGTTGGACTTTATTTCCAATAATAAAGTTTCCACTTATTCTTTCATAGACATGCTGTGTGATATGATCTAGTGTACATATTATTACATGTACAATGAAGGTTTGTGGTATATATTCATAAAGTACTCTTTTCTATTACATATATATAAGTGTGATTTATTAATATCTAATGCAATAAATTTTCTTACTACATAACGACTAGTAGAAACTTATGTTATTTGTATTTTCTATAACATTCCTAAGTCTTTAATAATTTTTTAAGCATACATTTTTGTCATGTAGTCCGATAATATCTCGAATCGATACGCCATCACATATGTGATTATGTGGAGCAAGGCTGACCACACCGCGACTTTGAACCATGTTTAGAATTAATTAACTAGCAATTTTTGATTGAGTTAGGCAAAATTGTTACATTTGTATCTCAACTTGATTTCTGGCAACTTTCATAGGTGATCGGTAACGTGCGAACGGTGCAAGCATTTGCAGGAGAAGAGAAAGCAGTTAAGTTATATACATCATCTCTTCTGAACACTTACAAATATGGAAGGAAGGCAGGTTTGGCCAAGGGTCTTGGACTCGGAACGTTGCATTGTGTTCTCTTCCTCTCGTGGTCGTTGCTTGTTTGGTTCACTAGCATCGTCGTTCATAAGAATATTGCCAATGGAGGAGAGTCTTTCACCACTATGCTCAATGTCGTTATTGCTGGCCTGTAAGTTTGGTTCTGTTCTGTTCCGTCCCTATACTTTCTCAAATGTGCAAACTTCATGTTTTAGAGCGAGTTTCGGTCCCATCTCATGATTGGTTGTAATACTCCTGGCTCTGGTTTGGAGTACATTATGATTAATCCATTATCAATCAGTTCAAATCTTCTGTTACACACGTATAAGTCTAGTGTATATACCTGAATAATTGTGATGTGGAAACAATATTGAAATTTTTCTCTCACATCATAACCACCCGTTTATACACTTGTCATACAACAATACATGTAACAAAGAGTATTTCAAAATTGCGTAAAAGAAGATTTGGACTCATCACCTATAACGTAGTAAAAGTGTGCAGAACTTTGATTGTTTTTGCGAAGGTTTCTGCAGACGATTAATTAACGTGTTTTGAGTATTGATGAAACTGACGGTTCTTTTGTGTTTTTTCTTAAATACTATTATGGAATTGAGTATAATTTTGTTTTATAAAGCCGGACTCAGGCTCGACTAATTTCTAACCATAATCCTTACCTTCATCTTCATTTTTTCTTTATATACACATTGCTCTTCGAATTTTTGTTCATAATCGAAGTATCCGAACAATTTTGGTTCCTTTCAGGTCACTTGGGCAGGCAGCACCAGATATCACGGCATTTCTTCGTGCAAAGTCAGCCGCATATCCCATTTTCGAGATGATAGAAAGAAACACGGTTAGTAAAACCAGCTCCAAGAACGGTCGAATATTGAGTAAAGTAGATGGCCACATTCAATTCAAGAATGTCACTTTTAGCTACCCATCCCGGCCAGACGTGCTGATTTTCAACAAGCTGTGTCTCGACATTCCTCCCGGGAAAATTGTGGCACTTGTTGGAGGAAGTGGATCAGGGAAGAGCACCGTTATATCTTTGATCGAACGGTTCTACGATCCCCTCTCGGGACATATACTATTAGATGGAACCAATATCATGGAGCTCGATCTGAAGTGGCTTAGACAGCAAATAGGTTTGGTGAATCAAGAACCTGCCCTATTTGCCACTACTATTAGGGACAACATTTTGTACGGGAAAAACGAAGCCACCGCTGAAGAGATAACACGTGCAGCGAAACTTTCCGAGGCGATTAATTTTATCAGCAACCTTCCTGACCGATTCGAAACTCAGGTACAGCAGATAACTGCTTGCACACCCCCTCATTTATTGGGTATTACCACGAACTCCATGAGGTTTTGCAAATTACTAATTAGACACCCCCCTGATCCTAACTACTTGAAAAACAGTGGGCAAAATTGTAATCATACGCGTGAATTGTTGATGCTCATGCATATGCATTCTCTAACTATTGTGTTATATAGGTGGGTGAGAGAGGAATACAGCTTTCTGGTGGACAAAAGCAAAGAATCGCGATATCCCGAGCAATAGTGAAAAACCCGTCGATCTTGTTATTGGATGAAGCTACCAGTGCACTTGATGCAGAGTCGGAGAAAAGTGTGCAAGAGGCTCTTGACCGTGTAATGGTGGGGAGAACGACTATTGTCGTGGCTCATCGTCTATCTACCATTAGAAATGCCGATGTGATAGCTGTTGTACAAAACGGTGCAATAGTAGAAACCGGAAGCCACGAAGAGCTCATCTCGAGGCCAAATAGTGCATATGCTTCACTTGTTCAACTACAAGAGACCGCTTCGCTTCATCGGTTGCCATCGCATGGGCCAATAATGGGTCGGCCTCTAAGGTACGAATTAAATGTACATGATTAAGTCTCATAGTGTTTTTTTGTAATTAAGTTGTCATGCAGGGTTTTCTATATAATTTATCCTTAATTCCATCACATATACTTTTAGTTTTTGAATGTCTTTTTATTCTGGATGTAGCATCAGATATTCACGTGAAGGTAGCATTAGGTATTCCCGGGAACTATCACGAACGACGACAAGAAGTTTTGGTGCGAGCTTTCGTTCCGAGAAATCTGTAAGCAGATTTGGTGGAGATGGGCCTGATCAGATTGTCAAACCAGTTCAAGTCTCTTCAAAAAGATTGTACTCCATGGTACGGCCTGACTGGTTTTACGGTGTTTCTGGCACTATTTGTGCATTTATTGCCGGGGCACAGATGCCTCTTTTCGCACTCGGTGTGACACAGGCTCTCGTGTCTTACTACATGGACTGGGACACGACACGTCGAGAAGTAAGGAAAATTGCTTTTTTGTTCTGTGGAGGTGCTGTTATAACTGTTATTGTTCATGCTATTACTCATCTGAGTTTCGGGATCATGGGCGAACGGCTTACGCTTCGTGTTAGGGGAAAGATGTTTACAGGTAAGCTCTAATAGCAGTTTTGACCTTATTTAGCACTTATAAAATAGCTAGTAAAACTAATCCTGTTTGGTACATGGATTCTGGTGAGGAAAAAGAAAGAAAATGCTAGGTAAAATATCAAGAAAAAAAAACTCGATGGGAAATACTTTGTTACTTGGGTAGAAATCTCATTTTATTCTAGAAGGTTAGGAAGATGACAACGAAAAACTAAGAAAAAGATTATTTGTGTGCAACTGTCACCTGCATCGTCCCCATTTTTCCCTTAGGCAATGTTTGGTTCTTGTTTTGGTGACGAAAAGGAAAAGGAAAATGTTCTTGTGACTTCAAATGACTGTATCCTTTGTTTTCTTTTCTGATCATTCTACTTATTTATTTTCTTTTCCTAACCAAAATCTAAAAACCAAACATAGCCTTAACGATCAAACAAGCTTGGTATTTTGAATTTACTTTGACTTCGCTTTCTTTTCCCGTTTATTCTAATTGCAGCCATGTTGAGAAATGAGATAGGATGGTTTGACGACGTGAACAATACAAGCTCGATGCTCGCTTCACAACTAGAAAGTGATGCAACTTTGTTGAGAACTGTAGTGGTTGATCGTTCAACTATCCTCCTACAAAATGTTGGTTTAATTGTCACCTCGTTCATTATCGCCTTTATCTTGAACTGGAGACTCACACTTGTCGTCATGGCCTGTTATCCGTTAATTATTAGCGGTCATATCAGCGAGGTATGCCTGATTTCCACATTTCGTTTTTGCATTAAAACAACAATAAAAAAGGGAATAAGTTACATAGACAGACATTGTGCGAAACCAGGAAAATGAAAAACATCACGAGTATTGAGAAATTACCATGACTTCTCTTGACTAGATACATATTACAATTTCACCCCTTCAGGAAATGCGAATTACAATTTCATTCTTGCTTTTCAAGTTGTCAGAATCTAATAGGGTTGCCTTGGTAATTTGCAAAACCTCGGTTCTCGTGTTAATAATCCAATACGTGAGGGTGCGTGCGTGTGATTATCCCAAATAAATATTGTAGTATGTCTTATGATCATGAATTGTATGTGTACTTTCTTTCAGAAACTTTTCATGAAAGGCTACGGTGTTGACTTGAACAAAGCTTATCTGAAAGCTAACATGCTTGCTGGTGAGGCAGTGAGTAATATACGAACTGTTGCAGCGTTCTGCTCGGAGGAAAAAGTGCTTGATCTTTATGCACGCGAACTTATTGAACCGTCCAAGAGCTCGTTTAGGCGTGGCCAGGCTGCTGGGATATTTTATGGCATCTCTCAATTTTTCATCTTCTCGTCCTATGGTCTTGCATTATGGTATGTCGCTTTACTACAGTTTTTTTAAGATTGTCTTGAAAACATAGTTTGAAAAATATATAGTGCTTAAAAGATATCTATAGTGAACTACGAATGTCTAGAATGACCAATTATGCTATGAATTACTGCCACAGTGTTTGTCGATTTTCTTTAGTACACTTTTAAAAAAGGAATTATTACTTTAATTAGAGGTGTGCTAATCTATGATGGAAAATCATTATGTGTATATGTCTCATTTTTCATCTAGAATTTGAACTTTTCCTCGTCTTATAAATGAAATTCAATCTTACTAATAAATATGAAATTTTTAAAAAATGTAAAATTATTTGCATATTTGATATATGATGTCTATAGTTGTAAAACACATTAAATTTGGTGTATGAGGATCTATATAGTGTAGTTTATACTTTATACTTATAACACGCATTACTTCGTTTCATGACATGGTCCACAAAGCAACTCGACTCTTACAATTACTTAAATTTTCCTAACTTCTTGTTAGGTATGGTTCTACTCTCATGGAGAAGGAGCTATCTAGCTTTAAATCAGTCATGAAGTCGTTTATGGTATTGATAGTAACGGCCTTGGCTATGGGCGAGACACTAGCTATGGCACCTGACCTACTAAAGGGTAACCAAATGGTATCATCTGTGTTTGAAGTGCTAGACCGTAGAACTGAGATTATAAATGATATCGGAGAAGAAGTTACAAAAGTAGATGGTATGATCGAGCTCAAGGATGTTGAGTTTAGCTACCCTTCAAGACCTAATGTGATGATTTTCAAGGACTTCAATCTAAAAGTGCATGCCGGAAGAAGTATGGCGTTAGTAGGGCAAAGTGGTTCGGGTAAAAGCTCCGTTATTTCACTCATACTCAGATTTTATGATCCCACTTCGGGGAAAATAATGATAGACGGTGAGTTTAATTCTCATGCTATTATTTATTTGAATTTTATCTCGTTTAAGTAGTTTGAGATTTTGAAAAATTGCAATATTAGTTACATAGAACACGTCCTTGTAATTTTAGCCTTGTTTTCCAAAAACTTACAAAATTAGTCTAGTCAGATATACACTTTAGCATTTTTAGTCCCAGCCATTAAAAAGTGGACGACATTGTTAGTTTGGTCATATGTACGTTACTTAATTTATTCAATTAACAGTAAATCTTAACGATGCGTGCACTGAACATGTAAAATCTCATTTGTTTTTTGATTCATGAGACCAAAATTGCAAAAAGAAAAAAAAATGAAGAATCATACGGGACTATTTTTGTAAGTATAAAAACAATGAGATGAAAATTGCAATAGGTCTCATCCCATAAGACTAAAATTGTAATTTACCCAGTTTGCTTTGGTTCAAGGAGAGGAAAAAAATGAGTGAAGGGGGAGTAGAACGTACTGTATCTCATGACGGACAAGTATTGTAAATATCACATGAACAAAGGGTTTTTACATCTTTTTTATCGTATACTCGACGTTTTTGGGCTATCTGTTATGCAGGCAAAGACATAAAGAAACTAAAGCTCAAGTCACTAAGGAAATACATAGGCTTGGTCCAACAAGAGCCAGCTCTCTTCGCCACATCCATATCGGAAAACATCCTTTATGGGAAAGAGGGAGCCACGGAAGTCGAAATAATAGAAGCGTCAAAGCTGGCCAACGCTCATAGCTTCATTAGCGCCTTACCCGAGGGCTACTCAACAAAAGTTGGGGAACGAGGGGTTCAACTTTCAGGTGGGCAGAAGCAAAGAGTAGCCATTGCAAGGGCTATTCTTAAAAACCCTTCAATCTTGTTATTGGATGAAGCTACGAGTGCACTAGATGTGGAGTCGGAGCGTATCGTTCAACAAGCTTTAGACCGGTTGATGAAGAATAGGACTACGGTTATGGTGGCACATAGATTATCAACCATTAAAAATGCAGATCAAATATCGGTTTTGCAAGACGGGAAGATAATAGAGCAAGGGACTCATTCGAGTCTAGTCGAGAACAGAGAAGGGGCGTATCATAAACTGATTAGCCTACAAAGGCAACAGCAACAGTAACATTGACACTATAATTTTCAGTTATATATACATATTTTTCGTTCTTTATTTTTTTTTTGGGGATATATTAATGGTATTACATGTATCTAAGAGATTGTTGTTATTAAAATATGATGATTAACTGTCAAACTTGTATTTGATTCACTGTCAAACTTGTATTTGATTCACACTTTTATGTCTTGTTTTATTGTATCATGCATGGAAAATAAGAGTTACCTGCACTGCAACTTTTTTTTTTTTTTTTTTAAAAATTACCAGGGGAAGTGCTGATCAGATGAAGGGAAAATTGCAATTTTGGTCCCATAACTTAGCCCTTGTGCGATTTTGGTCCCAGTATTATTGACTTTAGCAATATACGTCCCATAACTCCCAAAAATGTGTGATTTTGGTCCCAAGATACGAATACATCATGTATTTATACGGAATTGGCGCGTGCATTTCACATTTTTGGAGTTATGGGACCAAAAACGCACATTTTTGTGATCCCGCGTGAGCCGCACGCGCCAATTCCGTATAAATACATGATGTATTCGTATCTTGGGACCAAAATCGCACATTTTTGGGAGTTATGGGACGTATATTGCTAAAGTTAATAATACTGGGACCAAAACCGCACAAGGGCTAAGTTATGGGACCAAAATTGCAATTTTCCCTCAGATGAAGGTAGACTGAAGTTTGTAGAGTTAATATGTGGTTGTGCTATCCGGATTTCATTCCTTGCTATTGCTTTATGTAAATACTGCAATTCTATTTTCGCACCAATGATTGAAATGGAGTTCTCTAGTACTAATTTTTTGTAAAGATTTTGTAGGGGAAATATTTTTTAATTAGCGCAATACACAATTAAATTAAGAAATTTAAATGTAACTAGTCTCTGATGACGGTTCTTGCATCTCATAGAAACATCAGACACGGTAATATTATCATATTGCATTGTCATCTCCATTATAAACTTTTCATTTTAATAAATCAAATGGCCGGATTTTCAAGAAATAGAAAAACAGCGGATTTATTTTTTGTAGGTGTCATTGTTGAATAATTACCAAGATCATTTTGTCTTGCATTTACAAAGTTCAATATTGGAAAACAATAAATTGAATTTGAGTACGTAACCAACTATCATTTAAAAAGTAACAAACTAACTGATAACAATATTTATTTAATTTTTAAAAGGAATTACTTGAGTTATGGGTTATTAAGAGGAGAATAAGTGTTCTGTCAAAACAAGAAAGAAAAAAAGATAAAGGAGAACAAATGAGACAAAGTCACACACACACAAAAAAACTACTTGTTGTATTCAGAGTACTAAAATATATAATCAAATAATAAATTATATAAAACATGTAAAGTTATTTTCTTTGTACTTTACAGTGGAGTTTACATATGTTGTATGGTTGTGGATACAACCGCATGGTTTTCTCAAAATTATAAAATATACGACATTATTTTGTGTTTATTTAATCTTATTTTCACGCAAGCAGAAAACACTTCAATCGAAAAAAATAAAATATATAAATCTATTCAGTCTCACCCACAAATAATAAACAAATTAAATATATCAAAAAATGTGTAATATATATATATATATATTTATATCGATGCAAGAAAATCCAATCCTAAATTCAACTGTTTGTAATAAATATTTATATCTTTCTCATCTTTTATTTTTTCTTGTGATTTCTTCTTTTCTCTCAAAATTACCAATATTCTTTATCATTTTCTATGTCATATTACCACTTTCCTATCCATCTAGATCTTTAATTTTAATGTCAGATTGTTATGAACTCGTCTATCATTATTAAGGAGACTAACTCTCGCATCGTCACCTCTAACATTAACCGTAGAACTACAGACATTTTTATTTGGAGCAATGTCGTTTTCGTCGTGTTTCTGACTAAGATACATTTCGACACGGTATCCGTATTTTTCTTTTATTTATTATTATTGGATATGTCATGTAGCGTATCGGACACGTATACAAAGAGTATCTCACAAATATCTTATCCTTTAAGTATCCGACACTGCATCAATTATTTTTAGAAGTATCCGTGCAATATACGTGCATAATCCAGGTATAACTTTTGACTGTTATAAATTATAATGCACAATTACGTTTGTTCAAGATTTTCTAGAACATGAAATACGGACTGCTTCCTTAATTTGCTGTTTAGCCACATATAACGCCTTTTCAATATATAACTAAAATATAGATGAAAATATTGGATAATATAGAAATAAAATTTAATTGAATAAAAGAATAAAAGCCATAATAACTACATACATGTAGCAGTCTAGAAATCATTATTTTGTCTATTTGGAAATAAATCATGTCAGAATTACCTTATGAACATAACATAATATTGGACTCTTTGGATAAAAAAAAATAGTTCAACTTTAACAAAATATAATATAACAATTTTTTGAGTCCCTTTTATTCTAAGATTATTAGGGACAATAGTGGACATCCCCTATCCTATAGGTGCAGAATACTACTTTACCCCCTAAATGACATGTCTCCCTTAATAAATGTGATATTGGTTCGATTTTACACCAAGAAAGTTGAAGAACTAAACAAGGTCTTTGATTTATTTTTATAACTAACGTACTAAAATACTAAATGCTAAAAATCAAAATTTATGGTGAGAAATAAAAAAAGAGTGACTTCTTTATTGAGTTTGAATATTGAAATACATAAATTCTACTTTTCAAGCAAAAAAATTACAACTTCACTTCCAAATTCCAACTTTTCCAAAAAATTCCACAAACAATAAAAATCCCCTATATTTATAAGGGGAGTGGACGGGCAAGTTGAGGATGAAGAGTCCTCAACTTGTCTTCCACTCCATTTAGATATTTTAGGGATTTAAAATAAATAAATCCCACAATTTAGGATTTAGTTGTTGTGAGGATATTATCCCCTCTAAGAGTCCATGTCCAAGCAAGGCTTCTTGAAAGTATTTTGATGAGATTTCTTTTGGACTTTTCTCCTTGCATTCTTCCGAATATTTCCTTGGGCTTTTCACAGCTTTCCCTTTGAAGGTCTTCTTCAATTTAATTAATTGGGCCCATTTGGAATAATTAAAATTATGACCCATATATAAGCCCCCCTACTCTTGAAAATTTTGGAATAAAAGGCTCAAAAAGTCTTGAAAGTATAATAAATTGTCATAATTTCAAGAGGGTGAGATCCTTTTTAATACACTTACCACCTTGTTAAAAACCTTACCCGGAAAAACCCAATGGGAAAAAACCGAAGTTAAGGGAAAAAGAGTATGGGGTGTATTAATTCCTCTTTTATGACGTCTTCCATTAAGCTATTTTTATGTTGGTAGCCTCCAATGTTGATAGTAGCAAATGTGTAGAACACGGAAAAATGCACGCCAAGCTATCCGGGAGGCAAGCTAATAAGTGAGGTCATGGGCTAGCCCATGAGATGAAGGCCGATTTTTTAGGAGGGGAGGGGGCCGAAAATTTCCCCTCTTTCCTTGCTTTTTCTTTCACTTGTTGTCTTGTTTGATAAAACTCCTCCCTTCCAACTCCTTATGCAAATAGGACTTTCCTTTTTCTTCCTTTTTTCCCGAGACTCTTCAAAATCTCTTACTTTTAGGAGCAAATTTAGGGAAGTTATATTTTCTCTTATCTTTCCAAGACTCCTCCTTCCTCCTTTTTCCTAGTCATTTTCGAAAATAACCCCTTATTTTCATGGGGATATATAATTTATTTTCTTGCCTTCTTTTCCTCATGAATTTCAAAAATTACTCAATAAAATAGGAGTATTTCCCAATAAAACTCTCCTTTTCTCCTAATTCTCATAGAATTTGAGGAAAAGTAATCTCCTTAAGACACTCATTAGCTTCCAAGTATAAATACTCCTCCTTGGTCTTCTTTATTTAAAAACACCATCTTTCTCCACCTTAAATTTTCAAAGATTCCAAGCCTTTTTTCTCCATAATTTTCTAAAATTACACATCATGCAAGCCAACTCCGCCAATTCACCGGGTAATATTTCTTAATATTTCTTCACACATAATTCTAGGATTTTCGTCGTTTTTCTTTTGTCTTCATATTTTCATAAAAAATATGTCTTCTCATGCATTGGGTAGCTCATTCAGGTTGTCTTCTCGTGAAAAAGTAGTAGAAGTGTCGTCCAATGATAGCACAAATATTAGCTTTTCATCACCTCGTACATAGCTCAACTTGTAATGATGAGACTTTTGACGATGAGGCTTCTCTTGTAGTAAGCGAGGAACAAGTTCGTTTGGAAAGACTCCTCTTGTTTTTCTATATCCAATGCTCAAAAATTAACCAAGAAGTTACGTCTTCCTCCGGGATATGAAATAGCCGCCCCGTCTCCTCATGATCGGCCAAACATGCCCCTAAGGGCTTATTTTGCTTTTTTGTGGCTCAAATCGAGGCGGGTTTGCGTTTTTCGATACCCTCCTTTTATGTTGATGTATCAAACCGATATCAGGTATCCTTGTGTCAGCTATGTCCAAATTCTTTTAGCCTTATGGCAGCCTTCTTTATGGTGTCCTCTTTTAGGGGTGAGGTCCCCTCAGTAAATAAATTTTATTCCTTTTTCCAACTCAAGAAATTAGAAAAAGAGGTCTTTTACTTCACTGTGAGAGTCGGGGTGCACTTTTTGACTCCTAATTTTAAAACTCATGGTGATTGGCTACACCATTACATTTTTGTTTCTTCGCCTTCCTCCTAGTCGTTTCCTAGTACTTGGGTTTAGGAAAGTCTCAAATATCCTTTTCCCAAGGATCAGCCTCCTTCCCATCAGCGTATGTTGAGTAGGTTGAATGAACAAGTTTACAACATCAAGAATTTGATTGACGAGAGTTTTCTAAGACATTTTCAGTTGAGTCACATGGACACTTCGCTGGGGGATAATTTAGGTATATCGTCAGCTTCCTACGAGCTTTCCTTATGCATGCATATAAGCTTTTCATCAGCTATTCATTTTGTTATTGTTTGCCTCTGTTTTAACTTTGATTGTCTTCGTTGCCAGGTGCCAGCATGTTTGGGGCCCTTTTGAAGAATAAGGTCGGGCTATCTCCTCCTAGTAAGACTGCCAATGGGGCACTTGTTAGATCGAACTCAAAAAGGAGAGCTCTTGACACACCTCCAATTTTACTTGATGAGCGTAGTTGCTAGGCAAGCTGACTGGATAGACAAGTACAAACGCCTTAGAAAGGAAAAAGAGAGCCTCCCCATGCATGCTAACGTGCAGGGTCCCGAGCACCGGCCTTCCTCCCATCCATCCCACGAGCTATCCGGTGCAAGAGCTTTTGATACTTTGACACCTCTTTTCCAGAGGGCTCGTGATCATTCTTCTCGAGACAAGGTTCCCTCGACTTCACTTTTCCTTGGTAAGACACAGATGGCTTGTGATCAGTTACTGGGTCTTGCTTCTTCAAAAGACCGTCAATATATGGGCGACCTTTCTGACTCCGCCTTTATGGAGGAATTTTCCTCCACAATGTTGAAGGTATATTCTCCTGGATTTTTCTCTTTTTTTTGGCTCGTTTCCTTCTATGCCTTCTTCACCAACTAGCTTTTAATTTTCTTTTATGTTTCATTATCAGGCGAGCCTACTTGGTGGTGATGCTATTTCCAAGCTTTGTCATAAGCAAAATGCTAGCTTAAAAGAACAAATTCTATCAAGTCAAAGGAATTAGAGAAAGAACAACTTCTATCAACTTCTAGCGTCAGGCGGCTCAGCAGGAGGCCACTGAGGGCTTTGCCCATTCTTCCACCGGGCATGCCTTCTTAGAGGCTTATTATCAGCGTAAGCAAGAAGAGTATCTAAAGTCCGATGACTTTTTCGAAGTGTTGCTGAATTCAGCCCTCCCATACTATTGCCATGGTTTTCGTTCTTGCTTTAAGCAATTTGTGGAGGTTGGAATTTTACCTCCAGACTCAGATTTTTTGTTCGTTAAGGAACCAGCAGGGTAAGAAGATGCTCCTCTTCCTGGCGAGGAAGCTCCCGAGTATACACCGCCTACTAGGCAATCCATTGAGAAGCCAGCTAAGGAGATAGCTGATGAGACTGCCGATAAGATTGTTGGCGTGACAAGTGATGATTTTGTTGAGAAGCTCGCCATTGAGACATCTGATGAGGCCCCTAATGAGACTATCGACGAGATCACTGATGAGACACCTGCTAGAGCCCCAGATGATATTGCGGGTGACCAGGCACCCCCTGAGTCCTTCTTCGAGACTATAGACGAGCTGGATGTTCGCGAGGAGCCTGATTTTCTCTCCTTGATTTAGATTGTTTAGATAACTGCTTTCTTTTTCCTGCATTTTGTTTTTCCTGCAAGTACTTTGTTTTTGTGTTCACCTTTCATGACACATATGTTAGTTTTTGTATCATGCTTACAGAGCTTTCTCTTTCTTTGAAGTAATAAAAGACATTTGCTTTTTCGTTCAACATATGACATTGATAAAGGGTGTATCTGCGATGATCACATATATATATATTTTCCATAGAAGATGTAATACATAAGCATAAGTTTATTCATAAGATATACATGTCATGCTGCCTAGGTTTTACGATGCCTTTAGGGCTTACACAACCTAGGGCTTTTTAGTTAGGGTGCTGAGATCTTATGATGCCTTTAGGGCTTACACAACCTAGGGATTTTTAGTTAGGGTGCCAAGGTCTTACGATGCCTTTAGGGCTTACACAACCTAGGGCTTTTTAGTTAGGGTGCCGAGGTCTTACAACGCCTTTAAGGCTTACACAGCCTAGGGCTTTTTATTTGCGAGATATTTTAGCCATATCATGAGCATAGTAATATTAGGATGAATGAAATTCATTTATTTCACATTTATTGAACATGCATTTTGAACATAAACATGATATTTTTGTCATGAGGATAGTAGTGAATCATAAGATTACTTCTAGACGCTTTCAAGCATTTATTTTAGAAAAACAATAAACGTACCAACTTCATATGGATAATCCTTTCTTCAAGTGTAGAATTTTCTCAAGTTGTGCACATTCCACGGCCTAGATAGTTGCCGGCCTCCTACATCTTTAAGCATGTATGCACCTCCACTCAGCACTTGCACCAATTTGTAAAGACCCTCCCATTTGGGTCCCAACCTTCCGATTGGCTTTAGCACATCAGCTTGCCTGAAGACTAGGTCCCCCACTTGAAATTCTCTAGCTACCGCCTTTAGATTGTAAGCAGTTGCCACTCTTTGTTTGTACTTCGTCATTCTCAAGTAGGCCATGCTCCTAGTTTTTTCAATGACGTCGAGGCTTTCCCTCATCAATTCTTCATTCTTCTTAACATCAAAGTACTTTGCCTTGTAGGACATCATGTTGACCTCTGTTAGTATAACAGCTTCAGCTCCATATACCAGGTTAAAGGGGGTTTCTCCAGTAGTGCTGCGGGGAGTGGTTTGGTAAGACCATAACACACTCCGCAGCTCCTCCACCCACGAGCTTCCACTTTTCTGAAGCCGTGTCTTAAGGCCTTGCACGATGATCCTGTTAATCACCTCCACTTGTTCATTACTTTGTGGGTGGCCCACAGCGGTGAACAGTTGCTTTATGCCCATCTCCATGCACCAGTTTTGTATTTTAGCGCCTTGAAATTGCCTTCCATTGTTAGAGATTATCTCGCGAGGTACCCCAAACCTAAAAAGTATAGCCTTCTTTAAGAATTTGATAACCTCACTCTCCGTGATCTTAGCTAGCGGTTCCACCTCAATCCATTTGCAAAAATAGTCCACTCCCACCAGCAGAAACTTCTTTTGTCCGACGGTAGTGGAGAAGGGCCCCATTATATCCATCCCCCATCTGGCAAAGGGTAAGGTGAGCTCATGGCTCCCATCGTTCCGGCTAGCTAGTGATATAAGGTTGCATGCACTTGGCATTGCTCACACCTCCTCACTAGGTACTTAGCATCTTCCTTCATCATGGGCCAAAAGTAGCCGGCCCTAAGGGCTCTTCCGTGGATGGTAGATGCACCCGCATGGTCACACACAAGCCTTCATGTACGTCTTTTAGAACTCTCTACCATTCCTCTCTCGAGAGGAATCTCAGAAACTGGTGAGTGAAAGATCTTTTATATAAAGTTCCTCGATTATGGTAAATCGGAGGGCTTACCTTTGAATCCTCAAGGCCTCCTTCTTGTCCTCCGGCAATCATCCCCGTAGTTTATAGGATACTAAGGGTGCTCTCCAGTCGTCGGACTCCAAGGTTATGTAATTTGCTTCCTCTCCTGCCAGGGAACTCGGCATGGCTTCCATGGTAATTTGCCGAGTGTGGCAGCTAGCCAATGCACTAGCTAGCCATGCTAGTTAGTCGCCTTTTTCATTCTCCATACGAGGTATCTGCTTTATCTCGAAGGTCTCTAATCGGTCTTTCAAATCTCTAATTTTCTTCAGGTGCTCCATCATCCTTCTTTCTTTGGCCTCGTATTGGCCATGGACTTGGCAAACCACCAATTGTAAGTTCGAGTGGATTACCAAGTGTTTTGCTCCCGTTTTTAACGCCATCTCAATCCCTGTAGTCATGGCTTCATATTTGGCCTCATAGTTAGAAGCACAAAAATTGAACTTCATGGCATACTCCAGGTCGTCTCCTTCAGGGATCGTCAATACTACTCCGGCCCCACTTTTCGTCGAGGTAGCTGAACCATCAACATGGAGCAACCAGACCTTCTTGTCATCTTGTGAAGAGGGTACTTCTGCTATGAAATCAGCTAGCGCTTGAGCCTTGATGGTAGGACTTGGAGCATAGGTCATGTCCAACTCACTGAACTCTACAGCTCACTTGATCATCCTTTCTGGTGCCTCGGGATGCCCCCAATATCTGCTTCAAGGGGTGATCGGTGCGTACTGTAACGCCATGTGACAGAAAGTATGGCCTCAGCTTTCTGATGATGGTTATCAGAGCAAAGGCCACCTTCTCAATTTTCGGGTATCTTTCCTCAGCTCCTCTGAGGGCTCGACTAGCATAATACACCGACTTTTGATCTCGTCCTTCTTCGCTTATTAGCACAGAGCTAACAACATGACTGAAAATTGCCAAATACTGGTATAACTTCTCTCCAGGTAATGGTTTGGTCAGTAATGGTAAGCTGGTCAAATACGTTTTTAACTCTTCAAGGGCCTTCTGGCATTGTTCATTCCAGGAGAATGTGCTGGCCTTCCTGATGACCCTAAAGAAGGGTAGGTTGTGTTCTCCTAGTTTTGAAATAAAATGGCACAGGGCCACCACCCGGCCCACCCGTATTTGTACTTCGTTTCATGTAGCTGGTGGTGCCATTTCTTGGGTGGCCCTCGTCTTCTCAGGGTTAACTTCAATTCCCTTCTCTGTAACTAAATACCCCAGAAACTTTCCATTTGTAACTCCAAAAGCGCACTTGAGGGGGTTGAGCTTCATTTGGTACTGTCATAGCACCTTGAACGTCTTCCTCAAGTCCTCTAAATGATTTTGTGCCTTTCGGCTCTTTACCAGCATGTCGTCTACATGGACTTCAAGGTTTCTTCCTATCTGCTTTTGGAAAATCTTATCCATGAACCTCTGGTACGTGCCTCTAGTGTTTTTAAGGCCAAAGGGCATTACTACATAACAGAACATCCTGAAAGTTGTTATGAAGCTCACCATCTTTTGTTCTTTAGACGTCAGGGGTATCTGATGGTATCCATGAGATGCATCCATCAGGTTTAAAAGTTCACATCCTGGCATAGAATCTACCAGCTGGTCGATTCTAGGGAGGTAGTACTAGTCTTATAGGCAAGCTTTGTTGAGATCCCTGAAGTCTATGCACATCCGCCATTTGTCTTCTCCTTTGGGAACAAGGACAACATTAGCTATCCACTCCGGGAATTAGATTTCCCTTATATGACCGGCGGATAGGAGCCTGTCCACCTCTTCTTTTATAATCTTATTTTTCTCAGGCCCAAAATGCCTCCTTTTCTACTTCACAGGTTTGGCGGTGGGAAAGACATTGAGCTGATGAACCGCCACAGCCGGATCAATGCCCACCAGGTCCTCCACCGACCAAGCAAATACGTCAATGTAATCACAGAGCAGTTGTGTTAGGCTGGTCTCCAGTTCGGAGTCCAGTTGCGACCCTATTTTGGCGATTTTGGAAGAGTCGCTTGGCGCCAATTCCACCATAATTAAATCTTCCACCGGTTTAGCTTTGGGCTGGACGCCCAACTCCTTAATTCCTCCCTTTTTGGCCCCTATTTTTTCTTTTTTTGGACTAGATTCTCTTTGTCCGTCTATCTCCATGCTAGCTGATCTTTTTCCAGATCGAAGGGCTTCCACATAGCACTTTCGTGCAGTATACTGGTCTCCTTTAATTTCTCCTACACCTTTGCCTACCGAGAACTTCACTTTCATGTGATAGGTGGAAATTACTGCTTGAAAGGCATTCAAGGTAGGTCTCCTGAGGATGGCATTGTGAGCTGACGGGGAATCCACTGCCAAAACGGTCACCATTCTCGTCTTTCTTCGGGGCTCCTTTCGGAGGGATAGGGGTAATTGGATTTGCCCCATTGGCAGCACGACCTCTCCTGGAAATCCATCGAGAGCAGTCTCCGATGGCATTAGCTTAGTACTTTCTAGGTCCATTCGTTTGAAGGCATCGTGGAAAAGTACGTCTACTGAGCTACCATAGTCTATAAAGATTGGGCCTACATCATAGTTGGCAATGGTAGCTATGACCACGAGGGCGTCGTGATTAGGGCAGTTGAGGCGGTGCCCATCACCAGGCCCGAATTGATATAAGGTCCAGTATTAACCGCGGCTATCTCCTCTATTTCTTCCTCAGCTTCTTCTTAAGTCATCTCTAAATTAAATAACTCCCTCAGAGCCCTAAGGTGAGCTCGTCGAGCTCTATGCGAATCTCCATCGGTGGGACCTCCGGATATCATGCGAATAAACCTCCTTCTTTGATTCGGTCTTTCATCTTCCTCTCATCTTTTCGCCACTCCACGGGGATCTTCCTGGGGACAGATTTTGACATCCGCACGGTATCGTGGCAGGGTAGGACTCCTTTTGAACATACTTATGTTCTTTTCTAGGTCACGACATATGAGCTCTTGTAAGTGCCAACATGCTATCAAACTTTCTATCTCATTCAGTAAATGGTGATAGGTGTTAGTATCATGCTCATAATCTTTGAGAAAGTGGCAATACAGGTCAGATTTGGGCTGAGTGGGCCCACGCTCAGCACTCCTTGGCCATTTTATCATCATCTTGTTCTCCTTTTCTATCGCCATAAGAGCTTTTTCGAGAGTCACCTTAAGAGGTGTCCGAGTTGGATTACGATACTTGTCTCTGTACTTATTTGGATAGGCAGGCTTCTTGGACTCCACCGGGATCTTTTTTTTATTCTTAGCAGCAGGGTTGCTGCTAGCTAGCTTCGCTTGGGTTGATTTTTCCAAATTCACACATTTCTCTGCCCTTTCTAGCAGGTTGTCAAAGTTGACAACCTACTTTTTGGCCAAGGACCTAAAGAAATCTCTATCCTTCAAACCTTGGGAGAATGCATTAGTTAGAACTTCAGCATTCGTGGAAGGTACCTCCAAAGCAGCCCCATTGAGTCTCTTTATGTAGCCTCTTAAGGGATCATTAGCTCCCTGATGCATATTGAACATGCTCAAAGAGGTCTTTTGATACCTCTTGCTACTAGAAAACCGATGTAAAAACATCAAGTTGAACTCTTTAAATGAGTGGACCGAGCTAGGGGCTAGCAGATTGAACCATTGCTGAGTAGCTTTCGTCAGGGTGGTCAAGAAGACTCGGCACTTCACCCCATCAGAGTACTGATGAAGTAGAGCACTATTCTCGAACTTTGACGAGTGCTCTGTGAGCTCCGTCGATTGACACGCTAGAAGCTAACGTGCTTTGGTAGCAAGTGCACTAGTCGTGTGTAGTGATTGAAATGGACAATAAGTCCGGGTTGTCAAACCACGGAGACTTGAATTTTAGTTTATGATTTTCGATAACAAAAGGAAGTAAATTAGAGATTTAACTAAAAAGGAAAGTAAAATAAGCTAAAGCGAAAGTAAAGAGAGATTAAACTTCCAAGGTGGAGAGGTGACTAAGGCTCATGTTCGGGCACATGTTGCGTATTGCTATCCTAAGATCATTACCAATTCATTAGACATACATTGCTATGGTGAAAACTCCTAAGGTAAAGAATAACCGATGTCTCGTGATAGACTCCTATACTTAATTGGCGGTTGCCTAAGTATGTCTACCCGGAAATCTAACCACTAAGTATGCATTAAAGATCTAGAGCTTACTCGATTAAAATCGAACGACTTCACCCGGGAATCTTTACCTATGTCTAGGGCAATTCCTATTTGGTCGGTGATGTTGTGAAATTCTTGCACCCTAAGTCAACTTTCTCTCGAATAATTCACCTAGGCATGATATCAAACACATGGTGATCAAGCATATGTAAGGCATTCAACCACAAAATCACAACACACAGCAATATATGAATTGAAATGGAAAACAATCTTATTATCACAATACTAAAAACATGGCCTTCTCATGGCCCTAGTTCAACAATTTAGCTCATAAAATGCATAAGGAAAAAGCTAAGCATAAGATCCATGTTCATAGACAAAGATGAATCTAAAGCTAAGAAACTCCCTATGTTGAATTGATGATCGAATCTTTAATTGGAGGCTTGAATCTCTTCTTTTCCCTTCTCTTTTGCTCTTCTAAAGTGATGAAAAGTGAGGTCCCAATCCCAAGAAATCCCCAAAATTCTTTTAGAATTCGAACCCCCCATGTTTTTCCTTTCATTTTTGGCCTTTATACCTTCAAAACCGCTGTATCGGCGCCCAGGCGTGACCCACATGGCGCCTAGGCGCGGTCCAGGTGGACTAAATGGCTTGGGGAATAAGTTGACGGGCGCCTAGGCGCGGGTGAGGTGGAGCCTAGGTGCCGGCTGCAGAGTCTGAACCGTTTTCTTATTTTTCAGCGTAGCAATTGTATTTTCTTCATAACGTTCTCCACGGACCTCATATTTGGATGATTCAAGTTGCCACTTGAAGCCACGACAGAGTTGTACAACTTTGTAGAAGAAAACTTCCTCAAATTCGATTTCAAAATATACTTAAATACTGTGTTTTTGTGCACTTTACGTCGATTGCAGTGATTTTCCACCTTTACTCAATAAGCACATGGATTATACTCATATGTGGCATAAATCAAGTGATAAATGAATCTAAAACAAAAACGTAAGGGCTTAAAAACACGTAAAAATGACTCTTATCAACCCCCCCACACTTATCGATTGCTCGACCTCGAGCAATAAGAATTCTAGGATATGGAAACATCATCAAACAAGGGAGAAAGGAAAAGAAAACTACTAACCAACTCGCTTTCGTGGAGTAACCGATTGCACTTAGCATGTGCAACAAGCCTTTAAACCTTTGAGCTACCTCAAAGGACGAGTTATAGTCTCGTGAGGGTTTGCATGCGATACACCCACAAAATCGAAGGATGTTATGCTCAAACCAACCGAGACAACTTGAAATAAGAACTATGATGCAATGGCACGAATCAAGTGACAATAAAGCTCAACAATACGTACACAAATGAAGACAATGCTCATTCAACACCTAGAATTCAACCAATGTCCAAAGGGTATAGTGGGATAAGATCTAGGGCATTCCTGTGTACTTAATCACCCGAGTGGCAAAGGCCACGAAATAGAACGAGGTCTTTTATTCAACTCATTCCCGATTGGCTTGAGGAAAGCTCAAATTAGCTCAATGAGTATAGTATATAGGCAATGGTGCTTTGGTGACCTCCAATACTCGTTGGCCTGACCGAATTTTGAAGGTCATACCAATCTCATCTCAATCATTCGTTCCATTAACACATTTATGAACCCCTAAGCAACTAATCATCTCAAAACAACATGAAAAATCTAGGTTAATATATCCGGGGGTGCTCCTCACATGTCTCGAGATGGGGAGCCCTTTTCAATCCTTCTACCTTCGACTTATGTGCAACGTGTATCATCTAAGGAAGATTGACTTTCAACTAAGGTTGAAATGAGCATAATCAAGATGTGTAATTTTCATTTTAGACCATTAATAGAAATATACAAGATCTCATGCCATTGTCTCGAGTTCTCAAGTCTCATTGCACCAATTGGCAAGCTAACCATCCTAAAACAAAAAAAAAATTATGCTTGAATTTTCACAAAATTTAGCACAAAATACATGCAATAGCAATGGTTCCCTCAAACTTGAGCTAAAAACAAGATCACACAACACATAAAATCAATAAGCACTACTCATAACCCCCCCCCCCCCCACACACACACACTTAAACTCAACATTGCCCTCAATGTTGGCTCAACCATAAGCACTCAAAAAGGGTAAACGAGAGTACTTACACCAAGGATGCTGAAAAGCAAACCTTAATCATGTGAAATCCACTCCAAGCTCAAATCCACAACGAAAGATCTCCAATGCAAAACTCGGCTACTACATGTTATGTACTCACAATACAAAACCATCAAGACTCAAAGAGAAGCATGTCAAAAGTGCATGCTTGAATAAAACAAAAAGAAACAACAACAACACAAGACAAAAACAAAAGCAAAAAGAAAAGAAAAACTTACAAATTTGGGTTGCCTCCCAAGAAGCGCTTGTTTATAGTCATTAGCTTGACTTTTCAAAGTCGACTCAATGAGGATCATAGAGTGGAATAGACAACTTTTCCACTCTCCTATTGATTTTCGGGCACAGCTTCGTCCCAATACCCGTTGTGGGTAACGGTTGCCCAATATCGAGTAAACTTCCCACTACCCCTTTCTTCTTGAATTCCTTGTGCGTCATCTTCCGTGGATCATATGAAGAGTGTTCCTGTGATTTCTCAACACTTAAAAGATTAAACGTATCTAATTTTGAATAGTTCGTGTTAGGATGTAGTCTACGTTTTTCTTTGAATGCATTGAGACACTCTTTTACTTCCCATATTTAAGACTAACTTACCAATCACCTTATCAAGCGTGGCATTACCGGTGGCTAGGAAAGGTCTCCTAGGATCAGAGGTGCTTCAATGGCCTCATCCATCTCACAAGTTACGAAGTCGATCGGGAAATGATATTTGTCAATTTTCACAAGCACATTCTCGACAACTCCCCTTGGGTGTTTGAATGATTTGTCCTCGAATTGTAACCGCATCGACGTTGGCTTAAGCTCATTAAAACCCAACTTTTTGAACCATGTATAAGGAAGAAAATTAACTCCGACTTCCGAATTCAGAATGACACGATCAAACTTCGTTTCTCCTATAGTGCACGGGATGGAAAGAAGTCTTGGGGCCTTGCATTGACTTGAAGGATCATGGAGAGTACCCACCAAGCAGATTTTTGTCAAACAAACCGTGTACACTTCTTCCCAAGGTTGCTTGTTCAACAAAATATCCATGGATAGCTTTGAGATACATTGCGTTTGCAAGATAGCATTGACAAGGGGCTCGTTAACCTTCACCTCTAGCAAATTGTCTAAGACTTGATCAAATTTACTTTTTTCTCGTCTTAGAGCTAAAGGAAATGGGACACATATTTGAGAAGGTTGAGTGAGAGTGGAAAGAGATTTCTCAGTTTTTGGGTTCTCTGTCTCGGATGCTCTCAAGTAGATTTCCTTTGTGAGGTGTTTAAGTTGACAACTCATCTCCCTCATCCCCAAACATATGTCCTTTGCCATAAAGCGCATCTCTTCCATGATATTATCGGATTCTTCCTCCACCTCAAGAATATCCACTTGGCATAATTGTGGAAGGAATTCTTGCCTTATGGCTTGAATTTGCTCAATATGGGGTCTCTGTGACTCACATAGTCCTTGTTGTGGCAAAGATGTAGCCACTATTGGTACGACGGTTAGAGTAGGTGCCTCAATCATTGGTGATACTTCCCATGGGCGAGGTGGGACTACTAACGGTTTCATGCCTCGAATAGTGTTTTGCAACCATTCGACCTTCCCCTTTAGAGTTAGACTATGGAATTGTGTAGCCATTATTAGAACCTGAAAAAGAAAAAAAAAACAAAAGAAACAAAATTAGAATAACAAGAAAATAAAAGAAAAGGAAGGAATAAACGAAAAAAAATAAGAATTATGAAAATGTAAACGAAAATCAAAAACTAAAATAAACAAGTCCCCGGCAACGGTGCCAAAAACTTGACACGCTAGAAGCTAACGTGCTTTGGTAGCAAGTGCACTAGTCGTGTGTAGTGATAGAAATGGACAATAAGTCCGGGTTGTCGAACCACGGAGACTTGAATTTTAGTTTATGATTTTCGATAACAAAAGGAAGTAAATTAGAGATTTAACTAAAAAGGAAAGTAAAATAAGCTAAAGCAAAAGTAAAGAGAGATTAAACTTCCAAGGTGGAGAGGTGACTACGGCTCATGTTCGGGCACATGTTGCGTATTGCTATCCTAAGATCATTACCAATTCATTAGACATACATTGCTATGGTGAAAACTCCTAAGGTAAAGAATAACCGATGTCTCGTGATAGACTCCTATACTTAATTGGCGGTTTCCTAAGTATGTCTACCCGGAAATCTAACCACTAAGTATGCATTAAAGATCTAGAGCTTACTCGATTAAAATCGAACGACTTCACCCGGGAATCTTTACCTATGTCTAGGGCAATTCCTATTTGGTCGGTGATGTTGTGAAATTCTTGCACCCTAAGTCAACTTTCTCTCGAATAATTCACCTAGGCATGATATCAAACACATGGTGATCAAGCATATGTAAGGCATTCAACCACAAAATCACAACACATAGCAATATATGGATTGAAATGGAAAACAATCTTATTATCACAATACTAAAAACATGGCCTTCTCATGGCCCTAGTTCAACAATTTAGCTCATAAAATGCATAAGGAAAAAGCTAAGCATAAGATCCATGTTCATAGACAAAGATGAATCTAAAGCTAAGAAACTCCCTATGTTGAATTGATGATCGAATCTTTAATTGGAGGCTTGAATCTCTTCTTTCCCTTCTCTTTTGCTCTTCTAAAGTGATGAAAAGTGAGGTCCCAATCCCAAGAAATCCCCAAAATTCCTTTAGAATTCGAACCCCCCATCTTTTTCCTTTCATTTTTGTCCTTTATACCTTCAAAACCGCTGTATCGGCGCCCAGGCGTGACCCACATGGCGCCTAGGCACGGTCCAGGTGGACTAAATGGCTTGGGGAATAAGTTGACGGGCGCCTAGGCGCGGGTGAGGTGGCGCCTAGGCTCGGGTGAGGTGGCGCCTAGGCGCCGGCTGCAGAGTCTGAACCGTTTTCTTGTTTTTCAGCGCAAAAATTGTATTTTTTTCATAATTTTCTCCACAGACCTCGGATTTGGATGATTCAAGTTTCCACGTGAAGCCAAGACAGAGTTGTACAACTTTGTAGAAGAAAACGTCCTCAAATTCGATTTCAAAATATACTGAAATACTGTGTTTTTGTGCACTTTATGTCGATTGCAGTGATTTTCCACCTTTACTCAATAACCACATGGATTATACACATATGTGGCATAAATCAAGTGATAAATGAATCTAAAACAAAAACGTAAGGGCTTAAAAACACGTAAAAATGACTCTTATCATCGATCCATCACACTCCGCAATATTTGGGACTCGGACATTATTGGGAAGCTCTTCCACCAGGATCCGGGGCTCGACCAGAACTCCTCTAGGAGGTGGTGGGGGCATGCCCTCCTAGGAGTTGCCCCATTTCTCTCATTTTCTCTCTTAAGTCCTCGAATCCTTCCATCACCTCTGGGTGCATCATATTGTTGCCTATAGGGTTCATCGGCTGTTGCCTTCCGGGTGTATTACCTATCTCACCAAGGTGCTAGTGACTCTATCCTTGTTGGTTTCCTTCTGAGGTCTCTACAGGAAGACGACCACCCCTCTCGTAGTTTTAACAAGGAGGGAAATGCGTCCTAAAGATTGTCGCCCCCCTTGAACCTTGAGCCACGGGGATAGCAGAGGTGACAACTGGAGGGGGTGGCAATGGAATGCTCACCGGAACCTCTCTCCTCAGTTGTGTGCATCCTCCTTGTAAAGCAGAGGCCATCACCGTAATGAATATCCATCCCCATTGATCCGCGGGAAGGAGCTCGCTCCTTACTGGCAGGACACCTGATGTGATAGCATATGCTACTTAGTGAGCATGCTGCTCGTCATTTCCTTCCAATTGTTGACCTCCTTCTCCTACAGACACATGTCCATGCGCTGGCGGGGTGAGTCCTCCGTTCTCATTGACCAGTGGTGGATGAGGTGGTTGGATAGGTCCTCCAAGTTAATAGGGGATACGTGACCTACTTTTTGACGACATGTGTATATACGTGTTATACCCAGTGCGGCCACCTGCTGCGAGGGTAAGCTTCCTTGAAGTAATGATTGAATGAATCCCGATGCAACGGTGGTGTTTTCCGAAATAGGTAACGTGGAAACCGAAGCAGGCGCGGATTTACTGTCAACAACTCCCCCGTGCAACACCGGGTTGCGTGGTGGCCGCGTGAGGCGCGACCTCTTCACTCTCCGCCGGGTCAGCGACCGTCCTTCCTTGTGCTACTGTCGCCGGTGGTTGCACGGTGGCGTTTCTTCGCTCTGAACGTCTCAATCCTTGAACTCCTTCCATTTCAATGCAATAACTCATGTCTTAAACTCCTTTTCCCACAGACGGCGCCACTTAATGTTGGTTCGATTTTACACCAAGAAAGTTGAAGAACTAAACAAGGTCTTCGATTTATTTTTATAACTAACGCACTAAAATAATAAATGTTAAAATTTGAAATTTATGGAGAGAAACAGAAGAAGAGTGACTTCTTTATTGAGTTTGAATAGTGAAATACATAAATTCTACTTTTCAAGCAAAAGAATTACAACTTCACTCCGAACTTCCAACTTTTCCAAAAAATTCCACAAACAATAAAAATCCCCTATATTTATAAAGGGAGTGGGCGGCCAAGTTGAGGATGAAGAGTCCTCAACTTGTCTTCCACTCCATTTAGAGATGTTAAGGATTTAAAATAAATAAATCCCACAATTTAGGGTTTAGTTGTTGTGAGAATATTATCCCCTCTAAGGGTCCATGTCCACACAAGCCTTCTGGTAAGCATTTTGATGAGATTTCCTTTGGCCTTTTCTCCTTGCATTCTTCCGAACATTTCCTTGGGCTTTTCACGAGCTTTCCCTTTGAAGACCTTCTTCAATTTAATTAATTGGGTCCATTTGGAATAATTAAAATTATGACACATATCATAAAGCATGTGGGATTCGCTTAGTGAAAAATGGACTGATTATTCTCTAAGGCTCCACTAGGAACGGGCAAAGAAGGTGATGTGCAACTCTATAATGGTGATGGTGTCAAATGCACATTTTGATAGCTTGGATGATGAAGTACTCAACAATTCACAACTAACGGCGGTGTTCACTATTATTCCTAATAGTAATGATAATAATAATAGTAATGGAAAATTATTAAAAAAATCCCTAAAATAAATTTTTATACCAAAAAAATCTATGCAAATATTTTTCAATCGAAAAAATTCATTTTACAAACTTTTCAATAGAAAAGACCAAGATGTTAAGATTAATAACTCTTTGGACTAAATTATCCTTCATTTCTTAAGTAAAAAATTGATCAATTGATCTTTTCATAGAAATTCTTTTGGCTTAAAATTTTCAAATTGAATAATACGAATTTTTATTTTTAATATAATGTATTTTAAATACTTTTATATAATTTCTTTTTTATTTAACATAGCAATTGTCTGAAAATATATTTTTTAAAATTTTTAAAAAGATTAGAATCTAAAAAATTATAATTAAAATCATAACTAGTATCAAATATCTATATAAATTTTTTAAATAAATAAATCTCTATACAAAACTACAATTGGTTAATTGTTAGTCTAGAAGGTGAAGGGTGATTAAGTCCATAAATGTGTTAACCCCAAATGTAGAGTTTTTGGAATAAAAGGTTGGTGAAATGAGTTTTTTGGTTCGAAAAATATTATCATGGACTTTTAGTATAAAAAAAAATTACTCGAAGGGGTTTTTAGTAATTTCCCCTTGTAATATAATAATAAGGGCTAAATACAAAATGCCCCCTCGAACTTTATCCACTATCGCATTTACCCCCGAACTAAATAACATACCAAATTGGTCCCTCAGTCAAATTTTGTAGTCATTTTCTAATGATTGTTGAATTTTTTTTCAAAATTGCCGTTGTACCTTTTTGTATGTATATGTCTTGAGGCTAAATTTCAATATTTTACACCATTCTACCAACGAAGTCCAGCCTCTTTTTTTCTACAAATTTGTCAATCGATTTTTCATTCATTTTTTTCACTTGGTGTTTTTTCTCGATTTTTAAACACAAATTTTTTTTTTGATTTTCTGCCATTTTCTTATTATTTTTTTTCCATTTGTAACATAATTTCTCACTTATTTTATCTACTTGATTTTTTTACTAGATGTTTGCAAAAATATTATAGATATAGTAAATAGTATCATGTAGTATCGTTTAAAAAAAAAAACTTAGCAAAACTAATAAAAATAAGATATATAAAATTATTTCTTATTTTTCTGTGATTCATATTTACTATATAATAAAAGATTAGATAGGTAGCTTATGCCCAAATGAGATACTTATTTTATTCATTAAATTTGACTAAGGTACAGGATAACCAAACGAAAGAACATATTGGTCTATACATTTGTGCACACAAAATGATTATTGGTTACTAAATATTTTTGCATTAATTTAGGTTTTACTCGATATTATATATCTAAATATGTATTTAGTTTATTTTGGTAAGAGGTATATATGACTAAATATGTGTATTTAAATTTTCTTACTAATATTATTATTTTTACAGTGCCTTTTACTTGTATCAAAAGTGTTAGGAAATTTCATGTTGGATGTGTTGATGATGAAAAGATAGGTCTCATATTAGACCCCAAAGATTATGTAAGTTTATCTTTCTTAGAATATGTTTAAGCGTTTAACAAAGTTATCGAGTTGTGATTTTTAGACAAGGCTTGTAATTTTTATCTTTGTAGTTTTTAGATTAAGTATTGGATACTAAGTCGCTGATAAAATTCTAGGTAAGTCTGTCAGAGATGAAGTTGAAGATCAGCTTCTGAAGCCAAGCGAAGATGAAGATTCTGTCTTAAGCGACTGCTAATCGCTAAGGACATTTCAAGAGTTATGAATCAAGCGGTCAAAGTCATCAAGCGATGAAATGATCAGATTCGCCTGAAATAAATTCGGAAGTCATTAAGGACTTAAATGCAATAATCAATGGGCATTTATTTTCAACAGGAAATAAATTCAAATGCATTAAATGCTTGATAAGAGCATTAAATGTGATAAGGACGAATTGCATACGAAGCAAGCCACCCTATTGGCTAAGACTGTTAGTGTTTCAGAGATCAAACCCACCACATCCAGCAAAAATTCAGGAATGTCAGACAAAGGTACTATTCACTTGCTACGTGAGAAACACGAGCCTACATGTGTCCAACGGACAAATCTCAAGAAATGTCTATAAATAGTGCCTTCCAGCAAACCCTGAATACACACGCATACACACAAGAATTAGGTCAAAACTTTGTTGAAATCATTCAAAGAAAAACTTCCAAAACTCCATATCCTTTAAGCTTTTCAAACATTCCTAAGAGTGTCACTGATATCTCAAACCTCTTCAGAGAAGAACCCTAAAATATTATTTAGATATCCGAAGTTGTCTAAACTTTACAAAATCGAACAAACCCCGTGACGAAAACCCTATCCTCTTTCATCTGAGTGAGAAAGTTGTTGATTTAGAAGCAGCATTTATGTGTGAGAGAAGTTTGTTGAAGAAGATCTCTACTAGAGCTGAAGTCTGTGTGATCAAGGATCTCAAGCTCATCTTCTTTCATCCTTTATTTGTAGAAGTCTCTGTATGATCCTTCGATAATCATAGTGGATTTCGTCCGAGTGTAAAGGAGAAGAAGGATGTAGCTGGGATTATATCACCAAGTGAACCTTTTATATCTTGTGTCATTTTATTGTTTTATTGCTTTACTTTATTATTTGCATCATATCATTAAAAGGCTTTAAAACTGTTAAGCGACTATTTGGATAAAAGAACGCTAAGCATTAAAATCAATTCCGCTGGGCTACCCTTGATTAAGCGATCTAAGCGTTACCCTACTTTGGTAACTGCCGAAATCACTAAGTCTAAGTTATCTATCCTTTAGCACTTGACCTAGCGCTTTGCTTTCTAAGCGTTCAAATTCTTAAAGGTGATACGAAATTTTCGAAGTCAAAAAAGTTTTCAGGGTCTATTCAACCCTCCCCCCCCCTCTATACCCTTCTGTTTGCCACTTGGGACCCCAAGTGGTATCAGAGCGTTTGAAGTAAAAACCGAAGCGTTTTCGAGTGTAACTGCTTGTTTAGATCCATTTTTCAGAACTTAGTCGCTTACTTTTGAAAAATCTCATTTCATTGCTTTTAACAAGATGCCGAAGTTGATTGAGTCAAACTATGACTCATGGAAACTTAGAGCATTTACATATTTATGTTCATGTGATAATGAAATGTGTGATGTTATTACAGAAGGCTCCATTCAGATTATGAAAGTTATAACTCGACTGAAGCAACTCCGGATAGTTATGTCGAGAGGCAAAAATTAGAATGGACGCCAGATGATCGAAGAAAAACGAATCTAGATAATGTTAGATGAAGCGCTCTCTACTCAGCGTGGATAGATAATAAGGGATTGTTTAACAAAATCCAGCTTTGCAAAACTACAAAGGAAATTTGGGATAAGTTGGCCTCTGTGTGTGAAGGATCTGCACAGATGAGGGAGAATAAGTTCTTCATGACCATGCAGAAATTTAAGCATTTTAAGATGCAACCCAGCGAGATGCTAGATCAATTGGATGCAAGGTTTACTTCACTTATAACAGAGTTAGCGTCATTGGACAAGGAATTGACCAATATGGAAATGGTCAATAAGATTTTTAGAAGTCTTCCAAGCAAGTATCTGATGAAGAGCGATAAGAGAATCTCAGATGTTGGATATCATGACTCCAGAGTATGTGTTTTCGGAGCTAAAATCTTTCGAGTTTGAATTGGGAGAAGTCAGCGATACGACAACTTCAACGATAGAATCCAGATCTTTAGTTGCAACAACTAAGAGTAAGGGTAAAGCGACCAATGAGGTGAAAGTGTCAGAATCAAATGAGGAAAAGGAAATGGCTTTATTGGTCAAGAAATTTAAGAAATTTCTGAGATATGAAAATAGAAATTCAAATGGACAAACATCATTTCAAACCCCTCTCCCTGCACGAGAAGCTCAGTATCAAGCACCAGTGTATTCTGTGCCTCAGCCCCTAGCACCAGTTCAATAACAAGCACCTCCGTCTCCGAATCAGAATCAGAATCAAAATCTCTCAGCGCCAATGGTTTCCAAAAGGTAAACAACTGAACAAAAAATGAGAACTAATCTTTGTTACAATTGCAGAAAACCAGGGCACTACCAAGTAAATTTCCTTTATCCAAATGTATGTAAACCCACAAGGAAAGACCATGCGTATAGAAACCAATTTAGGAGTAACCTTTGTCAACAAGGTTTGCTAGCAAAATCTGAACCATTCTCCGCACCCGAAGAGGATCTGGATTCCTCTGATGAAAGCAGCGATGATGAGCCATCTAGTGACTCAATGCTAATTTGTCTCATGGCGAGAGATGAAGAAGCATCTGATGACTCACTACCTGAGGTATCCACTGAAATATCTCATCCCCTTTCTTATAAAGAATTACTTGACAAAGTCAATGAATATTATAAAGATTGTCAAGGTGCCGCCAGGCTATATCAAGAACACATTGATGAGATCTCAGCGATTAAATGTGATAATGTGACGCTCAAAGCCCAGTTGCTAGTTCAGAAATAGTGCATTGAGAAGAACCAATCGCTTGAGGCAGAGATCGCTCAATTGAAAAGTGATCTTGATATGGTAGTCAAGAGAGAAGCTGAGCTGATCGCTAGACTTTTCAAATCAGAGCATCTCGTCTCAACATTATCAAAGGCTTCAAGAAAGCTAGATAATGTGACTCAGGTAACCAAACTTTTTGGTGAAAAGACCGGTTGAGGTTGTGATAAATTCGGTAATAAATCAAAAGCGTCCAAGGTTACGACAACCAACAAAGGAAAGGGTTTAACCTTTGTTAAGAAGAGTTCAAACAGTCAAATGCTGAATGAACTAAAAGACAATGGTATGCGGCCAAATGAGAAAGCCAAAGCTAACTCAGGTAAGGGAAAGACGAAATTAAATGATTCACAAAAGAAGGTTTATCCAAACTCTCAAAAAGCTAAGGAAAACCTTGCAAGTGTGAATCAAACGCTAAACATCAAGCGCCCAAGGAGCACCTTAAGCCAGAGCCAAGGAAATACCAGCGTCAATATCCACAAAGACCAAGGATATATTATCAATACTATGATGCTTATGGTTACAATTATGATTATAACTATGATCATGGATATTACTATACACCTAAAAAGCACACACAACACAAACTGAAACCCAAAAAGGCCGATCCTCCCGCAATGAAGACTAGGCAAATATGGGTTCCGAAAGTTTTAATTCAAACTAACGCTACTAATGTTAAAGGACCCAAGTCACAATGGGTACCTAAAAAGAATTAGAACTGCCCTTTGAATGGAGGTACCTAGAGCCAGCACCGATCATCAATTTGGTACATCGATAGTGGGTCGTCAAGGCACATGGCAGGCTCAAAGGATCTCTTAATCAACTACCGTGCAACCGATGGTCCTCAAATTATATTCGGTGATAACTCCAAAGGTAAAACCAAAAGTATAGGTATCATGCATAGGGGGAACATCATGATAAGAGACATATACAATGGTGAGGGTTTTAAGCATAATTTATTGAGCATTAGTCAATTTTGTGATAAAGACTTTGAAGTTCAATTTTCTAGTGACTATTGCTATATTTAACAATGCTAAAACTGGATCTACTAAATTGAAAGGAAAAAGAACACGTAATGTTTATTTGGTAGATTGGGGTTCAACAATCGATAACAACCTTACATGCTTTATTGCTAAGTGTTAAAATGAATTGGGTATGTTATGGCATAGAAAAATGAACCACCTCAACTTTAAGGCAATCTCTAAATTAATATCGTTAAATATTGTAGAGGGACTACCTAATCCTTTCAGAAAAATCGCTTATGTGATGCATGTCAAATGGGTAAACAAGTCAAATCAACTTTTAAGAAGAAACCTTATCTATCTACTTCTAGAACTCTTGAACTATTGCACATGGATTTGTTTGATCCTATTCAAATCATGAGTGTTAGTGGTAAGAAGTATTCGCTAGTGATAGTTGATGATTTTTCACGCTATACATGGGTAGAATTTTTAGCGTCTAAAGATGAAACAAGTTGCAAGCTCATAGCGCTAATCAGTCAATTACAAACATCAAAAGATTTAAAGATGACAAGAACTAGGAGTGATAGAGGAACTGAATTTACTAACCATATTGTTGAGAATCTTTGTACAGATTTTGGAATACTTCATAAGTATTCTACGCCTAGAACGCCTCAACAAAATGGAGTTGCCGAGTGATGGAACATAACGCTTAAAGAAGCCACTAGGACAATGTTAGCAGAGTTTAAGCTGTCTCAAAGGTTTTGGGCCGAAGCAATCCATACCACTTGCTACGCTCAGAACCGGTGTATGATCAACAAGCAACACGAAAAGACCCCATATGAGTTATGGAAAGGACGTAATCCTAACATTTCTTATTTTCATGTATTTGGTTCAAAAGGTTTCATTCATAACAATGGATCCCACAACCTAAAGACATTTGATCCTAAAGCGAATGAGGGAATCTTTCTTGGCTATGCCAAAAATGGAAAGAGTTTCCGTATCCTAAATAAAATCAAATCGAAGGTTGAGGAATCTATTATTGTGTTTGATGATGCTAACCAAAAGCCGAGTAAGGTTAATATTGATGATGTAGGAGTTGAAGATCTTTCCCAACAAGCGTCACAAATCAATCTTGGTGATGATAGTGATGACGATGAGGATGATGAGATCTTTGTGCCCAACCCTAAGGTTACTCATGAGGTTATCGATGATGATATTGCAAGAAATGCTAATGATCATGAAGAAAATGATCATCAAGAGCAAATTAAAACTATGAGTGATTAAGCGACTGCACAAGAGGAGAATAAGGGTCAAGCGATTGATAATTAAGAGTCTCTCAACCCATTACAACCAGATCATAAATGGCTTAGCGATCATCAACTAGAGCTAGTAATTGGAGATATTGGAGCATCTGTAACGACAAGGGCCGCTACATTCAATGAGACCATGTTTGCAAGTTTCTTATCTCAAATGGAACCAAAGAAAGTGGATGAAGCGCTTAGTGATTCAAGTTGGGTAAAAGGGATGCAAGAGGAGCTTAACCAATTTGAGCGTGATAAGTTTTGGACGCTAGTTCCTAGGCAAACTCACCAAGGAGTTATTGGGACTAGATGGATTTTCAGGAGCATAATGGACGGAGATGGTATTGTTGTAAGAAACAAAGCCAGATTTGTCGCTCAGGGTTATTGTCAAGAAGAGGGTGTTGACTTTGATGAGACTTATGCTCCAGTAGCCTGTCTTGAAGCGATTCGAGTGTTCCTAGCGTTTGCCGCATTCAACAAATTCACAGTATATCAAATGGATATGAAGAGTGCTTTCCTGAATGGTAAACTTCAAGAGGAGGTATATGTGGAGCAACCCCCAGGATTCATCAACAACCATGGCAAAAGTATGGTCTACAAATTGGATAAGGCACTTTATGGGCTCAAACAAGCACCAAGAGCCTGGTATGACACTCTCTCTATCTTTCTTATAGGTAAAGGCTTTTCAAAAGACAGCGTTGATACAAAATTATTTAAAATTACTCATAACGAAGATATTTTCTTTGTCCAAATTTATGTTGATGATATTATTTTTAGATCTACTAATAAGCGATTGTGTATGAAATTTTTGAAAATGATACAAGATCAATTTGAAACGAGCATGATGGGTGAATTAACTTTCTTCTTAGGATTACAGTTAAACAACTCCCTAATGACATATTTATAAACCAAGCTAAATAAACAAGAGATGTGATTAAGAAATTTGGTATGGAATATGCATCATCTTCAAAAATCCTGATGAGCCAAACGCTTAAGTTAGATAAAGATGAAAGTGGGAAGAAAATTGATATCACTAATTATAAAGGTATCATTGGATCACTTTTTTATATTACCGCTAGTAGACCTGATATTATATTTTCGGCATGCATGTGTACATGCTTTCAAGCTGATCCTAGAGAGTCACACTTAATTGCTGCCAAAAGAATCCTTAAATACCTAAAAGGCACACAAAATGTGGGCTTATGGTATCCAAAGGACTCTCCTTTTGAACTAATTGGTTATTCAGACGCAGATTTTGCAGGATGCAAAATAGATAGAAAAAGTACTCGTGGTAATTGTCAATTTCTAGCTGATAGATTGATTTCGTGGCATAGTAAGAAGCAACAATCTATAGCGACTTCTACCACTGAAGCCGAGTGTGTAGCTGCTGGAAGCTGTTGTGCACAAATCCTTTGGATGAGGTAACAACTTAGAGATTATGGAATTATCTTAGGTCCTACCCCAATTCATTGTGATAACCAAAGCGCTTTAGCTATGACCCAAAACCCTGTCCTTCATTCTAGAACTAGACACATTGACATTCGCTACCATTTCTTGCGTGACCATGTTCAAAAGAAAGATATCTCCATGCATTTGATTGGAACTGACAAACAACTGATATATATCTTCACCAAAGCGCTCAATGAACAACTTTTTCTCACTTGGAGAAGTGATTTAGGTATGATTGGTTTAAACGCTTAATCATGAAGCATCATACTTTTTCATAGGCATATAATTTAGGGGGAATCCACTTTATGATAATGTCTAAAGCGATTTCAAAATTGAAATGAGTTATCAATTTTAGGGGGAATTTTAAAATTGCACTTATTCCAATTAATAACCGACAATGGTCAAAAATGACTTTCAAAATTTTATGCATTGATCATTAGCGTATATCTTTATGCATGTCAGATTGATCGCTAATAAAACAAAAATAATATTTCTTAAAAAGCGATTCAATTGTCTCTATTCTAAAAGAAGACATCAGCATTAAGAATATTCCCACTTTAATGCTAAGTAACTTTCTCTGAAAATCATGCATTGTTTTCATTGCTAAAAGGTAGTGTGTGGATAAGTCCAAAAGACAAGATTTTGACAACTGCCCACGCGCTCCTATCAAATCAAACTAACAGTTAATGATACCTATCTCAAAATAGGTGGTTCAGGAACTGTACATGCCTGGTATGTGTCAGTATACCAGGAGGGGCGTGCAATTCACGCTGAATATTTTCAAAAATTTCAAACCTTTTTGAAAAGTAACTTCGGATTTCAAAATTTATCTTTTACAGCAATTATCCTAATTTATCGCCCATTTTTACATCCGTCTTTATGATTAAATGGCTTAGATTCAATATTTTTCATTTCTTGATTAATTGTGTTTACACGTGGCATTTGTCTAGTATTTGAGGAGATACTTTTTTCCATTCTATTGAAACCCTTCAAATTTTTATAGAAAAACTTTATTATTCTCATATTTTCTTTGCCGTAAAAATTTTCTAAGGCAAAAAGAATTTCTTCCTACTCTCTCAAAAAGCTCAACTCTTTTCCGTGGTGCCTCCAAAATCCTCAAAATCTTCAAAATCTGATGCCAAAAATACCTCCAAACCCAAAACAGAAAAACCTATGGATTATAATGTTGGTTTCCTAGTCAACTGGGAATACCTGTTTGATAATCAATATTTTCTGATAGAGAAATCCTCCCTCTTATTCAAGAATCTAAACTTCAAAACTTTCTGACCTTCCACTCTCTGATTGATGAGGTAGAGGTCAAGTTCTTCTTTATCCTTTGCTTCAACACCTTTCATTCTCACTCCCCAACTTCTTGCTAATTTGTTACAATTGCCCACTGATGGTGGAGAAGTCGAAGAAGTTACGTCGAGAGATGCTACAAAAGTTTTGGAAAGAGTCTGGAGAGACGACATTTTTGCCGCGTATGAACCGACTTTCAAGAAAAATGACATGAAAGGCGAGTATGTCATTCTTGCAGACATTTGCGCGAAGATGGTGGAATGTCGAAAGGGATCATTTGATAAGATTTCGAATCTTCAATACAGGAGGATGATAGCCATTTTGACCAAGCTGAAGGTCAATTGGGCTCTATACGTGTTTAATTGCTTCAAAGCAGCGATGCAAAAGTCTGTGAATTCTAAGCTTTGTGGGATTCTTTTGAGTTATATTCTTAGCGCTAGTGGATAAGTTAATTCTTAGGGATCTAAAGTCCCAAAGCTTAAGTTCTATGGTAAGAAAATGGTTGGTGAACTGCTCAACCCTAAGTGACGCGGTGGTGCAGCAGTCCCCAAAGAAGAGTGTGAGCAACTTCTTGCTGAAGGAAAAGTTTGTGGTGATGATGAGGAACAAGCAACTTCCTCATCAGATGAACTGGAAGAGGAAGTAGTAGTCAACTGACCAAAGAGGAAAGTTGCAAAAAAAGACGCTGAGCTATCCAAGCGAGTGAAGAAGCAAAAGAAGAAGAAGGAGCCAAAGAAAAAATTGCCCACTCCCTCTCCCCTCCAAAATCCCCTTCACCTCATCCAGTGTTTGTTTTTATTCCTGAAGTTGAGGAGGAAGAAGAAAAAGAAGTGCCGCTAATTCGTAAGCGCACGCAGCTCCCTACTCCAATGGAATCGACAAGCGCTCCAATTAAGCCAGAACCAACGAGTGCTGCTCCTCCTTCTGAACCTATAGCTGAGCCTGAAGCTAATCCTTCTTCACATGAATTTAATAGCGATCAAGATAAGTACTTGTACATTTGCAAAGTATATTTTTCTTTCTTTGTTATTTATTTTTCTTCTAACGCTGGGATAAATTATAAGCTCGTAGGGAAGCCGATATACAGTATGTTTTGGATACTCTAGAGGAATGCAATATTTCGATTCATGCTACTCCTCTAACTCGTTAATCTTAACGATGATGTTTCTATGGAGCATGAGGCACAGGAACCATCTATTCCTGATGCTCAACTGACTGAGGTTCATGAAAGTCCTCAGGGTAAGTGTTTCTCTCCTTTTCTCTTACAATTCTACTTAGTAGAAATCTGTCTTTTGTCTTAAATGCTTGCTTATTTAAGCTCCATTTGCGACGGAATCTGAAGTTTCAACTGTCGCTGAGGTAACCCCTCCATAGGTCAATATTGAGTTGGACGTGGATATGACAACAGTTGTCGATATCGCAAAAAAATTAGATCAAGTCCTCCCTGATGCTGAAATTTTCTCCAGCTAAGGAAGCGACTGATGATGCTAAGCGGTGTGATCAATTTCTTTCCTAAAGGCTATAATCCCGGTGAAGAATTTTATTATGCCAAAAGAGAGCATCACACCTCTCAGATGGTCGACATGGAAAAGATATTTCAAGACACTCTCCATGATCCTCGTCTTTCTAACCTCCAGAAGTTTGAAATCTTTTAGAAGCTAGCTGATCTTAGTCTGCACACCAAGAAGCGTTTGAGGTCGCTTTTGAGTTATATTTGACGTTCAGTGGTGAACTTGTCTGACTTTGACACTAAGCGTTTCACTCGTTTTGGCAGATCAGACGAAGCGTTTTATCCTCCTCGCCAAAACAAGATCGTTTTTAGAAATTCAAATATCGTTGGTTGGTTCCAAGACCCCGATGAAGAAATGTTAAACAAGATTGAGTACTCGTCAAAGCCAAAGGTCATTCACTCCCCCGCAAACGCTGAATCTTCAAGACCAATTAAATTGTGGAAGAGAAAAGGACCTATTGTTGCTAAGCGTCCGAATCCCATTAATTCTTGGATAGAAAATGAAGCTCGTAAGTACCTCGTTAGATTATGGGCAGACGATTTTGAGAGCAAGCTTGACAGGTTGGAGAAGTATCTCGCTTCCAGAAAAGACAAAGATAAAGCTACTAAGCTAGGCAAGCGATGGATGCTAGATACCACTAGATGGGTTGAAGAATTTGTGCTGCATTTTTACTCTCTTGAAGAACTGGACCGATATTTATTTCTTTTTAATTTTGGAGTTGAATACAGGTGTCAAGGTTTTGCCATATTCTTGCTCGAGAAACTCAAGTCTTTTGTTGGAAATTTCAATGATCTACCATACTACAGATAAGGTGTAGAGTGCTACATTCGCAATCAGCTTTATCAGACCAGTCAAGGAAGACGCTATATATTTCATCCGAATCAAAATTTTGTTCAGCGTATCCAACTGGATTTGAATGAGGATGCATCTACAAGAAAAAGAGATGCCCTCCCAAGGCCAAATGAAGCACATATGCGACTCACTTTTGAGCATACAGAATTTCACAGAGACAGGCACGCAATCCTTGAAAATGCACAGTCGCTAGACATCACCTTCAATCAACACTTCAATTTTAATGAGTTCAGAGGCTATAATATTTTGCCCATCTTTGTAAGTGAACAGAACATCTGCGTGGCCTAAATTCTATCTCTTATTGGGCCAGTGAATCAAGCGTTAGCTCAAGCGCTGATGCCTTTCTTTATGGACTTCATCAATTGTTACACATCTGGTGTAGTGATCGCGGAAGACGCTGGTTTAGTGTTCAGTACCGAGGTGCGCGAAAACGCCCTATTCTTTATCCCGAGATCCTTCTACCTAAGCCCAAGGCATGTTCTCGAAGGTCATTCCTGATGAAAGACCTTCTCCTTCTGTGGAAATCACAAATTGTAAGTGGATGAGACTCCTATTGTTGCAGACGATCCAATTCAAGATACTCCAATTTCAGACGCCGCAATTCAAGATGCTGAAATGTCAGATGCCCCAAGCGATCCAGTATCCGAGCCCCCACTTGATCTTCAATTTGCACAAATTGATGCTACAACTCAATCAATGGATAGAGAAATTCAGGATGTCATTGAGGACCCCGAGGAACCACTTATCAGAGATAAATCTAAAGGCAAAGCCGCAGTTTCCAACTCATATGGATTAGTTCCATCCAAACATTTCTAAGACAGTCCCTGATATCTCAAACCTCTTTAGAGAAGAACCCTAAACTATTATTGAGATATCCGAAGTTGTTTGAACTTTACAAAATCAAACAAACCCTATGACGAAAACCCTCAACCTCTTTCATCTGAGTGGAAAGTTCTTGATTTACAAACAACATTTCTGTGTGAGAGAAGCGTGTTGAAGAAGATCTCTACTGGAGCTGAAGTCTGTGTGATCAAGGAGCTCAAGCTCATCTTCCTTTCATCCTCTATTTTGTAGAAGTCTTTGTGTGATCCTTCGATATTCATTCTAGTGGATTTTCTCCGAGTGTAAAGGAGAAGAAGGACGTAGCTGAGATTACATCACCCAGTGAACTTTTCATATCTTGTGTCATTTTACTGTTTTGTTGCTTTACTTTATTATTTGCATCATATCATTAAAAGGTTTTAAAACGGTTAAGCGACTATTTGGATAAAAGAACGCTAAGCATTAAAATCAACTACGCGGTGCTAACTTTGATTAAGCGATCTAAGCGTTACCCTACTTTGGTAACTACCGAAATTGCTAAGTCTAAGTTATCTATCCTTTAGCGCTTGACCTAGCGCTTTGCTTTCTAAGCGTTTAAATTCTTAAAAGTGATACAAAATTTTTGAAGTCAAAAACCACTTCAGGGTCTATTCAAACCCCCACTACACCGTTTCGTATTTCACTTGGGACCACCAAAAAGCAACTACAAATTTTCTTTTTTTTACTTTTACGCATAAAAGTAGCCATGGTCCATGTGAAGAGGGGTAAAATTGGTGCTTACACTAAAACATTCAATGCTAGCTAACATAAGTTTGACCAGGTGACCAATTTGGTACATTATTTAGTTCACGGGGATATATGCGATATTGAGTATAGTTCAAGGGGGACATTTTGAATTTTTCCATAATAATAATAATAATAAATGCATACACAGATCTGCACACACATATGTATATATAATAAAACACAATCTCTCAAGCTATCCAAGTAAGCGCACATATGGATGGCCTTATTGAACTCAATTGTGCCACATCAGTAATTTAATTTATATTTTTAATTTAATTTAGAGAAATATTATTATTAATCTTTAATCAAAATATTCAAAATTTGAAATTCTAGATAAAGTAGTTACTAGTATTATTTAAATTCAAGTAAAAAAATTAACTTTTCTATATCTGTTTATCTTACTAATGATATAGATCAATTATTTTATTTCATAATATTTGTTTTATTCAGTTTATCAATTATGTATTATTATTTCTTAAACTAAACTAATATGAAATAAATTATATCTTGCAATGATAGTTTTTTTTGTCTTCTTTTCATTAGGCAACATTACAATAAATCACCACAAGTAGTTGTATATATATTGTACTGAAAAAATGTCAATTATACGTGCTATACCTATTTTGCAAATCAATTATGCTTCAACATTTACCAAAGAGAAAGTATCAAGATGACAAGAATTGATAATTCGTAGTGCTATCCTAAATTTAATAAATCACAAAGGACTCGATAATATATATAACTTTTTTTCTTCAGATAGTGAGCAAATTAAGTAGACACTTTAAGCAGTCCCTTTCTAGACGTAACAAACAAGGGGAGGCTTCGAAGTTGACACTCGGTAACGATTGCTCGAGGAAGTTTCATTGAAGAGATATATTGAAACTTTTAATTAAAAAAACTAATATCATATTATTTTCGGGTAAATTACACTCAAACCCCCTGTGATCGATCTTATTATCACTCCACCCCCTGTGATAAAAAAATTGTCAACTTACCCCCTTGCCATTTTTAAAAAGACATCTACCGCCTCTCGCAAATATTTTTGCCTGTCAAAAAATTCTGTAAAGACCAAAATACCCTTGCCTATTGAAAATATTTATATTAATATTATATTCAATTTTTTATATTATTTTTGTTATTTTATATTGTTATTTTTATTTACTTTTTTATTTTTCTTTTATTTTCAATCTTCTTCCCCAGCTCATTCCCTCCCCCCAAATCCCTAATCCTAATACACCATTTCCTTATCTAACCAAAATTAGTCCCCAAAATCAGCCTCCTACTCATATTCCCCTTCCAAATTTAAATTTTATAATCATCAATAGATATTTAAAAATATATACTAATAATATATATATACATATATATGTATATGTGTTGTTCAAAGAACTTCTTCAAATCAGCAAATCTGCAAATTTGAAGGTTCTTCACCGCCCAGAGCCCGCCTCCACCGCCACACTTCGAGGCGCCCTGTCGCCGCCGCCGCCGCCACCACCGCCAATAGCGTCCCTGTTTCACCTTCTACCCACCAAGATCCAAAGCTAAGTATTGAAACTAAGATCGAAATTCATGAAATCCCTGACATCATATAAAGTAGGAAATAGTGACCTTCACCATTAACATACAAGAATTTTAACACTTTTTAACATATGTCTAAAACATAGAACGGAAATCCATAAAATATGCAGGATCAAATCAAAATTAGCAAATAAATTCCAGTAAAAGAAAAGAGTCCATTGGAGAAACGGAGAAAAATCTTCTGCGTTTGCAAGCTGGTGAAGAATCAAGTGTCATCACGGATGGTGGCTTTGGCGGTTGTCAGCGTGGTGACTAGTGGGTTTTGTAGTTTGAATTGGATTTGAAGGTGTTGATTTGGAGGTTGAAGAAGGTGGTGGATTGCAGGTGGTCGCAGGTGGATTTGCAGGTGGTCGTTGGTGCGGTGATCATCAATGGGCTGGTGCTCGCTGGTGGGCCGGTGGGTCGGATGTGTAGGTCAATAAATATATATATATATATATATATATCTATATATATATATATGGGGTCAAGATCCAATACACACCCTATATTAGATCAGATATAAGACCCAATCTACACCGTTGGATCCATTAAATCCAACAGTCCAAAAAGGAAGCAAAAAACAAGCAGGAAAATTGATTTCAATTGGATCAGGGGTATAATGGTCAAATGATGTCATTACACAGCATCCACATACCAAAAAAAAGGGCACAGAATCTCCCTAAAATCTCTCAAATTGAAACGCACAAAATCTCCCCTACAATCTCTCAACTTGTTGCTAAAATTAACCCAATCAAATTATAGAATCATATTAAGCCTATAATTCCTTCGATTATCACCACAAAACGCATTCCAATCAGTTGATTCTCAACACAAAAAACAAACTAAATTACAAAAGCAATACTTTCGATTTTTTTTAGCAAATATGAGGTCGAAAAACACTTCCAGAATGATAGGTAACCAACTATACAGTCGATTTTTTGTTGTTGTTTGAACATATACTGGATAATGACATGTTTTTTGTGTTACAAAAAGTGTTTTTGTTGATTTTCTGTGTCGATTAGCAGTTGATTGGGGTCCAATAATGTGTTTTTGTTGATTTGGCATGCATATTTGTGTAATAGATGATGTATATTGTTAAATTAGTCGGTGTATTGTAACTGTATGATGTATAAACACACACTGTATAATGAGTTATATGATACTGTATACTGGGTTATAAGATACTGTATAATGGTTTATAAGATTATATCTGTATAATGTATACAAACACACACTGTATATTTGGTTATAAGATACTGTATAATGGTTTGAAATCACTAATTGTATGTCACTAATCACACACTGTATATCACCATTGTATTTACTGTATATTTGTTTATTAGCTATTATATTCGTTGTATAATGGATTATATGATACTTTATATTGGTTTATATGATACTGTATATGGGGTTATAAGATACTGTATAATGGTTTATAAGATTGTAACTATATGATGTATAAACACACACTGTATAATGCGTTATATGATACTGTATAATTTGTTATAACATATTGTATAGTTGTTTATAAGATACTGTATAATGGTTTGAAATCACTAATTGTATGTCACTAATCACACACTGTATATCACCGTTGTATTTACTATATAATGGTTTACAAGCTACTGTATGATGGTTTAAAATCAATAATTGTGATGTCACTAATACCACCACTACTACAAAAATACACTATTACAGCACACCTATTACAGCGATTTTCGTAAAACCGCTGAACGGAGGTACCTAGTACAGTGATTTTGGTAAAACCGCAGTAATAGGGCTCCTCGATTTGGACGTATTACAGCGGTTCACCTCTGAACCGCTGTAGCAGGACATATTACAGCGGTTCAGAGACGAACCGCTGTAATATGTCCGATAAAAAAATAATAAATATAATAAAAAAAATCGGCCTATTACAGCGGTTTGGGGCGAACTGATAGGCGGTTGGGTTTATTAGGGTAACCGGCCGCTTCCTCCCCCCCCCCCCCCGAAAATTCAACTCTCTCTCCCTCTTTTTCAACTCTCTCTCCTCTCTCACTATTACACCACCCCACCACCCTCATCTCCGACCGCCTCCACCACTACCATCTCTCTCTTTCTCGCTTTCTCTCTCTCTCTCTCTCTCTCTCTCTCTCTCTCTCTCTTTCTACTCGGTCTCTCTCTCACTCTCGGTTTCCCCCACCGCCTCCGTCCATCATCGTTCGGTATCTCTCTCTCTCTATATATATATATATGTGCATATATATATATATTCTATATATATATTTAACTCTCTCTCTCTCTCTATATATATATATATATAAGCACCGCCGCCGCCGCCATTTAGTTTGTGCGAATTTGGGGTAATTTTTTTAGATAAATATACACACACACACACACATATAGAGTATAGAGTTTGAGTTAGATAAATATTTGTGTATGCATATTTGTGTATGTGTGGGTGTATGTATGTATATTTGTGTATGTGTGGGTGTATGTATATTTGTGTATTTGTGTATGTGTGGGTGTATGTATATTTGTGTATTCTTGAGATTTGCCTACTTTTGTGGAAAATTTAAGGGAAATAAGGACTTGACTGAATTTAGGGTTAATTTGGGTTATTGGGGTGTTAATTATATTTAAATGGGGATTAAATTGTGGTTATTTTGTGGTTTAGGGTACATTGATCCAACTTGTGATCTATATTTATACTTAGTTGTTGAAAATATGATGTTTTATTTGTAGTTTTATGTGATTTATGTGATCCAACTGGTGATCAATATTTGTAGTTGCTGGAAATATGATTCGTTATGTGATCCAACTGGTGATCAATATTTATAAAATGATGGTTTATTTGTAGTTTTATGTGATTTACGTGATCCAACTCGTAATTAATATTTGTAATTGCTGGGTTGTTGGGTTTGCTGTGGTTGCAAGTTTGAGGGAAGATTAAGTCGAGAACTTGGTACAAAATTTTGCGCTGTTACTCTGCCAAATTTTTTCTAGAATAATGGGAATGAATCTAACTTCTATATTTATTACTTCTATTTTAAAATTATTATTGCCAAATGAATCTGCCAAATTTATATGAATCTAACTTCTGTATTTTTTGGCTTTTGTAGGTCGATGGCTTCAGATCCTGCTGGTAGTTTTCCTGAGGATGATGTATATGGATCAGATAGTCGTCATGAAAATGAGATACGGAGAGGTGTCACGGCTATGAAAAAAGTTATCAATGCCAGAAGTAAAGGCATAAGGCTACCTATAGGCTGGAATGGCAGAGGCCAAGCAGTTGACCCAAACAAATCAACATTTGTTGGTTATATAGAAGTCACCAATAAAAAAAAACATTTGGGATGAAACAAAGGTAATTTGGATATTATCATATTTCTAAGTGTTAACGTATTTTTTATTGATTTAAGTTTCTCTAAATTATAATTTCATATGTACTTTGTTGTTTGTTTTTTGTAGTTGGCATTTGATATTGAAGAAAGTAGAAAAAAGTATGTACTAGCAGAAGGTGGGAAGCTAGCACGTAACTTCAGGAGCTACTTGAGTAGAGTGTGGGTACGAGATGATGATGGAAACATTAGTTACAACCCACCCTCACAATATGAGATACCTCAAGCCGATTGGACAACATTTGTAGATCTTCGCCTAAGTGAAGAGTTTCAAGTAGCTAGTCATTTTAATTTACTGTTTCATTTGTTGGTTATTGCGTTTATATTAACTAATAATTTGATTATGTAACAAACAGAAACTAAGTAGGGAAAATCAGGAAAGAGCAAAGGAACCTGAATATCCTTCCCAGAGATCACCTCTTGGACATGCTCTTGTGGAGCAAATTGAGGTACGTAGTTCATTTAGCAGTGAATCCTTACAATTTTTTTAATAAAAATTCCTTGTTAATAAATATATATATTTTTAATCAAAATATAGATGAATAGAAGAAGGGATGCGGGGTCCGATTGCACAGAGGTGACACGAGCACTCGTGTGGAGGATTGCGTGCTCCGACAAAACAAATGAAATTGATAACGACAATGTTAGAAGAGTAGTGAATGAAATGGTGAGTTATTTGCAATTTTAGCTCTATAATATGTTGTATGTTTGTTTTGAAATACTATTGAAAGAACAAAGTTCACTAATTTTTTTTTATTTTTTAAATGTATTATTACAGGAGAGCATTTCACAAGAGAGTACTAGCCATAGTAGAAATGAGAAGAGTCGAGATGATTTATTGGCTCTAGCTCTTAAAAAGAAGGAGCATCCGGGTCGCGTTAGGGGTGTTAGCTTTGGGGTCTCACAAAGAGAGTACTTTACGGATCCAAAGCCTTCTAAAGAAATGGAGATGGAAAGCTTGAGAAACATGGTGAAGAACCTCTTCGAAACTATGCTTGCCATGCAACACCGGATTGATGATTTGGAAGCGTCTAACTCGCTTCAGCCACATGAAGATGAGGTGATTTCTTTGAAAGATAGCTGCCCAGAACCAGTTAAGATGCTTCCTGAGATAATGATTTGAACTTGTTTATTGATCATGTAACTTGCAACTCTCTATTTCTGTAAATCACACAAAACTTTCTGATATAATGTTGTGTGTGTATATATATATATATATATATGTAGGTTATCGCTCCATGTCAATTAGCACTTTCATCACTGTCATATCGTGTGGCGGCTAAAGGACAGATGTACAATCGAGTGGTGATTGATACAATATTTCACAACCGTCCATTAGCCACCAACTTTGTGAAAGTGCGCATTGACACTGCAGTTGAGGCGGATACACCCCTACCCGTCCCTCTCAATGATGAAGTGCTCACCATTTCTAGTGCTTTGGGTACCTTTGTTGCTTGTCCAGTGAGTCTTGTCTTTGTCACTGATGCACCGGTATGTAATTAATAGCTAGTTATTAATAAATTATAACAATTGTTTAAGGTTACAAAATATACTTTGGTGTGTAACATTCATGTTTTATTTTCTTTGCTTAAACAGTCTCTTGGACCATCCAAATCATCTGGAAACCAGAAATCAGGGACGTCGAAGCAGTCAGCTGTCAAACCAAAACCTCCAGTGGCCAAGCCTGCACGTGAAGGTAATAGATGTGCAGACCTTGTACTAGATGGACTCCCTAATGACCTTTTTATTTCTGGGAAAGTACACAAACAAGATGTCTATTAATGACTAGATCACTATAGACATCGAGGAAAGAATTATGAATTTTGCATTCCTAGAGTATATTGGGAAGGAGGAGATCTGTCACCTTCTGCGTCAAGAAGAGATAGGAGCCTCTCTCATTACAGCGTACATAAAGTAAGTTTTTTAATTATTTTATTGGATCTGAACTATGATTATTTTTGTTACTCGAAATTTATTTTGTATGCTCAATTTAGGTGTTTGTAGGTTAAGTACGTGATCCCCGAAGGGAAAGAAGCAAGTTTTTGGTTCCTTAGCCCACATTCCATATCTGCGGGAACATGCGCACAAATTCAACAAGTGCAGTACATAGCACGTGCTATGATACAGAGTGCACAAATGAATGAGTTATTTCTTGCACCTTACAACACCGGGTGAGCTACTAAAGACTCAACTTTAATTTGTCAAACCAGTTACGCAACAAAAATTTTGAACTTATCTTTTGAATGCTTTTTAGGGGACATTGGGTGTTGCTTTCAAGTGATCCATTTCAAGAGGTCGTTTACTATCTAGATTCTTTGCATGGTGAGCCGGATTACCGAGATGAGATGACAGAAAAAATCAATCAGTAAGTTTTTCATTCAATCAATATATCCATTATATTTAATATTTTTTAAAAGTGTATATATCTTCGTTATTTCACATAATTGCTTGTTTTTGACATATTTTCTTATTTTTTATAGGGCTATGCACATATTTCGTGCAAATCGCAACAACCATTCCAAGAAATCCAAAAACAAGGTCTGTCAATGGATTAAAATAAAGGTTAGCGTTTTCTAGTTTCAAGAGATTATATATTCGTATAGAAGTTAGTGTTCTAATACAACGTAACTTTGATTACTTTTGTAGTGCCCCCGACAGGCAAACAAGGTGGATTGTGGCTACTTCGTTATATGATTCATGAAAGAGGTTATTAGCCACGGACAATCTATAATCCCAACAGCGGTATGCATAATCCTAATATATACTTAATTTCTATCCCTTTTGAAGTTATTAAACCTTTGGTAGGTAATTGAAATGTCATTTGAGTTTGCAATTAATCTCTATATATATCTTGTAGTACTTTCATGATTCTCAATCCTTCTATACTCAAGAGCAAATTGATGAAGTACGTTGCGAAGTGGCACATTACATCTTCTTAGCAGCTCCTTAGAAATTAGGTAATGTATTTTTTGTACATTGTGACTTGTTGTAAATTGTGATTTGATTTATTTTATTTAAATTATGAGTAATTTAATTAGTTGATTGTAAATTAACACGTAATAATTTGTTGGAGATTATAAAATTTTGTTATTGGAGGAAAGAATTGGTAATATTGAAGTTTGGGATTTTTGTTGTTTATGTTGAATATGTTTTACTGTGCAGCTGGAATTTGTTGAATTGATTTATTGAATATTACTGTACAGGAATATTACTGTAATAGGGTGCAAAATTAAAAAAAAAATTCCGAGACCCTATTACAGCGGTTCTAGTCTGAACTGCTGTAATAGGGTTCAAAAAAAATCATCCCCTAATACAGCGGTTTAGGCTGGAACTGCTGTAATAGGGTTCGAAATTTTATTTAAAAAAATAATAAAAACCCTATTACAGCGGTTCCAGCCTGAACCGCTGTAATAGGGTTCGAAATTTTAATTAAAAAAAATTAAAAATTCTATTATAGCGTTTTAGGCTAGAACCGCTGTAATAGGGTGCATGTCCTTATTACAACGGTTTTTTTATCAAACCGCTGTAATAGGCCTAAGCCATATTACAGTGTTGCCTATTACAGCGGTTAAAACCGCTGTAATAGGTCTAAAAAAATCGCTGTAATAGGCATTTTCTGTAGTAGTGCACACTGTATATCACCACTCATGTACTGTATTTTGTTTTATTAACTACTGTATAGTGGATTCAAATAGGGAATTGATGATGATTATATGTATTTGTGATTTACAAGCTACTGTATATTGAGTTTTTAGTTTATAATACACTAATATTTGTTGTATAAAAATTTAAGTAATAATGAAATGTTCTTTTATGACTACTGTATGATGTGTTAACCCACACTGTATAATACAATTAGTTAGTGTATAATAAGATTATATTTAGTGTATAATATCTTAGTTGTTACTGTATAATGTGTTAATCCACACTGAATAATGGTAATTATCTACTGTATAATGCAGTTGCTAAAGAAGAGGCATCAGCACCTGTTTTAGCTGATAGGTTACAGATTGTGCCTACACACACTGAAGAGCCTCTTAATGTTGAACAAAGTAATTCTGATGATGATTACGTAGAATCAGATGAAGAATTGTTTGTTGACAATGAAGAGACAAAATAAGAACAACAACCCACTTCTAGGAAAAGACGTGCGAAACAAAAGCTTGCAAAAACACCGTCGAAAATACAGAAAACACAGTCTGTAGCCAAACATCAACCACTACTGATCATGTTAAAAATATACATTACAGATTGTGCCTACACACACTGAAGAGCCTCTTAATGTCGAACAATGTAATTCTGATGATGATTACGTAGAATCAGATGAAGAATTGTTTGTTGACGATGAAGAGACAGAATCGGAACAACAACCCACTTCTAGGAAAAGACGTCCGAAACAATAGCCTGCAAAAACACCGTCGAAAATACAGAAAACACAGTCTGTAGCCAAACATCAACCACTACTGATCATGTTAAAAATATACATTATAAGACAGCAGAACATACATTGTGTGTAGTACTATTATATAGTATGTAAACAAACAACATTCAGTAACTTATATATCATTATACCATAAATATAACTGTGATATGCAGTATGTTAATATATAACATACAATAAATATTGAAAACATTTAAAAACATTATTGAAACATGTTAAAGAGCACATTCAATATCTCTATACACTACATACAACCTCATTATATAGTATGTGTAATTAAATGATACAGTGTGTTAAGAACCAGCTGTATAATATTTAATTATATAACATGCAATAATTAATGAGACATCTTATTGTATAATATTTAAGAACCAGCTGTATAAAATCAATATATGTTCTGTATACAAGGATATTGTATATTGTTTAATTAGTTAGTGTATCATAAAAGTATGAATGTTAACCCACACTGTATATCATCATTATATTTACTGTATATTGATGTATAAGTTACTGTATAATGTATTCAACTGACTATTTGGAAGGCAGTTAATTTCACACCGTATATCCCCATTATATGTACTGTATCATGTAATATAAGCTGCTGTATAATGTATTCAACTGACTGTCTGGAAAGCAGTTAATCCCACATTGTATATCCCCATTATATGTACTATATAATGTAATATAAGCTGCTGTATAATGTATTCAACTCACTACTTGTAAAGCAACAAATACCACATTGTATATCACCATTATAGTTACTGTATAATGATGAATAATCTACTGTCTAATATATACAATTCACTACTTGCAAGAGCAACTCATCCAACTGTATATTGATGTATAAGCTTTTGTACATCACAATTCTATTTACTGTATATTGATGTATAAGTTGTTGTATACCATAAACATGCATATTTCAGTAACTCACATGATTTTGAAAATGATAACATAAATCGATATGATGATGATTATGCATACCTGCATCCATCTCAGCCATGAAAACGTAATCAAAACCTATTGATAATGGAGAAGAAAACGTAGAATTGAAGATGATGATGAATCGAGCTTGATGATTAATTGAGTTTGATGATGAATAATGTAAATATTTTACATTCTGTGAATCAAATTGTTACGTTCTGTGAATTGATCGAATTGTATTTGGAAAGAAAAAATTAATTGGAGAAAAGAATTTGTTATGGCACACTAAGTGGGATTTGATTTTGATCCTTCATGATATTTTCATGAGTTTGTTACGTTCATTGACTAAAATGCCCCTGACATCATTAAAAAAATTATACAATCTGAAAATGGAGTTAAATCCGGACCTTGGGATCAATCGGTATCAATGGTGTAGATTGGATCTTATATCTCACCAAATGTAATGGGATGTATTTGATCCATACCCTATATGTATGTACATTATATATTATTGTTAAATATATATCCTATAAGTTTAAAAATTGTTAAATCTGTATATATATATATATATATATATTAATACATTGTATATAAATTTAAATTATAAAAATATATGAACTATTGATTTTAATAGATCAGATCCAACGGTTGTAAAATTAACGGCAAACCAAACTTTTATTGATGAAAATTGGATAACCAGTCTCATGACACACAAGTGAGGAGGGTAGGGAGTTAAATTGCTTCTTTAGCTTATTCACAGGGGTTTAATTTGACAATTTCTTTATCACAAGTGGGTAGAGTGATAATAAGGTCGATCACAGGGGGGTTGGGTATAAATTACCCTATTGTTTTCCGTAGTTTTAAGAACAGTCTCAATTAGTTTTAATCAATCGGAAAATCGCATTTTTGATTTCATATTTTTGGTTTTCTATTCAAAATTGACGATCAACTCCGTTAGTTAACATTTTGAGCGATTTTTTGGGGAGATTTTGTGCATGAATGCAATCACACGCGGTCCAAATGTTGACTAACAAAGTTGACCATTAAATTTTGGATAGAAAATTAGGTTATGATCAAAATGCGAGAATTTTTAAAAGTTACAGGACACAATGTGAGAATCCCATAATAATCGACACCAAAATTGAAAAAGGCCAAACATATGAGACTAAAATGTGAGTTTTCCTCTAATCAGAATAGCGTGATTCACATGAGGCATATCGTCTAACAACTTTGTTTAAAAACGAAAGGAAATACAAATAACCCGTTGAAATAACTTTTATATATATGTATTGAGCTTATCAAGTCGTACACTCAAAGAATCTAGTTTGGTAAGTAAAATTTAACAAGAAAATTTGGAGTTTAGTATTTCAGTTGCTTGCGGTCTAAATAAATAACTAATTAGTGGTTACTAATTCAAATTATAGTATTTTCAACTACTTGGTCGGGTAGACTTGTGAGAAATTAAAAGAGAGTGTGAGGTAAGCTGTGAAGAAAAATTCTAAGAAAGTCTTACCTTCTTCTTAACCCCCTCTTAGACTAATGTGATTGTTCATTGCCACAAGGAACATCTTAGTCTCTTAGTAATTGTTTCTTAAAGTGTGGTCATAATCAAGGGCCAATTATTTAAGTTTATTTTGAACTACTATTCTCTCGAGGTTCCTTAATTTGATTTACGCTACAAGAGAACAGGATTCCAGAGGCAGAGACGAAATATTACAATGAACGAGATTCAAGAATAAGGTTGCGGATAAAGAATTTTTGAGATGGAAAATAAATTTGTCTAGAATTATCAAATGCTTGCTTGGTTAGTTATGCCATTTAAAGGCTTGAGTCATTATAAACCAAATCAAGAACAAAAAAGAAAATATGAAATCATTTTTCAGGATCCTTCACCTTTTATTATCTTTTAACTATATCAAAGTAAATTTAATAATTTTAGAGTTGCGTGGATTGACGACTAACCCAATAATTAATTTAAATTAATGCTTTAAATTTGTATATACACACACATAGTAAACATTCACGTATAAATTTGTAAATAAGAAATGCATGCAGCACTATCGCCATCACCATCACATAGTGGTTGCTGCATTAATCAAAAGTAAAATAACAGTCCATGAAAGTGCCCTATAAATGTGATTAACTTGAAGATTTATTGAGGTATAAAAGTAAATTGTCATTCTCAAAATTCTATTAAATTGTAATCTTGACCCAGTCGGCATTCCGGTGTTGATAGACCGAGATAGAATCACATACACTTTGATTTGATAATATTAAGTTACATTATAGACAAATGATGTGTTATACTGTATTTGTCGAAATACGTTGCATGAATACGGATATTACGATATACAACATGTAATGGACACAATAATGTCAAAAAATATAAGAATATATGACATGGTACGGCACATTATAAATTTAGGATATGTAAAATATTAAAGCATTAACCGAATAATATATGTAAATTAGTTAAACCATCAATAAATCATGTTATAAGTTTTTGAACAATCAAATTTATGACACTTAAAAAATTATCTATCTAGTTTGAAAATTCGTTTATACATAGCTATTGTCGTAACTGTTGTTGTGGAACTCAGAGTCATATTCCACCAAATATAGAAATAGCTAGGGAAATATTGTACTAGAAAACCACACTAGATTTAATTCCCAGGAAAGATTGGAGGCGTCACAACGGTCGCGCTTAAAACCCAACCTCCTAGACAGAATTAACTAGACGAATTTAATAGCACAATATAACACTACAACTATAACTAACAATGGCTATTTGAAAAATAGCACAAAATAAAGAACACCAAAATATAACGAGGTTCGGCTAATTTAGCCTACGTCCTCGGACCCCACCAAAATATTTCACTAAAGGACCAAAGTGAAAATATTACAAACTATAGAGGAAGAAAGAAGAAATTGCTAAAAGACTTAGGCAATTTGGGATATCTTCTAAGGTGAAGAGAAGACCCACTTTTATACAACAAAAGAGTCTTCCACTTCAAATGTTTTCCTATGTGGGACTTTTACTCTTCTTTTGAAATGAGCCATTCTTCAACAAATCTCCACCTTGGCGAATTTCAAAATCTTCAATCTCCTCATCAAACGGGGTCACCAAAACCAATCTTCAAATTTTGACAATGTTGATCAAGTCCAAACAAAATTTGAACTTGATTGCAGTCACAACTTTTGTCAACATATCAACAGGATTCTCAGTAGTATGGATCTTCTCGATTCTGACTCCACCTTCTTCAAGTATCTCTCTTATGAAGTGATACCGAACATCAATGTGCTTCGTCCTTGCATGATAAACTTGGTTCTTTGCTAAATGGATAGCACTTTGACTATCACAATGTATTTTCACATACTTTTGTCCAATCCCCAGTTCACCAAGCAACCCTTGAAGCCAAATTGCTTCCTTTACAGCCTCTGAAATTGCCATATACTCTGCTTCCGTAGTAGACAGAGCAACCGTTGACTGTAAGGTAGACTTCCAACTGACTGGTGCTTTAGCAAGAGTAAATACGTAGCCTGTAGTTGATCTACGCTTATCTAAATCACCAGCATAGTCTGAATCGCAATATCCGACTACATACTGACTATGTTCCCGCTCAAATATCAAACCAACATCAGCTGTGTCATGGATGTATCGCAAAATCCATTTCACAGCTTGCCAATGTTCCTTTCCAGGATCATGCATATACCTGCTCACAACCCCCACTGCTTGGAAATATCAGGCCTCGTACACACCATAGCATACATCAAGCTACCAACAGCATTTGCATACGGTACTTTTGACATGTATTCCCGTTCTGCATCAGATTTCGGTGACAAAGCGGCGCTAAGCTTAAAATGAGGAGCAAGCGGAGTACTAACTGGTTTTGACTTTTCATCAATGCCAAAACGCCTCAACATCCTACTCAGATATTGTTTCTGAGTCAAACAAAGCCTCCTCAATTTTCTATCTCTGAAAATCTCCATGCCGAGAATCTTCTTCGCCTCACCTAGATCCTTCATCTCGAACTCCCTTTTCAAATGAGTCTTCAACTTCTCAATTTCTATTAGACTCGGGGAGGCAATCAACATATCATCAACATACAGAAGAAGATATATGAAGGATCCATCTTGTAGCTTGTGCAAATACACACAATGATCGTATTTGCTTCTTGTGTACCCAATTCCCATCATAAACTTGTCAAATTGCTTGTACCACTGCCTCGGAGATTGCTTCAATCCGTACAACAATTTTTGAAGTTTACAAACCAAATTTTCATTTTCAGCAACTTTGAATCCCTCTGGCTGAGTCATATAGATTTCCTCTTCCAAGTCTCCATGTAAAAATGCAATTTTTACATCCAACTGAACTAGTTCAAAATCCAACTGTGCTACCAAAGCCAACAAAATTCTAATGGAGGAGTGTTTTACAACTGGAGAAAACACCTCATTATAATCAATACCCTCCTTCTGAGCGTAACCTTTGGCCACCAATCTGGCTTTGTAGCGAACATCACCTTGGCTAGGAAATCCATCTTTCTTTGCAAATACCCATTTGCATCCAATTGCCTTCTTTCCCTTCGGGAGACTGGCCAGTTCCCATGTTTGATTCTTATGAAGGGACTGCATTTCTTCACTCATGACAATCCTCCACTTATCTTTCTCTGGTCCTTTGACTGCTTCAATATAAGTGGTAGGAACATCATCAGTGGCAATTGCAGATGCACAAGCCACCATATCATCAAAGCGAGCAGGCTTTCTGATTGTCCTCTTTGGCTTGCTAGTTGCAATTGATTCAAGTTGCTGTGGAAGTTCTTGGGGTTGAACGTCCTCTTCTTCAAAATATCCTTCTACCATAGGAGAATGATCAAGAGTTTCTTGATCTGCTGGGACAACAAACTTTTCAAACTCCACCTGTTTGGGAGTACCATCCTGCTGTTCTGCATTCACCTTTTCCAACATGGTAGATTCATCAAAGGTGACATCCCTGCTAAAGATTATTTTCTTTGTCTCTGGACACCAAAGGCGATAGCCTTTTATACCAGAGGTGATCCCCATGAACACTGCTTTCTTTGCTCTAGGATCCAACTTTGATTCCTTAACATGATAATATGCAGTGGAACCAAACACATGTAAGAAATCATAATCAGCAGCAGGCTTTCCAAACCATTTCTCAAATGGTGTTTTTTCATCAATAGCAGTAGATGGTAGACGATTAACGAGATGACACGCATACGTCACAGCCTCAGCCCAAAATTCTTTACCCAACCCAGCATTGGATAACAAACACCGAACTTTCTCCAGCAAAGTCTGGTTCATGCGTTCTGCCACTCCGTTCTGTTGTGGTGTATGTCTAACAGTGAAGTGTTTGACAATGCCTTCATCCTCACAAAATTTTTGAAATGGACCACTCCTAAATTCTCCACCATTGTCTGTACGGAGACGTTTGACCTTTTTATCAGTCTGAGTTTCCACCATCTTTTTCCATTTGAGGAATACCTCAAACACTTCATCATTCGTCTTCATAGTATACACCTAAACTCTCCGGGAAAAATCATCAACAAAGGTTACAAAATAGTGTTTCCCTCCCAAAGAACTCGTTTTTGAGGGACCCCATACATCCGAATGAACATAATCCAAGATACCCTCAGTATTATGGATTGCTGTTCCAAATTTAACCCTTGTCTGTTTCCCACGAACACAATGTTCACAAAACTCCAATTTGGAGTATTTCACTCCTTTCAACAATCCTTGATTTATGAGGAGATTCAAGGATTTTCCACCTGCATGTCCCAAGCGCATATGCCATAGCCTAACTGCTTCTGAATTCCGATCATCAACAGTAACTGCTGCTACTGCACCCACAACTGTACCACCCATGTAGTGATACGTATTGTTGTTCTTCCGAATTCCCTTCATTACCACGAGTGCACCAGAGATGATCTTCATCACCCCATCCTTAGCTCTTACTTCAAAACCTTTCGATTCTAAAGTTCCAACGGAAATAAGGTTTTTCCTCACTTCTGGTGCATACCGAACACCCTTTAGGGTTATGATTGATCCATCATGATTCTTCAAGCGAACTGAACCAATCCCAAGTGTAGTAAGAGGAGCTTCATTTGCTGTGAAGACAACGTCATTTTGTTCTTTGAAATCAAAGAACCAATCCAAATGTGGTGTCATATGATGACTACATGCTGAATCCAGCATCCATACTTCAGAAGCACCGCTGGATGATGTCGCCAATGAGAAGTCCGATTCGGCATCATCACACGCGGTTACATTTGATTCCGCCACGGCCTTAGAATTGCCCTTAGTTGTCAGCTTTGGGCAATCTCTCTTCCAGTGTCCTGTTTCTCGACAATAGGCACACTCGTCTTTGCTTAGTTTATGTCTGGACTTGGATCTCCCTTTCTTTCCTTTGTTTTTGTTTTGTGAACGACCTCTGATGAACAAAACCTCTGCATCTCCGCCTGAACTAACTTGCTTGTCCTTCTTTCTCAGCTCATAACTGTACAGGGCAGCACAAACTTCGTTAAGAGATACAGCAGTCTTCCCGTGAAGTAGAGTTGTTTCAAGAAACTCAAACTCCTCAGGAAGGGATCCCAGCAACATCAGAGCCAAATCCTCGTCTTTAAAAGTCTCATCCAAATTGATCAAATCGGTAACCAGTTGATTAAAACTGGTAATGTGACTATTCATAGTGGAACCCGAAACAAATGTGAAGCGAAAGAGCCGCTTCTTCAAATGGAGCTTATTCTGACAGCTTTTCTTCAGAAATTTCTCCTCCAGTGCCATCCACAATTTATATGCCGAGTTTTCTTTCGAAAACGCATATCTCTGCTCTCTGGATAGACATGAACGAATTGTTCCACATGCCAACCGATTCATCATACTCCAATCTTTTTCCTCCATATCATTTGGTTTCTTTTCTTCAATAGCTAAGTATAGACCTTGTTGAAAGAGTGCGTCTACAACTTCGCTTTGCCACATACCAAAATGGCCTGTGCCATCAAAAGACTCCACTACCAATCGCGTATTCGCCACAGTGGTTCTCGCCCAAATGGACGACGACGATGCTTTTGAGGTGTCTTCCATTTTTGGTTACAAATTATTCTTCAAGAGCCCTCCAAATGCGAAAGCCAAATAGCCCGGGAAAACTTTTCTGATGTGGAAGATCAGATTAAACTGCGACCACAGAGCATACTCAGAATACCCGAGCTCTGATACCACTTGTTGTGGAACTCAGAGTCATATTCCACCAAATATAGAAATAGCTAGGGAAATATTGTACTAGAAAACCACACTAGATTTAATTCCCAGGAAAGATTGGAGGCGTCACAACGGTCGCGCTTAAAACCCAACCTCCTAGACAGAATTAACTAGACGAATTTAATAGCACAATATAACACTACAACTATAACTAACAATGGCTATTTGAAGAATAGCACAAAATAAAGAACACCAAAATATAACGAGGTTCGGCTAATTTAGCCTACGTCCTCGGACCCCACCAAAATATTTCACTAAAGGACCAAAGTGAAAATATTACAAACTATAGAGGAAGAAAGAAGAAATTGCTAAAAGACTTAGGCAATTTGGGATATCTTCTAAGGTGAAGAGAAGACCCACTTTTATACAACAAAAGAGCCTTCCACTTCAAATGTTTTCCTATGTGGGACTTTTACTCTTCTTTTGAAATGAGCCATTCTTCAACAACTGTAACCATCTAATTAATAACCATGTCAAAAGTATAATATTGTGAAAGCATTTTTGAAGTGCCAAATAAGTATCCGATCCAGGTGTTTGATACGGATACAATTTGATTTAAAAAATGTATGTTATAGATGTTAATATTCCATTTTTAATTGGTATAGTGGTGGAGATAAAGAAGAACTCTTGTATTGGTAATACTTGGTTATTAAGCGACACCCAATTAAGAGTAGAACAAATATTCGAATTAGTTGTAATTAACCTCGATCTAACTGGAATTTAAATTATTGATATTATCTTGTATTTATTAAACGTTACTATTAATTTAACAATTAAAAATGCTAGAATTTATGTAAATACAAGCTGTAATTATTATCTCCGACTCCCCCGTTTATTCCTCTTCGTGTGTCTAGAAGAAAAATATCTAAGTACGCACGTACCTTCCTCGGGAATTAATTCTTCAAGAACACAACAAACATTTCCCTTTCATGAGAGAGACACTAGCATTACAATTCAAATTACCTAATACACATTTACTTTAATTACAAATCCCTGACTATCTCACTATTTGTTGAAAGTTGCAAAAAGAGAAGTAGCTATAGCTATAGTCTACTAACTTCAATCTTCTTTTCCTTATTGTTGGAAGCAAAAACCACTTGGATTACATATAAAATTGATAAATTGGAACCAAGAGAGAGAGAATTGACTCTAGCTACGTATTGGAAAATTTTAGCTCGGACCAGTTTAACCGCACCAAAAACATTTATAAGGCAAGTGTATTACCCTTGCTTTGTGACTGGTGTAAACTCCAATTAAGGAGAGTGACCAATCAGAGAACAAGTAAATATATTAATAATTGCCATGCGATTGGTAGCGTGTGATCAAATCGAGTTTCAACTAGAATTTTTTATGCCCTCCATGCAACATATGTACCAAACGAGAGAGAGAGAGAGAGAGAGAGAATTGACTCTATATATATATATATATATCTTATACTTTCCATGGCATGCAAGATATATATATAAAGCCCTATAATCTAATAATCCTTCATATAGTCTCGCAATTACTTTCAGTCTTACTCTATATTTTCTTCAACAGACAAATAGAAATGAGATCTCCCAGCAACAGAGATATTGATCTTGGATTAAAGAAAGGGCCATGGACACCAGAAGAGGATCAAAAACTGATTGATTATATTCATAATCATGGCCAATGTAGCTGGCAATTGCTCCCAAAGAAAGCGGGCCTCAACAGGTGTGGGAAGAGCTGCAGATTGAGGTGGACTAATTATCTCAGGCCCGATATTAAACGAGGTGACTTCTCTCCAGACGAGGAGCAAACAATCATCGATCTTCATTCAGTTCTTGGAAACAAGTATGTACATCATACATATAAACATTATTTCATTTTAAACTCCTAATTCTAATATCATTTTCTTTTTCCTGTATCCCAAAATAATTATATATATTGCTCTCTCATGCATGTCAAACTCCTTGATCTTTCTATAAGGGGGTCATATCAACTTTCATAATTTTGACCCGTTAAGTCTCAATAATTGTATAGTTTTTTAATTAATATTATAAGGTTATTAGCTTTGTTTTAACAAAAAAATGTTATATATATAACTATTATTACATTAAGAAAAATAGTTAAATACCAAGTCTTTAATAACTTTGATGGTACTAAACTAGAAAATCCTGATAGTTGTCGTGTTATTGGATATGTAATAGTTTGTTTCTTAAAGCAATTGGTCCTATTAGTTATTAATTATTCCACTAACAAGAAAAATTGGAGTCTTAGTCTGGTGGCATAGGTCCTCATACAATATTAATTAGCTTTAATGTTTATGTACATGCGTATTCTATTCGTATTTATAGTCTTACTCGTTAAAATACGAAAAAAAGGCATCAATTTTGTCATGTGATTTGCATGTGATAATTACTTGATTGGATTAATCTCACAAAAATCCCATATGAAACTCACATTTCCCTTTTTTTTCTTTCTTTTACCACATTATCTTCTTCCACGCCACACCCACTTCATCATCCAAACCCCCCCCCCCCCCCCCCTCCCTCCCCCTGTTAAATATATTAAATATCTTTGTATAGATTTAGAATATTTTTGTATTTTTTTCATGTTTATCTTTTACCTTATTTATAGCTTAGGGTTTCTTGTCTCTTGTATCTATATATACGTTATTCAGCAATACAAGTTTCCCTACGGGGTTTTCTCTAATCTAACACCCCCAACCTTCACACACACATACCCGCGCATACAGGGACGGAGCCAGGATTTTCAGCGAGGGAGGGCGAGATTTTGTGATATAGTTATAATTTTTTTTTCATATAGACGAAAGATTGAAAGGGGGTTAAGTCCCCCCCCCGGTACGATACACTATATTTTTGGGAGAAAATCTAATAAGTAATCTTGTTCAAGTATGAAATATCTATCTTTGATCTATACTATATCATCAATTTCTCTCTTCTTTAAACCTTTTCAATTGTTTTATAGATGCCCATAATCTATTTGTTAGAATTCTTAAACCAAAAATATTCTTGAACTAATTTTTAGAGTAACCAATGAAATATATAGTTAAACATTAGCATTAAATTTTAAAGATTTGTATTCAAATAACACAATACCTTTTTAGTCTTTGAAATGAGAAATCTATAGATTTTCACCGCCCAAAATCTTGATTCTTGAGAATGTAATTGAAGGAAAAAAAACCCTAAGTTTTAATTTCTATCTTAAATGGAAGTGTAGAATCGTGTGAATCGGGGGGGGGGGGAGGAGGCGAAAATAGATATTTTAAAAATTTTATGGGTAGTAATAACAAAAAAAAAATTGGGGGGACGGTGGCATCCACCACCCCCCTCCCTCCGTCCCTGCGCGCATATATATATATATATATAATGTATTAGGTTTTTTTATAAGTGATATACTGCATTGATAAGTGTATATATATTTAATACTTATAAAATATCAAGTATTTATTGTTGGATTTCTTTTGATTGAATAGATACTTTGGTTATTACACATTGATATAACAAAGTTATATGTTTATTTATATCATAAGAATTAAATGCGGATCATCTCATTTTCACCAAAAACATAAAAATAAAAATCCATGGTTACAGAATTATACTTAATATACATACGCATATATATCCTGGGGAAAATTACTAAATATCCTCAAATTAAATTTTATGAATAACAAAAAGAAGAAGATTATATTCCAATTTAGCATACTCATTCCAACTATTTTTCATTTAGGAAGATTTGAGCAGTTAAGGATTAGTAAATTTGACCTAAGTTATCCTTCGATCATTTTACCTTCTAGAAATTATTCAAAATACATTTGAGGTAATTAAAATGTTAGCTCAAACAGAAATTACATAAAATATTTAATTCTAACTACTAAAAAGTAAAATAAAATTCTTATGACACATATTTATCAAGTTTAATAACCAAAAAGGAAAATATTTTTGTAGAAAAATCTATAACCAATTAATTAATTCTTAACCTAATAAATGAGTGATTTAGTCAAAAAATAATTATCCTAATTTTGAGTCTTTTTGAGCGAATAATGAGAGGAATGAGTTTTTTCATGGGTTGTTTTGAATACAATTTAGATTAGGGTGTTTTCAGTAATTTCTCTATATTCTTAAATGTATTTTTTTTTCAAGTTGTGCAAGAATTAGGGGGTATTTATTAAGTTTATCCAATTTATCCTAATACCTTAAATATGCGTACATGACAGGTGTAACATTTAATTTATTTTTTAATGGATAAGCCAAAAATTGAAGAAAAAAACTCTAGAAAATTTGACAAGTCAATGGTAGGCGCAATCTCTATTTTTGGATGGAGGGAGTATTATTTCCTTTAAGAAATTTCCTCCATTGATTAATCGAATGTATACAATGTGTGCTTATTTCCTTATAGGTGGTCGATGATTGCAACTCGTCTTCCAGGGAGGACAGATAATGAGATCAAAAATTTCTGGAATACTCATCTCCGAAAAAGACTTCTCCAATCCGGCATTGATCCAAAAACTCACAAACCCATAACGGACTTCAATCTCCTCCTCAATCTTCCTCCCATGTTGCATACTTCAAATTTGAACAATTTGATGAACAATCCAATCCTCGAAAATTTAACCAAGATTCAACTCCTCTTCAATACACTGCAAGTTCTAAACAGCAATTCGTTACCAACTCTTAACCAAATTGAAGGACATTTTAATGGGATATTAAATCCTTTACAAGTTTCATCCATGGGTAGAAATGTGGAAACTATTGAGCCATTTTCTTGTGGATACCAACCCATTTTCGACACTTTTGGGACGATTCAGGGACTTTCAGACAGCGAAAACAATGGTATAATTAGCAATAAAAGCAAGGCATATAAGCTACCGGCTTTAGTTAATTCTACCACTCCAGAAGCATCTGATATCAATTCTTTTAAAGCTCCGGATTATAATGAATTGCTTAGCTCCAACAACTATGGTGATATATGGGGAGAAATAATGGATGATCAAGCCAGCAGTTCTTGCTGGAAAGATGTGTTTAATGAATCGTCGTTTCCTGCTGCATCCTCGTTGTGAATATACTTCAAAAACTTTAATTTTGTAAAAAAAAATTAAAAAATTAATTTTTTCCCCTTTTTTGAAGATTCTGCTCTTACAACAGAATTTGTATGAAGGCCAGAACCGAGACAGATGGACAAAGATATATTGTTGTTCTTTATTATTTAGTGAAGTTTATGTGTTTGAAACTTTCGACATAAAAACTTGAAGAAACTTTTTGAAACTTATTATTGTTCTCATCTTAGAAGTATTTTGGTAAAGGATCTTTTCACTTGAAACCTCAAGTCTATTTTCAATTAAATTTTTTTTCTTCATTAGGAATAGCTTTGAGAGTTCGCCACAAATGACTGGTGAATATGCAAATACTAACCACTTGTATATACATTTGTGACACCTTTGTTTGAGTAAGAGATTATCTATTTTGGTTTAATATGGAAAATTCTAGTTTGAACATGGTTTGACTGAATTTAACTATAATTTACTTCTTGTTATCAATCATATTGCGAATGTAATTCACTTGCTTATTAAAATACATTTTGGTTCAACCAAACCGAGGTTGATTAGAATTGTCAAGGATAGCGATATCCCCGACAACAATGGATGATATGGTAACTGCTAGAAGTAAACAAGAAGAAGAAAATAATTATGTCACCCCATAGCTGTGGCACTACATTATCATACCTGGAACTATGGTGACCCAGCGCCACTTGCCTGATAATTTTGCTCTGGCTCCGATTGGGCTTCTCTTCGGTCCTTTGTATCATTTCTCATAAACCCATCAATCTTCCACTTGGAGACTGATCACAAAAGCTGATAGAATTTTCTTGTGCTCCTCCATAGTCTTCTTACCTTCTAGTGTGACACACTTCCTCCTCACTATAAACCAACCACATTGGTCAACCTGTCTTCTGACATATTAACACCATGACAAATTTCTTGAAGAGAATGATCTTTTTCTATATTCTTTCCATATAACAACCAACAACTAGAGCAGCTATATATACCTTTTATAGTGAGCAATTTTAAGAAGATAAGACATAATTAATTTATTCTAGGATAAATCTACTGAATAACACTAAATCACGAAATATAAATAACCAGCTAATTGATTCCTACAATCACTCCAATGAACCTCTTGCACGGATCATGCCAAGACTCCCCCTCCAGTTGGTGCATAGATGTCTTCAATGCTCAACTTGACAAGTGAATTGTTGAATACTTTGCTAGGGACAACCTTTGTAAGTATATCTGCTAACTGATCTTCTAACTTGATGAATGGAAATTGAACTACTTTTTCTTCAAGTTTTTGCTTTATAAAATGTCGATGCACTTCAACATGTTTGGTTTGATCATGTTAAATTGGATTGTGTGAAATTGCTATAGTAGCCTTATTGTTGCAGAACAAATTCATTGTAGAGTCAGATGAATATCCAATTTCCTTCATTAACCTCTTTGACAAAAGTAGTTCACAAAGTCCTTTAATCATGCCTCTAAACTTGGCCTCTACACTAGATAATGCAACCACCTTCTGTTTCTTACTTCTCCAAGTGACCAGATTGCCCCCCACAAATGTAAAATACCCAGATGTAGATATTCTATCAGTAATATTCCCAGCCCAATATGCATCTGTATATCCATCAATACACATATGATTATTTTTCTTAAATAGAAGTCCCCTCCCTGGAAAAGACCTCAAGTATCATAGAATCCGAACCATAACATTCATATGATCTTCACTCGGGCAATGCACAAACTGACTTAGTAGGCAGACCGCATATGCAATATCAGGTTGCTTATGAGACAAGTAAATTAACTTCCCTACAAGACGCTGATACATTTCTTTGTTTGTAGGAATTTGATTTGGGAACTCTCCTAAACCATGATTTTGTACAATTGAAGTATCCACTAGTCTACAATCAAGCATTCCTATTTCGGATAATAAGTCAAGCAAATATTTTCTTTGTGACAAGAATATTCCTTGTTTTGATCGAGCTACTTCAATACCCAAAAAACACTTCAACCCTCCAAGATCTTTCATTTTGAATTCAGTTGCCAAAAACTTTTGCAAGCTAGAGTTTTCTTCCTTGTCATTTTGAGTAATTATGATATCGTCAACATAGATATATAGAGCAGTTGCCTTCCCTTGTTGGTGTTTCAAGAAAAGAGTATGATCCGAGTTGCTTTGCTTGAAATTGTTTTTCCTCATCGCAAACTGAATAGGCCAAACCATGCTCTAGATGACTACTTCAATCCATATAGTGCCTTTTGCACCTTACACATGACCTCCATCTGTGAAGAAATAGTAAAACCAGGTGGAATGTCCATGTACACTTCTTCCTTAAGGTCCCCATGGAGAAAGGCATTTTTAACATATAATTGATGTAGTGACCAGTCTAGGTTCGCAGCAAGAGAGAGCAATACTCTAGCAGTATTTAATTTTGCCACTAGAGAGTTTCTTGATAATCTATTCCGTATGTTTGAGTGTATTGTTTCGCAACAAGCCTTGCTTTATATCTTTGAACTCGCCCATTTGAATTGTATTTGATAAAGAACACCCATTTACATCCTACTGTCTTTTTCATTTTTGGTGATGGTACAAGTGTCCATGTACCATTTTTCTGTAGTGTTTTCAGATCTTCATCTATCGCTTGGGCCCATTTTGGATCATTCATAGCTTCCCTCACTTTAATAGGAATATGATTTGTCAATAGTTGGTGTACAAGTGCTTTAAGCGGAGTACAAGTGCTTTAAGCGGGACAAATAATCTGTGGGTTGAGACATGATTAGCAATCGACTACTTTGACTTCGTCTTTCCATAATAGGGTGAGTACCGGTTTGGAGGCGTATCTCAACTATGCCTGGAAGGTAATTTATAGACAACAGATTCATGTAAAGAATTTAGTTGAGAAGAATTCGGAGATTATAGCTCAGGGATATTCTTAGGTAATTGATCGTTTGGTGGTACTAATAGAAGGGGGGGAGTTTTGTACTTTTGATATTAGTATGACCTGTCATTACTTCTTGTTCATCATTTCCAGTCTTCTCAAGTTCTTCGTGGCCCGTTTCCTTTGGTATAGTCTCAATTTGTGCATGTTGGAATTCATTAGTTTCAAAGTTTAAAGTCGGTTCTGAAGCCAATGTTATAATTGACATTTCTGGCCAATTTTTCCAATGTGGTTCTTAAGTTATCATTTCCCCCTGAAGAGAGGACTGGGAAGATTATGATAGGAAAAAAATTTCAGATTTAGGAAAGGTGACATCCATGGTCGTATAAAGCCATCTAGTAGTAGGATCATAACACCAGTACCCATTTTTGTGAGCTACATATCCCACAAAAATATACCAAACAGCACTGGGTTCAAGTTTCATTCGCTGGTTTTTGTGAAGATGAACGTATAAAACACAACCAAATTTTCTTGATGGAAGCATTAGAATTGAAGGTAATATAACATGGTGAGAAAGAACTTAAAGAGGGATTTTGAAGTTCAAGACTCAGGAAGTATGAGCAGCAATTAAGAGTTCTCGAGTTGTTTCTAGAATATGTCTGTTCTTTCGCTCCATAACACCGTTTTGTTGTAGTGTTTGAGAGCAATTGGCCTGGTGATAAAGACCGTGTGCTTGGAAGTATTCTTTCATTTGTGTATTGTCATATTCCTCGCTGTTATCAAATTGAAGAATTTAAATTTTGGCTGAAAATTGTGTTTTAATCATATTATGAAATGTTTGAAAAATGTCAAACACCTCATGTTTACTTTTCATTAGATAAACCCAAGTCATACACGTACAATCATCCATGAAGATCACAAACCATCTAATACCAGATGAAACATTAATAGGAGCAGGTCCCCAAACATCATAATGCACTATTAAAAAAGGAGTTTCACATTTATTCAAACTTATTGGATAAGGCACACGATGAATCTTAGCTTGAATGCATACTTCACACTTCAAATTTGACTCATTCACATTCGAAAATAAATCTGGAAATAAATGTCTCAAATAAAAAAAAAGGATGCCCCAACTGATTGTGCCATAACAGAATCTGCTTTTCTTTGTCCCCAACATGATGTACACTATTTGCTCAGCCATAACTGAAATCATCTATGTAATACAATCCCTCCCTTTTAGTACCACGACCAATAATCTCCTTGGTGGGAATATACTGAAACAAAAAGAAAGTAGGATAAATAAGTACACAACAATTCAGTTCCTCAGTTGCTTGTCCTATAGATATCAATTTACTTGATAGAGATGGAACTAATAGCGTATTTTGTAATGAAAAAGTAAGAAAAAGAGCAATTGTTTCAGCCCCTATTACTGGATAAGATATTCCATTAGCATTAGAAATAGTTGGTTCATTTTGGTCTTGTGGTCTCGACAAAGTCGTGATGATCAAATGTCACGTGATCCGCCGCACCTGAATCAATAATCCACCCATCGTGATTCTCTTTATTTGAGCTAGAAAGAGCACATTCGCTTTTATATGAATTACTTTGAGCAGCCGGTTCATCCATAACAGAGACAAATTCCTGTTGTGGTACAACGGAGAGTTGAGATTTTGTGATCACATGGGCTACTCGACTAGGATTTTCACCTCCACTTACTTCTTATTTCTTTTTTGCCTTGAGTTCATGCCACCAATCTAGATAGCTATGCAGCTTAAAACAAATTTCTTTTATATGCTTTATCTTTCCAGAATGTGTTCAGCCCCCTTCTCCAGTTGATTTTTGTTTTGTTGTCATATTAGCATTTCCATTTGATAATTTGTGGAGCGTAAGTGATTGATGTGACCTTTGTCCTCCAGTCAAAAGCATGGTGGCACCAGATATGTTATCTCCATTTGTTATCATTACCTATTTCCTTAAATCCTCTCTCTGAATGTGTGCATAGGCCCTTTCAACTATTAGGAAAGGTTTGATTTGAAGAACATCTCCTCGGATTTTGTCAAGTTGACCATCAAGTCCATCTAAGAAAGTATAGACTCTATCCTCTTGTCTAATAGATTTATACTTATGTATGTCAGTTTCACACTCCATTGGATTTGGACGGCGAAAATTGATCTCTCTCTATAGACCTTGGTTGTGTAGTATGTTTCAAGGGATCCTCCTCCTTGTTCGAGTTTGGTTACCTTTCTTTTGAGATCATAGGTTTGTGACGTGTCTGTGCCATCGAAATATATTGTAGCAACATAATCCCACACCGCCTTTGCTGTTGGAAATCTGATAAAATTTCCAATCAGTTCCGTCGCCATAGAGTTCATAATCCATCCCTTTACTATCGCATTTTCGGTTCTCCATTTTCTGAAATTAGGATCTGTTTCCAAGGGCTGTGGAAAATCCCCATTTATGTATCCCAACTTGTCTTTGCCAGAGATATACATCTCAACAACCTGGGACTAAAGTGCGTAATTGGTACCGTCCAATTTGATACCAATTTGTGCAGTAGATTATTGGCCCAGTGTTTGATTCTGAGTCTGATTCAATTCTTTTGTCATTCTAGATGTTTAGTCTGCAAGGATCGACTCGCTCCTTGGGTATGATCTACTAAAGATTTTTCAATGGGTTTCTCCATTATTTTTCAATATCTCTTTTTTTCTCCTTTTCTTTTTCCAGAAATTCTATAGGTCCTAGAATCTCTACTTTGATTCTATCTTGATAAGAATGATCTTTTTCTATATTTCTTCTATATAACAATCAGCAACTAGAGCAGCTGTATATTTCTTCTATATAACAATCAGCAACTAGAGCAGCTATATATACACTTTACAGTGAGCTATTTTAGGAAGATAAGACATAATTACTTTATTCTAGGCTAAAACTAATCAATAACAATGAATCAGGAAATATAAATAACCAGCTAATTGATTCCTATAATCACTCCCATGAATCTCTTGCACAGATCACGCCCACAAAATTTACGCGAAGGACTTTCTTCAATGGTATTCTCAAACATCTTGCATGCCTGCTTCTGATTCCCACTCTGTGAGTTATGTCTATTCCCTTGGGCAACAATGGATTTGTCTTCAATGCCTCTCACTTGTATCCAACATTCCTCATCTAGTACCTTGTATCCAAACTGTATTTTCCCTACTGATCTTCCTTGATTCACCCTGAAATACAATGGTGCATTCAACCTTGTCTACCTAACTCGTGGGTATCAAGTATCTCATAAAGATTGGCACATCCTCAAAAATTGCACCATGTCTCTGCACCCATGATCTATGAATCTGTAGACCACCGTCTTGGCATCGCACCTCTGCCTTCATGGTTTTCAGTTACATAGATTTGTTCCCTACTTCCACTACCCTGCTATATGGCATCTGGCTTCAACGATTTTCTTTCCCAACGCTGTGTCTCTGCCACTCTAATCTTCGGCTATGTGGATCTACCTTGTTGGCACTGCATCTCTACTCTCTTAGGCTTCGGGTTTCTGCCCTCCTAGCAACGCAGATTTGCCTCTAACACTGCAGATAAACCTAACTGACACTACAATCCTGCCTCATATTTCATCATGTTAAACTTATCACTTCTCCAGTTTGGCTGTCCACTTGATTCCAATCCACATTTGTCATTTTTTTCGACTTCATTCTCGACCTCCATTCGTGTTGCCTCTTCTGAAGGTCATTGCTGAAGAACTTGTCGACCTTAACCTTTCATTCATCTCCTGACATCATTCCTGCCACAAAAAATCTCTCCAACACTAAACACTCCCCATATATCTTAGATCTTATGACATATCATAACTCGACTCTTCAAGCAGTGAATTTTATGGCATTGGTGTTGTAGGCGGAGTAGTAGATTGCACCATCTCTTCATCTTCATCAAACAATGGATTGAAGTTGTACTCCTTTTTATGACACATTACAATCCCATGAACTCTCTTCATCAAACTCAACATCTCTACTAATAACAATCTTTCCATTGCTTGGATTGTCCAATTTATAACCTTTATAACTTTGATCATAACCAACAAAGACGTACCTTTCACTTTTCTCGTCAAGTTTGGTCCTTTTTTCCTCCACCACATGTGCATAAGCAAGGCTTCCAAAAACCCACAAGTGAGAAACAATTGTCTTGAAACCATTCCAAGCTTCATGAGGCATTTTTTCATCAGTACTTTTAGTGTGTCTCAAATTATCAAATAGACTGCACAAACAACCACTTCTGGCCAAAATTCCTTAGCAATAGTCTTGTTCTTCAACATACTCCTTTCCATGTTGAGAATGGTCTGATTCTTTAGCTCAACAACGCATTTTATTGTGGCCATTTGGGAACCGTCATGGGATGACGAATGTCATTCTTTTCACATTTTTTTAATTCATTTAATGAGAATTCTCCACCTATATATGTCGGACCGAAGAGCTTTCACTCTTTGAAAGTGTCAAACACCTTCGACTTTTCCTTCAAAAAGTACATCTAAGTTTTTCGAGAATAATCATCAATAAAAAGAAAGAAATAATTATTTTTTCCAAGAGATGATGGCTTGATAGATCCACAAACATTCGTGTGAATCAACTCCAAAGGTCATTTGTCTCTCGCAAAAGATTTTTCCATAAAGACATCCTTCACACAGTTCATTTGGATGATCAATGCTCAACAATCCTCTCACTGTGCATTTTTTCCTCATGATCTTGAGACATCAAAATTCAAGTGACCAAACCTCATCATCTCATATGCCAAAGCGAAGATAAATCTTTGACACAAGCTTGCAAACACCTTGGAACATCACTTTGGATGTTAAGCATAAAAATTTTATTTCTCGTCATTGGGACTTTCGCCAACAGGCGTCCACTTCCATCTTTCATAATCAAACTTTTGTTGTTCAAATGAATATCATAGTTTCTAGCCAAAAGTTGTCCCAAACTTAAAATATTACTTTTTATATTTGGCATAGAGAAAACGTTCGAAATGAATTGATGACTTCCATCTTCCAATCATTTAAAATTGTACCTTTCCCTTTGACTTGGACTAGAGATGAATCACCAAATGTGATATTTCCACCAATCGAGTCATCAAGCTCCATGAAAAGATTCTTCTTTCTACCAATATGGCTACTTGCACTGAAATCAAGGTACTAATGGTCCTTTAATTTATGTTCGAAACTTTTGCATGCGAGAAACAAGGTGGGATCTCCTTTCTCAATGTGGCTATCACGAAATTGTTATGTTCCTCTACATCAAGTAAAATAACATAAAATTTAATAAAGTTTATACCTAGAGTTAATATATATATATATATTTATATCCAATTAAAAAAAATAAAAGTATAATTGTATGATAGTAACAACAAAAGATGGGAAAATATGATTAATTGGCTCAAATATCATATAATTTAATTTTTATACTGTAGTAATGAAAAGGATAATTTTAGGAAAAATGAAATAATAATATTAAATAAAGAAAATAAAAATAAAAAATTTAAAGAATAATGATTTTTCAATAAAAAAATTAATTCGTCTTCGGTTGTTTTCGGTTCATGTTGATTAGATAACATTATGTTCTCCTTTGATTTCTAATTTAGCCAAGATATGTCACAACACAACAATAAAATGAACACAAATTAGGGCCTAAAATGATACAATAGTTTGGAAACAAGCACTGAGACAAAGCATGAACTAATATGAATCATAAATTGGGTAATTTTTTCTTTCGGCAAGAAAACTGCAGAGCTAAAATGGCAATTTTGGTTTTGGATGACAATTAATGATGTGAATTTGATTTTGGAGAGGATGGATGATGTGGCATGCCATTTGGACATATAATGGGAAAAAAATTGACTTGTAGGATTCAAACCTAGGTCTAAAAGATGGAAACCCAATTCCCCATCACTAAGCCACACATTCAATTTGTTGTTATATTTTTCAATTTTAAATGTAATTGTATATTAAGTGTATCTTATATACAAATGTTATTCTTCAATGTTAATATAATCTCAATATATTTTCATAAAAATATATTAATATATTATTTGAACTAATATATTACAGTAAAGATTATTTTTAAAAATCCTAATTATGCATATGAATCATATTGATGTGGATGAAAATTAGTTATTAGGCCAAGTTGACAAGCCTAAAATCCAATGGGCCAAAATTCCTACAAATAATTGGATCCGGGCCTGCACAAATATAATTATAAAGAACCAAGCAAGACCTAATCTAAGATCCAATAAAGAGTTACTCAAGACCAAGTCAATCAAGGACTTACCATAACAGGCCGAGGATAACAAGGAGATTTGGTCTTGATTCTGTTGAGATCCAGCTGGATTCAAGGGCCTAAAAATCCTCTTGACTAGCTGACCTTGCCACGAATAGAAAAGGAAGGTGGCTAGCTTAGCCATAATGAACCAAGACTGTGAAATCTTGAATAAATACTTGTTAAGACCATCATGACCTACTGACACGTGACTAAAATTCCAATGGGAATATATTTTAAATACTGGCTCTCGATAAATTGCAATACGTTTAAATTTTTTAGAGGTTGTAGTCTCTTTTTTAGCTTTGAATAAATTTAAAGCTAAAAGATGGGGTTTGTGAGGTTTCTCTCATGCTTCAATGCCATCCAAGTAAAGCGCAATATGAATACCTTCATTAAACTCAATTATGTTATTATTATTATTATTATTATTATTATTATTATTATTATTATTATGTATTTCTTTTGTTGAATTTGAATCTTTATCTAAAGTATAATTCAAGATCAAACAAAAGACTAAGGTCATGTTTGGTTATGTTTTGGGATGGTATTTTAGTGAGAATTATTGATGAGAAATTTATGGAGACAAGTGCATATTTGATGAGATTGTGTTTGGTTTTATTTTCGGAGTTGGTTTTTTGGTGTTTTTCCTGGTGAGATAGTGTTTGGTTTTATTTCCAAAGGAAACAATAGATACTGTAGCAGTTAAATCATGAAATTTTTGCCCAAAATTGGGTTGACCAAACACAATTGGGCCAAAATTTTGGACCAAATTGGGTTTGGAAACATATCCAAACATGGCCTAACTTTTTCTATATTTGTTTCTCTTATTAATTAATGGTAGTTATCAATCATGTTTTTAATATTTGTTTTATTAAATTTTCCAATCATATATTGTTATTTTTCAAACTAAATAATATTATTTAATACTCAAACAAAGAAATTTTCCCATGATAGTTTTGTAGATTATAAATAAATAAATTGTGTAATATATATATATATATATATATATTATTAAATAAATTGTGTAATATGTATATTCTCTACGTAACCAGATCTCGTATCTTGGCATAGAATTACAACTGTTGAATGGTTCTAAGTATAAGAATTATTTTTCTGTTTATGATCAAAGATTCTATAGTTACTACTCAAGTCTCAACTCATATTTTAGTTGAATTTTTCGTTATTAATGTTTTCCAAAACACATAATTATATAATATAACCATATTAAATGTGTGTGATAAATATATGAAGGTTTAGTTGTTGACATATACTAGAATTTTTCTTGTGATAATGTCTATCACTTTAATTTTTAGGCGAAAAATCCGAAAGTAGTTTAGGTTATAATCTTGATAAGTTTTGAAAGAGAATCGTATGTAAAGTTATATATATGAGAATAATCAAGCAAAATTTCATTCAGGTAAAAGCAGTTATATAATTTGATCAACAAAAAAAACAGCTATATGAAATACTGGTATTTTTAGAGTATAAAATATGAAATATCATTAGAATATTAATCTATAAAATTACTTGGACACAATTTTTAATGTTAAGGGTTACTACAAATTGTTTGGCAAGGTCAAATAAAAATGTAAATATAATGTATAAACTTTTTTGTTTTTTTATGCAATAATGTGTAAACTTTTATATATTTGAACTTATACTTCAAGCCCTGAGTTGCGAGCTTGTCGATGCAAGCCATGCTTCCAAATTTCAAACTCGCGGAATGCAACTTGACGTTTGGTTGTAAACAAGTAGACTAAAAGTGAGATTCAATGTGGGTGGAAATTCGTCTTTGGGCCAAGCTGAGTAGTCCAATACCTTATAGGCCCAAACCCAATAGTTTTATGGACTTGGATCCTTCTAGAAGACATTATATTCGGACATGCTTAGCTGGAGACCTCGACGGCCCGAACTACATAGGAAGGGCAACGCTAATTATGGACAGACTAGAGATAAGATCTAATCAATCACCAACATTGCCATATATAGACTTGCGAAGATCAAGCGTGCGATTTTATATCTTTACCATTTATACTCGATTATTATAGCCCAATATAGATAGATTATGGTTAATTCCTATTACCAATGTATCTTTAGTATAGTTAACTTACCCTTTTTTACCCCTCATCAAATTCTTGTATAAAAATCAGCTCCTACAATGAATAAAGGATCGAACTCTTTACCATGTGGACGTAGGTCTGATTTTGGACCGAACCACGTACATCTTGTGTTTATTTATATTATATTCGTGCTTCATACTATATTTTCATATACTATATCACATATTCTTATTACGAAAGGGAAGAAGGAGATGATATCCCAGCCTGGAGACGAATAGTGCACACCTGAGACGTCGGTGCACCTGGTGAGGCATTTGGCGAATGACTTACAAGATCCGATGGTAGACAATTCGCTGGAAGTCCTAGTGGAGCGAAATAACGTTTTCCCTCAAAGTGTGCTGAGCATGGATCTAATCGTCCAAAGGCTAAAAGGAGTCATCGACAAGGTTGTCACCAAGGTAGTAGATTCTAAACTTGCAGGTGTAGCGGATCGCACACGTAAGGACGATTTCGCATCCCCTCCTTAAAAGGGAGTGCCCAAAGCTGGAAACTTGGACGTTGGGGGTATTGATGAAAACTCGAGCAAGCATGCTAAAAGGTCAAAATATTCGGAAGAGGAAAGAGAGAAAGGAGGCATCTCGCCTCGAAAAAAATACTTAGCTCAAGAGGAAAGTTAGATTCGTTGTCTAGACCTTGAGGATGAGGCTGATCTGGAAGGTTGGGCACCCCAACCTGGGCTTTAGAGAGAGCAAAAGCATGATGAATAACTACACCATCTGACGCAACACTCGTATCGCGACATACCTGGGAAAGACGACCTATAGAACGTTAGTATCGGGCTCACGATAAACGTGACAAAGATTTGGAGGATGATGCTAGCAGCTTTGTGTCTGACAGATCTAGTTGGGCAGACCGCGATAGAATGGCTAAAGTAAAGGAAAAGCTGGAGCATATGGAGCTCATGGCAGGACGAATGGAAGAAATGGAACGTAAAATGGCAGGAGGCAAGATCTAAGTAGATCAGGGGATTCCATTCACAAAATCCATCATGAGGGAGGAATTGCCAAGGGACTTCAGGGCTAATTCCATTATACCCTATGAAGGAATGACGGATCCGGAGGATCATTTATATACTTTTTGAAATTATGCTTTGCTACACAAGTATTCTGATGCTATCAAATCCAGGTCTTCTTGACCACGTTGGGCAAATCTTAGCAGCAATGGTTCAATCAACTTCCTGATAGATCCATTGCAACCTTCTCGGAGTTTAGCTCGAAGTTATTACATCAATTCACTAGTAGCAAAAGACACGAGAAAACTCCTTTGAGTTTGTTCAACATCAAGCAAAGAGGTGATGAAATCTTAAGTGCATACATCAAGCATTTCAATGTGGCTACACTTGAGGTACCATCTGCAACGACTGACCTGAAAGTTAGTGCTTTCATGCAAGGGTTGAGGGAAGGAGAGCTCTTCAAATCACTCACCAAGAGGCCAGCCCTGGGCTTCGACGAGTTACTTGGTCGAGCTGAGAAATACATCAACATGGAAGATGAGCAAATCATTAGGTGATCTGAACAAAAGAAAGACAAACTAGAGGACGAAAACTGCAATAAGATCGCATGAGTGGTTGGACATCTAATCCATCCCCGATAGCCTTACCTGGCCCAGGTATACACGCTAGACATAGACATATACCCTTGAGGGGTAACTGGAGTGAACATCGAATGGCTGTGGAAGAAAAGAATGTGGTGCTATGGCCAGAAGCAGTGGACAAGGAACCTAAGAACCCGCCTAGTAACGTCTATTGCAGATACTATAGAGAATTCGGGCATCACACTGATGACTGCCCTGAGCTCATCGAGGAAATCCAACGTCTAGCTATATACTATTTGAAGGAATTCGTGATACAAACCAATAACAGGAACAACTCAGCCCCATTTCGCAAGGGTAGTAGCTGGAGAGGTCGAGGAGAAAGATGGCAAGGCCGAGGAAGTGGTAGAACTGGACCTGCAGGGAGAGAAAACTTTCCCCAACCAATTAACAAACAGCTTGCCCTGGAGGTCATTTACATGATCTCAAGAGGATTAACAGAGGAGGAATCTAAGAGGCAGCTGAAGAAGCAAGTAAGGTCTGTAGAGACTGCACCTGCATTCTTCATGAATGTCATTCAAACCCGACCAGAAAGGAAATACCATTCGGACCTGAAGATTCTCGAAATTTGTTGACACCCCATAGTGACGCATTAGTCATCACAACTATGATTGCTAATTATGACATTCAAAGAATATTTATCGACAGCGGTAGCTCGGTAGATATCTTATTCTATCAAGCGTATTAATAGATGAATTTGGGAGATACTAGGCTAGAGCCGGTGAAAACGTCCCTATTTGGTTTTTCAGGTGAGGCAACACAACCTGTGGGACAGGTAGTATTACCTATCTCCCTGGGAGGAGGATTTAACAAAGTAACAAAGCTGATTAGGTTCTTAGTCGTGGATACCCCTTCAGCCTACAACGTAATACTTGGCCGACCTGCACTGGTTTTGTTCGAAGTAGTGGTATCAATACCACACATGAAGATTAAATTTCCAACACTTAATGGAGTAGGGAAGGTATATGGAGATCAATGTCAATCCAAGAGATGTTAATTAATCTCGCCGAAGCAAGGAGAAAAGCCAACTGAAGATAAAAAAGTGCAAACCTGAATCAACAACATTGAAAGGAAATAAAGTAGCTAAAAAGCTAGTTTCATCCCCCGTCGAACCTGTAGGAGATCTCATGAGCATAGAGTTCATACCTGGAGACACGGAGAAGACCGTCAGGATTGGTTCTCACTTGAACCCCGACCTGAAGGAAGAATTAATAGCCATGCCAAGGGATCATGCAGATGTGTTCTCATGGTCGGCTAATGACCTCGTAGGTATTGACCCGATAGTTATACAACATCATCTCAACAAATTTCCTAAATCAAAGACGGTTATTCAAAAGAAAAGATACTTCGGCTCGGAGAAGGACACCATAATTAAAGCAGAGATTGACAAATCGCTCAAGGCAAAACAAATAGCAGAAATTCAATTCCCCGGAGTGGGTGTCTAATGTAGTCCTAATACCCAAGGAGGAACGAAGTGGAGAATGTGTATAGACTTTCTTGACGTGAACAACTCCTACCCTAAGGATCATTATCCCCTACCTAACATCGATCAGTTAGTAGACGCCACAGCTGGGTTCGAATTGTTGAGCACCATGGATGCACAGAGCGGGTATCATGAGATACTTCTAGATGTGGAAGACCAGAGGAAGGTTAGCTTCATAATCTCCTTTGGTACGTACTGCTACATAGTGATGTCCTTCGGTCTCAAAAATGCCGAAGCTACATACCAGAGATTGGTCGACATGATGTTCCGTGATCAGATCGAAAAAAATATTGAAGTATACATGGACGAAATGGTAGTCAAAATCCGGACCTCCACCACACATGTGCAATACCTACAGCAAACTTTTGAGACTCTTTGGAAGTACAAAATGAAGCTGAACCCATCTAAATGCGCATTCGGAATCAAAGGAAGAAAGTTCTTAGGATATATGGTCACGGAGAAGGGCATAGAGGCCAACCTTGAGAAGATCAAAGCCATCCAAAATATGCAACCACCTAGAGGTGTGAATGAGGTACAACGACTAAATTGAAGGATCACGGCCTTAAGCTGATTCATCTCCAAATCAGTGGAAAGAATCCTAACATTTTTCAAGATATTACGAAAAGAAGACCACTTCAAATGGAGCGAGGAATGTGAACAAACCTTCGCAAAGCTAAAGGAATACATGAACCAAATCACCCTGTTAACCAAATCTGCACAGGGTGAGCCATTGATGTTATACATAGCTGTGGCCGACTGAGCTGTCAGCACTTTCCTAGTATGGGAAGAAGGAAAAGGGGAAAAGCCTATGTACTGTGTCAGCAAAGTACTCTCAGATGCAGAATCAAGATACCGGGAGATTGAAAAAATGGCTTTCACGTTAGTCATCACGGCACGAAGATTAAAATCTTACTTCCTGACATACAAAATAATTGTGAAAACCAATCAACCACTCAAAACAGTGCTACGGAAGGTAGAAACATTTGGCCGACTTGTCAAGTGGGCTGTGGAGCTAGGAGAGTTCGAGATCGAGTACGCATCCCGAGCTACAATCAAAGTGCAAGTCCTGGCAGATTTTGTCAATGAAATGACAAAACCTAAGCAGGTAGAGAAAGAAAATGACAAAGTATGGCTCTTGCATGTAGATGGGTCAGCTACACAAAATGGAAGCGGCGTAGGTGTGGTACTCACCATGCCTGAAGAAGATCAGCTATAATACGCAATCAAGTTCAAGTTCAAGTCTAGCAATAACAAGGCTGAATATGAAGCATTCATCATAGGACTCAAAATGGCACTCAAAAAAGGAGCTAGGAATCTAATAGCTTATTCAGATTTCGAGCTCGTGACAAAACAAATCGAAGTAACCTACGAAACTAAGGAAGAAAAAGTGATGAAGTACTTGGAAACCATAGAGACATTGCGAAAGAGCTTTCAACAGCTAGAGGTACATCAGATACCGCGATCAGAAAATGCCAAAGCTGATTATCTATCAAATCTAGGCAGCTCAGTCATTGATTGCAAAACGATGCATATCACCACCCAGTCCACATCTGGATCAGGTACGTAGAAAGAAGTGTTGTGGGTAGATGAAGACGAGGATTGGAGAACCGAGATCATTCAATATCCCACCAAGGGCGAACTTCAAGAAAAAAGGAACGCTCACTTACATATGCAAACCAAAGCTACTAGATTCGTCATGATTGATGGTGTGTTGTACAAAAAATTGTTTGTACAGCCACACCTAAGATGTGTATCATCAGAAGAAGGAAACTACGTATTACGGGAGATTTACGAAGGAGATTGTGATAGCCACATAGGAGGATCAGCCTTAGCTGGAAAGACTTTGAGGGCTGGATATTTTTGGCCATCCCTGAAGGAGGATGCGGCTAACCTGGTAAAGAAGTGCAAGCAATGTCAGCTACACGACAGCCTTATTCATCAACCTGCAAAGGTAAAGCGTTCTATGAGTGTTCCATTCTAGTTTGCCAGGTGGGGTATGAACATTGTGGGACCTTTTCCCATAGCAAAGGCTCAAAAGAAGTTCTACTAGTATTAGTGGACTACTTCAGCAAGTGGGTGGAGGCTGAAGCCCTAGCTAGAATCACAGAAGCGGAAGTCATCAAGTTCCTTTGAAAGAACATAGTTTACCAATTTGGCATACTTAGAGAGATCGTAGCTAGTAATTGTTAGGAATTTTATGTTAGATGTTTTGATGATGACAATTAGGACTTTTTGTTAGACCCCAAAATATGTAAGTTTGTTTTCAGCTTTGAAGCGTTAAATTTGTAATAGGCTTTGTTTTATTTTTATTCTAGATTGTTAGGTTAAGTTGTGTTAGACTGAGCGTCTGATATGTTCTGAGTGAGTTTATCAGAAGTAAAGTTTGAAGACTCAAGCGCATGAAGCCTGAATAAAGATGAAGATTCCAAGCGTCTAGAATGACCAGCTACACCAAACGTCACCTTATAGGATAGAAGTAATTCAAGGTTGAATAAGCGTCTATCAATGACTGATTTCACCTAAATTTATTTCCAAGTCCAGAAAGAGTTTAATGCAAATATTCTCAATGCATTAAGTGCCAACGGGCATTTAATTCAAATGCATTAAATGCTCATTAAATGTGATAAGCACTTTCAGACGTACGGAGAAGCCACCCTATTGGACTGTTAACTATTCAAAGACTGCAGCACCAACTTTTGTGCAGCAGATTTTCAGGAAAAAGGACAAACGTTGTTCACTCACGGAAGTGAGAGACACGCGCTGGTGCATGTGTCAAACGGACATTTTTTCCAAGAATGCCTATAAATAGGACTTCAACAATAAGCCAAAGATACCGAGAGAACAATTATCAAGTTGAATTGCTGTTGCATTGAAGTCTCGTTTCTTACAATCTCAGAAAAGCCAGAATTTTCAAGAAAACATTCTCTTTGCTTTTCTTCAAATTCCTGAGACAGTCAACCAATATCTCAAACATTCTCTTCAGAGAAACCCACATTACTACTGAGATATTCCTAGTTGTTTGAACTTTATCAAAATCAAACAAACCTTTTAGAAAAACCCCTATCCAAGCCTCGCGATCTGTGTGAAGTCGAAGTTGGATACTTTCCGCATTTCTGGGTGAAAGAAGCAAGGGGATTGAAGTGATTTGGAGCAGAAATCTATGTGATCAAGGAGCTCAAATCATCAACATCCATCTCTCCCTAATTTGTAGAAGATTGTGTATGATTCTTTGAGAATCATTTTAGTGGATTGCCTCCAAGTGTTCAAGGAGAAGAAGGACGTAGTTGGGATTACACTACCCAATGAACCTTACAAATATTGTGTTCTTTACTTTACATTCAGTTTTTCATATTGTCATATCATAAACTGATCAAGTAAAACTTAATCAAACGCTAAGCAACTAAATACACTTTCTGCGACACTAAAGCCTTTTAAAAAAGAAGACTACAAAAATCATTCCGTTGTGCTAACACTGATTAAAGAACTGAATGCTTAAACCTACTTGGTTAAAGTACTCAAATCTTGAAGTCTAAGTTAACTTTCTAAAAACAGTCTTCATCAGACGCTTAGCGTAAGCGTCTATATTTCAAGTAAACGCTCAGTCAAGCGTCTACTTTTCAAGCGTCCAAAACCATTTTAATACGAAACTTTTTGAAGTTGAAAAAGACTTCAGGGTCTATTCAACCCCCCCTTCTAGACCCTTTCGTATGCCACTTGGGACCAATAAGTGGTATCAGAGCGGTTAAAGTTGAAAGTTTAAAGTTTCCAAGCATAACTGCTTGTTTAGATCCTTTTTCAAACTTAGTTGCTTTAGATTTTAAACATGGCATTTGCTAAAGTTCCCAAACTGACTGAGTCAAATTTTGACACATGGAAAGTCAAAGCATTTACATATCTCTGTTCATGTGATGATGACACGTGTGATATTATTTCAGATGGGTCAATCAAAATATATAAAGTTATCACAAGAGCGCCTGGAGCCACGGAAGACACTCCAGATGGTTACGTTGAAAAACCGAAACAAGAATGGTCTCCAGATGAGCGTCGAAGAGCCAATTTGGATAATGTTGGTCGTAACGCTCTATATACGGCTATTGGTGATAATGACAACCTTTTCAACAAGATCAAGTCGTGCAAAACCACTAAAGAAATATGGGATAAGTTGACTATAATTTGTGATGCTTCAGCACAGATTAAAGAGAAGAAACTTTCCATTGCCAAGGAAAAGTTTAACGGATTTAAGATGCTACCCAATGAAACTTTAGAGCAATTAGACATAAGATTTACAGCTCTAGTTACAGAACTTACATCGTTGGGAATGGATTTGCAGAATCGAGAAATGGTGGTTAAGATCTTTAAAAGTTTACCAAGTAAATTCCTGATAAAGACAACTGCTATGAGAGAATCAAATATGTTGGATCTCCTAACTCTAGAAGTCGCCTTTTCAGAGCTCAAACCATTTGAGTTCGAGTTGAATTCTGCTAGTGATGTTGTGAGTAGTTCAGTGATTGAATCTGGAGCGCTTATAGCATCAATCAAAGGCAAATCGGGCAATAAAGGAAAGAATTTAGATATCAATGAAGAAGAGGAGTTGGCTTTGCTGAATAGATTCAGGAAGTTTTTGAGATATGAAAAGAAAGGAAAAGGTTTCAATAATCAAGGACAAAGTTCATATCAAGCGCCTTCTCCGATGCAACAACAGTTTCAAGCGCCTCAGTATTCTGTTCCTTCACCCCAAGCGCCTGTTCAGTACCAAGCATCTACTCAAAATCTCTCAGCTCCAGTGGTCTCAAAACCACACATTGCAAGGTTAACAAATGAATAAAAGATAAAAACTAATCTTTGTTATAGTTGCAGGAAACCAGGGCACTACCAGATAAATTGCCCTTATCCAAACGTATCCAAGTCCTCAAGGCAGGATTACTTGGATAGAAACCAATTGAGGAGCAACCTTCGTCAAGAAGGTTTGCTAGCGGAATCAGAACCAGCATCCGCACCTGAAGATTTAGAATCATCAGAGGAGAGTAGTGATGATGATGAGCCATTAGATGACGCAGCGCTCATATGTCTCATGGCCAGAGATGATGAAGCGTCTCCTGAGGTAATTAATGAATTATCTATTCCTCTTTCTTATGATGAATTACTTGACAAAGTCAAAGAATACTACAATGAATGTCAAGAAGCTGCCAAAATATATCAAAACGATCTCGCTATTATCTCATCACTCACAAGAGATAAAGTAACGCTCAAAGCGGAGTGCATTGAGAAGAACCAATCGCTTGAGAGTGAAATTATTCAATTAAAAAGCGATCTTGATATAGTAGTCAAGAGAGAAGCTGATTTGATCGCTAGACTTGCTAAATCAGAGCAGCTCATCTCATCATTATCAAAAGCTTCTAGAAAGTTGGATAATGTGACTGAAGTAACTAGATTATTTGGTGAAAAGACCGGTTTAGGATGCGATAAACTCGGTAAACAACCTAATAAACCTAATGTTACGGCAAACAACAAAGGAAAGGGTGTTATCTTTGTTGAGAAAGGTTCACAAGGTCAAACACAAAATGAACCTAGTGACAACGGTAAGAGGCCAAATGAGAAAGTCAAAGCTAACTCAGGTAAGGGTAAGGCTAAGGCAAATGATTCACAAAGACGGGTCTATCCAAACGCTCAAAAGGCTAAAGATAAGTCTGACCACTGTGAATCAAGCGCTAAGCGTCCAGCACCAGAAGTGCAACCCAAGCCAGCGCCAAGGAAATACCAGCGTCAATATCCAAGACAGTCAAGATCATATTATCGATACTATGGTAATTATGATTATGACTATGATTATGACTACCATTATAATCGAGGATATTATTATACACCCAAAAAGCACACACAACACGTTGTGAAACCCAAAAAGGCTAGTATTCCTACAATGAAGACCAGGCAAATATGGGTTCCTAAAGTTCTAATTCAAACTAACAATGCTAGTAATGTTAAAGGACCCAAGCAACAATGGGTACCTGAACAGAAATAGAACTTCCCTTTTGATTGCAGGTACCTAGAGCCAGAGCCGATACATCTGTGTGGTACTTCGATAGTGGATCATCACAGCAAATGACTGGTTCCAAAGATCTTCTGATCAACTATCGAGCTGCCAATGGTCCACAGGTTGTATTTGGTGCAACTCCAAAGGTAAAACCAAAGGTATAGGTACTGTGCATAGGGGGAACATCATGATAAGTGATGTTTATTATGTTGAGGGTCTAAAGCACAATTTATTAAGCATAAGTCAATTTTGTGATAAAGGCTTTGAAGTCATATTCTCAAGTGACTGTTGCTATATAAATGACGCTAAGACTTAGTCTACTAAATTTAAGGGTAAAAGAACTAACAACGTATATTTGGTAGATTGGGGTTCAACAAATGATAACAACCCAACATGTTTTGTTGCTAAAAATGAATCTAAAACGGGTTGGTTATGGCATAGAAAAATGAATCATCTCAACTTCAAAACAATCTCTCAGCTGATAAGTCAAAATCTTGTAGAAGGATTACCAAATGGACCATTTCACAAGGATCGTCTTTGTGATGCTTGTCAAATGGGTAAACAAGTTAAATCATCGTTCAAGAGAAAACCTCATCTATCTACCTCTAGAATACTTGAACTATTTCACATGGATTTGTTTGGACCTGTTCAAACGATTAGTGTAAGCGGTAAAAAGTATACTTTGGTGATAGTAGATGATTTCTCTCGATTTACTTGGGTGGAATTTCTTTCATCCAAAGATGAGACATGTGACAAGTTAACAATGCTTATTCGGGAACTTCAAATATTGAAAAATCTTAAGGTTGCAAGAATAAGAAACGATCACGGTACTGAGTTTACTAACAAGATTGTTGAGAAGTTTTGTAGATAAAATGGAATACATCATGAGTATTCTGCTCCCAGAACTCCCCAACAAAATGGTGTTGCTGAGCGCCGGAACCGAACGCTCAAGGAAGCCGCTAGGACAATGTTAGCAGAATCCAAGCTTGCTCCTAGGTTTTAGGCCGAAGCGATCAACACTGCCTGTTACACTCAAAATTGTTGCATGATCAACAAACAGCATGGGAAAACTCCATATGAACTATGGAAGGGACGTAAGCCAAATGTTTCATATTTTCACGTCTTTGGTTCAAAATGTTTTATCCATAATAATGGATCCCAAAGTCTAAAGACATTTGATCCTAAAGCGGATGGGGAATCTTTCTAGGCTACGCCAAGAATGGAAAGAATTTTCGTATCCTAAATAAGATCAAATCGAAGGTTGAGGAATCTATTCATGTTGTTTTTGATGATGCTAATCAAGAACCGAGTAAGGTTAACGTGAATGATGTAGGAGTTGAAGATCTATGTCATCAAGCGTCTAAGATTACCATTAACGATGACAGTGACGACGATGATGAGATCTCAGTGCAACCTCCTAAGATTACTCGTGAGGTTAATATGGACAATATTGTAAGAAATGCTGATGATCATGAAGAGAGTGATCATCAAGAGAAAACAAGGATCTGTGAACTTGAAGCGCCTACGCAAGAGGATAGTCAAGCGTCTAATTGTCAATCGTCTGTTCAACCTCTTAACCCTTTCCAACCAGATAGACTATGGCAGCGTGATCATCCACCTGAGCAAATTATTAGAGATATTGAAGCGCCTGTTACGACTAGAGCCGCTACATTCAATGAGGCTATGTTCGCATGCTTTTTATCTCAAATGGAACCTAAGAAAGTGGATGAAGCGCTAAGTGATCCAAGTTGGATTGAAGCCATGCAAGAAGAGCTTAATCAGTTTGAACGAAATAAGGTTTGGACGCTAGTGCCAAGACCAACTCACCAAGGAGTTATTGGAACTAGATAGGTTTATAGAAACAAGATGGATAAGAATGGCATTGTGATAAGGAACAAGGCCAGACTCGTAGCTCAAGGATATTGCTAAGAAGAGGGTATTGATTTTGATGAGACATACGCTCCTGTCGGTCGTCTTGAAGCAATCCGCATGTTTCTATCGTATGCAGTGTTCAACAAGTTCATGGTGTATCAGATGGACGTGAAGAAGTCTTTCCTGAATGGTAAACTCCAAGACGAAGTATATGTGGAGCAACCACCAGGATTCATCAACAATCATGGTAAGGGTATGGTCTACAAGCTAGACAAAGCACTTTATGGGCTTAAGCAAGCACCCCGAGCATGGTATGACACTCTCTCTATCTTTCTTATTGGTAAAGGCTTTTCAAAAGGCAGCGTTGATACAACGTTATTCAAAATTACCAATAACGAAGATATTCTCTTAGTCCAAATTTATGTTGATGATATTATATTTGGTTCTACCAACAAGCATCTGTGTGAGAAATTTTCGAAAATGATGCAAGAACAATTTGAAATGAGCATGATGGGTGAATTAACCTTTTTCTTAGGATTACAAGTTAAATAACTCCCTAATGGCATATTTATTAACCAAGCTAAATATACAAGAGATATGATTAAGAAATTTGGTATGGAAAATGCATCATATTCAAAAATTTCAATGAGTTAAACGCTTAAGTTAGATAAAGATGAAAGTGGAAAGAAAGTTGATATCACTCATTATAGAGGTATCATTGGATCACTTCTTTATCTTACTGCTAGTAGACCTGATATTATGTTTTCGGTATGATGTGTGCACGATTTCAAGCTGATCCTAAAGAGTCACACTTAATTGCTGCCAAGAAGATCCTTAAATACCTAAAAGGCACACAAAATGTGGGCTTATGGTATCCAAGGGACTCTCCTTTTGAACTAATTGGTTACTCAGATGCAGATTTTGCAGGTTGCAAAATAGATCGTAAGAGTACTAGTGGTATATGTCAATTTTTAGGTGATAGGTTAGTTTCCTGGCATAGTAAGAAACAACAATCCATAACTACCTCCACAGCCGAAGCTGAGTATGTAGCCGCAGGAAGTTGTTGTGCACAAGTGTTATGGATGAGGCAACAACTTAGAGATTATGGAATAATCCTAGGTCCAACCCCCATTCATTGTGATAACCAAAGCGCTCTAGCCATGACTCAAAACCCTGTTCTTCATTCCAGAACCAAACACATTGACATTAGATACCATTTTCTTCATGACCACGTTCAAAAGAAAGATAGCTCCATGCACTTTATTGGAACTGACAAACAATTGGCAGATATCTTCACCAAAGCGCTCAACAAATAACGTTTTCTCACTTTGAGAAGTGAATTAGGTATGATTGATTTAAACGCTTAATCATTTTGCATCATACTTTATTAGCCATATAATTTAGGGGGAATCCACTTGATTTATGTCTAAAAGAAGTTTTTGTTTATTGGTACAAGGTATCAAATTTAGGGGGAACCTTAAAATTTGTACTTGACCATAACTGCAAGCGTCAATGATCAAAATTTTCAGATGCATGATCATCAACGCTCAGTATTACTTATGCATAAAATATTGGACGCTCAAACATAAAAAGTCTTTTCAATTCTAAGCGTCTAATTTTCTAATGATATATCAACCAGTGATATCAGTTAAGCGTTGAACCAATTCCATTCAACACTTAATACAAAAAAAATTTTTAAAAAAAGTCATGCATAAATTTTACAAGCTTTTTGAAGTAGTGGGTAGACTCAAAAGTCTATTTTGTACTCTACTCGCACGCTTCTATCACATCAAACTGGCGGGTAATTAAAACTTTTAAAATGATGGTTCAGAGATAGCACGTGTTTGTGTACGTGTCAGTGTACCATCAGGCGCGTGTGCTACACTCTGAAAATGCCAAACGTTTTTTAATTTTAACTCGAATGTCAAATCTTTATATATAGGAATTACCAAATGTAACTTCTCTCTCTTACACAAAACTCGCGTCCGCAGTTAATGAATTTATGACTAAGATTAAAAAGTCTTTACACATGTTTAAATCCTACAGAGACTAGAGAACACAAGTTTCAAAATTCTTTACTGTGTCAGTCAAAACACAATTTCTGCAGAAAAATCATTCACTTTCACCCAAAGATTTCTGCAAAGTTCTCTTACTCTCTCTCTCTCTCTCAAAGCAAAAGAAAATCTCAGTTCATTCTACTTTCAAAAATGGCACCAAAGAAAGCTTCATCTACGTCTGCCGAGTCTATCATCAAGGTTACTGAAGGCCTTATTTTCGACTGGAAATTCCTGTATGATCAACCTACATGATATGATGGACACAATTACAAAGGCCGGGCTGAAGAATTTCTTAACGCAATACTCATATTTTTTCCCGAATGAAGTTGACACTTTTTGGAGGACTGCTAAACTCTCGGAGGACAAGAAGTCTATCTCTTGCCTTCTCCCTATGTCCAAGAAGGAGGCACGTAGGGAATTTGTGTTGTCTGATGCATCCATTGCACAGAACTTTAAACTTCTCAATGAGGGTAATGCACTAGATAGTATTACTCTAGCACAAATCAAGGAAGCATGGACGATTATGAGGGCTTACGATGATGTACCCTACACCCATCACTTTGAAAAGAAAGATTTGGTATCACAATACCGTCTGTTGGCTGATTTCTGCAGTAAGATTATTGAATGCAGAGTGGGCACTTTTGATAAGGTCAACCCCACACAATTTCAAATGATAACAGAGATACTCCTCTCTATCCAAATTAACTGGAGTGAGTACATCTTTGGAAGGTTTAGGGACTGTCTAAACACCCCAAATAAACCCTATGAGCTTGTTTTGAGTGACCTTCTGTACCGATCAGACTGTGTTTACTCATCCGGTCTCCCGTTGAATAAGACCAAGTTTTTTGGAAGAAGGATTCTGACCAATCTATTCAATCCTCCCAAAGTTAGTGGTGCTGCTAAACCACTTTCTGAGCGTTAGACTGTACGTGAAGCGTCTGATGAAGAGGCTAAGCGTCCTGCTCAAGAGGAAGTCGTGAAGCGTCCAGCTGCTACCAAGAAGAGGGCTCCTAGAAAGCCCAAGGCACAAGTTGTTCCTGCTCCTCAGAAGAATGATGAGGAAACTGATGAGGATGCACAGGACAAGTTACCTCTCAAGCGGAGAAAGCTGGAAGGAATTATTAAACAAATTGAATTCGATGAACCAGCTGCTGCTCCTCCCGCTCAAGCTCTCATACTCGTTGAAGGAGTCAACGTGAAGAAAATATTCAAGCATTCCAGGACAAGCAAGCATCGAGCTGCACCTGTTCTTGAAGAGCCTGAGACTGTTGAGCCAAGCGCTCAAAGTGTTGCTGTTGAGACAAGTTCTCAGGGTAAGTTTATTTCTTCCCACAGCATTCCTATTCCTACATCTGTAGAAGATCCTGCTCTTATAGAGGATAGTTCATATGTTACAACTTTAGTTCCAGCTGTTGCTGAAGCGTCAATAAACGTCCACCTAGATGTTGAGTTGACAGAAGTTGTGGCTATTTCCAAAGACGTTGCTGCAGAAGCTGTTGCAATTGAAACTGAGGAACCTGCTTCCAAAGAGGTTCAAACATCAATCCCTGTTCCAGCTATAACAGAGGCACGCTCAGAAGGTCAGAGCGTTGCTAAAGACGTTACAAAGCCAAGGCACTTCTTCCAACTGGACACGCTGAAGACGATTGATCATTCAATCAACTACATGCCCCCAGCACTCGAAGAAGATTTCATTCCTGCCGACTATAATGAAGACAGATATATTGCTGCTGAGAATGAGATTGCCCTGCTGATTGACATCGATAATAAAATCAGGGATATAGTGTTTAACACTGAGATGACAGAAATTGAGAGGAAGTACTATATGGCCATTCAACTACAAAAAACTCCTAGTCAAATACCACCCTCTCTCATTCTTCAACAAGACAGACAAGGAGGAATGACTCCTAGAAGTGATGTGGATCTGGCGTATTACCTCGATTATGGCCACAGCAAGCCTACAGGTTTTGCTCTCAGAGAGTACAATATTCGTGTGTATGAGCCACTTCACCCCAGCTTTCTCAATCCATCAGAGGCAGTCTTGAACCGAGAAGGCTACACACATTTTCCTCATATTGCCAATAGTCCTGAAAATCTAACTTTGGTCAATCCACTTCCCCTATGGAAAAATAAAGCAGTTCATGCGAGTGAGCGTCTCGAATCTCTCACATATCTGATCCAGACTGAAGCTGATGCATATTTTGATAGCGTCTGGAATGCTAACTATCAGACCAATAGATATCAATTTGAATCTATCAGAGATATTCACCATGAAGGCATTAGAGCTATTGTCAACACTGGCACAGACTACTGTATAAATGAAGTAAATTGGGTTGAAGCATATATAGGTCATCAATATACCTTCATAGAGATAGTTCAAGCTCCCCATTTATTTGGCATAGGCATGCATGACAAGAAGCGTCATTTCGCCAAGCATTGCCTGAAGAAGCGTCAACAGAGAGTTGGAACTGTTCTCAAGCTCCCACTAATTAGACATCAAATTGAACAATGTCTGCGTCAAGAGCTTCACAGATTGTCCATTACTCCTCTACATTTCAACGCTCAAGCGTCTACTAGTGGCAGTAATCAAATTACTAGCTTAAATTTTGTTCCAAGCCACTGCGAAGATAATTTTAACTTGATGATGCAGATTATGACTCCATTATCTCATTTCGACAAAATCTTCACTGCCAATCTCAGACAATGGAACGACTCAATCATCAATTCATTTCGAGGATATCCACTGCTCCCTTCTATCCGCACAGAGGTACTCAAGCATTATGAGTTTGTCCTCTTACTGCTAGAAAGAAATCAGGGACTAGCTCAAGCGATCTATCCATATTTAGAAGAGTACTATGCTGCTTACGTACCTGAAGATCAGCGTCCCAAGTCTCTTCCCTCTGACTACTTGATTCGATTTTTGAGAAATTACTCCCCAGATTCTATTTTCTCTATCTGTCAAGCGCCGTCCAAAGTCTTTCCGCATCATGTGCTTGATATCATTGGTCCCATGCACATCAGGGCCATTGATAGTCCCCTTCGCACATTCATTTCCGGTACTTGCTTTTCAAGAACCAGACTCTCTGAACTTTTGGAAGCTGCGTCCACTTCTTATGCCGATTTAGCAAATTGGAACTTCCACTTCGATGACTTTCGCCAAACAGAGTCAGCGCTTGAGGAAGCGCCTGCTAAGTTAGTTGAAGCGTACACTTCTGAAGTTGCAAGTATGCTAGCGTCTGCTAAAGAACCAGTTCAAGCGTCTCAACCAGAGGATATTCCTGACGCTCCTGAACTCGTTACTGATGATATTGCTGAGGATCTTTCTCTCAACGTATGAGATACTGTCTTTGATCCAGCGTATCAAGTTCCCATTGACTCTCTCAAACACTCATCCAGATTCAAGCGACCGGCTCCTCAAGTGGTTCAATCAGATGCGAGTCAATCTTTTAGTCCTTTGCTCAAATCCGTTTTGGAGGATATCAGTGCTCATGCTAATCAGAACGAAGAATCTCTACACTGGATTAAAGAAGATTTAGGAAAAATTGAGTCTCACGTTATGAGCGCTCAAAATTGCTCATATGCGTAGTTCAGCTCAAGCGGCTGTTGGTGAGTGCAGAGAAACTTTTCAAGAAATGCATGATGCTACTCACGCCAACCAACTTGCCATAAAAGAAGCTTTTGAAAAGCGCCTCAAAACCCTAGAGACATCTCTGAATGATGCTACTAGCGCCAAGATCCTCGCATTGCAGGAACGCTTCGATAAGCGTTTGGACGACATTACAGACTCTATGCCTCAGATTGCTCATCAGGTCAGTTTACTTACGGAACATTTTCTCAAATCTGATGATGGCAATAAGGGGAAAGAGAAGAAGAAAGGAGAAAAGAGGAAAGTGTGTAGTTCAAGAGCTCAAGAGCCTCCACCTCCTAAGCGTCAAGTCTTACCTCAAGTTTTACCTTCTCCTTCTGCGCTAAGTCTCCCTTCTTGGATAACTGCTGTTGGAGTAAGTGATTCTGCTGGAGCGCCTAGTAGAATTTTAAGAGAACCTCCACGAGCACTGTATCCAAATCTACCAATACCTTCTCGGGCACTGCTTGAACAGTTTGACATCCCTCTTCAAAGAGCATCTATTCCAGAACTTTCAGATCCAAGAATTTTAGCTGAAGAGAGGCAGATGTCTGACTTCATCCGAACTTTCAGAATTTGCCTAAGGTATATTTGGTATTGACCCAACTGATTAGGACAAACACTTTACTGCTTTCAAAAAGAGACAACAAGAAGAAAATAAGCTCATAATCAACAAAGATCATGAAGCGATGATGACCTTGGAAGATAATCTGACTGAAGCTATCCGAGCTGAAATGCCCAAGCGATACAAAGTTAGATCAAGTCATTAAAGCTTTTTGATTTGCATTATCTATATTCTTGTCTCTTATATTTTGTTTGTTCAGTTGTAAAAATGCTTGTAATCTTTGATATATTTATAATGCATTTTTCAGCTGAAACATCTCGTTGAAGTGTAACTAACTTTAACTAACCTTATCTAATCAAAGCTAACTTTTATTTTGGCTATCTAACTCTTAAACTATAAAAGAGTAAGTATTGCCATCATCAAAAAGGGAAAATTGTTAGAAATTTCATGTTAGATGTTTTGATGATGACAATTAGGACTTTTTTTTAGACCCCAAAATATGTAAGTTTGTTTTTAGCTTTGAAGCGTTAGATTTGTAATAGGCTTTGTTTTAATTTTATTCTAGATTGTTAGGTTAAGTTGTCTTAGACTGAGCGTCTGATATGTTCTGAGTGAGTTTATCAGAAGTAAAGTTTGAAGACTCAAGCGCTTGAAGTTTGACTAAAGATGAAGATTCCAAGCGTCTAGAATGACCAGCTACACCAAGCGTCACCTTATAGGATAGAAGTAATTCAAGGTTGAATAAGCGTCTATCAATGACTGATTTCACCTGAATTTATTTCTAAGTCCAGAAGGAGTTTAATGCAAATATTCTCAATGCATTAAGTGCCAACGGGCATTTAATTCAAATGCAATAAATGTTGATAAGAGCATTAAATGTGATAAGCACTTTCAGACGTATGGAGAAGCCACCCTATTGGACTGTCAACTATTCAAAGACTGCAGCACCAACTTTTGTGCAACAGATTTTCAAGAAAAAGGACAAAAGTTGTTCACTCGCGGAAGTGAGAGGCACGCACTCGTGCATGTGTCAAACGGACACTTTTTCCAAGAATGCCAATAAATAGGACTTCAACAATAAGCCAAAAATACAAAGTGAACAATTATCAAGTTGAATTGCTGTTGCATTGAAGTCTCGTTTCTTACAATCTCAGAAAAGCCAGAATTTTCAAGAAAACATTCTCTTTGCTTTTCTTCAAATTCCTGTGACAGTCAAGCAATATCTCAAACATTCTCTTCAGAGAAACCCACATTACTACTGAGATATTCCTAGTTGTTTGAACTTTATCAAAATCAAACAAACCTTTTAGAAAAACCCCTATCCAAGCCTCGCGATCTGTGTGAAGTCGAAGTTGGATACTTGCCGTATTTCTGGGTGAAAGAAGCAAGGGGATTGAAGTGATTTGGAGCAGAAATCTGTGTGACTAAGGAGCTCAAGTCATCAACATCCATCTCTCCCTAATTTGTAGAAGATTCTGTGTGATTATTTGAGAATCATTTTAGTGGATTGCCTCCAAGTGTTCAAGGAGAAGAAGGACGTAGTTGGGATTACACCACCCAACGAACCTTACAAATATTATGTTCTTTACTTCGCATTCAGTTTTTCATATTGTCATATCATAAACTGATCAAGTAAAACTTAATCAAACGCTAAGCAACTAAATACACTTTCTACGACGCTAAAGCCTTTTAAAAAGAAAGACTACAAAAATCATTCCGCTGTGCTAACACTGATTAAAGGACTGAACGCTTAAACCTACTTGGTTAAAGTACTCAAATCTTGAAGTCTAAGTTAACTTTCTAAAAACAGTCTTCATCAGACGCTTAGCGTAAGCGTCTATATTTCAAGTAAACGCTCAGTCAAGCGTCTACTTTTCAAGTGTCCAAAACCATTTTAATACGAAACTTTTTGAAGTTGAAAAAGACTTCAGGGTCTATTCAACCCCCCTGCTAGACCCTTTCGCATGCCACTTGGGACCAACAATAATGGAAGGCAGTTCAGCAGATTCAAGATGAGGAGGTGGTGTGAAGAGCTAGGGATCCAGCAGAGCAGTAGCTCACCCGCAAACCAACGGCCAGGTAGAGGTTACCAATAGAATAATCGTACAAGTTTAAAAACCAGGTATGTCAGCAACCTTTCTTCTCAATTACATGTCTCCTTGTATATCATGATTAGCATGTTCTATTCCATAAAAAATACATCACTAATGTGTTCACGAAAAACACCCAAATCTTGGTTGTATAGACTAGAGGGAACGGATGGGAATTGAGTTGAGTAATTACATTCAGTGTTATGGTCATATCGGACCACTCCAAAATCTACTACAAAAGAAAGTCCTTTCCACTTTGTGTATGTAACAGAGGCGGTCATACCCGCGGAGGTCAGGGTGCAGACCTACGGGGTTAGATACTTCAAGTCAGAGCAAAAGGAGGAGCAACTAAAGGAAAAGCTGAACCAAATCGAGGAGAGCAAGGACAAGGCATATCTGAGGATAGAGCAGTACAAATAGAGGATCATGCGGGCCCAGGGAGCAAAGGTAAAGGCCAGATCTCTACAAGTGGGCAATCTGGTGCTGAAGAAAGTAGATGCAGTGCTCACGATGAAGAAGCTAGACCCTAACTGGGAGGGTCCATACAAGGTGGTTAAGATGCTAGCTAGGGGAGCATACGAGTTAGAGGATAGCTAGGGAAAATTACTCCCTCGCCCGTGGAACATGCAGAACCTGAAAAGATTTTACATTTGATTATTTGCAATATGCTTTATTTTTTATATTTTGATGTATCGACTCACAAAACTACTAATATTTTTGTGGAAGTTATTATTGTGTTTTCAAGTAAATACCTAAGAATGTAATGCCTTCTTTGCAATGTCAGATGCAAAGCTCTAGAGATCTAGTAAAAATTTGTTTTTATGAGAAATTTGGTATGATGTATATGTATGTATAAATTGATGATTGAAATGTGATTGGTGGAAGGGAGGTAGTCGAAGGACTAAGAATGTATCACCTGGATAGGTAGTCGGGGTCCGTGACGCCAGGCATAAAATCGGTGGCGGACCCTAAGGCCTTATTCCAAAAGTAAATAAGGAGAGACTGAGTGAGGAATCATCTTCATGATGGTTCCATGACCTGTCCTAGGCAGATCAGGGTTTAGAGTGACAAGGAGAGAAAAGCTTCCATAAGGTTCTAGAAGAAATAGGAGGGAAATGATGGAGAAATGTGGGAAACAAGGAAGAATACCAGCAGTATGGGCTGACCACCCTGGTCTGTTCAGAAAATTTATGTACGGAGGAGAAGAAAAAATGTAATAAGGAAGGTGGTAAATGCAAGTATCCAAGATTGCATAGTTGTAGTGCAAGTCCCCACGACTGTACGTGTTTGTTGATGGGTGTTCAATCCCGTATGCAAGTCTCCACGATTACATAGTTGCGGTGCAAGTCCCCACGATTGTACGTGCCTGTTGATGGGTGTTTGATCCCATGTGCAAGTCTCCACAATTGCAAGAAAGTAAGGGTGCTTGATCCCAATGCAAGTCTCCACGATTGCATAAGTGAAAGTAAGGGTGTTTGATCCCAATGCAAGTCTCCACTGTATAGTTGCGGTGCAAGTCCCCACAATTGTACGCTCCTGTTGATGGGTGTTCGATCCAGTATTCAAGTCTCCACAATTTCATAGTTGCGGTGCAAGTCCCCATGATTGTATGCGCCTGTTGATGGGTATTTGATCCCATGTGCAAGTGTTCATGATTGCATGAAAGTAAAGGTGCTTGATTCCAATGCAAGTCCCTACGATTGCATAAGAGAAAGTAAGGGTGCTTGATCCCAATGCAAGTCTCCACGATTGTACGCGCCTGTTGACGGGTGTTTAATCCAGTGTGCAAGTCTCTACAATTGTCAAAAATAAGGGTGTTCGATCTCGATGCAAGTTACCATGATTGCATAAGAGAAAGTAAGGGTGTTTGATCCCGATGCAAGTCCCCACGATTACATAGTGACAGTGCAAGTCCACATGATTATATGTGTCAAGAAGGTACTAAGAATTGACGAATAACTCGAGGCAAGGCCTCATGATAAAGCTGCAGCTCAGTTCTCTAACCAGTTTATTTGATCTTGAAAGGAATACCTGGAATTTTTCTTGTATGTCAAACTCTGTAGGTATGGAAAAGTGAGAATACCGATGTAGGTATGGTTGTATCATTTGTTCTATTTCATTTTTGTGATTTATAGCAGGGGTATAAATTTATATATATGTGTGAAAGACTAACTTGTTTCCTCAAGAGGAATCAGAATTTTCTCTGTCTTGTTAAATTTTTACAAAGTATGGCAAGTAAAAGATCCAATCCTAAGAAGGTAATACAACACAACAATAGGTAAATATTTTTCCAAGCAAGGTAAATCGCACTTGCAAAACGAGAATAAATATGCATCATAATAGTAGATATAGAAACCTAGTAGTTCCCTGGCCCAACCTGGGACAGATCGGATAAAACCAACAAAAATCATAAAGAAAAATTGTCTAATGGCTACATATGCTCAAAAATCAAATCAATACAAATGTAAATTGTTTAAAGGGCTATATATGCCCATCCAAAACTAGAAATTCTTAACAAAGTTTTTAGAAATCACTCGGCAGGCTCAGCTTTGGCAACAGCGGCATCAATGTTGGCAGCATCAGGAGGAGGATCGGCAACACCTACAGGCTGATCAGCAACAAATTCATCAGGCTGATCTGCTGTAGGTGGAACAACCGGATCTCCAGTAGGAGGAACCTCTGGAGCAGCAACAGCAACATCTAGGACAGCCTCTGGATCTAACAAATCATTAGAAAAGCATTCGGGAGGATAGCCTTTTGCCTTGAACTGCGCCAACACAGGCGTCAAGGCCCTTGACAAAGAAATCTATAGATTTTTCACCAACCAGGTCTGAAAATTCCTCAGAAGCAAGGAAGTCAGCTTTGAATTTGGCAAGAAGCTCCTGGCCTTCAGTTGAGGTATGGAAATTAGCTATCCAGTTTTGGCGTACTCTATTCAAGGCCTTCTCAAGGTCTGCCGCCCTTTGTGTAGCCTGCGCAGCTAGTTCTACGTCCAAATCCACCTTCTCAACCAACAACTTCTGAAAATCTATATTGAGATTCTTCAGTTCTTGGCGTAGACCTTTCTCCTTGGCTGACCAAGACTCCTGCGATTTCTTCAGATGCTCATGGACCTTGCACAACTTCTTCTGTAGATCATCCGCTTCAGTGTTCTTATATTGGTCCGTCAAGGCACGACAAGATAGCATTGTGCACTATCATAAAGGACAGATAAAATATTTATATTAAGAAATCATGCAAACAAAGAAACAAAAATTATATAAGGCTTACCTTGGGAAGAAGAAGCAGCGCAGCTCTGGCAGCCTCACGTGGAGTCAAGCTCTCCAGGTAGTGATGGTCAAGCGAGTTAGGCAACCTCTGAAGAAAATCCAACATCACAGCAATATCATTACTCTTCAAAGCAGAAAGAGGAGTCGGATCTTGAGCTCTAGATCAGGTCTTGAAGGCCGGAGGATCCGCTGTCTTGGATTGCAGGTCAGGCATAAGCTCCTTGATAGCTATGCCTGAGTTTCTGTGCTTAGCTGGGCGAGTGTCCAGAGGAGTCACCGAAACTGCAAGCCATTTCCCAAAAGCTATTTCCAGCGCCAAGGATGGATCTCAGCGGGAAAGAGACTGCTCTTCCTGACCTAGTGAAGGTGAGGACATGACAGCTAAGGGTGTGGCTGATGATTGTGCCACCTGCGGTGGCACACCTGGGGGAGGCGATGGCAAAACAGGCTCTGAAGCTGGGGGAGGCTTCTTCCTACGCTTGTAAGCATCTTTAGCTCAGGAAACTTCCATTAACTCTTCAAAAACAAGCAACATTACGAGATTGCTAAGATACCAACTTGGAGACAACAACATAAGCATATAAAAAAACACGTAAATACTGCCTAGAGTTTCACCTTGCAAATCTGCTCCAACAGGGCTGAAATTGATACTGTACAACAAACGGTCATCAACAAGTTTACTCACATGGTGAGGGGTAAAATTTAGGTAGTGCACAAACTATTGGTGTTAGTGTGTATGCCCTCAAATGGCATAAAAATGTTAGATTTATTGGGCATTGATTTGTAACTAAACAATATTATTATAATAAAAGGCATTTTCTTGTTGTTTTCTTATAGGCATTTGTAAGGTTTTAGTAAATAACGTAAAGTCCTTGATAATAAGGCAAACTTTCTACTCCCTATGGGTTAGGGAGAATGGCACTAGAAGATTTTGATCCTTATTATCTAAAGTTGGTTCGCAAGTCGAAGAAAGTATTGGCTGGACATCAATACAAGATAAGGACTTGTATGAAATAAGTTTTGACAAAGAAAGTGCCAGTCGAACACTATGGAAATGGTAGTGGGAACTTATGTCGTAGACACCTCAATTAGACTGATGTGTTCGAACACGGCTCACATCAATTTTGTCACGTAGGTTTTCACTCACTGACAGTCAATGACAAAATTGATAAGTTATGATAGGTACGTGTGAACCTTAGATCTGAGGAATCATGTTGAAGATGTACTTGTGACATAAAGTTTGTCATTAGAGTAGTTAGATCCAATTCACCCATTGGTGGGGTCGACCTCGAAGTGTGGCTTGATGGGCAAGTATCAGTCTTAACTGATTAGCAAAATGGGATTTATTCTCTCATAAGTGGATGAGCTAAATATCCTATGCAGTCATGAATAAATGGGGTCTAAAAGACTTTGGCCAAAGCATTAAAGATATTCATGTTAGACAAGAAAGTATACTCAATGACCTTGATTCATTATGAGCTAAGCATATGCTCAAGTTTTGTGAGCTTGACTAAACCATGACTCTCACTTCACTGGGATATATGAATAAAAGGTTTATACTCGTACGGTATTCACAGCGTGAAAGGTTTGAAAAGTTCTTATTCCTTCGTTCTCAAATGGGAAACAATGTGGGCCACGGGACTGGCTAGGTGTTACCCACATCCTTTTGGTTTCCTCCCAATTACTTTTTGAGATGAACCAAAAGAGTCGCACTTAAAGGAATTGCAAAAGAAAAAATCATCGAATTGACTTGAGAGAATTTTTGGTATTGGATATCGCAATTAATTAATCATTAGATAATTTTATTAATTAATTAAGCTAATGTGTTAATTAATTTCTTTATAGAAAGTAATTATAGAATTAACATGGAATTAACTAGTTATTTGATTAATTTATTTATTGGATAAATAATATTAATTAAATAAATAATTAAATATTTAAACACAATTGGACTAAGCCCAAAGGGCATTGGAACGTCCAAAGTGGGCGTCCATATTGCTTAGTTTTTTAGGTTTATTGTTTTCTAGCGTAGTATAAATATACTACTTAGTGAAAATAATAAACAAGCTACAATCATAACTTTCTCTCCAAGTCATAGTCGTCCAAACTCTCTCTCTAGCCGTCTACAAGAAGTAAGAAGAAGAGGATTTTTCTCTTTAATTCCAGCTTGGTGATTTAGAGACGGTAGCAGATTTGCTATTTGAAGATGGATCACAATAGCTGGTTCAGAAATCCAATTACGCAAAGAAAGGTACATAAATTCTTAACACAATTTAAATACATGAAATTGAGATGAACCACTTGGGATATTTAAATTTCCGCTATGTTTTATATGTAAAAACCTAACTATGGTATCAGAGCCAATCTCTGATTTCCGTATTTAATCGAATGCATGATTTATGTGTTTTTTCGTGTTTTTGAAGCATGATAAAATTGATGTTAAATTTATGATTTTGAGCCATGATTTTTCTGTATTTTTCTTGGATATTATTGCATGATAATATGGTGAATTGGAAAAATCAAGTTGTGTGAGAATCGGAGCTGAAAAACCCCGATACGTGCGCTGTCTGCGCGCACAGCGCAGACTCCGCGCACATCATGCGCTTTTGGCCAACTGATGCGCGTACAGCCCAGGCGCATGTCGCGTACGGGGCTGTGCACACTGCGGCCACCCGACGCACCCACAGAAGTGTCGTGCACTGGGCGCACGGCCAGGCCCTCGGGGGCCTGGATTTCTAACCGTGGGTCCGGTCAGGTCGGGTAGTAAAAATTTGGGTCCAAGTTTTTGAATAAACGGGTTTTGGGTTATTTTAATTATCCGGGTGGGTCAAAAGGATGATGACCCGGCTTTTAATTAAATAATCTCAAATTGGGTTAATTAAATTATTGGACATTCAATAAATAAGTTTTGGGCTTAATTACTTAAATTTAAATATGCCAATGGTTGGTAATTTATGTTTGATGAAATCGAGCTCAATTAGTTTTATTGCATATTAATTAGTTGAATAAAATAATTAATTAATTATTCTTGGAAGATTTTTTAATTAACTTATTTATTTAAATAATAAATTCTCACTAGATCGTTTATTATCATAAATATCAATAAAATTTGAAATTTTATTGGAGAAATTAATTAGTTAGACTAATTAATTATTAACTTAATCATCAACAGAGTTGCTTTATTTATCGCGAGCATGTATTGTATGATGGTGACATTATCAACGGGCTTAGGTTTCTTTTTTGATGTATTTCTTTTTTATGGGTTGTAAGGGCCGAATTTGAGCGCATTATTTTATTCTTAGAATTATGTATAGGATGTCCTATATTCTTATGTAATAGATAGAATTAGAATAGGCCTTGAAGAAGAGATCAATCCAAAAGGAGACGTGCTTGGAGCCCAAGAAGAATAGTTTAAGTTTATTTTTCATTTTGATGGTCCATTGGCTTGGGTCCTCTAGAAAAAGCTCATGGATACATGTGTTGTTTTGTTGCTTTTGATGCATGTTCATTAGTTGTATGAAGCATGTATGTAGTTATCCTGCGCTATATAAATATGATAATGTGCAAAGTGAGACATAGATAATTGTTTAGAACATAAATCCTCCCAAACAAAAAATTATACTAAGTTGGAAAGGGGCGTTGGGTGTTTTTTCCCTCCACTAAACTTAAAGGAATTAAGACTTAAATCTAATATATGGCATCTTCCCAGTAAGTGGGGATCATATATCAAGATTTAATTCTGAAATTTTATTAAGTGCATTAGATGCCTTAATCGAGAAATATTTCACCCCAAATATCGTTAAAGGGTTGCAAGGTGAAATTCAAATGTTAGATTATGAGGAGTTAGTGGGAATGAACTTAGATAGTCCACAAGCTTATATATCGTTAAAGAGTTGTGGTTTTGATGGATTATGGGAAAAAGAAGATTGGACCGTCTATTGGATAGATTGATGTTGGACATCACTTTAATTAAGTAGTTGACCAAATATCATTAAAGGGTTGCGATCCACTAGATTGATTAAAGAACTCAATCTCCACTAAAAATTAATAAACAACGATCACTTCCGTTTTTCACAGTGGGAGTGTGAATCTTGAAAAATGTAGAGAGGGCCAAGTTATAAGTCGAAGTCCTTGATTTTAACTTGGTTTTAGTTCAAGTTACAAATATCCAATAAAGTCTGGTTAATTTTCTGCAGTTATTTAATCTATCTATCTCATAACAAAAATGACTATCAACCGACTTTCCGTTTTACTCGAAAAGAACATCCTTACCTGACCCAACTACGTGGACTGGCTAAGGAACTTGAGAATTGTTCTCAACATGGAGTCTTCGGGGTACGTGTTAGACATGGACATCCCTGCTTCGCCTGCCAAAACACATGCCAATGAGGAAGAAGTCCAAGCTCGTGAAAAATGGGTAAAGGATGATGTCTGAGTGCGTGGGAACATTCTTAGTTCGATGACAAACTAGCTTCAGAGGTCCCACGAGAAGATGACCACTGCAAGGGCTATCTTGGCACACTTGGTCAAGCTTTATGATGAGCACAGCTGCACTGCTAGATATGAAATATCTAAAGAGCTCTTCGGAGCCAAAATGAGAGAGAGTGAAGAAGTTGGGGATCATGTCCTCAAGATGATCTCGAGGATCAAAAGATTGGAGGCGCTCGATTTTACAATGAACCCACAACTTCAAACGGATCTCATTTTTGCAGTCTCTTCCTGATTTTGTTTCCCAATTTGTCATGAACTTCAATAGCAACGAGATTGAATGCAACTTAGCTGGCTAATGAACAAATTAATTATTATACAATCTCAATTGAAGCCCAAGGGAAAAGAAACTGCATTGGTTATCCTACACTGCGGTGAGCTAGGCCACTGGAGAAGGAACTGTCCAAACATGGGCCCAGGCACACAAGGTATGAAACTTTATGTTCATGAAACTTATTGTTCTACGACCGTTTTCTCTACATCTTGGATTCTCGATTCTGGAGCTAGTGCCCACATTTGTTGTATGAATCGGGATCTAGTGCGAGAAATAAAGTTGGAGAGTGATGAGGTGAAGATAAGAGTAGGCAGTGGGCAAAGTGTAGCAGCTACTGGAATTCGATCTACCTCATTACTTTTAAATTCTGGACATTTACTAGTTTTGGATATTGTTTTAGTTTTGCCCATTGGGTTTAAAAACATTATTTCTATTCCCATTTTAGTTAATCATGGTTATATTATCCATTTCATTAATGAACATTGCAATATTTATTATGGTAATAAATTAGTGGGCTTTGCTTCTTTAGTAAATGGTTTGTATTACCTTAATGTCCAGTGTTCGGTAAATACTATACAAAGAAAAGGTAATAGGCAGGGAATTAACCAAAGATTGATCTGGCATCTTAGACTAGGTTATGCAGGTGAACACAAAATCCACAAAATGGAGAAAGATGGACTAATCGGTCCATTGGGATTGGATCCCTATCCTACTTGTGAATCTTGTCTCAAAGGCAAGATGGCTAGATCCCCCTTCACAAAGACTTTTGAAAGAGCCTCACAAATCTTTGGTTTAGTGCATACTGATGTTTGTGGACCATTTGGAGAAATGGCTCGTGGATGTTTCCTTTACTTCATCACATTCACTGATGACCATTCAAGATATGGTCTAGTGTACCTGATGAAGCATAAGTCTGAATCCATTGAAAGATTCAAAAAATTCAAGGCTTTAGTGGAAAATCAAACTGAGCAACATATAAAGGCTCTTCGATCTGATTGAGGAGAAGAATATATGAGCGAAGATTTTGATGTATACCTTAGAGATAATGGTATAGTATTACAACTCCCACCTTTGGCCACACCACAGTTGAATGGAGTAGCAGAGCGAAGGAATCGAACCTTGTTGGACATGGTTCGATCCATGCTCAACTACACTGACTTACCTATTTCACTTTGGGATCATGCGCTACTTATAGATGTACACATTTTAAATAGATGTCCGTCCAAGTCCGTTTCTAAGACACCATATAAATAGGAAACCAAGTCTTAATCACATTAAGATTTGAGGATGTCCTGCTTATGTCAAAAAGACTAAAGTGGGCAAGTTAGAGGATAAATCCTTGAAAGGGCGTTCCGTTGGTTATCCTGAAGATTCCATGGGATACCTCTTTTGCCTGCATGATGATCAGAGGATCATCGTAGCTTTACAAGCCCACTTTCTTGAAGATGAGTTCATTCAAGAAGGAGGAGCAAGTAGAAAGATTGTTCTCAAAGAACGAAATGAAATTCCAGTGGATACATCTACAAAGGAAGTAAGAACCGAACCTTCTTTAACACAACCACAACAGCAAAGATCAAGTAGGGTACCTCAACCGCCTGAGAGGTATGGATATCTACTATAGAGGTAGCTGAGTCTCCATTCTGTATTAGAGGAGGGTCATAGAGATGATCCCTCCACTTATGATCAGGCGATGGTGGGCGTGGATGCTACAAGATGGCGTGAAGCTATACAAACAGAAATAGATTCTATGCATGCAAACCAAGTCTGGAAACTTGTGGATCGGCCTGATGGTATAAAACCAATTGGGTGTAAATGGATTTACAAGAGAAAGATTAGTGTTAATAGAAAGGTTGACACCTACAAAGCCAGGCTAGTGGAAAAAGGGTATAGTCAAAAGGAATGAATTGACTACCAAGAAACCTTTTCACCAGTGGCTATGATCAAATCTATAAGAATTCTATTTGCAATAGAACCTCACCTACACTATGAGATATGACAAATGGATGTCAAAACTGCTTTTCTGAATGGATTCCTAGAAGAGAATATCTATATGGAACAGCTTCAAGGTTTTGTATCCGAGGATGGTATCCATAAGGTGTGTAAGCTTGAGAGATCCATTTATGGACTCAAGCAAGCATCTCGTAGCTGGAATCTATGTTTTGATGAGGCAGTCCAAGGATTTGACTTCATCAAAAACGAAGATGAGCCATGTGTTTACAAGAAGGTTAGTGGGAGCAAGATAACATTCCTTGTGTTATATGTAGATGACATATTACTCATAGGCAATGATATAGGAATGCTCACCACTGTTAAGAAGTGACTTTCGAGTACTTTCTCCATGAAAGACTTGGGAGAGGCTACTTATATTCTAGGGATTCGAATCAATAGAGATCGAACAAATAGAATGATAGGGCTCTCTCAAGCCCTTCACTTAGAAAAGCTCCTAAAGAGATTCAAGAGGGAGGATTCTAAGAAAGGGTTCCTACCAATGAGATATGGGGTACATCTCTCAAAACCTATGTGTCCTCAAAGTGAGGAAGATAGAAAAGAGATGAGCATTGTACCCTATGCATCTGCAGTGGGTAGCCTGATGTACGCAATGATGTGTACTAGGCCTGATGTTGCTTATGCAGTATGCGTTGTTAGTCGATTTCAAGCAGACCCTGGCAAGGAACATTAGATAGGTGTGAAGAATATCCTAAAGTATCTGAAGAGAACTAAGGATATGATTCTCATCTATGGGAGTAGTAACCTGAGAGTGCACGGGTACACTGACTCGGATTTCCAATCAGATGTCGATGATCGAAAATCCACCTCAGGGTTCGTATTCACCCTCAACGGTAGGGCAGTGACTTGGAAAAGTTCCAAACAAAGTACAATCGTGGACTCCACAATAGAGGTTGAATACATAGTTGCCTCTGAGGCAGCTAAAGAGGTTGTTTAGCTTAGGAAGTTCATAGGAGAACTTCAAGTGGTTCCAAGCGTTGAGCTCTCGTTGCCATTTTATTGTGACAACACTGAAGCAATAGCGCAGGCAAAGGAACCTAGGTCTCACAATAAATGCAAACACATTGAGAAGAGACATCACATCATAAGAAAGATTGTTGCAAAAGGAGAAATATTTGTTCAGAAAATAGCCTCAGCTGAAAATGTCGCTGACCCATTGACCAAGCCATCGGCACAGGGGGTGCTAGAAAAACATCTAGAAGGGTTGGGTATAAAATACCATAGCAAATGGCATTGAGTGCAAATGGGAGATTGTTAGTATATATGCCCTCAAATTCCATAAAGAGGATAGATGTATAGGGCATTGATTTGAAACTAAACAATATTATTATAATACAAGGCATTTTCTTGTTGTTTTCATAAAGGCATTTGTAAGGTTTTAGTAAACAACGTAAAGTCCTTGATAATAAAGAGAACCTTTTACTCCCTATGGGTTAGGGAGAATGGTACTAGAAGAGTTTGATTCTTATTATCTAAAATTGGTTCGCAAGTCGAAGAAAGTATTGACTGGACAACAATACTAGATAAGGACTTGTATGATATAAGTTTTGACAGGGAAAGTGCCAATCGAACACTATGGAAATGGTAGTGGGAACTTAAGTCATAGACACCTCAATTAGACTGATGTGTTTGAACACAGCTCGCATCAGTTTTGTTACATGGGTTTTCACTCACTAACAGTCAATGACAAAACTAATAAGTTGTGATAGGTACCCGTGAACCTTAGACCTGAGGAATCATGTTGAAGATGTACTTGTGACATCAAGTCTATCATTAGAATAGTTAGATCCAATTCACCCATTGGTAGGGTCGACCTCGAAGTGTGGCTTGATGGGCAAGTAGGAGTCTTAACTAATTAGCAAAATGAGATTTATTCTCTCATAAGTGGATGAGCTAAATATCCTATGCAGTCATGAATGAATGAGGTCAAAATGACTTTGGCCAAAGCATTAGATATATTAATGCTAGACATGAAAGTATACTCAATGACCTCGATTCATTATGAGCTAAGCATATGCTCAAGTTCTGTGAGTTTGACTAAACCATGACTCTCACTTGACTGAGATATATGAATAAAAGTTTTATACTCATACGGTATTTACAGCGCGAAAGGTTTGGAAGGATCCTATTCATTCGTTCTCAATTGGAATACAATGTGGGCCACGGAACTGGCTAGGTGTTACCCACATCCTTTTGGTTTCCTCCCAATTGCCTTTGAGACGAACCTAAAGAGTCGCGCTTAAAGGAATTGCAAAAGGAAAAATAATGGAACTGACTTGAGAGAATTTTTCAGTATTGGATATCGCAATTAATTAATTAATCATTAGATGATTTATTAATTAATTAATTAATCATTAGATGATTTATTAATTAATTAAGTTAATGTTTTAATTAATTTCTTTATAGAAATTAATTATAGAATTAACATGAAATTAATTAGTTATTTGATTAATTTATTTATTGGATAAATAATATTAATTAAATAAATAATTAATATTTAAACACAATTGGACAAGCCGAAAGGGCTTTGGAACGCCCATAATGGGCGTCCCATGTTGCTTAGTTGTTTAGGTTTATTGTTTTCTAGTGTAGTATAAATATACTACTTAGTGAAAATAATAAACAAGCCACAATCATAACTTTCTCTACAAGTCACAGTCTTCCAAACTCTCTTTCTCTCTCTAGCCGTCGACAAGGAGTAAGAAGAAGAGGATTGTTCGCTTTAATTCCTGCGTGGTGATTTAAAGACAGTAGCAGATTTGATGTTCGAAGAACGATCACAATAGCTGGTTCAGAAATACAATTACGCGCAGAAAGGTACATAAATTCTTAACACGATTTAAATACATGAAATCGAGATGAACCACTTGGGATAATTAAATTTCCGCTGTGTTTTATATGTAAAAACCCAACAGTTGGTAGTATGCAGATAAATTTCGGGGAGGGTACGGATTGGTACCGTCCACCTTCTCCTGGAACTCGCGGCGGATGTCCTAAACCTCTCCTGGAGGTGGGGCGATGAAAAAGTAATTATATTTCCACTTCTTCTCGGTAGGATGAGTAGCCAAGAAGATAGCCAGGCCTCGGGAGGTAAGATAGAAAACACCACTATCTGTAGAGATGGAGCGGGGAAGAAATAAAGAGTAGAAAAGTTTGGCCATAGCTGGGTGGCCGTGGTGGTGGAGCAGAACAGCAAATCCAGCCATCATACGAATGACATTAGGACCAAATGGATTCAGGAGAATACAATACTTATTGGCAATTTTGATAAAAAAAAACGAGGAATGGGGAAATGCAAATCTGCTCGAAGTTGGGCAACATAAAAACATGTATAACTTAAGGGAGGACAATGAGGCATGTCCTGCGCAGTTGGTACCACAATTTGGTACCTCTTAGTTATGCCATACATTTGGCGTATTTTTCGCTCCTGTTGCAAAGTGAAACGGGATTGAAGGGCACCTACAACATCAAGGGCTCCAACTCGGCTACCCCTTGGAATATCATCTCGCGAAGGGGAGGAGAGGATGGTGGTATTATGCCCAACAGACTCCGTATCAAAGGACTCCATATCGATAATTTTCTCACTGCCAGAAACATGGGTGGAACTATACAAGTCAAGCACAAAGGATGAGGTCTTTTCCTCAGAATCGAGAGGGGACTCTAGCAGATTATGGCGCTCCTCGCGATTTTGAGAATCGGAGCCGAGATTATTCGACATATTGACACAAGAGAAAGAGAAAACAACCACAACAACAAAAACACAAGGAATTTTGGGGATTTTTCTCACAAACACACGACACGCGAAGATACAACAACACACAAACGAGCAAAAGCATAAAAGAAGAAGAGGAGGAGAGAAAAGTGCAGTGCCTAGAAAGTGGGCAAAAAAAATGGAGTAACCGCTGCTGGAAACAACAAATCTCGAGAAGGACAAAGGGAATAAGTTTTCTGATTTTTAATGCCAAGCGAAAAACTGAAATAAGGCAACCAAATCGTCAGTTTTTGCAAGTTCCCTTTTTCAAAAAATTAAAAATTAAAAACAGAAATTAACTCACAAGGAAAGAGGCGGCCTCTGACATGAACAATCCTTACGTGTTTGAAACAGCAAGAGGACTGGTCGTGTGCAGTAATAAAATGGATTTCAAGTCCGGGATGTCGAACCCACAGAGACTCCTATTTTAGATTGACAAAATTTAAATCAATTGAAATTAAATTAAATAACTACGATTGTATTAAAAGTAAATAAAATTCGGAAACAAGGCTAGAAAATGAGATTGAGATTCTTATGTGAGAAAGCAACTAAGGCACATGCTTCAACCGTTATTACTCGTTAATATATATGAGTGATTATTCGAATTATTAGACTACTATTGTTTTGGTGTAAAAAACCTTAATTAATTACTACCCGATCTCTCGGCCGTAATAATCCTATGATTACGTGACGGTTCTCTAAATAATTCTATCCGAGAATCAAATCATTAACCATGCATTCACGTTTTAGAATTTCCCTGGATTAATCCAGCTAATAGCACCCGGAAATCTATACCTATCTCTAGGAGCAATTCCTCATGTTTTTCGGATGATGTGTTAATTCCTTTGAACCCTAATCTATATTCTCTCGAATCATAAACTAGGCTAATTAGCAAGCATATGTTGATCAGGCATACGATTGGAATAAAAGCATAAAATTAACACACAAAGCAATAATAGAATTAAGACGAACAATCAATTCATATATATAAACTCATGAAATTGGCATTCACATGGCCTTAGTTAAAGTAAATTAGTTCATACTCATAATTGGAAAAACAACTAAAATCGTAGAATTATTCATAGACAAAAATCTAGAAAATAAAATTCTCCCTATTACGAATTGATGAATTCATGTAGAATTGTCGTTCTCTTCGTCTTGCTCGTTTCTTGGCTCCAAACTCTCTTCCAAAGCTGAAAATCTCCAACACTAATGATGTTGGAAGAGGATGTATTTATAGATGATGATCTCCAAGTCTCCTAGTTGAATTAGGAATGAAAACTTTCCAAAAGTCGTCTAGCCGCCTCTCACGTCCGTACGTTACCCCCTTCACGTTCGAACGTTGGTTGCCTCACGTCCGAACGTTCGTGACGTGGGCACGCCCGAACGTTGAGTGCAGATTCTCCCCAAAATAATGTGTTTCCGCCCCTTTCTCTCAATTGTCATGATTTTACCCCTGTACTCATTTAACACACAAATCAAAGCCACAAGTGGTAAAAATCACTCATAATCGACTCTAAACCAACCAATTATCGGGCCCTAAAACACGTAAAACTCAAGCTTATTAGCCTCTTTTTCGAGTCATACAAGTGGCGATCATCAGCACACACCTAGGTGCAGTTATGGCGGCACCAACTGACGAGGTCATGATGGTGGCGCGGCTTTCTCGGATTCCAAGGCAATAACTGCAGGAGTCTGGAGAAGTCCAACCAACCAGTCAACTCAAGTTTAGGGTTTTGTCCCGACCTAGATAGAAAGGCTTCCAAGAGCTCCGCAGATCAGGTTGCTATACCTGGGCAGAATTGAAGATCTTTTCAGCATTTGTTCTTCGACGTGTTTTTTATACAAAATTCCATGAGTTTTATCAGCTCGGCCCATATCACTTATTTCTTTTCAACTCTTACAGCTTGACTACATCAAACTTTAGAGTGGGGGGGGGGGGGGGGGTTATTGATGTGGATGAAAATTCGTCATTGGGCCAAGCTGAGTAGTCCAGTACCTTATGGGCCCAAGCCCAATTGTTTTATGGACTTGGATTCCTCTAGAAGATATTATATTCGGACATACTTAGCTGGATACCCTGACGACCCAACCTACACAGGAAGGGTAGCATTAATTATGGACAGCCTGGAGGTAAGATTTAATCAATCACCAGCCTAGCCATATATAGACCTGCAGAGATCAAACCTGCGATTTTATATCTTTACCATTTATACCTGATTGATTATAGCCCAATATAGATAGATTATGATCAATTCCTATTACCAAATGTATCTTTAGTATAGTTGACTTACCCGTTTTTACCCCCCATCAAACTCTTGTATAAATATCAATTCCTACAATGAATAAAAAATCGAACTCTTTTACCCCGCGGCCGTAGATCTGATTTTAGAGCGAACCACGTACATCTTTTGTTTATTTACATTATATTCGTGCTTTATACTATATCATATATTCTTATTGACGTGAAACTCACCCACATCAATGAAATAATGTATAAACTTTTATATATGTTTTACATATGAACTTATACGTCAAGCCCTGAGTTGCGAGCTTGTCGATTCAAGACATGCTTCCAAACTTCAAACTCGCGGAATACAATTTGAAGTTTGGTTGTAAACAAGTAGGCTAAAAGAGAGATTCAATTATTAAACTGATTTTGTTCACCTTTATTTATAAACAATTTCACTTTTCCGATACTCGATTGTTGTGGAATTGTTATAAAATAAAATACTAATCCAAAATTTATGTCCTTCCCCACAAAAAATAAAAGGAGAAGGTATGCTCCTCTCGTTCCAGTCTTTGTTATGTGGTTTCTATTAATAAGGTTCAAACAAGAGGGATAAAAACAAAGACATTTTCTTTTGCAACTTTGATCCTATCTGTTAAAAAACGCATAGAATTTCACGAAGGGAATGCCCGCACCGTTAAGTTTAATACTGATCATGTGCAACACACATGAACAAACTAACATGTTATTCAAGGTTGGGACTAAAACTGCAAGTAGATGCATCATATGGAACTAATTTGCAAGTTGCAGACATTGAAACTAAAATTGCAAAAAAGGACCATTCTATGGATTAAAGCTGCAATTTTCCCGTCAACAAATTTCACAGCAACAAACATATGGTTGCAGAACACATCAACACCATAACAACAATTTCCGTACTATTTAGGAAGCTGGGATCATGAGTTCATGGTTGAGTTCACAACATATAAGTACTAATACTCAATGCATTAGAATTAGAATTAGCTTAAAAAGTAGGTAAACCGGAATATGCTAAAACCGCAAGAAAGATCCAAATATCCATTATTTTGACATACGGGTATACCAGGACAATTTTCCAAGCTAGGCAATACATTTGCCAGTCCTCAAGTAAAACACAAACATTCCCATTCTAGTATATCTCTGATTAGTAGCTTTTCATTCAAAAAATACATAATCTTCGAGATATATATATATATAGATGTGGTAAGCACTTCAGAATAACTAGGCATATAGTAAGAGGATATTCTTGGCACTTATAGAAAGAGGACAAATTACATATGGTCACATTAGTTTTCTCCAAAGTTAAGCAGGCAACTCACATAGGTTCACAAGCATATACCATATCCTGAAACAGTTTCGTAAGCCTACATCGTAATCCCCATCTGTAAAATAGAATTTTCTGATCTAACTTCCACACAAAAGCACATATCAAGCATGATTTCTTTCTTTCAACAGATCATAGGATGGACCAGTTTCTTGTCATAAAATAAAACCGATTATTTTGTTACTGCAGCATCAATTGACTGCTCCATGTTTTCCAGATAAGCCACCATCTTGTAGCTCTCTATGAAACCAGCAATTTAACTCAATTATATCATTCATGGAACGTTGTGATAACTATCTATCAATATGTAATTCGCAGCACTAAATTGCTTCAAGCATTTACATATTTTCCTCTAGATTGCTTCCAAGTGCACCTTTAACAAGGACTATGGTTTATCATTTATTAAAAGGAAAAAAACACCACAACAACGTTAATAGATATTTCCCCTCATGATGCATTCTTATTTGCACAATGCACTCTGTCCTACACTACACCTATATTTTAGATGACGCAAAACTACATAATACAAATTAACGATTTTAGTCGATATAAGAAAAACCGGAACAAATTTATGAACCAGGTAAATACATTTCTCACTCAACTGAAACATAGACTTTCCTAAAAGATTTAAAGAGTATTATAGCAATTACCTGTTTCGACTGAAAAGTACCTATCTCAGAAAGAACTGGAATATATGATCAACAAAGAGCACAACTTCATGCCCATTTGCAACAGATACAAAACAAAGAAACCTACTTATTAACTACTGTACTAATTCTCCTATCTGAATATCTTTAAACCCATCAAACAAGAGAAATGAACAAAGTTCTACTGACCCCAAGTGTGAGCAGATAAGCCGCCACGCATTGCATCCAGCTACACTAAGTATAACTTCCCAGTGAGCAATTTCCTACACTTGAATTGGGCTCTCTTTTTCATCATGTTTCAAAGGCGAAACAGGGAGATTTGCAGCTCCATTATTACCCTCATCACATCCAGCATTACTCACCAACATCCTTAGACCATCCAAATTCGTGTCATTCTTGCCGTTACGGTTACTTAAAACATCCCAGAAAAAGTCTGTTAAAACGGGCTCATAGCCAGGCATCTTTGCATATCCAGGGAAATAGTTAATATCAATCACAAGATACCTATTCCCAATCCTAGTATCCCTAATGACATCAAAATTGAACAAATGCAATCCCATTGCACGCCTCAGCCCACTCGCGATATCCACCAAGAAATTCATTGGAGGAATCTCTGTTTTCCCATCCTCCAAGTCCATCATCTTGTAATACGAATCGCCACTCTTTTCCACGCTGTTCAGATTTGACACCTGCGAAAACGACAGAGAACACTCGAAATTCCCCAAATTCTCCTCATTCACATCGGGCAACGACTTTCGCTTCACACATTTCACATACTCACCAACAACATACACCTTGAATATCACTCCTCCATGATTCACAAACTCCTGCAAAACAACAGGCGGCTTCAGCTTGCTCAACCCATCTTTATTGAACACCAACGACATCTTATGCGATTTCGCACTCCCATCCGCCACCAACGGCTTAGCAATCACCGGAAACTTCAAACCCTCGCCTTCCAAATCCAACTTCCCCACCGCCTTCGTGTCGTAAACCGCAATCTGCTTCGGAATCCCAAACGAAACCCTATCACATTCAACAACATTCATCTCGGTAACAACCTCAAGCATCGAAATCCGATTGTGAAGCCGTTCAATTGCATCAGGCGAATCGATAATCAACACATTAGGGTACTTTTCGGAGTACTCACACAATTGCTGCCTCCATTTCGCACCGTAGGTTTTGTGGAGGACTAAATCGAACGGGCCTTGTTCAATCAAGGGCTTCTCCAAATCGATTTTGATGAGATCGATGCCTTTTTCATACGCCAGATTTATCAACGAAATTCGAATGAAGCTCGCTTGTTTCTTCGAAGCCAAAGCGTAGCCTATTGCAAATCTTCGCCCCATTGAAAGCTCCGCCATCGAAACTTCTGAACAAGAAATGGAATTTTTTCAAATGATGAAAGCAGAAAAACTCTCATAACCATTCAATTGAAAGCTTTTGAAAGAAGGGAAAATTGAATTGAAGGAGGAGGTAGGATTTGTTGGAAATCTGTATGAAATTCGATATATATGTAGCCCATACACATAAATAACTCTGCATGTGTTTGTGTGCGAATCTTGTTCGAGAGAGAGAGAGAGAGATGGAGAGAGGAGTGGGACGGAAAGAGAAGGGTTAGAATTAGATGATAATATGATTATATATAGGAGTGGGAGTGATTGAGCGGGTTCGATTTCAGTCGAGTCGAATCAAGTCGAACTAAAATTTGAAAAAATTGTTCTAGTTTGCATTTGATTTAAAATTTCTTATGCGTAATTTTCAAATATTTCTTGATTGTATTTGTGGTTTTTCAAACCTCTTAACATGAGTGTTGAGGATACTTTGGCTATAATTTATACACATCAGAACATTTATTTAAAATTATATATTATCATATTTCATTTTATATATATATATATGTCAATTATGTATAAAATTAATTTCACTTGGATATTTAAGGAAAAAAATCTATACATAGTGAATTATGAGTAATAAAATAATAGATGAAATATCATTTGAATCGATGACTATATGAATTATTTGTAAGAGCATTACGCATGTACATCTCATTCTAATCTGTTACATTATTATATCTCAAGATATAAATAATAATTCACTCAGCAAAAAAAAAAAGATATAAACAATCATTCAATCATTTCATTTATATTTGTCCTGCTCAAAAGACGATTAATTATTGGCCCAAATTTATCGGGTCAAGTATTTCTTTCGTCTAGAATTTAAAAAGAAAAAAAGACAATAAATTATCGGGTTAAGGTATTCTGTTCATCTACAATTAAATTAAAAAAAAAAAAAAGACCATAAATTATGTCGCTCATTTTAGTAACATCTTACCCATTCTTCTGCAACAATAAATATCATTTTCCTATACGAATTAGATGGATATAGTATAACCACTCCTAACTTTATGTCTTGTTCTAATTATTGCACTCCCACTCGACAAATATATGATTTAGAGTTGTGGGACAGCGATTCAGGATCATAAAATTAGGGTTTACTATTTCTTTTTTATGGCATTATTGACTGATAATTATCATGTACTTGTTTTAATCACTACATTCCAAGAAGGACTAGAGACTCGGTAGTTTAGATAATCATATATACTTTTATTTCAAAATTATAACTTATAAACTTCAAATATTTTAAATAGATTCGAATTTCACTTAAGAAATAAGAATATGGCTGAAAGACGAATCAAACCACTCGATATCGTTCGGTAAAAGCTCGTTTGAACTCGGTTCGTTAATATATCAAACCAAATTTGAACAACATTTTGTGTCTTTGATAAGTTAGAAACTCGGCTCGAGCTCGACTCGATTAGTAAAAAATGACAAAATACGTGCAAAAAATCAAACTACTGGAACTCGATTCGTATTCGGCTCGATTAAAATTCGTTTGATTTCGGTTCGATTAACAATTAAACCAGACTCAAACACTAATTCTAAAGTTCAATAATAATTTAAATAAGTCTGGACAACAATTTACTCGATATCGACTCATTTACCACCTTAGTTAGGAAACTACTCATTTCATCGTATAAACATAGGTATAAATGGGCAATTTGACTACACGCAAAAATTTTGCAAGATGAGTTTGAAAAGTGAAAATCTACACTAAATAACATAGCAATGGTTGTAGTCTTAAATGCCTTCGATTTGTTCAAGGTCCAAATCTTCATTTAGTATCCACTAATTAAGTTCCGGATCTAATGGTTTTCAAGTTGAGTTTAGAATTATTGTTAAAATTGACACACAATTAAGGTGGCCCTTAAATGTATTATTTAAAGTTTAGATGTTTTATAGAACTACATATTGTTTAAAGTATCGTTTTTGGAAATATAATAAAGTATTTTTCATGCGGTTCAAAATAAATCATTCGTTCTAAAAGAATAATTATGAATTTTATGCTAAGTTTAATTTTACTTTGAACATTTACAACTCCAAAACTTTGGAACGGAATTTTTCTCACAGTTATCCGGCCTCAAAGCGAATCCGAATAAAAACCATGTTTTCATCTCGGCTAAAGCCAAAGAGGAGGAGCTTCGAATTCAAGATATTTTTGGATATCCAATTGGATCGCTGCCGGTTCGTTATTTGGAGGTGCCTTTGATTACATCGAAACTCACTCGCAGAGATTGTGAGCCATTAGTGCTAAAAGTATCAAATCGATTGGGATCTTGGATAAATCGATCGTTAACATATGCGGGTAGAGTACAACTTATCAAATCCGTATTATCTTCCCTTCATATTTATTGGGCGGGGGTTTTCTTCCGGCCGAAAGGAGTTATTCAGGGTATTAAAAAGTTGATTCGACATTTTTATGGCATGGCCACCATAACTCTGGGTATGCTAAAGTAGCATAGGAAGACGTCTGTTTACCGGAAAGTGAAGGGGCTCTCGGTATTAACTCCCTTCTTACTAGTAATGTCGCTTTATCTCAAGCCATCTCTAGACTATTATTTCTCGTGACACTAAATCGATTTGGGTTCACTGGGTTTACGAAAATAAACACACCAACAGGTTAATATGGAATGTTTCGGCCAATGCATCAAGCTCTTGGAGTTGGAATCAATTGCTCAAAATTAGACCACTGCTCATCAATCACATACAATATCAAATGGATAATGGAGAGAAAACATGGCTTTGGACTGATCCTTGACATGAAAAGGGTCCATTGCTATTGGTTTTTCCAAGTGGACCTCGACTCCTTGGTTTTCCGAAGGATTCTAAGGTGTCTAAGGTCATTAGAAACGGAGAATGGTCATGGCCGAGATCACATGGCAAGGAATTAAACTCCATAATAAATAATTTGCCGCACTTATATACAGATAGATAAGATAAAGTAATCTGGAGACATACAACTTCAAGTAGATTTTCTTCTTCTTCAGCTAGAGAGGCGTTTCGGGTTCATAAAGAGAAACAACCTTGGTACCTTTTATTACAAGGTCCAGGTAAAATTCCAAAACTTGGCTTGCTTTGCGGGAAAGACTATCGACTAAAGACAAGCCTAGGATTGGTAATGCTAACCCCTCTTGTGTTCGTTGTGATTCGAACATTTGTGAAACTCATGATCATCTTTTCTTTTCATGTTCATTCTCACATAATTGTTTAGTGTTTCTTAAGCGACAAGTCAAATTCAATTGGACGCGTTCCTCATGGAACAATGGAGTAATTAGAGCATCTTCTCATTGGAAAGGTAAACACTGGGTGAATGTGGCATACTGTATGCTGCTAGAATCTAGTTTATATGTTATGGAAGGAAAGAAACGAAAGGATATTTTCTAACAAATCTAGTCCGCTTGAAGTTGTTAGCCGGATGGCTTTTAATATTGTTCAAGATCGACTGTTAACACTACAAATTCAAGAATCTCTTTCTGCTATAGCGTTTAAACTTCTATGGAGAATAGCATGGTAGTTTTGCTAATTATTGTAAAACCGATTGAATTCTGAACTAGTAGCTCGTTGAGTTGTTTGTTACTTGTAATGTGAGTATATAGTCCAGTGCTGCTTTGTGGCCTCATTTATTCAAACAAGTAAGCCCGTAGGGTGTTACATTTAGCGCCCTAAAGCCAACTGGTTAGGGAGTCGTTGATCGAAAGTTCGCTAAAGGGATAATTGAGAAAGCCTAAGAAAGTATCACATTGCACTGACTATATAGCCAACTACAAGTCTGAGAAGAGCTTCGATTTTTTTGTTGTGGCAAGGTCATTCCTTGTGCACTTGTTTGTAATTCCTATTTATTTTAATGCAATTATCTTCCCCCCCAAAAAAAGAATAAGGTTGTAAATGAATTAAGTCAAGTCGAATAATATATTGTTCAAATCAGCTACAAAATTTATGTTTAAACTTGATTTGATTGTTAATCAAATTGAGCTCGAGCGAGCAGTACTTCAATCGAGCTTGAATAACTCTACTTTTACCCACAGAATATCGAGCTATAAAACATATAGGGAAAAATATATTCAAACTTGGTTTGTGATGTTATTGAAATGAGCTGAAAATAGTTTTAGCAATCAATTTTTAATTGAATACCAAGTAGTTTGATTCGTTTTCCTATGACACCTGCACCATCTCAGCATAAAATTAACTATGGGTAAGTCAAGAGAGTGGTCGGTGAGGCCTAACTCTACTGGCGAAATTGACGTTCTAAGATATTAGAGGTCTTGAGTTTTACTCTCATTAATAATGTGTGAGGCTTTCTCTACTTTATTGATACTAATTAACTATTATAATTTAATATTAATTGTTATATCTCCATTGATAATTCATATTTATGATGTAATTAATATATGTAAATGGTTTTGTAAAATACAAAATTAAGGGAGCGCACGTGTCATACTCATTACTCTGAGGCTATGATGCACCGACACGGACATGGCGACATGGACACGACACGATACGAACACGGGGAACGACATTTTTAAAAAAAATATAGGACACGACACGGCTATCCAATTTTATTTTATATATATATATTATATATAAATTTGTATTTTACTTGTTTCTTCGTAAAGCTATGTATATTGCAAATAATTCAACTACTTATCAATAACAAATGCAAAATAAAAATATAAACATAAACTAAATATAACAATAAACATGTTTTCAATCCATAACATGATATAACAAAAACAGATACTCCATTGTTCAAATCCGTGTCTTAAAAAATTGGTAAGTTTTTATTTATAATTGGACCCCCCAAAGTTTTAGTATCTTATAAAAAGTGACATAGTCGTGTCCTCACCGTGTCAAACGCGCATTTGGTCGTGTCCGACACGGTGTCCGAATTTCTATTTCTATTTTTTTAACTATGAACACGGATTAGAAGTGTCCAACACGTGAAGGAGAAGTGTCGTCTCCGACACGTGCACAATACTGCCCGGGGATAATTTTCAAAGTGTTCATGCTTTATAGCTCTGAGGTGATTATTCTGATTCTTGCCGCGCATTATTTAAGAACGCGGTGAGGATAGGGGCCGAAGTTAAGGTGGAAGAAAGTGACTCTAATTCTTTCTTTAATCCTTTTTCTTTTGTGTTGACTATTTAGAGTTGACCTATGTGTTTACGGTGATCTCATAGGTCACATAGTTATATTAATCCTTTTCATATTTGACTCTTCAATGTTTATTGATATTTTAAAATTAACAAGCCAAAAGAATTAGTAAAATACTTAGCAAAGTATTTTAATATATTTGACTCAGCGAAATAAATGGCACAAAAGATGAGATATATGCATGGTAATCAATAGTTTCGATTAATATATTAATAAAAATACTCGCTTATATTTGATAACTTTTTAGAACTGATCTATTATTTTGTGTAAAATATATTTTTTTTATTAATATTTGTAGTACTTCCTCGAAAATTTTCAATCGAAAGACAACTTCATTGATACACATATACTAGCAAGATGAGACTAATTTACATGAGCATGTACAAAAGAAAATTATACCAAGACATCAAATAATATTCAATATAACCAATCATTATAAATTAAATAGATAATATTAATCTAATAAATTTATATATTATTGTTGCGAGAAGTTGAGTATAAAAGCAATAAAGTAATAGAGAGTAAAATGCGTAAAAGATGTAAAGTTATAAGAGTTATATCATGAGTTGTTTATTGATCATCAAGAATGGATATTTATACAAGCTAGATGGCTTTTATACAAATATGGTAAGTAGAATCTGGTTAATTTCCTTCCTGCTCTATTTATGGTAGCCAGGGCTATTTCTGGAAGCTTTGGATGTCCTGAAATTATCCTAAAAACATGTCTGGTCAGCTCCATATTTAGCATGCCGAATCTTCCTGCTTTAGTAAGTGTTTGACCAATCCTCCTTAATTGATATTTGATTGGATACTTGATTGGATATTGTTTACTTGATTGATATCCTTCCTTTTAGGGCTCCGACTTGGGCTCTACTCTTGTTATTTGGATGAGACCGAAATGTACATACATGGGCCGAATTAATATAATAAATTAAGGAAAGATATATAATATTCTTTGGGCTTGTCAGCTTGGCCCAATGGATGATATCTACCCACATCAATAGTCCCCCCAACTCTAAAGTTTGACTTGTCAAACTGAAAGAGTTGTGAAGAATCAATTGTGGAAGCCAAGCTGATAGCTAAAACTCCTCCTGAATTCCTGCTGAATAGTCAAGCTAAAAGAACTTCTGATTTTCCTCTTGCGCAGCATGCTGAAAGGGTTGTTTTGCACTGGATATCCAAGAACAAGAATTCATTGTTGCTGCTCTGTATGTTAGTCTTCTCCCAGACCAAGCTACTGACCAGCCGAGTGACCAGCCTGCTAGCAATCCTGCTAGTACAATGGAAAATGTTGAAGAAAATGCTCCAACTAACGCGGAGTAGAGTTTATGTTATCTTTTTGAAAAGATGATCTGTTTTTCATAGGCTGTGTCTGTTCGTGTGTATGCCCTCAAATGCCATAAAGATGATAGATTTATAGGGCATTGATTTGTAACTAAACATATCTTTGAATGATATAAGGCATTATCTTGTTGTTTCTTATAGGCGTTTGTAAGGTTTTCATAAACAACGTAAAGTCCTTGATAATAAGGTAAACCTTCTACTTCCTATGGGTTAGGAAGAATGGCACTAGAAGAGTTTGATCCTTATTATCTAAATTTGGTTCGCAAGTCGAAGAAAGTATTGACTAGACAACAATACAGAATAGAGACTTGTATCATGTAAGTTTTGACACAGAAAGTGCCAGTCAATCACTATAGAATGGTAGTGGGAACTTATATCATAGACATCTCAATTAGACTGATATGTTCGAACACGACTTACATCAGTTTTGTCACATGGGTTTTCACTCATTGACAGTCAATGACAAAACCGATAAGTTGTGATAGGTACGCGTGAACCTTAGACCTGAGCAATCAAGTTGAAGATATGCTTGTGACATCAAGTCTGTCATTAGAGCAGTCAGATCCAATTCACCCGTTGGTAGGGTCGACCTTGAAGTGCGACTTGATGGGCAAGTAGCAGTCTTAATGGATTGGCAAAATGGGATTTATTCTCTCATAAGTGAATGAGCTAAATATCCTATGCAGTCATGAATGAATAAGGTCAAAAGTCTTTGGCCAAAGCATAAAGAGATACTCATGTTAGACATGAAAGTATACTCATTGACCTCAATTGATTATGAGCTAAGCATATGGTCAAGTCCTGTGAGTTTGACTAAACCATGACTCTCACTTGACTGGGATATATGAATAAAAGGTTTATACTCGTACGGTATTCACAACATAAAAGGTTTGGAATGATCCTATTCATTCATTCTCAATTGGGATACGATGTGAGCCACTTGACTAGCTAGGTGTTACTCACATCCTTTTGGTTTCCGCCCAATTGCCTTTTGAGACGAACCTAAAGAGTCGCACTTAAAGGAATTGCAAAAGGAAAAATCATGGAATAAACTTGAGAGAATTTTACGGTATTGGATATCGCAATTAATTAATTAATCATTAGATGATTTTATTAATTAATTAAGTTAATGAATTAATTAATTTTTTAGAGAAAATTAATTATATAATTAACATGGATTTAATTAGTTATTTAATTAATTTATTTATTGAATAAATAACATTAATTATTTACTTAATTAAATGGAGAAAAGCCAGAAGGCTTCAAAAGGCCTAAAGTGGGCGTCCAAATATGATTAAGTTGCCTAGGGTTATTATTTTCTAGTGTAGTATAAATATACTACTTAATGAAAATAATAACATGTCAAGAATCATAACTTTCTCTCCAAGTCAAAACTCTTCAAACCCCCTCCTCTCTCTCTCTAGCCGTCTTTCAAGAAATAGAAGAAGGGATTTTTCGCTTTTGACTCCGGCGTGACAATTTGGAGACAACGACAAATTTGTTGTTCAAGAAAGGATTGTGAAAGCTGGTTCAGAATTCAGCATACGCGAAGAAAAGTACATGAATTCGAAACACAATTTGAATATGTGAAATCAAGATGAACCACTTGGGTTTTTAAATATTTATCTTCCGCTGCGTTTTTGTGCAATAAATCCCAACAGTGTCATGGCCTTGAGGCAAACAATGTTTAAGGATGCTTGTGTTTTAATTATTATGATTGGTTTAGGTTTGATTCTATTATATATATTTGTGCTTGTTGAAACTGGATGTTTGTTATGATGCTAACTAGGATGAATGCTTGTGAGGGTATACAATAAAACTGAACTGACATATGATGCGAGGAGGATATTTAGCATCGAATTGAGCACATAATTCTAATAGATTTCAGCTAGCTGAGTAGCAAGATTATTTGGAACATACTTGTCGCATATTGAAAGAGTATGCATATGTTCGTGCATGTAAAAAGGAATATGGCAAGATTTTGCACATATTTAAAGATATATCAGCCTTTTGACTCCCATGAATTCATCAGGCCGTACCCTAATTTCTTCCCCGGGCTTGCACCTGGCCAGTATGCTACCGGGGGTTTTCCTTCCTTTTTTCTGCCTTTTTCTCCTAAATCTTGTACCCTTATGCTACCGTGGAGTACGAGTGGACTTGTATGTCTCACTCCATCTTAGGGATCAACCAAGAGGCTGTCCCCAACCTTATTTCTTCTAACCATCCTTATGTTAGAGTGTATGCCCTCAAATGCTATAAAGAGGATAGATTTATAAGGCATTGACTTGTAACTAAACAATATCTTTTTATTACATATAAGGCATTATCTTGTTATTTTCTTATAGGCATTTGTAAGGTGTTAATAAATAACGTAAAGTCCTTGAGAATGAGGCAAACCTTCTACTTCCTATGGGATAAGAAGAATGACACTAGAAGGGTTTGATTCTTATTCTCTAAATAGGGTTCGCAAGTCTAAGAAAGTATTTGACTGGACATCAATACAAAACAAGGACTTGCATGATATTCGACAGAGAAAGTGCCAGTCGAACGCTACGAGAATGATAGTGGGAACTTATGTCATGGACATATCAGTTGGACTAATATGTTCGAACACGGCTCGCATCGGTTTCATCACATGGGTATTCACTCACTAACAGTCAATGATGAAACTGACAAGTTGTGATAGGTATGCGTGAACCTTAGACCTGAGGAATCGAGTTGAAGATGTACTTGTGACATCAAGTCTGTTATTAGAGTAGTTAGATCCAAATCACCCTTTGGTGGGATCGACCTCGAAGTGCAACTTGATGGGCAAGTAGCATTGTTAACTGATTATCAAAATGGGATCTATTCTCTCATAAGTGAATGAGCTAAATATCCTATGCCGTCATGAATGAGTGAGGTTAAAAGTCTTTGGCCAAAGCATAAAATGACCTCGACTCATTATGAGCTAAGCATATGGTCAAGTCATGTGAGTTTGACTAAAACCATGACTCTCACTTGACTGTGATATAAGAATAAAAGGTTTATACTCGTACAGTATTCACAGCGTATATGGTTTGGAATGATCCTATTCATTTGTTCTTAATTGGGATACGATGTGAGCCACATGACTAACTAGGTATTACTCACATCCTTTTGGTTTCCTCCCAATTGCCTTTTGAGACGAATCTAAAGAGTCGTGCTTAAAGGAAGTGCAAAAGAAAAATCATGGAAAAAGACTTGAGAGAATTTTCGGTATTGGATATCGTGATTAATTAATCAATCATTAGATGATTTTATTAATTAATAAAGTTAATGAATTAATTAATTCCTTAGAAGAATTTAATTATAAAATTAACATGGATTTAATTAATTTATTTACTGGATAAATAATATTAATTAATTAAATAGCATAATAGGCCTAAAGCCCGAAGGCTTTAAAAGCCTCAAAGTGGATGTCCAATGTGGGAGTGTTTGGCCTAGGTTATTGTTTCATTGTAGTATAAATATACTATTTAGAAAAAATTAACCAAGTGATTAACATATAACTTTATCTCAAAGTCAAAACACTCCATCCTCTCTCTCTCTCTCTCTAGCCGTCTCTCTCAAGAGAACAGACGAAGATTTTCGCTTTTGACTTCGGCGTGGCAATTTAGAGACAACAACAGATTTGCTGTTCAAGAAGGGATTGCAAAGCTGGTTCAGAATTCAACATACGTTAAGAACGGTAATTGAATTCGAAACCCAATTTAAGTACGAGAAATAGAGATGAGCCACTGGGATTTAAATATATATATTCTTAAGCTGCGTTATTTGGTTTTATGAAATTTTTCCCAACACCTTATTTCTTCTAGTTTGAGAAGTAGACTGAGAAGTCTTAGACTGAAAAGTTTTAGACTGAGAAGTCTCCAACCTTATTTCTTCTTGTCCATCCTTATTTTTTTTTCTGGAGTGGGGCCAGATGGATCGGCAGCCGACTTTTCCCAGACTAGACGGATCCAAGTTACCGACTCATTTTTCCTAACTACCGTCTACTTCATGCCACCAACACCCTTTTATATTCGATGTGTGTGGAAGTGCAAATAATTATACAATCAAAAAGATGCATTGTATAAGACATACATTCTATGAAACATATCATACCATTTGCAAAAGATAAATCAAAAAACACGATAAAAAAATAATAATATTACTTAACTTATGTTGCATATTCTTGCCCTGCAAAGTTGTCTCACAATCTTCCTGACCCTGGCCTTCTAGATATCATGTGAGTTGTTGCCAATGGTTTATTTCCATCCATGCCAGTGGGAGCTTTTGCATTATTTCCCACTCCATGGGGGGCTTGCCCCTACAGGCTGAGGGAAATGTCCCTGATTTTCTGTCTCAGATCTTCCTAATCCTTTTCCTGAATCTCTTCCTCTTCCTCGACTTGGATACCATGATATCCCTCTTTCTTTGAATGAAGATCCACTATTGTTATTAGTTTGGCTGGATTATTGTTTATCAAAAACTCCTTCAGGCATCCTGCTTTATCTAAACGTTCCAGCTCCAGATCTAGCGCTATACAGTCATCCGTGTGATGACCAGTTTCCCGGTGGTATTGACAATAGGGTCTATTTGAAGCATTTTCACAGTTATTTCCTGAGCTAGCTGGCCATCGTACTATGCCTTTATTTTCCACCTCCATCAGTTGTTGGGTTAAACTCCTTATTACGGGAAAGGGAGGTTGAAATGATCCTCGACCTCCGATCACAGGTCCTTGAGAATGTCATCTCCTCAATCCACCCTGCTTAAGATTTTCCTGGTTTTCTCCTTCCTTCCTTTCCTTTTTATTTCAGCTCTCTTCGTCAATTGAGCATACTCCATGTTAATATACTTTTCCGCTCGGCTAAGCAACTCATCGGAACTTCCAGTTGGTTTTTTAGTTAAGGATTTGAACAAATCTCCCTCACGCAAGCTCTGCGTGAATGCATTTGTTTTTAGATTGGCAGTAGTCGATGGCACTTGCAGAGTAGCAACATTAAGTCTTTTTACGTAAGATCGTAAAGTTTTGTTGCCTTTTTGCTTTATGTTAAAGAGGCTAAGTGTGGTTTGCTCATGCCTTTTGCTGCTAGCAAATTGGTGGAGAAATTTTGTGCTAAACTCCAAGAAGGATCCAATAGATCCTTCAGGTAGCTGGTTGAACCATAACTGTGCTGACTTAGTCAGCGTTGTTAGGAACACCCGACATTTAATGGCGCTCGAGTATCTGTGTAATCAAACGTAAATTCTGAAAGTGTACAAGTGCTCCTCGGGGTCTGATGTGCCATCGTAGGTTGTCATAGAGTAGATTTTGAAATCTTGTGGCAATTCCTCCTGCATTATGGAATTAGTAAATAGGATCCCTTAATCCGTACCTACTTTTCCTCCAGCTATCTTCTTCTCCATTTCTTCCATCCTTTTTGTCATGAGATCCCATTGATTTGTTATTTCCTTTGTTTTCGCGCGTCCTCTTGGATTTTCTCCTGAAGAACGAATTGATTCATATCTGTTAACCTCCCCATCGAGGTCCCTTTTTCCTTCCTGTCCTGGGCGATGGCCCCAATTGTTTATATCATATTTTTCCTCTTGCCTAGGGGGTAGCATTTCTCCTTGGAATTTCTCCTGATGTGCCGTGTTGGGTAGGATCCGGCCTTCCTGGATTCCCTCCTCATGAAATTCAGTGCGCCGCATCTGGCGACCTTCTTGGGTAGGATATTTCCTAGAGGGTTCCCCCTCTCCAAGTATGTTCACCTGTTCAGCAAATTCTATTCTCCCTGTTCGTTTTCCAAAGCCATTTTCAAGGGTGAACTCCAGATCAATATGAGATTAGCATTTTTGGGTACTTGCAGTACCGGACTTCCTCCCATCCTACCCGACCATGCGGATCCAGGCTTTTCTTCGTGGCCTAGACGACTGCGCCAATCAGTTTCTGCAATTGTTCCTTAGTTAGGATAAGACGGCACAATCTGCAGAGAGTTTTCCATCTCTACAGCTTGCGTTCCAGGTGATGGGGAGATTCCATTTTCTCCAACCGAAACTCTACCCCCACGTGCTATGGGGGTCTCCTGTAATTCGTCAATCAAACGCCTAGCCAAGATAGCTGGGGTTTCAGGAGAGTTGTTACCTCCATTTGTCGGGAGCAACATCTCCTTGTTTCCCATAACCTCCATAGTTTTGTCCATTTCCTCGATATTTTGACTTGCCATCAAGCTTGTGAAAGAAAAAAAAATTGCGAAAAAATAATAAAATGTTACTTCAGGCCTTGAAGCTCAATTTTCTACAGACAACGCCAATTAATGCACGTGGGATTTACAGTTTTTCACTTATAAATTTATATATTATTATTGGGAGAAATTGAGTATAAAAGCAATAAAGTAATAGAGATCAGTAAAATGCGTAAAAGATGTAAAGTTATAAGAGTTATATGAGTTGTTTATTGATCATCAAGAATAGATATTTATACAAGTTGCATGGCTTCTATACAAATATGATAAGTAGAATCGGGCTGATTTCTTTCTTGATCTATTTATGGTAGCCAGGGCTATTTCTGGAAGCTTTGGATGTCCTAAAATCATCCTAAAAACGCGTCTGGTCAGCTACATATTTAGCATGCCAAATCTTCCTGCTTCAGGAAGTGTTTGACCAATCCTCTTAATTGATATTTGATTGGATATTGTTTACTTGATTGATATCCTTCCTATTAGGGCTCCAACTTGGGTTCTACTCTTGTTATTTGGATGACACCGAAATGTATATACATGGGCCGAATGGATATAATAAATTAAGGAAAGATATATAATATTCTTTGGGCTTATCAGCTTGACCCAATGGATGATATCTACCCACATCAATAACCTTTGATATTTTTTTAATTGGAGATTGTTGGACCTCAGATAATTACCACTTAAGTAAAAGCCTTATTGATATATTTAGGTATTTTCTTACACAACTAATATTGCAGAAACTTGAAAAGCTTTATTGAAAACTGAAGATTAAGTATTAACTTTAGAAATTTTTGGGAACTTTTTAATTGGTATATTTCTTTTTCTTTTTAAAAAAATATAATTTTTATTTGTAAATGTCAATTCCATTTAGTAAGCCACTTTTTTATACACCGTCGGTGAGGATGATGAAGTCGATATTAGCGAGCCCGAAAATATCTGAACATAGTTGATATTTGTTCAAATAAATAAAGGGGTAATGTTCCTTTTAGTCTCTCATATTTGCTATTAGAATCAATTTGGTCCCTCATGTTTGAATTGTAACTTTAGCATCCCTAATGTAGTAATGTTCTAATTTGGTTTAATCTAAGTGTTTTTGGACATATTTACCCTTAAATTTGGTTTCACTTTAATCCATTCATGTGAGCAATACATGCTCACATGTAGGGGTAAAAAGTCCAAAAGGACTTAAGTGAAACTAAATTCAAATATTATGGATACTAAAATCAAGGTTTAAAAATGAGGGGCTAATTAAAGTGATTCTTACGTTAAATATAAAAGACCAAAAATGACATTACCCCGTAAATAAATAAAAAGAAGAAGAAGAAATGTAGGGTACAAGAAAGAAGATTTACATGAGTGGAGATTAGTGTCTAAAACGCGAGGAATAAAAGGGAGCAATACAATTTACTTGACCCAAGGTCTTTATAAGCAAAGTTGGTCAGGGTGATTGATTATGCTTTTTTCAATTGACCTATATCAAGAGAACTCCCAAAAAAAATGACATATATCAACCACTCCTATTTGATAATAAACTTGAAATGCTGGAAACTTTAATTTAGATATGTTGGCCGAATCAAGTGTGATTTGTAAAGTGGTTCACTAATTTCGTCAAAACGAATTACGATTAGAATTTTTGCATATGATATTGAGAGGTTATTCTTAAGAGTTTATTATGAAAATAGATCTGCTAAAAAGTCGACGTTTTCCTTTCTCTCGTGTATGTGAGTATCCTCTCTCTGCATGAGAGTTCTCTAGGTTTTTCCTAGGGTTTCATATCTTCAGTGAGATATCTACAATCTTCCTTCCCATTTTCCTTACTGTTCACTGCACATAGAGAGTGATATACGAGGGCTGTGAGGGAGAGCATTACTATACACGAGAGGAGAGAAAGAGATCCAGTTTTGCTCTTCAGGCGTTGCTTGTGGGAGTTCTAGGCGCGGCTGTCGGATTCGAAATCTTGAGTTCTGATAGTGATGAAAGCTCATACTTTATCTCGTTCCAATCACCCATCTGTCCAACCAGTGCCACTGCTCTCCGTTTTATTTTGTCCATCTCTTTCTATTCTTTTCTTCTCCGTTTTTGCTTGGGTTTTGTGTTTTGCATTGATTCTTAATATATTTTATGTTTTCATGGTAGTGTTCGTGCCGTGGAGTTACTGGTCATTTTCTTTGAGCAATTGGTTGGCTAAAATTCGCTATCATCTCTTGAGTTGTTAACAAACGGGTTATGGAGGATCAAATCAATAGGATGGACGGATATCACTTACGAATTTGGAAATAACTGAAATTGAAATCCCGGCTGATGTGTGGAAACTAGGTAGTAACCCTTATGACAGAGTAATAGTTGGTCGCCTGCTCTCAGATGCTAGATTCAATTTTGTTGCGTTTAAGGAGACCATGTTAAATGCTTTCAAACCTAGGAAATGTGTGGGTTTTGAAAAGATTTAAAATGGCCGCTTTCTCCTGAATTTTGAAAATCCTAATGATCTAGGAAAGTGTTAGATGGAGGACCCTGGTGTTATGGATAATGATCTTGTTATTCTTCAACTTTTACTTCAAAATGATGACCCTCTTACTGTCCCGATGATGTGGGTTGATTTTTATGTTCTGGCTAGGGGTCTTCCTATTAGTAAAGTGACTGAGGATATGGCATCGTTCATTGGGAATTCGCTTGGGAAATACCGATAGGAATGGGATGTCTTGGGGTTCAACTCTTCGTATCAAGGTAGGGCTAGATGTCTCTAAGCCCGTGTCTCCCTTTTTAAAGCTGGCTCGAATAATTTCAATATATCTTATACGTAAGAGCATCTCCCAAATTTCTGTTATATCTGTGGAGTTATGGGTCATATTTTCCAATTATGTGAGGCCCCTAATAAAGCTGATTTTAAAAACTCAAATAAAGATTTTCCTTTTGGTCCATCTCTTCGGGGTTTCCAACAAAATGAGTTATCCTTATCGTTCCATGCGACGAGGCAGTGACTCCTTTTCTTCATGTAACTTAAGTCCTTCACGAAAATCTCAAGTTGATACTTGGAGAAAGGACTCTCGAAACCAAGTTAATCGGTCTAACTTTTCTTTTTGTGCGGCTAACGAGGGATCAAAGGGCAACGATTTTCGCCCCCTTAATGCTCATCTCCAGCCCTCAGGTCTCTCTAAATCCTCTGATAATCAAGTATCGAATACGAAAGAGGGTCACTCCACTTCTCCCTCTTCGGCCCGCCCAATGATATGGGAAAAAGGGGGCCCATCTGAATCATCCCCGCCAACATCGCAAAATGCGATAACAGTGGGTTCTCTAGTCCCGATGATCACTTCTCCTGTCAAAAGTGTTTCTCCTGGAGATTGAGTTCAGCAGTCACCGAACCAATGTACTGTATTGGCAAATTGGGAAACATCCCTTGAATTACAGTCAGCCACTGCGTACCTAACTCAATCTCCAACGGGTGAAACACAATCTATTCAAGTTCGTATTCAGACATTGACTCCTCCCGCTTCACAGCGGTTCTTATTCCAAGAGCCTCAGGATGATAGTGACCTGGATATATCTTCGTCTTCCCCGACTGTGTCCCGAATTTTAATTAACATACCATTAGAATTTGCCATGTCCCCGGTTCGTAGCGGTCACAAGGTTTCGAAAGCCATAAATAGGAGTCGTTCTTCTAAACAACCCACCCCTCAAACCCTTAAAAGGAAAATGAATGATATTTCTTCTGTGTCAGTAGATGTCAATGAACCAATGCCTAAGCGTTCGAGTGTTCGTATCTCGGAAATTTTTTAATCTTCGGCGAAGGCTGCAGGACAGCCCCGCTGAGCTCAATGAATATCCTCAGTTGGAACTCCCGAGGCTTGGGTGGGGCTTTGGTAGTTTAAGAGTTGACGGATCTCATCCGTCGTCACCGGCCTTTTTTTAATTTTTTTATCTGAAACAAAATTTAATAACTCGTCTTTTGATTTTCTCAAGTCTAGGTTAGGTTTATTTGGTATTTGTGTTGAATCCTCGGGTCTATCTGGGGGCCTCGGTCTTCTTTGGATTAAAGGTTTTGATATTATCTTGCAATCCTTTTCTCGTTCGCATATTGATGTTTCTATCTATTCTTCCACGGAGTCTTCAGCTTGGCGCTTTACGGGGTTTTATAGTTAGGGGTGTTCATCGGTCGGTTTTTTAACCGAATAGAACCGAAATTTTGGACCGAAAACCAAACCGAACAGTGTCGGTTCGGTTCGGTTAAAAAACCGACCGGTTCGGTCGGTTTTTTTCGGTTCGGTTAAAACCGAAACATAAATTTTTTTTTTTTTTACTTTTGTTTGGCTATTGTTGTTCACTTTTTCTTTGGAATGCATACATTTATATATTTATAATTATGTTTAGCACGTCCAACTAAAATTGACATAATGAAATTTACAAGTAAACCGGTTCGGTTTGATTTTAATTATGACTAATTTTAATAAATAATTGAAATTTAATTATGACTAATTTTAATTCATTTTCCTATAAATTGTCACTAGGAAACACATTTTTTTTATCTATATTACACTATATAAAAAAATAAAATAATTTTTTTTTTCGGTTTTTCGGTTAACCGACCGAACCGAACCTCCAAACCGAAAACTGAACCGAAAAACCGAAATTTGCAAAAAAAAATACCGAAAACCGAACCGAAATTTTTGGTTCGGTTTTCGGTCCGGACCGAAATTTCGGTTCTCGGTCGGTTTGGTCGGTTCGGTTGATTCGTGAACACCCCTATTTATAGTAATCCTAAAACTTCTTTGCATAAAGACAGTTGGAATCTCCTTCGTAAACTTAATTCGGGTCGTGTTTTTGCTTGGCTCGTCTGTGGTGACTTAATGAATTTTTGACCCCGAATGAACAAGAGAGTCGTAATGATAGACCTTTTTGGCAAAGGCGGGATTTCTGTGAAGCTCTTTCTGATACAGGTCTTCATGACCTAGGTTTTTCGGGTGATATTTTTACTTGGTCTAATAATCATGAATCTCCTGATACTGTGAGAGCCCGGTTAGATAGAGGTTGTGCTAATACGAGGTGGTGTGAGCTCTTTCCTAAAACCATCGTTTACCATCTTGATGTGTTACACTCTGATCACAACCCTATTCTAATTTGTATGTCGCCGGCTAACATGTCATCCTCCCTAAAAAAGAAAAAAATATTTAGATTTGAGTCTGCATGGTTAAGAAAAACCGAATGTCAGGAGGTAATTAAAACAGTTTGGGACCTTACTTTGAATGATTCCTATGGTGAGAAGGTTAGAGTGAATATTAAAATTGTAGGATTGGCTTATTAAATTGGGACAATTCTTCTAGATCCTCTAATAAAAACCGAATAAAGGAGCTTGAAAATTTAATTATCCACTTACGTAAGGGGTAGGTGACGGCTACTTCCAAAAGTGAGGAACTCCAAGCACGAAAAGAGCTCGAGGAGCTTAGATCGTGTGAGGAAGCCACACGGAAGAAATGAAGCCGTGTACTTTGGATGAAAGAAGGAGATTGTAATACGTGATATTTCCATGCCCAAGCTACTAGTCAAATGAAGAGTAATTCCATCGATAAAATTAAAGATTCGAGGGGTAATTGGTGATCTAAGAAAAATAAAATCCACTCAGTGATATCCGACTACTTCAAACAGATTTTCTCCTTTATAGATCCGCCATCTACAACTCTTAAAGAAGTGCTAAATTCAGGCCAACCTAAAGTCTCAGAGGCTATGAACCGGTCTCTCTGCAGCCCGTACACCACTATGGAAGTTAAAATTGCTTTGAATCAAATGCATCCACTCAAGTCCTCGGGCCCTGACGGTATGTCTCCCATATTCTTTCAACACTTCTGGCATGTGGTAGGGAACGATATATCTCTTTGTGTTCTTCATGCTCTCAATACAAAATCTCTTCTACCGAAATTCAACTACACGCATATTGTCCTTATCCTAAAGATTAACAAATCTGAGTCGGTATCTCAATTCCGACCTATTAGTCTATATAATGTTGTTTATAAAATAATTTCCAAATGTATAGCTAATCGACTTAAACCCTTCTTGCATGATATTATCTCTGAGTCTCAATCTGTTTTTATCCCTGGTAGGCTTATGAGATTAATCACTATTTGAAAAACAAGAACTCCGAAAAAGATGGTTTTGCAGCTCTTAAACTCGATATGAGCAAAGCTTACGACAGAGTGGTATGGATCTTTTTGGAGAGGGTGATGGTAAGGTTTGGTTTCGATAAGAATTTCATCGATCTTATCATGATGTGTGTGCGATTAGTTACATATTCCTTTATGTTAACAGGTACTCAGTTCGGATACTTAGCTCCACAGCGAGGTATCCAACAGAGTGATCCCGCTATCTCCTTATCTTTTCCTATTTTGTGCAGAGATTTTTAGTTGTCTTATTCAGGCTGAGGAGTTACAAGGCGAGATCAGTGGTGTTAGTATTTGTAGAGAGGCGCTAATTATATCTCACCTTCTCTTTGCAGATGACACACTTATATTCACAAAGGCGGATGCACAATCGATGTGGGCAATTAAGGAAGTTCTTAGAAAGTATGCATTAGTGCCTGGGCAGGAAATTAATCTACAGAAATCGTCTATGGTGGTGAGTAAGAATGTCCCGGCATCGATAGCTCACGGGTTGGTTACTATATTGGAAGTTAAATTGTCAGAGAAACATGAAAAGTATCTGGGGCTTTCTTCTGTTGTAGGCCGATCAAAGAAAGAGATCTTTGCTTCATTACGAAATAGAGTTCACGCTTAGATTGAGGGATGGAGTGCAAAATTTCTGTCACATGCAGGGAAAGAAGTTCTACTGAAAGTTGTGTTCAATCTATTCCAACATACACAATGGGTTGTTTTCGGCTACCTAAGTCTCTTATCCGTGAGATTGAGTCTACAATGAAATTTTTTAGTGGAATAATCAGGATAGTAAAAAAATTCATTGGATGTCGTGGAGTAAACTGTGTAAGAGGAAAGAGGAGAACGGGCTTGGATTTTGAGAGCTAAAAACTTTCAATTTAGCAATGTTAGCTAAGCAAGGTTGGAGACTTCTACAAAACCCTAATTCTCTTCTTAGTCGCTTGATAAAAGGTCGGTATTTCCCGGAGTCGAATTTTTTCTCTGCAGAATTGGGTACGGCCCCATCATATACATGCAGGAGTATCCTTGAGACCAGATATATCATACAACATGGGAATATGTGGCGAGTTGGGAATGGTGAGGATATCTCTATTTGGTCTGATCCATGGCTGCCCCGGAAGATGGGATTTGAAACTATTACACCAAACCGTTTCTGGCCACTATATTTGAAACTTAGCTCCCTTATTGATCAAGAAACGGGATGGTGGAGTTATGATATTGTTGATTCGGTATTCTGCCCGAAAGATGCTCAACTGATTAAAACTATTCCTCTTGGTTCCAGCCGTGACAAAGATCGTCTTATTTGGGAGTTTTCGAAATCAGTTACTTTTACTGTGCAGAGTGCATATCATTTGGCAAAGGAGATGGAGAGAAGAAGAGATGCATCGTCTAGTAATCCAACTCAATGTGTGGGGTCTTGGAAATTTATTTGGAGTGCTCGACTGCTGCCTAAAATTAGAGTATTTGCATGAAATCATGCAAGGAAGCGATGCCTACATCGTCTAATCTCCTTAAACGTCGCATAGATGTATATCAGGGATGCCATCGATGCGAGTCGGAAGAGGAGGACTTAATTCACTGTTTGCTCTTGTGTCCGTTTGCACGCCAGATTTGGGTGCTACTGGATTTTCCAAATACTATCATTTCAGCTGCGATGGATTCGTTTGAATCATGGATTCGCCATTGCCATGCTAAACTAGAATCAGACCCTTATGGATTATTTCTCACAACTTTATGGTTTTTGTGGTATCATAGAAACCAAAAAGTGATGGAGAACAACAACATTTCGATTGCTTCTTTGGTCAATATGATCCGCTCATTCCATCTAGCTTTTCTCGAATTGGAAGAAGTTGAGGGGTGCAAGTCATGGATACTACTTCTGCAAATTGGTCCCCTCCAACTACGGATTGTGTGAAAATAAATTTTGAGGGAGCTCAATTTAAGGAGCCGAAGGGTATTGGTATTGGAGTGATAGCTCGTGATTCAACAGGTGGATGTGTTTATTGGCAAAGACGGCTTCTAGATTGCCAATCATCAGCTAAAATAGGCGAAGCATTGGCATGCTTGGAGGGACTTCGCTTGGCATCTATGCAGGGTTGGATTAATGTAGTTCTTGAGGGTGATTGTCTAACCCTCATTCAGAAAATTAATTCACCATCAGAGGATTTACCCTCTGTGGGGCCTTTAGTTTCAGACATTCGTTTGCTTGCTGCTTCTTTTGTTTCTGTTAGTTTTTCTTTCATTCGTAGAATTGGTAACGGTGTTGCTCATTGTTTAGCACGTGGTGCTTTTGTTTTGTCTTCAGGGGATGCATCTAATATTCCTGAAGATATTTCGTCTTTGATATTGGCTGATATAGCCTAATAAAATTTCCGTTTTTCTCAAAAAAAAAAAAGTTTATTATGAAATTTGGTACATCGAAGCAACCGCAAGCCTCAACTTTTCATGTAATGTGAGATTCAACATATATGAATGGTTATAATTAAAATGAGATTTGAAATCCCAGGACTCTTTAAAATAGAATGATGTTATAGTAAGTCTTTCTCGAGCTATATAGAACACTGTCACTTATAATGATCTTTTTGGGGTAAAAAACATTACCCATTCGAACTTTGCGGCTTTTTACACTTTTTCAAACAAACTTATTTTTGTACACCTATTTTTATCTCAACTCCACGGGTTTCACACTTTCCTATATATTAGCAAATTCCAGCGGAATATTCCGTCGGATTTTTAGCCCGTGGAGTCTAAACAAACTCTTTTTTACACCTTTTAATCCAAACTTTTTTTACACTTTTTTATTTTACCTCCGCCACATGTGTTGAAATTCCGGCGGAATATTCCGTCGAAATATGCTTTATATAAGAAAGTGTAAATCCCATGAATTGAGATTAAAAAAGTGTAAGAGAAAAAAAATTGTTTGAAAAAGTGCAAAGTTCGGATGGGTAATGGTCTGAACCCCAATCTCTCTCTCTCTTTTTTTGTTTTTCTTTAATGAGATTACAATCAAAACCAGTAAGTCATCTGAAAGATTAAGTCGTAGGCATTGTTGTATTAGAATTGAATTCGATCAAACAGTGTCTATAATAAAATTTGTCAGAATGATGTTGATATGCTAAAAAGGACACAATTTTTAAGAGTTTATGAAGTTCAAGGTACCAAGGCACTGTAATTGTTGATATAATGTAAATTTCATTAATTAAAATTATGTCACAAAACTTCCTAAGATATGGAAGTTTTGGGGAGTCTTTCTCAAGTTATATAGCAACGTGACTTATAGAGATATTTTTTTTCCTCTTGGGTGGGTGTGTGTGTAGGGGGAGGTGGAATTAGAATCAAAACCAGGAAAATTATTATGAACTTCACTACTACAAAAAAGTCCTATTACAGCGCACCTATGACAGCGGTTTTGAAAACTGCTGTAATAGGGGGCACTCGGTTCGGACCTATGACAGCGGTTTGAGCCGAACCGCTGTCATAGGTGTCAAAAAAAAAAAAAAATTGGACTTTTGGCAGCGGTTCGAGCCGAACCGCTGCCACAAGTGCACTTTTGGCAGGGGTTCGAGCAGAACCGCTGCCACAAAGTTCACCGCCGAACCGCCGCCAAAAGTGAACTTTTTGGCAGCGGTTCTGCCCGAACCGCTGCCAAAAGTTGTCAAAAAAAAAAAAAAAATTTGAACTTTGTGGCAGCGGTTCTGCCTGAACCGCTACCAAAAGTTCAAAATTTGGGCGGGTTTATTTCAAACCGGCCCCCCCTCTCTCTCACTCTCACTCTCTCACTCTCTCTCTCTCTCTCTCTCTCTCTCTCACCACCACCACCACCGCCTCCGCCGCCCCTCTCGATTTCTCTCTCTATTTTTAGATCTACTTCTCTCTCTCTCGGTTTCTCTCGATATAGGACCGCCGCCGCCCACCTCTGCCAACGCCGACGCCCACCTCCGCCTCTGCCGCCTCCGCCGACGCCGCCCACCTCCGCCGCCGCCGCCTTCTTCCATTTAGTTTTGGTATTTTTTTTAGATAAATATATATACACACACACACACATAGAGTATATATAGATGTATGTATATGTGGGTGTATGCATATATGTGTGGGTGTATGTATATTTGTGTATATGTGGGTGTATTTATATTTGTGTATATGTGGGTGTATGTGTATGTATATTTGTGTATGAATATTTGTGTATGTATATATGTGGATGGGTGTATGTATATTTGTGTATATGTTCATGGGTGTATGCATATATGTGTATATGTTAATGGGTGTATTTGTGTATGTGTGGGTGTGTGTATATGTGTATGTATATATGTGGATGGGTGTATGTATATTTGTGTATATGTTGATGGGTGTATGTATATTTGTGTATATGTTGATGGGTGTATGTATATTTGTGTATATGTTGATGGGTGTACGTATATTTGTGTATTTATGAAAATATTTCTCGGTTGAAATTTTGCGGTGTTGGAATGACACGAAATTCACAATGTCATAGAGAAACGGCATTCTGAACAAAACGCAAGACTTTGTCTTGCGCTCTCGTGATTTTAGCGATCCGAGATCGTTTAAGGCCTCAAATACGTGTTTTATTACAAAAATACGTATTTATGTAATAAAACGCGTATTTGAGGCCTTAAACAATCTCGGATGGCTAAAATCACGAGAGCACAAAGATTTTGTGTTTTGTTCAGAATGCCATTTCGCTATGACCGTGCGAATTTCGTGTCATTCCGACATGGCAACATTATAAACGATAAAATAAAATTAAAAAAATAAAAAATAAACCACCCTATGACAGCGGTTCAGCCGGAACCGCTGCCATAGGGTCCAATTTAATTTTTTTTTTTTGAATAAATGACCCTATGACAGCGGTTCTGCCGAAACCGCTGCCATAGGGTCACCCTACTGCAGCGGTTTCTATAGAACCGCTGTCATAGGATGACCTATGACAGCGGTTCCGGAACCGCTGCCATAGGGTTTTGACCTATGGTAGCGGTACCTATGGCAGCGGTTCAAAACCGCTGTAATAGGCCCAAAACAACCGCTGCTATAGGTCATTTCTGTAGTAGTGCTTGGAGTTGGAGCATGGTTAATTTCAATTTTGGTTAAGATCCTTTTGCACCTAACTCGATTTGAGTGCCTCGTATTCATCTCTCATCAAATTAATCCTTAAACTATCACATTTTCACCACATTTGTCTCACCATTGTTTCTCTGTCCAATCGTAAACATAGGACAAATTGGAGGTAAAATTATTCATTTTGGCAAAAAAAATATAGAAATCAGCAAAGCAACCATTTATACCAGTATGTTTTGGGTCTTCTTGCCATGGAAGCTTGAACTTCACCTTAAAATCGTGTATTTGAGATTCTTCTCTTCTTCAAGTTGAGTCCTCCGCAAGTGGTGTTGACGGATTTAGGGTTTCACCTCTAAAACCTGTGTAAAATCGAAGAACTAGGGCTATATTTGTTTGTGTTTTCTAACCCATATTTTCATTTTCAATCTCATTTGAAAATGAAAATGCACACTTTACATCATTCTCATCTAAAAATACACGTATTTTCATTTTCACTTTCATATTCTCCAATAATTACATTTCACTTTATCAAATCACACTCACATTTTTCTTTCTCTCACATCTCCTTACAAAAATCCATATTTTTTGCAACAATTGTGGTGTTATAGTGGAATAAAACACATGGTTTTAATCTTCATAGGCACGTGCACATTTTAAGATCCATTTTGAATATTTTTAATGCTCTTTTTGGGATTGATTTTCATCATTTTTACTTATAAATATATTTAATCAATATATTATTACCTATTATTTTATATATATTATTCACATAATCATTACTTTTAACTAACTCAATCATTTCACACATCATCAAATCATCAATTTCAATAATTTTCAGAAACACAACCAAACATACCGTCATTTTCACGCGAAAATAAAAAAACTCGTTCTCCCATACATTTTAGGAAATAACGGTTGAAAATGAAATGAAAACACATCCAAACAAAGCCTAGGATTTCAAATATTGGGGGAACTTGGAATATGGATTTTCAGGGGATAATTTTTCGCCTCTTTTTTGGGTTTAGGGTATAAACACTGATTGAAGCTCTTATTTTGTGTGGAAATGGCGGATTGAATGAATTTGAGGGATTCTTTGTGTGGAAGAATCTTGTGGATTTTTTTGGCAAAAGGTTGAATTTAGGAATTGGGTTGTGACTGTTGGTTCTCATCAACCGCCTATTGCTCCGTTAGTTAGACACGTGAGGCCGAATGGAGGGAAAATTGGCCATCCATTGAGGAGCTAACTGTTAGACCAAATGTGATGACAATGTGATAGTTTAAGGTCAATTTAATGAGGGGTAAACATGAGGGACTGAAATCGAATTAGGTGTATAAGTGGGGATAAAAATAAATTATCTCATCTTGAAATGTAAAAGTAAGAAAGAAAATAGACATGAGTCAGAATTAGGGTCTAAGATGCGAGGAATAAAAGGGAACAATACAATTTACTTGGCAGAATACCTTTAAGCAAGTTGATGAGGGTGATTGATGATACTTAATTCAATTGACCTAATTAAAGTGATATCCAGCCATCCTCTTCGAGGGTGAACTTGAGACTTTATGTGAAAATCTAGTCTGTTCTAATATGGTCTCATTCGATTGAATATAAGTGTAATTTATAAAGTGAGTGACGAATCACAAGATAAACGTTATTTCTATTCACTTTATGAATTATACATAAATTCGATGAAATTGAGTCTAAACTTGAACCTTTCATAATGTTGTTGATCATAACCCAAACAATAGGGCATTCTTGAGAATTTATAGAATTCAAAATATCGGTGCAATTATAATTATTTTATTGTGAATTCATCAAACGCAGACAATTAATTAGTGGTACTAAAATTTAAAGTACTAACTCCATAAAATAAAAGGGATAATTGCATAAAACCCACTTGTGTTATTTCGAAAATGCTAAAAAAAATTCTGTGTTAACGAAATAAGCTAATCACCCCTCTGTGTTCCTAAAAAGTGTGCAAACAAACCAAATTTTGTTAAAATGATAGAAGAAAAAATGTGTTTTTTGGATGAATTAACACTATCTACCTTTTCTAAAGTATGAAAAGTATATAAATGTCAAATGAGCATGTCAATAAAGGTGAAAAAGTTTGAAAAACACGCTCATTTTTTAATTGAATTTGGCTTTTTTCCACACTTTTTAAGAACATAGGGGGGTGATTAGTCTATGTCGTTAACACAGAGGTTTTTTAGCATTTTCGAAATAACACAAGGGGTTTGATGCAATTACCTCAAAATAAAATAATTTTAGGGGCTCTATCTTAAACTATATAGCAATGTGACTAATAATGATACATTATTTTAGAAAAGCAAATCAAATTTAGTAGTATGTCACTCGTCATGGTGAATCCTATAGATGCCTAATGCTATATTGGTGCATATAATCGGACAATTTTTTAATATGACAAAAGCAAATTGTACTCTTACTAGTTTTGATACTAGCATTGTCCTCTAGCCTTAATCCATCCATTTTAAGAGAATAATTATTCCTTGAGAGCATTATACTGCGAATGGACGCCCAATTAAAGTACAAATATAACTAGTTGATGTACCGTGCAACTGGATATCAATTTCTTTGTAAAGAAACTTGTTAATATGATTGAAATTTTTACATCAAAAAACTACTATATTATGTTCTTAACCAAAAAAATTGAAAAACTAGATTATACTGAAAGAGTGATAACAAAATTAAAAATGATCTAAAGTAAATTTATATAACCATTCATTTTCTATTTTACTATGTATCGAGTAAACGCCATTTTTATATGCTTAGTTGCATTAACAGAAATTCCATCTTTAAATTTCGAAAATGTACCTGTCATATAGTACCAAAAAATTATTAATTTAACATAAATTTTGATTAAAAGAGTCAATTCAACCTTTCTCATACAAATTTAAGAAATATAACTATTTTTCCAATTGCATATTGTAAGTATACATACCAAATGGTATAGTATTTTCAAATTTATACATAGAAAATAGTTTACGAGGAAGAATAGTAAAAGATAGAGCTACACATCATTTTCTAATAATATAAAATGTGTGCTGTCAGTAAAGAGAATAAAACTAATAGCAAATTTTATTCTAAAAAAAGTCAATTGGTAAAATAAAGTGGACCAATAACAGTAGAGAAATCTATAGAAAAATGGGAACATTGCATGTAAATCATGAATTCCAGCTGCGAGCTATGAATATTTATAAGTTACAATTTTGAGATCAAATCATGAAATTGAAGACCAACTACTGATACTTATATATTTTTTAAATAATTGTTACTATTAAGAAGTCATAACTAAAAATTCAAAACAGTTTACAGATGAGAAATGGTAACTCATATACCCCATTGCTTATATAGAAAAGATTAACAATGAAAAACCTCGGCTTATGCACTTGCTCTATAGGGGGGAAAAGTCATTTTTTAGTATTATTTGAGATCGCGTTATATAACTTTGTAGATTTTATCTGTAATCCTACCCAATTTCAAACGAAAATATCTAGACAAAAGCTATTATTGCATAGTCACTAATAGCACCTGAATTATCACCAAAAAAAAAAAAAATAGCACCTGAATAACAATATATAATACATAAATTTAGGGACGGAGTCAGAGGGCAGGTGGTGCCCCCTCAACTTTGAGTAAATAAATTTTTTGTCTTACAAAAGTTTGATTTCAAAATTTCGCCTCCCCCAAAGGTTAAAGACATCATACTTTGGACCATTTTTTTTGGAGAAAATTAAGTAAATAGCACTGTTGTGCATAATGAATTAAGGGTCTAGCATCCAAAATCAAAAAATTTGAGGGCATAGCACCCTCAAATTTGTAATTTGGTCCCTCAAATTTACAAAGCTAAGCCACTATTTTTGTCCAAGTCAAATGCCCAAAACCAAGCAAAAACTGACACATGGCAGGTTATATTTATTTTCTAAGTATATATGCTATGTTTTTATTTTTAGTCTAGTCCCTTTATTTTCTTGTAAGATTATTTAAACCCATGAGAGTAATTATACATATTTAAAAAAAAAAGGGAATCTCAACCCGCTTTTATAAATTTACATAAAACTTCCGGCTGCACTCATAATTTATTTACATGCATGTACCCGATCATATTTTAAACTCTTTTATTGATTATCTTAATACTTTAGAAAACCTAGACTATAATAATCAGAAATTAATACTAGAATTACGAAACCAATTAATAATTAGGAGAGACAATTGGGTCAATACTTATTTTAACTTACCACCTAGATTTCGTGATCACTAGAACTATATTAAATTTCTATTTATCTTGAATATATTAATAGCAGCCTTTTATTAAAATAGATCCTTCTAATTTTAAAAGATTAGATTACTTAGATTTTGAATATAGTTTAGCCGATAGATCCATAATCTCTTTAGATAAACATAAATTTATTTGTAGATTTAATTCATGTTTTAAGCATAATTTACATTCAGAACATAAATACTTAAATAGTTTAACGGATTTCCTTATATCTCTAGCGACGAACTTAGAATCAGAAAACATAAAATTTTATAAAATCTTAGAATCATTAAAAGAAGCCGTTTCAATAAATAGAGAAATAATAAAAACAGGTGAAAGTAATAATTTAGATTACATTAAACAGCAATCTGAAGAAACTTTAAAAATGGTTAAAAAATATAATAAGCTTTTCCCTGCTAAAAATGATATAATATAATTGAAATATAGTTTAGAAAGCAGCAAAATAAAACAAATAGAAATCGAAACTAAGAGAATTCTAAGTCAACTAGTAGAAAAAATAAATAAATTTGAAGCCTAAATTTTAGAAACTAATAAAACTTTAAAAAATATAGAATGAATAGTTAGTGGATGAATAATCTAGAAAACAGATTAGAATATAAAAGAGTCATTGAACTAGCAAATAAATATTTAAATACAAAGGAAGGCTTTACTACCTACCAAGGAAATAGTAATTCAGATAAATTATATCCTAAACTTTGGAATATTCAATTTGCTTTAATTTTACAAATATTTGAAAAGCTAGACAATTTAAAAAATAAAATAGAAAGGTTAAGTATTAAAATAGACACAATATCTCAAGTAATTAAGGGAGATTTACAAGATAGTTTAGAAGAAAAATTAACAAATCTAGCACTAGACGAGTCCGAAAAACCCAAAAAAGAATCCAAAAAATATATATATATTGGTAATATGTTGAGATCATTTAGTGGTACTAGTAGAACTATAAGTGAATCAAGTAATAAAGAAAAAGAAAAAATAAGTAACACTTTCACTAAAAGAATATTTAGAGGATCGGGAGCCAAAGCTCAGCTAGAGAGGTAAGAAATAGTAGACGTAGAGGAAAATCTTAATTTATATAACAACAAATGAATAGATAAGTTAAAACCTAAAACATTATACAAAGTAGGAAAAATGGATTTTAACACACATCTAATTAAGAACTTCAGAGAAAAAAAAGTAAAAGTTACGACAAATGTTGAATATATAAGCTTAGTTAGTCAAGAATGTATAAAGCAATTAAAGCAGTTAAAACAAAAATATATACATTTAGGATTAATTATTGTAGGAATAAAAGGATTAACTAGAAAATGAACCAAATGAAAGGTTTTAGTTTTATTATTAGATAAAAGTTGGACAGATGCTAAAAGAGCAGTGTTTGCTAGTATGGAAATAGATATGAATAATCATGTAGGAATATTTTATGTAGCTCCAAATATGATGAAAAGTATTAAAGATATTAGTAAAATCACTATAGGATTACAAACTAGAGGATATGAAACATATGATCGTAACAATTTAGTAGTTTCTATAGAATTTTTAGGAAGGGTAACCAATAATAGTTTCCCTCAATATAAAATTAATATAGATGGAATAATAGATGGATTAACCTCAGTAGGAGTAAAAATAATTAAACCCTTAAATATAGATAACAACGATTTAAATGTAGAAGAATGGGAATTAACCAAACACTTAGAAGAATATGAGACGGTTAACCAGGAAAAAGCGTAATGTATACAAATAGTAGGGGTCAAACTTCTATTAGATTCCTTAATTACCAAAAGCAAGATCCCAAAGAAAATTTAGAAGATCTAAAAGAAGAATCTAATAATGAAACCGAAACAAGTTATATGAATATAATAGAAGAAGAAGAAATAAGAATAACTAGTAGATTTGTAAATTGGGAAATAGAATCTGACATAGAAAGCAAAGAAGATGAAGAAAATATAGAAGAAATAGATGAAGAGATTAGACAATTTGAAAGTCAGTTTAAAAATGATTATAGACCAAAATATAAAAGAAATTTTGAAATAAATAATTTAAGAAAATTAGTAAATGAGATGTATTTCGAAGCAATGAATTTAGATCTTAATCTAGAATCAACTGAAGAAGAATTTAAACAACATTATAATATTAATTTAGTAGATGATATATGCTCAGGAAAAGTAAAATTTGAAAAATTCTTTAAAAATAAGGAAAAGAATAGTAATGAAATAACCTTTATGGCAGATAGTCAAGCTAGTACTAGTAGTAATCCAGGAAAAAGAACTAGAGTAGAACCAGATTATAATGAAGTTCCAGCTAGAAATGTAGAACTAAGTGGAAGACCATAATGGAAAAATCCAGTATATGGATCAACTCAACCAAGAAAATATGTAGGAATGAGGCAGCCCATAGGAAAAATCATGAGTGGAACCATGTTAGTAATTGAATTAGGAAGCCCTCAAATGTGGCCAGAGGAAGTAAATATATGGGAGCAATGTGTAGTAAGACATTGGGAAATAAATAAAAAGACAGATATGAATATGTTTAATTTTTTAGAAACATGCTTAGGACCTACATCATTATCTATTTGGGTCCAACTAAAATTGATGAAATAAAAGCCATAGGAAATAATCCTTATAACTTTACTAGTTTTATTCGAACCTTAATAATAGGAATAGATCCAGGAAGAGAAAGTTCATTTATACAAGATACTGCACTAAGAAACCTAGAACAACTTATTATAACCGATATGAAATATATTATATCTTTAGTCAAGATTTTACAAGATCAATAGCAGAAGCTAATAAAGCTTTTGACGAAGAATTATGTAGTAGGTATTTTACAAAATTACCACAAGATTTAGGAAAAAGAATACATGAATAATGGATAAACAGTAATGGTAATCTTACAGGATTAGGTATAGGACCTAGAGTACAATATACTTTCTTTAAGCTTCAAGAATGGTGTAAAGAAGCATTCATTAGAGAACAAATTAGAAAACAATTTTATGAGTTTTGTAGAAAAGTTATATACACTCCACAACAATATGGACAAAGAAATTACTTTAAACCCAAACGAAAAATATAAAGAAAATCCAATAAACCAAAATCTAGTTTTAGACAATATAGACAAGGAAGAAAACCCCCTAATTATGTTAGAAAGCCATCAACTAGTAAATGCACTTGTTTTATTTGTGGGGATCCTAAACATTGAGCTAATAGATGCCCGGAAAGGCAATTTAATATGGAAAGAGTAGCTATAGCAGAACAATTAGATAAAGATGTAGTAAGTATAGACAGTAATGAAAGTGATAATGAGAGTATATATAGTATAGTAAGTGAAGAAGGACCAGAAATTCCAAATATAATATGAATAGTTTATGTGATCATAAATATAGGAATGGAAAAGGAACTATTAGTATAGTCTGTAGCATTTGTAGATTATATCTTGATATGCATTTAAGATATCAGTGCAATATACGTTTTGATGAAATTTGTTTCATTTGTGCTAAAGACGTATACAATATAGAAACAGACGTATCACCTAAACCTAGTAAAAAACTAGAAACGATAGAGGTTCGAAACCATAAAATAGAGAATTTAGATTTAAGAATACAACTAATAGAATTAAAATTAAAAAATAATGAAAACATAAGCAGTAATCAAGCTAAAGGAAAAGGTGTAGTTATAGAAGAACTTGATGAAATTAACCAACAATTAGAAGAAACTCATCTACAAAATACAACGTACGAACCTCAAATAAAAATATCTTATACTAGTAGTTTAATACTTTTAGATTGTCGAATATGGTGTAATCAAGAAAAATATATTGAAACTAAAGCTACTTTAGATACAGGAAGTACAAAAAGTATGCTTAGTGCTAGTCTTGTACCAAAGGAATTTGAAGCACAACTAAGTTACACTGTTACAAGTAGAACAGCAGAAAATAGATTAATGAAAATAACAAAAGAATAAATTAACGTAGGAATACAATTTAAGAATTTTTCAAAAAATTATAGTTGTAAATATACATTAGGACAAGTACTTATAGCACCAGATAACATAACAAGTCAAGAATTCCTTTTAGAGTTAAATTTTATATGTGCATTAAATGGAAGTATATTAGTAGGAAAAAATTATATTACTATTAGCAAACATAATTATACATTCCCAACTAATAGATATATTAAACAATCAGAGTTGACTAAGAAGCGTGGTGGATATGGTAGTAATGATTTAGATTTTTTCAAAGAATTAGAACAAAACAATATAGAATCTGAAACCTTAGACATCCTATTAGATTTAGAAATTAGAGATATAGGAAAAGGATTAGAAGTTCTAAACCTAGAAAATGAAAGAATTCTGTACAAGTTAGAAATGTTAGGATTTATAGGAGATGATTTAGCCAAAAATAAAGTAAAATACACTTTTAAACTAAATATTTTAAACCCTGATATAGTAATAAGAACAACAGCTATAGAATACAAGCCTGGAGATATAAAGGAATTCAAAACACAAATACAGGAAATGTTAGAAATAGGTATTATAAGAAGAAGTGATAGTCCTCATAGATCGGCAGCCTCTATAGTAAGAAATAATGCAGAAATAAAAAGAGGAAAACCTAGAATAGTCTATAATTATAAAAGACTTAATAATAATACAGAAGATGATGCTTATAGAATACCTAATAAAGATGAGTTAATTAATCTAATACAAAATAAAAAGATATTTTCAAAATTTGATCTAAAAAGCGGATATAATCAGATTTAAATGGTAGAAGAAGACACAAAATGGACAACATTCAGCCGTAGCGAAGGACATTTCGAGTGGAATGTTCTATCTTTTGGTTTAAAAAATGCTCCAGCAATATTTCAAAAATTTATCAATAGTATAAACATTTAGACTTCTATTTAGTATATATAGATGACATTTTAGTAGCTTTTAAAAATATTAAACAGCATTAAGATCATTTAAAACAAGTGTTTAATTTAATAAAAAAAACGGAATAGTAGTGTTTAAAAGGAAAATGGAACTTTTTAAGAGAAAGATAAGCTTTTTAGGTTTGGAAATAGGAAATGGACAGATTAAATTACAACCCCATATAGCTCAAAAAATTCTAGATTTTCCTGATAAACTAGAAAACTTAAAACAAATACAAGCATTTCTAGGAATATTGAATTATTCTAGAAAATTTATTCCTCAACTTAGTAAATTAGTTGGACCATTATATAAGAAAACAGGAAAGTCTGGTCAGAGACACTTTAATCAGGAAGATATTAACCTAGTCAGAAAAATTTTGGAAATAGTTAAAGACTTAAAGCCTTTAAAATTACCTTTAAATACTAATTATGTCATAATAGAAGTAAATAGCTCTAGAAGGATGGGGAGCGATATTAAAATGTAAATCTCATAAATTTTCTCCAAAAAGTGAAGGAAAGATAGCATCTTATTCCAGTGGTAACTTTAATAAAACAGGAAGTAATTGGACCAGTCTAGATTACGAAATAGTATGAATAGTTAAAGCAATAGACCGTGTTAGATTATATTTAAATAAACCTTTTACCATTAGAACAGATTGTGAAGCTGTGGTTAGATTCATAAAAAATAAAAATTCTAGAAAACAAATACTAAAACATGCTTAAATTTTAGAAATGTAATAGAAGGTAACGGATATAAAGTAGAATTTGAACATATTAAGGGGAAAAACAACAGCATAGCAGATTTATTAAGTAGACAATTGTTAGGTCTCATATTTTACATATTTTCATTATGATTTACCTCACATTTATCTTTATTTTATGCCTTGTTGTTAGTCTTTTCCTTTATTTTTAGTCTAATTTATGTATTTTGATTTCTAAGTCGTTTCAATGCTTTTGTAGGCATAACAGCGATGATTTTGATGAGTTGAAAGAGTATTTATTACGAGAATAATGAAGGCTATCCAAGAGGATGTGAAGAAATGCATTAGAAAGGCCAAACGAGAATGTTTCGTTGAAGAAAAATGAAGAGAAAAATTCTGCACAGGCAACTGCACAACTGTGCAGATATTCTGCACAGCTGTGCAGCTGCAGATTTTTATATTTTTGTGGGCCGATTTTATGACTTGGATGGGCATAATTTATGTATCTAAGACTCCTTTTTAGTTAAATAAAGTGGCAAAAAAAACATTTTATAGGCTAGAGTGAGGTGGGAGAATAATTCATTCATTCTTACAAAAAAAGTAGATCTTGGAGAGAAAAGAAGACTTCTAGAGAGAGAAAGGAGATCTTGAAGAGTTCTTGGAGAAGAGTTCTTGGAGAAAAGCTTCATCTTCTCAAGTTGTATTCTTCCAATCCTCCATTGTTGAACATGAGTAACTTTATGTTTATGCAATTTATTTCTTGTTTTTCTTTAATTATGCATAGCTAAATTATTTTCTAGGGTTTAAGATGTAGTCTTGTGTATTGATTTGGATTATTGATGATTGATGGATGTGATTTCTTGTTTGGTTTATCTATTAATGAGTGTTTAATGCTTGTAATTGATTGATCACCAATTGCATGATTTAAGATAAATTAAGAAGTACCGGGAGGTGAATTAGTTTATTGGTTCGGATTTAATAGACATGTGTAAATTGCTTAATAGGGATATTGGTAATTTTGCATGAGACTAATTAAACAATATTCATAGAACTTAATGGATTCATCTAAATTAGTTTTTGATCATGGGAGTGACGTTAATTAATTTAGATGGGTACTCATGAAGATCTCGGGAGAGTATTCGTGTATTTAAGGAAATTGGGTCTTTAATTTAAACAAGAATGATAATCCATTGAAAATCAATAATCCATAGAAATACCTTGATAAAATCTTAATCCCTAGGCTTTTCGTTAATTGATTGTTCGTTTTAATTATATTTGTGTTTATTATTTATAATTAATTCTGTTTTTATAAATTTCTGCTTTTAATTAATTAAAATCTCAAATCTTTGATAATCGATAGTCTAAATAATAAGATAAACTTTGTTTGGTACTTGATAACCTTCCCTGTGGAGACGATCTTACTTTCACTATATTATTTGTTCGATTCCGTGTTGTTACAGACGGTTAACAACAATTAACTTTAATTTTGGGTCACAGATCATGACCTTCAAGAACCAGGACAACCAACAAACATGACCACCTTTTGCAGCTCACAACCAAATAGCCCGAAGACCAGCTTTCAGGCTTAACTTTCAACAAATTATCTAGAATAGACCAGTATTTGCAGTTGAAACACAGTTTTTTAATCCAGCCACTTAGAATGTTTTTAAAACCTTTGGCAAAATAGCACTTCCAATTAGACATGCTTTCAAACCTCCAAGAGATACTCCCTATATAACAAAAGATCAAAACATTCTACTAAATGCTTTGTGGGAAGCTCATAATTCAGGCAGCAAACTAGCAGCACTCAATGCATTCTGTTACTTTTTTGAAAAAGAAAATAAAAATTTTCCAACAGACGAAGCAACGGTTTATCTTGTTATCAGAGAACAGCCATTCTGAATTTTTGAAGATTATCAAATGGCTTTAGAAAGCATTCAGAAGATTTCCAATGGTTATTTAGTACCTTTCAAGCAATTTCATGAACTCATAGCAGCAGCAAGAAAACTTTTAGGCCCAAACTTTTTCATACAGCTCAATGCTGAAAATGCAAAGCCCAAAATACTTTTAAAGGGAAAACAACCTATAAGCCCATATGTTGAACAACTCGAAGACGATCTAGAAACCACAACTAAACAGTTTACCAACCTTAACAAATTTTATCAAGACCTATTAGTCCAACATCAAAATTTATCAGCCCATTTAATAAACCCTAGACAGATAGAAGTCCCCAAAGAAATCAAGGATATATGCTACCAATTATTATATGTTCGAACCTTTTTTAACCCCTGTCAAACAGTTCTAGCATTACCTGAAGAAATTCAGACTATAGTTTGGAACAAAGCAGAAGATAATTTCTATTCAAGAATGCTAAAGCTAACTCAAATCATCATCAATCAGAAAATAGAAGGAATAAAGGCCCTGTCACATTTATTTCAATGGAAAGTAGAACCTATTCGCCAGGAAGGAACCCTCAAATTTTATACAGTCAAGTATTTTTCTTAGCCTAATGTTCACATAGACGCTTTAATTTTCAGAGAAGGATGGATAGATGATCAGTTTATCGGCATACGACAACTACTGAATTTCGATTTTGTATCAAATCCAGATCAAGTAGTTCATTTAGGCAGGCAAATATCAGATACGATCAAGTTTTCGTTCAACCAAGGAGCATTCAATCTTCGTTTAGACGTAGCATCTTTACCTTCAGTTTGGAACACTACAGGAGTAGAAATGGGCCATTCCTTTATAACTGTAAATGAGAATTATGAAAGTTGGGAATACGCTAAATCAGAAATGTTCAGACTATACCACAGAGTATCAAACCCCTTAGCAGAAGCAGACAAACTCAAGCTAGCTCTAGAAGTAAGAAGGACACAGCAACAATATATGATACCATTTCTAGATTTATCACCAGATTTCCAGCTAATTTTCCAAGCATCACATCAAAGTATTTTTATTCCATCAAAGGTCAGATGCCATTACAGGATTACTACATTGGGAAAAAAAAGCAATAACGAGCTTGGAATATCAACCAAAGTATGATCCAGATTTAGCAGGATCCAGCCGAGATGCATACTAGAAGATAAAGCTTCAATAAGTGAATCAGCATACCAAAGGACAATAATTCAGTATCAGGACAAAGCCATAATTGCACCAACAAGGACAATAATTTGCAGCAGTATTAAAAGCAGCAAAATTTCAACTTATGCCATAAATGGAGCAACAGTAAAAGGACAATACTCCAACTACAAAACAAGAGTAGTAACTTCAGGAGACAGCTACGCAGGCAGCCATTTATGATTCAGCAACTATTGTACCATATTTACTATTCGCTTTTTGCCACCTATGTACTTTTTTACTGTTTGTAGTACAATAATAGGCAGGTACTGTAGCACTTACCTGCAACCTGTTGTGGACATCAATTTTTCTTCCATTTTATTGTAATGTTTTTCAAATTCGGAGCCTATTCAAGGACTCCTCTCCTCAGTTGTAAAAATTGCTCCTTAACACTCTCCAACCCACACTTTTTGGTTACTAGAGATTCTCTCACTTTTCTTTTAATAAAATATCTTCTTTGTGTGCAAAAATTACTTGTAAGTTTTTATATGTTATATAATTATGCATAGTGAGTAAACTACCCACAGGGACGGGATTTCCCTATTATTTAAAAATGTTATAGTTCTCTTATGCTCAAAAAACATTAAAAATGCTCAAAAACTAAATAAAAAATGATGATGAATTGCAGTAACCTTCTACCCCTTCATCGTCCCAAAAATATGTTTCCGCTGTGCAAATTCTTGTTTTCAATAATTTCTGATACTGCTTTGGGAAGATTTTGTTTACCTTCTCGGTGTATACCGGTTGGGAGACAAAATGTGCGGGATAATTCCCCCCAGTGTGCAAGCAATCTGGTATCAGAGCAGTGTTCTTGAGTTTAAATTATTAAATAAGTTAAGACTATATTTTAAAATTCAAATGAGTAAGATAGGTATTTTAATCCAGATTCAACATAAGTCTTCGTTGATGAAGCAACCAGACTTACGAAACAACCCTCTTACATGAGAATTTTAGAATAGAATGTTTAACTCGTTAAATGATAAGAATTTGGTAACACTATTCTTATTTTATGTAATTATGTTGATTTTGTAAAGTTTTATTTTGAAAGGACCAAAGTTAAATGTTTCCAAAAGTTATTAGACCCATGTGCAATTAAAGAAAAGTAGTTGGGAAAGGAAGGGGCTATTACCTTAATGAAATTTGAGAAAGGTGCTATTCGGCTAACTGTCTCTTTTGTTTTTTTGGTATTCCCCCCGAGACATAAATTTTGGCTCCGTTCTTGCGAGGATTCTTTGATAAAATACATACTCTATGTCTTTTTTTTTTTTTTTAGGATTTGATAGTGTTGGTCAATTCATTGTATAACTTCATGGCAACAATTTGATGAAGACGTATGATAACGTTCTATTCTCACCACAAATATTATGAATAATAGAAAATCAACTTGTACCTTACATTTGACCTTGGAATAGCAAACGACGCACTTGGTAATTTGTTATAGGCTCAACACCTTTTTATCTCCTTAGAAAAATCAAAAAAGCTAGGTTGTGATGACTGATGAGAATAGGAGTAGTTTTTTAAATGATTAAGTAATGGAACTTAATTCCCATCATTGGAGTAACTGATTAGAAGGAAGTTTAAAATTGAATGTTGATATTAGCCCTTCACAAAATGATATTGGCATTCCACTTTTATTTTTATTTTAATCAATTGACAATTTTGCCCATGAGTTTATGAAAGAAATTTGTTCTATTTCTTATAACAAATATAAGTCTAATTATGGTAAAATGCAGAACAATTTTTTTATCCTTTTATTGTATGACCCCGTTACTTCTTTTTTATTTCCTCATATCGTAATAATATTGAATAGTCAAGTGGTACTTTATTATCAAGTTGTATAGTTTCTCGACCACTTTACTCATCCATTTCACTAGTAAATGAATCGTAATAATGGAGCAAAGGAGACATTAGGGAGTTGCTTTCGGTTTGTATGAGATACCGGAATCTTTGACATAAAAGTCCTGAACAAATTTTAGAATTTAATCTGACGTACAATCCATCTAACATCGACAAAAATGGTAATTTTCTCTTCTATATTTCGCATATAAAAGCTTTATATTAAAATTTAAGATTGTATGAAGAAAAAAAACACAAAGAGAGAACAAATTAAAAGTTATTGTGCTAATTTATTGAGGATTTAGTTTTTATAAGATGAATAGTAAAATTCTATTTATTCAACATTATTTATTATAAGATAATACAATAATAGTTCTTCATTAATTCAGGGGCCATATTGTCAAATGTTTAAGATAGAAAATAAAGTGGAGTGCCTCTATTATTTTGTGGAGTGCCAAAATCAACTCCTTTAAAATTTGCATAAAATCAAAAGCTATAGCTGAATTACTATTAATATATTTAAATTAGCTTCAATCAAGGAATTATTACATCAATAAGTACAACAGTTAATCTAGATTTTAAGAGAGTAATATAAGAAATAAAGATAAATTTAAGAAAGGAAATAGTAACAAAAAAATTGAATACATATATTCCATATTATATGCCCATGCACCAAGACAACTTTGTGCTTTTTTCTCTTTATCTCTTTTCATGTTAGTAATCAAGTATATGATAACATCAAGGATAGCCCGCCTAATGAGCATAATTATGTATGAGTACTCATAGACTGAACATAAAGACTAATCTATGAGACAAAATATATTTAGAATAATAATTATCACTATTGCGATATTTTTATGAAATAAAAACTATTGAGGGAGTTAATTAAACTAGAATGATTAACGGCAATGAAGATTTAAGCAGTACATATGAAATTAGACATTTATTGCATTCAAATAAGAAACTACAAAAGTTATTGGTGACAATACGTCAAAGTGACAATGTGAAAGTTGTCACTAATTATAAATTTTTAATGAGAATTTTTGTTTTGTCACTAAAATAAATTCTACATGTTTAATAGTGATAGAATTTGTATAGAAGTTATTACTTTTGATAATCAATGATAAGAAAATTGTTGTCACTATTGACAATTAGTGATACACCTTTTGCGACAACGATTATAATTGTCACTCTATTTGTGTTGTCACTAAATTGTTACTATATATGTGTCACTAATTGTCAATAGTGAAAATTTTTAAAAAACTTTTGTCACTATTTATGTATATTTAGTGACAATTATGAGATTGTCATTTCAAATTTTATCATAAATATTACTCTTTATTGTAGTGAGAATATTTTAATTTAAAATTAATTCAAATCAAGGACTATAGAAATATGTTTTCAAATTAAGAGCTTTCTACAATTGCAGTTACAAAAGTTGTTAGTAGAGAGTCTATACATAAATGTAGAAACAAATCTACATGGTACAATAGAGGATGAATAATTTGTCCATTTCATTGTTCACATGCGATGCGAAAGAGATAGAGGTATGAGTTTGGATTCATTTTAAATATTATAATAAGATAAGGCCAAGATAATTATTCTCAATTTCTCATGTATATATATATAGTTAAGGGTTTTTTCTTTTAATATAATGTTAAGGGTTTGTTTTAATTATAGAATTTTACTGAATTCATTGTTCTATTAGATGTCAATTAATTAACACTATGTCAAAATACACTATACACAGTGTATCATTGAAAAGGAAAATAAAGTAACTCAAAACTAAAGTACTCAAAAGGCGTAATTCTAAAGATCTAGAAGGAGAGAGAATGATGGACCTCGAACCAGGCCAATCACACTTATATAGGACATGACACTTATGGACCTCGAACCAGGCCAATCACACTTATATAGGACATGACACTTATGGACATACTTGGACAATATTTTTAAGAACTCGATAAACAGAAAATTTTAGTCTGCTCCTCATTCGATCAAATACATGTGTATTTTATAAAATAATTTACCAATTATTTTAGCATAATATTCATACAAGATAATTTTCATGGCATTAGCTTGATGTTATCCACCTTTCACTTTCGAGTGGGTGGTCCTGGATTGTAAACTTACGAGCCACAAAATGTTGTGGTGTGTGCGTGTAAGATAAATACACATTTCAAAATTTAATTCCATTTTTTTTGGTACCATTTAGCTGATTAGTTAAATTCCAAGTACTTATTTTTAAAGAGCTTTTCTAAATTTGATGAAAATAGTTTTGAAAGCTTTAATATTCTGTTCAATCCTTTCTTCTTGATATTCTTTTATGTCACTTGAGATCAATAGAATCAACGAAAGTTGGAAAGGCACCGAATACATAAATATAAAACATTTCAAGCACAATGTACCCAACAATATCGGATAACACGTAGATTCACCCACGGACTGATATGCATTGTTACATAACTTCTTATCATTCTAAAAAGTAGATGTAAACTCAGTTGTGAAAGCACTTGTATTTGTATATTACCTTTTATAACTCTAAAATTAGACATAGATTCGGCCGGGCCACTATAATAGTTTTCATTCTAAAAGATTAGTACAAAGTAAATAATCACTTGCTATTGGTGTATGTCATGTGCCAAATTAAAGTAACACAAACTGCACTTTATTTTTTTCCCAATATTTTTCTATCAATAAGTTCATCATTTATTTGCTAAAAGCTCATGAGAAAATATAAATTTCATTTTCTTTGTTTTAGGAAATGTCACACAAGTTGGCTTCATGACTGATTGGGTTCACAATCCGCATTGGTACATCTTTTGTGCGAGAAATTATATTACACTTTGAGGATTATATTTTATCTTCTATTTCATTTTTTTTTAGTTATTATCACTATGCACATATGTAATATTTTTTGCTTTCTAAAAAAGTATTAAACTATATATATATATATATATATACACACACATATATTTAAGAAATTTGGTAATTTTATTTCATATAAAGTCGAAAGTTTACCGGTTAAGGACCGAAAATTCTCACATGAGAAGATTAGAACTATCAAATGATAGAAATATAACTCATAACTACAAGCTAACTTAAACCTAAATAATGAAAAAAGATCTGTCACCAAGAGATGATGAGGAACGGAGTAAAAAACTCTACTGTTGCCACTAAATTCATCCAAAAGTCGAAAAATCCAGAGGGGAAAGAAAAATAATATCGAAAAAGGGAGAGCAAAAATATTCGGAGATGATAAAAGAGATGAAACTCCACTTCCGAGATGCTTTTAAATTATATATTTGGCCACCACTAAATTGACATGTTTTTCCTGCTGCAATTGGGAAACCAATAAGTGGTTGTGCAAAGACAACCCCACCATTTAGATCACAAAACCCCATGTCAAGTACACTTTATGCTATTCCATTCCCACTCAACTTGGAGTTGCAGTGGGACTACATCATTTGAATTTCACAAAAGTAGGCGCCTTTCAGTTTCAAAGAATGCTTAGCTTATATATTTACTACTTCTGGTTTTGCTTCCCTTTAGCGATGCCTTTTATTTTGGGTCTAGAATCCAATTCCCTTGTGAATTATTTTTTAAAAACACACGCAATCACAAATGGTTAGAAGGCGTTGGGAATTTTCATAGCGTATCTCGTTATAAGGTGGCTAAATCCACGAGAGATACTTCTAGTGTCATGCAGTTGGATTTGTTAAAAAATAAAATTAACTTACCTTTTCAAATGAGCAAACTCCCTCTTTTACTAAGTGGGGACTACCGGAAATAAGGGTTGGATCCTCAGGTATAACATATTTCGGTGATTTGGTTTTTTCGAACTCTAATGACTTGATACTAATTAAACGAAACATCAAGTCACTTTCATCCAACGAACTTGGGTGACATTCTTGAGTGAAAATTCTAGTTCAGACCCAGTTTGGCCGCACTCAAGTCTATTTTACAAGGAAAATGTATTATACTTGCCATATAATTGGTAAGTAATTTTATAAAATATACATAAATTTGGCTGAGTCAGGAAAGGGCTAGAATTTTCCAATATGTAGTTGTAAATTACATATAAGCTCTTACGAGTTCTTACTATCATAAAACACAAAAAATACAATTATAATTTCTCATCTCCTTGTATGTTCTTAATATTAGCAAATACAAAACTACATGTTAAACATTAAATTTCAATCATTTTATATCCTAACGTTATTTACATTAATCCCTTGGGAATATTTTGATCATATACAAACTTTTAGACATGAACATATTTTAAAATTCAACAAAAAATTTGAGATGTGTGTATTTTGCTGATTCCGTAGGGCTCAAGTGTAATAAAGCAAACTAGTAGCATAGGGTATGCAATCCTAATTTTGATACTAAGAGAGGAACAATTGTTAGGTTAATGTCCTAAAATTCCACTAGAGGATTAGTGTTAGGAATTTCTTGTTAGATGTTTTGATGATGACAATTAGGATTTTATGTTAGACCCCAAATAAAATGTAAGTTTATACTTTATTAGAAGATTTGTATAAGCGACTGAAAGATATAATTTTGTTAGGCTTGTAATTTTTATCTTTGTAGATTTTTAGATAAAGTATTAGATACCAAGTCTATGATAGAATTCTAGTTGAGTCTATCAAAGATAAAGTTGAAGATTACCATTTGAAATCAAGTGAAGATGGGAATTTGTTCTTAGCGTCCGTCAAGCGCTAAAGATCTATTTCAGGACTTATGAATCAAGTGCTCAAGCTACGCAAGCGTTCAACGAAGGGATTCACCCGAAATAAATTCTCAAGTCATGAAGGACTTAAATGCAATCATCAACAGACATTTATTTCCAACGGGAAATAAATTCAAAACACATTAAATGCTTGATAAGAGCATTAAATGTGATAAGCTATTATGACTTATGGACAAGCCACCTTTTGACTAGACTGTCAATATTCAGAGTTCAAAACCTGCTCCTATCCAATCGGAACAAGCAGATTTTCATGAATTTCAGAAAAAGGTCTATTTAATGCGCTGGGTGAGAGACACGCGCCTACATGTGTCCAACAGACAATTCCCAAGAAATCTCTATAAACAATAATTCTCAGCAAACCCTAACTTCCAATGTTCATGTACATAAAGCCAAAACTTTGCTAAAATTACTTGAGAGACGAGCTTACAATTTTTTACAGCCAAAAATTCTCAAAGCTTTTCTATCCATTCCAAGACAGTCGAAAATATCTCAAATATCTTCAAAGAACAACCCTACATTATTATTGAGATATTTCAAGTTGTTTGAATTTTATCAAAATCAAACAAACTGTTAGAAAAACCCCATCCAAGCCTCGCGATCTGTGTGAAGTCGAAGTTTGATACTTGCATTATTTCTGGTGAAAGAAGTAAGAAGATAGAAGTGTCTTGTAGCAGAAATCTGTGTGACCAATTAAGGAGCTCAATTCATCAATATCCATCTCTCCCTATTGTGTAGAAGTTTTTGTGTGATTCTTTGAGAATCATTTTAGTAGATTGCCTCCAAGTGTTAAAGGAAAAGAAGGACGAGTTGGGATTACACCACCCAACGAACCTTTCAGTTCTTTACTTTACCGTTATTTCATTCTTGTCATATCACTGCATAAATCGGCTAAGTAAACACATTGATGAAATCATCCAAAGCTAAGCAACTAAAGAAAACTTTATGACGCTAAAACATTGCAAAAGGAAGACTTAAAACTATTCCGCTGTGCTAACCATGATTAAAGAACTGAACGCTTAAACCTACTTGGTTATAGTATTCAAATCTTGAGTCTAAGTTAATCTTATTAAAACAGTCTTCAAGTAGATGCTCAGCCAAGCGCCTACATTTTTCAAGCGTCCAACCCAATTTTAATACGAAACTTTTTGAAGTCAAAAAAGACTTCAGGGTCTATTCAACTCCCCCCCTCTCGACCCTTTCGTATGCCACTTGGGACCAACAAGTGGTATCAGAGCGATTGAAGTAGAAATTTTTAAAAATTTCCAAGCATAACTGCTTGTTTAGATCCGATTTTAAAACATATAGTTGCTTTTAAAATTTATCATGGCATTCGCTAAAGTTCCTAAATTGACCGAGTCAAACTATGACTCATGGAAGGTCAAAGTTTTTACTTATTTGTGTTCATGTGATGATGAAATGTGTGATATCATTTCAGATGGGCCGATTCAAATCTTCAAAGTCATCACCAGAGCGCTTGGAGCCACAGAAGAGACTCCAAATGGCTATGTTGAAAAGCCAAAGCATGAATGGTCCACGGATGAGCGTCGGAGAGCTAATCTAGACAATGTTAGTCGGAATGCTCTATTTACTGCCATCGGTGACAATGACAACTTATTCAACAAGGTCAAGTCATGCAATACGACTAAGGAAATATGGGATAAGTTAGCTACTATATGTAGTGGTTCAGCACAAATCAAGGAGAACAAGCTTTCGATTGTCAAGGAAAGATTTAATGGTTTCAAGATGTTGCCTAATGAGACGCTAGAGCAATTGGACATAAGATTTACTGCTCTTCTTACAGAATTAACATCCTTAGGCATGGACTTACAAAACAGAGAAATGGTGGTTAAGATTTTCAAAGTCTTCCCAATAGATTTTTGATGAAAACAACGACGATGAGAGAATCAAACATGTTGGATCTTCTAACCCCAAATGATGCCTTTTCAGAGCTCAAAGAGTTTTAGTTCAAGTTGAATTCAGCGAGTGATGTTGTAAGCAGTCTAGTGATAGAGTCTGGAGCACTAATAACATCAATCAAGGGTAAATCGGGTAATAAGGGAAAAGTGTCTGATATAAGTGAGGATGAGGAGTTAGCGTTGCTAAATAGACTCAGAAAGTTCTTGAGATATGAAAAAAAAGGAAAAGATCTTAAGCATCAAGGACAAAGTTCATATCAATCGCTTACCCCAGTTCAACAACAATACCAAGCGCCTTAATATTCTGCACCTTCTCCCCCAGCGACGATTCAGTACCAAGCATCTTCTCTGAAAGATCTCTTAGCACCAGTGGTCTCAAAACCACAAACTGCAAGGTTAACAAATGAACAAAAGATGAAAACTAATCTTTGTTATAATTGCAGGAAATCAGGGCACTACCAGGTAAATTACCCTTATCCAAACGTATCTAAGCCCTCAAGGCAAGATTACTTAGATAGAAACCAATTCAGGAGCAACCTTCGCCAACAAGGTTTGCTAGCAGAGTCGGAACAAGCATCCGCACCTGAATTTGGAGTCTTTAGAGGAGAGTAGTGATGATGATGAGCCAGTGGATGATTCAGCGCTTATTTGTCTCATGGCTAGAGATGATGAAGCATCTCCTGAGATAAACACTGAAGTTGTTTATCCTCTCTCTTATGAAGAGTTACTTTATAAAGTAAAAGAATATTATAAAGATTGTCAAGATGCCGCCATGTTATATCAAAATCACTTCGATATCATTTCATCGCTCAAGAGTGATAATGTTACTCTCAAACCAGAGTTGCAAGTTCAGCAACAATGCATTGAGAGGAACAAATCACTTGAGAGTGAGATAACAAATTTGAAAAGTGATCTTGATATAATAGTCAAGAGAGAAGTTAAGTTGATTTCTAGACTTGCTAAATCAGAGTAGCTCGTCTCATCATTGTCTAAAGTGTCAAGAAAGCTAGACAATGTGATTGAGGTAACAAGATTATTTGGTGAAAAGACCGGCTTAGGATGCAATAAATTCGGTAAACAACCACATAAATCTAATGCTACGGCAAACAACAAAGGAAAGGGTGTATTCTTTGTTGAGAAAGGTTCAAAAAGTCAAACACCTGATGAACCGAAAGACAATGGTACAAGGCCACATGAGAAAGTCAATACTGACTCAGGCAAGGGAAAGACGAAAGCAAATGATTCACAAGGAAAGGTTCATCCAAACGCTCAAAAATCTAAGGATAAACCTTCTACAAGTGAATCAAGTGCTAAGTGTCAAGCATCAAAAGTGCACCCTAAGCCAGCGCCTAGGAAATACCAGCGTCAATATCCACAAAGGTCAAGGTCATATTATCAATACTATGATGATTAAGAATATGACTATGATTATGATTACTATTATAATTGAGGATATTATTATGCACCCAAAAAGCACACACAACATAAGGTGAAACCCAAAAAGGCCAATCCTCCCGCAATGAAGACTAGGCAAATATAGGTTCCTAAAGTTCTAATTCAGACTAACGCTACTAATATAAAAGGACCCAAGTTACAATGGGTACCTAAAAAGAAATAGAACTGCCTTTTTGATTGCAGGTACCTAGAGTTAGAGCCGATATATCTGTTTAGTACATCGATAGTGGGTCGTCAAGGCACAGGACAGGCTCCAAGGATCTTTTGATCAACTATCGAGCTACCAATGGTCCTCAAGTTGTATTTGGTGACAATTCCAAATGTAAAACAAAAGATATAAATACTGTGCATAGGGGGAACATCATGATTAGTGATGTTTATTATGTTGAGGGTCTTAAGCATAAGTCAATTTTGTGATAAAGGCTTTGAAGTCAAATTTTCAAGTGATTGTTGCTATATAAATGACGCTAAGACTAAATCTACTAAATTGAAAAGTAAATAAACAAACAATGTATATTTGATAGATTGGGGTTCAACAATAGATAACAACCCCCTACATGCTTTGTGGCTAAAAGTGAATCTAAAATGGGTTGGTTATGGCATAGAAAAATGAATCACCTCAACTTTAAGACAATCTCTCAGCTTATAAATTTAAATCTTATAGAGTGATTACCTAAAAGACCATTTCATAAGGATTGTCTTTGTGATGCTTGTCAAATGGGCAAACAAGTTAAATCATTTTTCAAGAGAAAGCCTTGTTTATCTACCTCTAGAATACTTGAACTAATTCACATGGATCTGTTTGGATCCGTTCAAACAATCAGTGTGAGTGGTAAAAAGTATACTTTGGTGATAGTAGATTATTTCTCTTGATTTACTTGGATAGAATTTCTTTCATCCAAAGATGAGACATGTGACAAGCTCACAAGCTTATTCTGCAACTTCAAACGTTGAAAAATCATCAGGTTGCAAGAATAAGGAGCAATCACGGTACTGAGTTTACTAACAAGGTTCTTGAGAGATTTTGTGCAAAAAATGGAATACATCATGAGTATTCAGCTCCTAGAACTCCTCAACAGAATGGTGTTGCTGAGTGCCAGAACAGAACGCTCAAGGAAGCCGCTAGGACAATGTTAGCAGAGTCCAAGCTTGCTCCTAGGTTTTGGGCCGAAGCGATCAACACTGCATGTTACACTCAAAATCGTTGCATGATCAACAAATAGCATGGGAAAACTCCATATGAACTATGGAAGGGTGATAGGGTGTGAATTTACATGTTTTAGAGCCTCATATTTATTGGATTTATATTGGTTTATGCATAATTTATACCACATTTGCGTTTAATTTGTGTGCTTATTGAGTAAAGGTGGAAAATCACTACAATAGAGGAATAATGCGCGCAAACACAGAATTTATGTATATTTTGAGGTCGAATTTGAGGAATTTTCCTTCAACAAAGTTGTAGATCTCTGTGTTAGCTTCACTTGAAAACTTGAATCATCCAAATGGGAGGTCCGTGGAGAAAGTTATGAAGGAAACACGATTGCTGCACTGAAAACCAAGAAAACGGTTCAGACATTTGGCTTACCACGCCCAAGCGCCCGTCCAACCACGCCCAGGCGCCACTGACACCCAGTTCCGAGGATTTGCTTCGCACTCACACGCCTAGGCGCCATCATATCCACGCCTGGGCGCCAATATCGCAATATTTTCCATGGTTGAGCGCTATTTCTGTACATTTCGAGACCGAATTGGACGAAGTTTCCTTCTACAAAGTTGTAGATCTATGTCTTAGCTTCAATTTGGAACTTGAATCATCCAAATCGGAGATCTATAGAGATAATTATGAAGGAAATACGATTGTTGTGCCGAACAGAGAAGTATATGCGCCAGGACACGCCCCAGCGCCTTCCTAGTCACGCCTAGGCGTGGACGGTCCGAATCTTACTCCTTTTCAGCCTAAATTCCAGCTCTTTATGATGGGAAGGAATCACTTTTAGCCATAATTCAGCACATGTGTTGAGGGGGTGTCATAAGTGTGTTTCTTGGTAGATTTACTTTATGGAATTTTATACTACACACTTTAGAGTAATGGAGGACACAAGAGAGGAACAACACATGGGAGGAAGAAGAATCTACACCTATAAAGCTAATCATCTCTTGCATTCATTCTTCATCAATGAAATTGGAGAGGGGGGCAGCCCCTAATCTGATTTCACCATCATTCATCACCATTCTTTATCAATGGGAGAGAGGGGAAAACGAGAGGAAGGAAAAGAGCTTGGGGATTGAAGGCACAACTTGAAGATCCATAATCATTCACCATTTAGGGAGTTTTTAAGAGCTTTCCATTTCATTTATGTCTATGAATATTTATATGAATCCTTTTATGTCTTTTATGCTTTCAATTATGAACTAAATTTGTAAGACTAGGGCCATGCAAGGCCAAATTATGATTAATGCTTATAATAGATGATTGTTGAGGTTATTCTTATATTGTTATGTGATGTGAATTTGTGTCTTTGCCTATCTTTCATATACTTGATCACTATATGTTAAAATCTTATGCCTAGGTGAATATTTCGGGAGAAAATTGACTTAGGGTGCAAGAAATTCACACCATGACCCGCAACTAATGAGGAATTGCCCTAGACATAGGTAAAGATTCCCGGGTAAAGTTGTTCGATTCAAATCGAGTGAACTCTAGTACGTTAATGCATGTTTAGTGGTTAGATTTCCGGATAGGAATATTTAGGAAATCACGATCTAAGCATAGGGGTTTAACGCGAGACATCGGTTATTCTCTACCCTAGGAGTTTTCACCATAACAATATAAGAGTAACTCTCCAACAAGAACCTTTATAAATATATTTGATCAATTAGGACCTAGCAGGTGCCTTAGTCTCTCTTTATATTTTGTTCAAAATCATTTGTGCAACCTTGTTCTTATTGTACACTTTTTACATTCAATTCACCTTTATTGTAATTATTCTTTACCGTCATAGAATCATAAACTAGAATTCAAGTCTCCGTGGTTCAACAACCCAGACTTCTCGTCCACTTTTATTACTACACACGACTAGTGCACTTGCTACAATAGCACGTTAGCTTTTAGCGTGTCAAAGGGACGTAAGGCAAATGTTTCATATTTTCATGTCTTTAGTTCAAAATGTTTTATTCATAATAATGGATCCCAAAGCCTAAAGTCATTTGATCCTAAAGTGGATGAGAGAATCTTTCTAGGCTACGCCAAAAATGGAAAGAATTTTTGCATCCTCAATAAGGTCAAATAGAAGGTTGAGGAATCTATTAATGTGAATGATGTAGGAGTTGAAGATTTGTGTCATCAAGCGTCAAAGGTTACTATTGATGATGAAAGTGACGACAATGATGAAATCTTAGTGCCCCCTCCTAAGAATACTAGAGAAACTTTGGACCGTCATGATAGATTTGCTGATGATCATGAAGAGAGTGATCATCAAGAACAAGGTAGAATCTGTGAACTTGAAGCGCCTGCACAAGAGGATAGCCAAGCGCCTGAGCAAGTGAACCAAGTGCCTGTTCAACCTCTTAACTCATTCCAACCAGATAGACTATGTCTATGTGATCATCCACCAGAGCAGATTATTGGAGATATTGGAACGCCTGTAAGGACTAGGGCCGCTACATTCAATGAGGCCATGTTCTCAAGCTTCCTATCTCAAATAGAACCTAAGAAATTGGATGAAGCGTTGAGTGATTGCAGTTGGATTGAAACCTGCAAGAAAAGTTGAATTAGTTTGAGCATAGTAAGGTTTGGACGCTAGTACCAAGGCTAGCTCACCAAGGAGTTATTGGGACTAGATGGGTTTATAGAAACAAGATGGATGAGAATGGCATTGTGATAAGGAACAAGGTCAGACTTGTCGCCCAAGGATATTTCCAAGAAGAGGGTATTGGTTTTGATGAAACATATGCTCCTGTCGCCCGTCTTAAAGCAATTCGGATGTTTCTAGCGTATGCAACGTTCAACAAGTTCACAGTATATCAAATGGATGTTAAGAGTGCTTTCCTGAATGGTAAACTCCAAGAAGAAGTCTATATGGAGCAACCATCAGGATTCATCAACAACCATGGTAAGGGTATGGTCTACAAGCTAGGTAAAACACTTTATAGGCTTAAGCAAGCACCCCGAGCATGGTATGACACTCTTTCTATTTTCCTTATTGGTAAAGGTTTTTCAAAAGGCAGCGTTGATACAACGTTATTCAAGATTACCAATGATGAAGATATTCTCTTAGTCCAAACATATGTTGATGATATTATATTCAGATCTACTAACAAGCGTCTGTGTGAGAAATTTTTGAAAATGATGCAAGAACAATTTGAAATGAGCAAGATGAGTGAATTAACTTTCTTCCTAGGATTACAAGTTAAACAACTCCCTAATGGCATATATATTAACCAAGCTAAATATACAAGAGATATGATTAAGAAATTTGGTATGGAAAATGCATCATCCTCAAAGATTCCAATGAGCCAAACACTTAAGTTAGATAAAGATGAAAGTGGAACGAAGATTGATATCACTAATTATAGAGGTATCATCGGATCACTTCTTTACCTTACTGCTAGTAGACATGATATTATGTTTTCGGTATGCATGTGTGCACGTTTTCAAGCTGATCCTAGAGAATCACACTTAATTGTTGCCAAGAAGATCCTTAAATACCTAAAAGGCGCATAAAATGTGGGTTTATGGTATCCAAAGGACTCTTTTTTGAACTAATTGGTTACTCAGATTCAGATTTTGCAGGATGCAATGCAAAATAGATCGGAAAAGTACTAGTGGTACATGTCAATTTCTAGGTAATAGGCTAGTTTCATGGCATAGGAAGAAACAACAATCGATAGCTACCTCTACAACTGAAGCAGAGATGTAGCTGTAGGAAGTTGTTGTGCACAAATTTTATGGATGAGGCAACAACTTTGAGATTATGGTATAATCCTAGGTCTAACCCCTATTTTTTATGATAACCAAAGCACCCTAGTCATGACTCAAAACCCTGCTCTTCATTCCAGAACCAAACATATTGACATTAGATACTATTTCTTTTGTGACCATGTTCAAAAGAAAGATATCTCCATGCACTTTATTGGAACTGACAAACAATTGGCAGATATCTGTACCAAAGCGCTCAATGAACAACGTTTTCTCACTTTAAGAAGTGAAGTAGGTATGATTGATTTAAACGCTTAATCATTAGGCATCATACTTTCATTAGACATATAATTTAAGGGGAATCCACTTTATTTATGTCTAAAAGATTTTTGAAAAGTGTTACAAGTTATCAAATTTAGGGGGAACCTTAAAATTGTACTTGAACATATCTGTAAGCGTCAATAATCAAAAACTACTTTATATGCATAGACCATCAATACTTGTCGTCATTTGTGCATGATATGTTGGACGCTCAAACATAAAAAGAATTTAATCTCAAGCGTTAACGTAAATCTTACAACAGATATAACAAGTGGTATATGTTAAACGTTGAACTTATTCCCTTCAACACTTAATACAAAATTTTTATAAAATTCATGCATAATATTTTAAATGACTAGTGACATGATGGATAGACTCAAAAATTTCTTTTGATCTTTATCCACACGCTCCAGTCATATCCAACTGGCGGGTAATAAAAAACTTTTCAAAATGACGGTTCAGGGTTAGTACGTGTTTATATACGTGTCAGTGTATTATAAGCGCATGCATCACACTCTAAAAATGCCAAACGTTTTTAAATTTTTACTCAGACGTCAAATTTTTATATATGGGAGTTACCAAGTGTAACTTCACTTACTTGCAAAGAACCCATGTCCACAGTTAAAACTAATAAAGGCTGAGATTCAATAACTTTACACGTGTCAAAATCTTAATGAGACGAGAAAGACACAATTTTCAAAATCTTCAAAATGTGTCACTTAAAACAAATCTTGCAGAAAATTACACACTTCTCACATAAACTCTCTCCAAATTTTTCTCTCTCTCTCTCTCAAAAGAATCTTTGCTTTCTATCTTCTCAAAAGAATTTCAATGGCACCAAAGAAGTTCGTTAATGTTACTGAGGATACCATCAAGGTCACTGAAGGCCTTGTTGTGGACTGGAAGTATCTGTATGAGCAGACTGAGATCAACATGACTGATATGCTAGACTCTGTTGCCAAGGCTGGGCTTCATACGTTCTTGACCAAGTAGTCATACATATTTTCTCCTGAAGTTGATACCTTCTGGAAATCTGCTAAACTCTTAGAGGAGAAGACCTCCATTTCTTGCCTCTTTTCCTTTTCCAAGAATAACTCTCCCAAGGAATTCGTTCTATTTGTTGCATCCATTACCAAGAACTTTAAGTTGCCAAATATGGGTGAGGCATTGGAATCTGTTTTTGCCGAACAAATCGAAGATGCATGCGTATGATGATGCTGCATACAAACCCCATTTTTATAAGAAAGATATCGTTCCGAAGTACAAACTTTTTGCTGATTTCTGCAGCAAGATTATAGAGTGCAGGGTGGGAACTTTTGGCAAGGTCAACCCACTGCAATTCCAAATGATGACTTCCGTACTCCTAGACATCAAGATGAATTGGAGTGAGTACATTTTTGGCAGGTTTAGGGATTGTTTAAACACCACAAACAAACCCTATGGTATTATTCTACGCGATTTACTCTTTAGAGCCGAATGTGTTCATTCGTCCGGGTTGCCGTTGGCTAGAGCCAAGTTGCTAGGGAAGAAGATAGTGAAGAATCTCCTCAACCCTCTGATAAGAGGTGTTTTTACGTGTTTTTAAGCCTATGATCTGATATTGTTGGAGATATTTATTGCCTAAATCATGCCACAGTTGCGTTTAATTGGGGTGTTAAGTGATTTCAGGTGATAAACGAGAGCACACGAAGAAAAAGGCGAAAAACGGTGCACGACACTTTTTGAAGCCTGTCGACCACGCCCAGGCGCCGATCTGACCATGCTCGGGCGCCGATCAAGAACAACAAACTTGATCCCTATTGACCGCGCCTCGGCGCCGCACTACCCGCGCCTAGGCGCCGTTATACCCGCGCCCCGGCGCCGCACTACCCGCGCCTAGGCGCCGTTATACCCGCGCCCGAGCGCCGTACTATCCACGCCTGGGTGCCGCCGGACTTCTCCCCCAAGAAAAGTATGCCACGTAGGCCGCGCCTAGGCGCCGGCGTAACCGTTTTTCAATTGTTTAAAAAGCCAAATTTCAGATTGAAAGAGGGGTTGGAAAATCTGGGATTGAAGACACTTTGCTGGGTTTTTGAGCCACAATTTCATCAACAATTGAAGGGGAAGAAGGGGGATTGAGCTAGAGATTGAAGCTACAAGCAAGGATTCATCATCATTCAAGACTTAGGGAGTTTCTTTTGCATTTCATTTACATGTTTATGTTAATAACTATGTATATGATTGTTTTAGACCTTCTTGAGCTATTGAATATGAGCTAATCTTGTAGAACTAAGGCCATGTGAAGGCCTACTTTACAAATCATTATATGTGAAGTTAATTTTCGTAATAATTCTCCTATTGCTTTGTGTGTTGATTTTGTGCTTTTATTCCAATCATTTGTTTGATCACCATATGCTTGCTATTGTGCCTAATCTAGTCATTCGAGAGAAGATAGGTTAGGGTTCGAAGAAATCAACACATCATCCAAAACTAATGTGGAATTGTTCCTAGAAATAGGTAAAGATTTCCGGGTGCTGTTAGCCGGGTTTATCCGGGGAAGCTCTAGAACATTAATGCATGGTTATTGATTAGATTCTCGGATAGACATATTTAGAGAACCGTCAATCAATCATAGGATTGTTATGTGCCGAGACATCGGGTAATAGTTAATTAAGGAGTTTCCACCAAAGCAATAAGAGTCTAATATTTCGAAGAGTAGCTCACGTATATTGATGCGTAGATTAGGTTGTAGCATGTGCCTTAGTCGTTTATCGCTCTTGAGTTTTAATCTATAGTCTGTTTCTCTTTGTTCTTCGCTTGCTTCTCGTTATAGTGCAATTTACTGTCGTCCATTTTCATTAATCAAAAGCTAAAAATTCAAGTCCCTGTGGTTCGACAACCCGGACTTTTAGTCCACTTTATTACTACCGCGACTAGTACACTTGCTATTAAAGCACGTTAAGTATTAGCGTGTCAAGTTTTTGGCTCCGTTGCCGGGGACTTGTATGTTTTAGTTTTTGATTTTATTGTACATATTTGGTTTGGCTTTGATTTTCTCATTTTTTTTCCAATGCACGAGCGTGATGAGTTTAACATACAAGCGTATGAAATAGTAGCGACATTGGAAAGGTTACTATATAACTTACCTTCTCCCCTCTCTACAGGGATAGAGGTAATTAATGTGCATGATGGTAAGTTGTCCTCTAGTGTAGGAGATGACATGGTTATTTGTGATGACTATGAGGTTTTTAAGCATCCAATTGATTCTACATTATCTTTACGCATTGATGTTTTTGATCCTTTTAGTGTTGAGCTTTTTCAGGAAAGAAGAACCAATAAGGTCCTCCAGTCCTACATCATGAACTCCAAGTTTGTCACTTCAATGGATGAAGGAAAAAGAGCTAGTGTCCATCACTTAGAGAATAGTCCATATCATTACCCCACGAATGAGAAAGAAAGGATGATAACGGTGTTGATGGACTTTAAACAAATTTTTGAGTGGATGATTGCTTGGTCCCTACTCAAGCTACTTCTCACAAACACCGAGCCAAGTTTCATTCTTGATTGGAGAGTGAACAAAACATTCATACGTCATCCTCCTTGAGCCGACTCGGTAAAGTCAAGCTAATGACTATAAACAAGCGCTTCTTGGGAGGCAACCCAAGTTTGTAAGCTTTTATTTTCTTTTTGCTTTCGTTTTTGTCTTGTGTTGTTGTTGTTTCTTTTTGTTATGTTCAAGCATGCACTTTTGGTATGCTTCTCTTTGAGTCTTGATGGTTTGTATTGTGAGTACATGACATGTAGTAGCCGAGTTATGCTTTGGAGAAGTTTTCATTGCGGATTTGAGCTTTGAGCGGATTGCACGTGATTAAGGTTTGCTTTTCATCATCCTTGTTGTAAGTACTCTCGTTTACCCCCATTGGAGTGCATATGATTGAGTCAACATTGAAGGCAATGTTGAGCTTAAGTGTGGGGGGTATCGATATGTCGTGTGATCTTGTTTTTAGCTTAAGTTTGGGAGAACCGGTGCTATTGCATGTATGTTGTTCTAAATTTTTGAGAAAAATCAAGCATGACCAAATTTTGTTCTAGGATATTAGCTTGCCAATTGGTGCAATTAGACTTGAGAACTCGAGACAATGGCATGATATCTTGTATATTTCTATTAATGGTCTAAAATGAAAAAATTACACATCTTGATTATGCTCATTTCAGCCTTAGTTGAGAGTCAATTTTCCCTAGACGATACACGTTGCACATAAGTCGAAGGTAGAGGAATTGAAAAGGGTTTCCCATCCCGAGACATGTGAGGAGCACCCCCGGATATATTAACCTAGATTTTTCATGTTCTTTTGAGATGATTAGTTGCTTAGGGGTTCATAATTGTGTTAATGGAACGAATGATTGAGATGAGATTGGTATGACCTCAAAAATTCGGTCAGGCTAACGAGTATTGGAGGTCACCAAAGCACCATTGCCTATATACTATACTCGTTGAGCTAATTCGAGCTTTGCTCAAGCCAATCGGGAATGAGTTGAATAAAAGACCTCGTTCTATTTCGTGGCCTTTGCCACTCGGGTGATTAAGTTCGTAGGAGTGCCTTAACGCTTAGCACCCTAAAACCCTCTGGTTTGGGAATTGTTGACCCAAAGCCCGTTACATGGGTGGCAAAGAAGATCTAAAGGGGTAGAACATTGCACGAGGCCTTATGTTGTTGTAAGCTTAAATCATTCAAAGCGTGAAATGTCAATGTAAAGTGAATGGAAGTGAGGACAATTTAACCTTAAAGTTTCCTATGATTCGATGAGCTTTATGATCTATCGAAAGTTGGTAGATATGGGGAATGTTTCCAAGCATGGTAGGGATGCCTTTTGATCATAATGCCCTAAATCTTATCCCACTACACCCTTTGGAAATTGGTTCGATTCTAGGTGTTGAATGAGCATTGTTTTCATTTGTGTACATGTTATTGAGCTTCATTATCACTTGATTAGTGCCATTGCATCATAGTTCTTATTTCGAGTTGTATTGGTTGGTTTGAGCTTAACATCGTTCGATTTTGTGGGTATATCGTATGCAAACCCTCACGAGACTATAACTCGTCCTTTGAGATAACTCAAGAGTTCAAAGGCTTGTTGCATTCACTAAATGCAACCGTGTCCTCCACGAAAGTGAGTTAAGTAGTTTTTCGTTTTTTTTCTCTCTCTCTTTTTATTTTTATTTCTCCCGTGTTTGATGATGTTTTTCCTAACCTATAGCTTATCGCTCGAGGACGAGCAATTGATAAGTTTGGGGGGGTTGATAAGAGGCGTTTTTACGTGTTTTTAAGCCTATGATCTGATATTGTTGGAGTTATTTATTGCCTAAATCATGCCACAGTTGCGTTTAATTGGGGTGTTAAGTGATTTCAGGTGATAAACGAGAGCACACGAAGAAAAAGGCAAAAAACGGTGCACGACACTTTTTGAAGCCTGTCGACCACGCCCAGGCACCGATCTGACCACGCTCGGGCGCCGATCAAGAACAACAAACTTGATCCCTGTTGACCGCGCCTATCCACGCCTGGGCGCCGCCGGACTTCTCCCCCAAGAAAAGTATGCCACGTAGGCCGCGCCTAGGCGCCGTATTTCCCGCGCCTAGGCGCCGGCGTAACCGTTTTTCAATTGTTTAAAAAGGCAAATTTCAGATTGAAAGAGGGGTTGGAAAATCTGGGATTGGAGATACTTTGCTGGGTTTTTGAGCCACAATTTCATCAACAATTGAAGGGGAAGAAGGGGGATTGAGCTAGAGATTGAAGCTACAAGCAAGGATTCATCATCATTCAAGACTTAGGGAGTTTCTTTTGCATTTCATTTACATGTTTATGTTAATAACTATGTATATGATTGTTTTAGACCTTCTTGAACTATTGAATATGAGCTAATCTTGTAGAACTAAGGCCATGTGAAGGCCTAATTTACAAATCATTATATGTGAAGTTAATTTTCGTAATAATTCTCCTATTGCTTTGTGTGTTGATTTTGTGCTTTTATTCCAATCATGTGTTTGATCACCATATGCTTGCTATTGTGCCTAATCTAGTGATTCGAGAGAAGATAGATTAGGGTTCAAAGAAATCAACACATCATCCGAAACTAATGTGGAATTGCTCCTAGAAATAGGTAAAGATTTTCGGGTGCTCTTAGCCGGGTTTATCCGGGGAAGCTCTAGAACATTAATGCATGGTTATTGATTAGATTCTCGGATAGACATATTTAGAGAACCGTCAATCAATCATAGGATTGTTATGTGCCGAGACATCGGGTAATAGTTAATTAAGGAGTTTCCACCAAAGCAATAGGAGTCTAATATTTCGAAGAGTAGCTCACGTATATTGATGCGTAGATTAGGTTGTAGCATGTGTCTTAGTCGTTTATCGCTCTTGAGTTTTAATCTATAGTCTGTTTCTCTTTGTTCTTCGCTTGCTTCTCGTTATAGTGCAATTTACTGTCGTCCATTTTCATTAATCAAAAGCTAAAAATTCAAGTCCCTGTGGTTCGACAACCCGGACTTTTAGTCCACTTTATTACTACCGCGACTAGTACACTTGCTATTAAAGCACGTTAAGTATTTGCGTGTCACCCTCCCCAAGTAGGTGGTGCTTCGAAACCTTTATCTGAGCGCCAAGTCATTTGTTAAGCATCCGATGAAGAAGCTGAGCGTCCTGCTCAAGAAGAAGCCGTGAAGCGTCCGGCTATTCAGAAAAAGAGACCTCCCCGAAAGCCTAAGGCTCCGATTGCTCCATCTCCTCCTAAGGATGATGAAGAGACTGATGAGGATGCGGAGGACAAGATTTCGTTAATCAACAGACGAAAGTTGGAAACTATAATAAAAAAGATTTATTTCGAAGAAAAGCCAACTGTCGCTCCTATCCAGCCAGTCAAGCCGATAGAAGAGGCCAACGTGAAGAAGATTTTCAAGCGACCTAGAGGTACATTGAAGCTTCCATCTGCTTCTGCTCCTCAAGATCCTGAGACTGTTGAGCTAAGTGCTCAAGGAACATCAGCTGTTGAGACCAGTTTTCAGGGTAAGTTAATTTCTTCCCACAACGTTCCTTTACCTACATCTGTAGAAGATCCTGATCTTATAGAGGATAGTTCTTATGCTACAGCTCTTTATATGGTTGTTGTTGAAGCACCAGTTGATGTCCATTTGGATGTTAACTTAGAAGAAGTAGTGGCCATCGCCAAAGACATTGCAACAAGCGTTGCAGTGGACGCTGAGGAACCTATAACAAAAGGGGTCCAACCATCACTTACTTCAGAGGTTATGACAGAGGCACGCACTGAAGGTCAGAGCATTGCTGAGTACGTTACAAAACTGAGGCAATTCTTCAAGCTAGATCTAATAAAGACTATTGATCATTCGATCAATTATATGCCACCAGCACTTGAAGAAGACTTCATTCCGGCCGGATACAATGAAGAATGCTATATAGTTGCAGAGAATGAAGTGACCACGTTGATAGAACGTGATCGATCTATCTATGAGATGCTATTTAGCTCAGATTTGACTGGCGTTGAGCGTGAATACTATCTAGCCATTGCCAATGATGAACCGGTGAAGCAAATTCTGGGATCAATTTTTGATTCATGAGAAAAATCCAGAGGCGAGAACTCCTAGCGCCGATGTAGACCTAGCATTCTTCCTGGATATAGAGCATAGCAAACCATCAGGCTTTGCTCCAAGAAACTACAAAATCAGAGTCTACGGGCGTCTAAACGTGGATTTTCTCAGTCTTGAAGAAAAATTATTGAACAGAGAAGGCTACTCTTATTTTCCAGAGGTGGTGCATAGTGTTGCAAATAAAAGATCAGATAACCCACTTCGTTTATGGAATAACAAGCGTCCTTATATTGGTGACTGTCCTGAGTCTCTAACAGACTTGATTCAAGAAGAAGTTGATGACTACTTCCAGTGTGTATGGAATGCCAGCTACCAAACCGATAAACACCGCTTTGAATCAATCAGAGACATTCACCACGGGGGAATCAAGGCTATCTGCAATGCTGGTGCAGATTATTGCCAGAATGAAGCTAACCGGTGTGATGCGTACTTGGGTAACAAGTATTCATTTCAAGAATTGGTTAGCGCCCCTCATCTTTTTGGCATAAGCATGCATGACAAGAAGCGTCAGTTTTCCAAGTAATGCCTTCAGAAGTGTCAACAAAGGGTGGGACTAATCGATCAATTACCGAGCATCAGACAGCCAGTTGAGAGGTTTCTGCATGAAACGTTACACCAGCTTACAGAGACTCCTCTTCATTTTTGTGGTCAAGCATCCAGTAGTTGCTCAAAACTAGCATCCAATTCGTCTATAGCTCCAAGACATTGTAAAGAATATCTGAGGTAGTTGATCAAGATCATGTCTCCCATTCCTAACTTTGACAAAATCTTCACAGAGAATCTGGACAAACCCAACGGCTCAAGGATTAGCTCTTTTCAGAGATATCCACTACTCCCATCCATCAGAAAAGAAGTGAGAGAACACTATGAGTATGTCCTTTCGTTTCTGGAACAAAATCAGGGCATTGCTCGAGCTGTCTATCTGTATTTGGAAGAATACTACAAAACATATGTGCTTGAGTCTCAACGTCTTCCAATCGATCGGATAATTGCTTTTTCCTTGCATTATTGCCCAGATATGCTTTTTCTGATTCCTAAAGCGCAGTTAAGGATTTTTTCGAATCATATACTCGATATCATGGGTCCAATGTATGTCAGGGCCAAGGATAGCCTATTCTGCACATTCATTCAAGGATCTTGCCTTTCACCTAACAGATTATCCGAACTACTTGCTGGTGCATCAGATTTCTATGCAGATATGCCTTTCACCAGGTTAAACTTCCAGTTTACTGATTTTCGTCAAGTGACTTCAACGCCTAAGGAAGTATCTAAACCTGAGAGTGCACCTAAAGAGGCAAGTATTCCTGAGCGTACAGAGGAACAAGTTCAAGAGTCTCTACCATATAAACCTGGTGTTCCTGATGTTCCTGATCTTCCGATTGAAGCGCAAGACACATCGTTTGATCTAACACATCAACCATCATTTGACTCACAAAAGTTCACATCCAAGTTCAAGCGTCTGACTTCTCAAGCGGTTCCTTCTAATGTGGGCCAAGCGTTTACTCCTCTATTGAAAGAAGTTTTGGAGGAAGTAAGTGATCATGCCACTCAGAATGCCGAAGCTCTCCACTGGATTAAGACCGATCTAGCCAAGATTGAGTCCCAGAATATGAATGCTCAAATTGCTCATATGTGTGGAGATGCTCAAGCTGCAGTTGCTGATTGCCTTAAAGAGTTTCAGGAAATGGCTGACGCTAATAGGGCAAATCAGATTGCTATGAAAGAACATTTTAACAAGCGTATTGAAAATTTAGAGGCTTCTATGGCACAGATTTCTAGTCAAGTCAGTCTTCTAACAGAACATTTTATGAAGGCTGATGATGGCAATAAGGGGAAAGAAAAGAGTAAAGGGGAGAAGAGAAAAGCGTCCAGTTCAAAAGTTCAAAATCCTCCTCCGCCGCCAAAGCGTCAAAAAATACTCCCTCCTCCTCCTCCGCTAAACATAGAGCAAAGATACCCCTCATGGGTAGTTGCTTCTGGAGCGCCCCAGTCTAACATCAGGGTTTCCTCCAATAGCGTTCAGCGCTGATCTACCAATGCTTTCTCAAGCGCGGCTTGAACAATTTGATGTACCTATTGAACAAGCACCTCTATCAGAGCCTACTGATCCGAAGCTTATAGCTAAAGAGAAGAAGAAGTCAGATTTTAATCAAGCGTTCAGGATATGTCTGAGGCACATTGACATCGACCCAACTGAGTGGGATAAGCGCTATGTAGCTTATAAGAAGAGACAAACTCATGAGGATCAGATCATAGATAAAGATCATGCAGCTATGAAGATACTTGAAGAAAACCTATTTGAAGCGATCAAGGCTGAAATGATTAGTAGATTCGGCACTCAATCAGGACAATAAGAGTCTTTGCACTGGATTATCTATATTCTTGTCTCTTATGTATTTTGTTTAGTTGTAAATGCTTGTATTTTTATCGATATATATGAAGTGCATTTTTAGCTAAAACATCTCGTTGAGCCTTAACTAACCTTAACTGACTATCTAACCTTTCAACGCTAACATTTGTATTTTGGTTGGCTAACTCTTGGACTATAAAAGAGTAAGTATTGTCATCATCAAAAATGGGAAAATTGTTAGGAATGTCTTGTTAGATGTTTTGATGATGACAATTAGGATTTTATGTTAGACCCCAAAGAAAATTTAAGTTTATACTTTATTAAAAGATTTGTATATGCGTCTGAAAGATGTGATTTTGTTATGCTTGTAATTTTTATCTTTGTAGATTTTTAGACTAAGTATTAGATACCAAGTCTATGATAATATTCTAGGTGAGATTATCAAAGATAAAGTTGAAGATCAGCGTTTGGAATCAAGTGAAGATGAGAATTTGTTCTTAGCGTCCGTGGCGCAAAAGATCTGTTTCAGGATTTATGAATCAAGTGCTCAAGCTACTCAAGCGTTCAACGAAGGGATTCACCTGAAATAAATTCTCAAGTCATGAAGGATTTAAATGCAATCATCAACAGACATTTATTTCCAACGGGAAATAAATTCAAATCGGATTAAATGCTTGATAAGAGCATTAAATGTGATAAGCTATTATGACTTGTGGACCCACCTTTTGACTAGACTGTCAATATTTAAAATTCAAAACCTGCTCCTGTCCACGGAACAAGCAGATTTTTAGGAATGTTAGAAAATGGTCTATTTAACGCGCTACGTGAGAGACACGTTCCTACATGTGTCCAACAGACAATTCCCAAAAAATCTCTATAAACAGTAACTCTCAGCAAACCCTAACTTCCAATGTTCATGTACATAAAGCCAAAACTTTGCTAAAATTACTTGAGAGACGAGCTTACAATTTTTTATAGCCAAAAATTCTCAAAGCTTTTCTATCCATTCCAAGACAGTCGAAAATATCTCAAACATCTTCAAAGAAGAACCCTACATTATTATTGAGATATTCCAAATTGTTTGAACTTTATCAAAATCAAACAAACTGTTAGAAAAACCCCATCCAAGCCTCGCGATCTGTGTGAAGTCGAAGTTGGATACTTGCATTAATTCTGGGTGAAAGAAGCTAGAGGATAGAAGTGTCTTGTAGCAGAAATATGTGTGACCAAGGAGCTCAAGTCATCAATATCCATCTCTCCCTATTGTGTAGAAGTTTCTGTGTGATTCTTTGAGAATCATTTTAGTGGATTGCCTCCAAGTGTTCAAGGAGAAGAAGGAAGTTGTTTGGATTACACCACCCAACGAACCTTTCAAACTTTGTGTTCTTTACTTTACTGTTATTTCATTCTTGTCATATCATTGCATAAATCGGTTAAGTAAACACATTGGTAAAATCATCTAAAGCTAAGCAACAAAAGAAAACTTTGTGACGCTAAAACATTGCGAAAGTAAGACTTAAAATTATTACATTGTGCTAACCCTGATTAAAGAAATGAACGCTCAAACCTACTTGGTTATAGTATTCAAATCTTGAGTCTACGTTAATCTTATCAAAACAGTCTTCAAGAAGATGGTAAGCCAAGCGCCTACATTTTTCAAGCATCCAAACCGATTTTAATACGAAACTTTTTTAAGTCAAAAAAGTCTTCAGGGTCTATTCAAACCCTCCCCCCCTGTAGACCCTTTCGTATGCCACTTGGGACTAACAATTAGTAAATGATAAGACATTATTAATTTATAATTATTTCAAATTCAATCAATAAAAGGCTATTAGTTGTTTACTATTATATTGACATTTATATATTGTAATCATTTATAAGTCCATGAACACAAGAGTTAACTCTCTAAGGCACTAGAAGAGTTTAATACTTGTGTACTAAAATAGTTTGCAAGTCAATGATTCTCAATTGGGCATTGGAAATCATAAAGACTTGTATGATCTAAGTTTTGACGAGAAAGGTGTCCGTCAATCACTAGGAAGTAGTAAAAAACTCATATCATAGGTGCACTTATGGATATGGTGGCACTCAGACATGACTCACATCGATTATGTCGTATGGGTTTTCACTCTTTCACAGTCAATGACAGAATTGATTAAATTGTAATAGGTGTGTCTGAACTTTAGACTTGAGGAATCGAGTTGAAGATATACTTGTGACATAAGGTTCGTCATTAGAGTAGTTAGGTCCAATTCACTCGTTGGTGCGGTCAACCTCGAACTGCAACCTAATGGGCAAGTAGTACTCTTAACTGATATCCAAGATAAGATTCGTTCCCTCGAAGGTGAACGAGGAATTATCCTATGCATTTATAAGTAAGTTAGATCTTAAAAGTCTTTGGCAAAAGCATTCACTGATCTGAACTTATTATAAATATAGCATAGTGTAAAGTCAGTGAGTTTGACTAAAAACCATGACTCTCACTCGATCGGGATAAGGAAACGAAGAGTTTATATTTACACTGTATTTACAATAGGAAAGGTAAGAATGATCTAATCATTTCATCTTATTTGGGTTAAAATATGGACCACTTGACCGGCTAGGTGGGACCTATATTCACTGGAATCCTCCCATTGTCAAATATAGAAGAACCTAAGGAGTCACACTTAAAAGGAAATAATTGATAGAAAAATAGAATATTTCTTGTAGTAATATTTTAAGTATTGGATACTTAAAATTAATTAAATGGAATTAATTATTTGAAAAAATAAGTTAGTTCATTTATAGTTTAATTAATATATTATTTTTTGGAGAAATAAAATTAATTAAATATATTATCTATTATTTAATTATATGAATATATTTGATTGAATTAATTAATTAAATAGTGGATTAGACTTGAGCTCAAATTGGTGCACCAAGTGGCACACCACTAGGCGCCTTTTATGGGCTAATTTGAGCCCAAGGTACTAACTTAAGTGATATAAATATATCACGTTAGTTAATACCTAGGTAATAAATTGTAATTTACTTAAGCCACAAAAAAAAAAAAATTCCTCTCCCTCTCTCTCTAGCCGTCGGTTTCAACACCAAAAAGGAAGAAGATTTTTCTCATCAAGTTTTTCGTCGAGACAATTTACAGGCAAGACAATTGAACTGCTCGGATTATCAAGTTTTCAGCTGGAGTTATTTCGCAAAGAAGTTGAAGGATTCAAGCTTGTGAGTTTCTTCAACCACTTCGCTATAACGGGTAGAGATTATTTTACCCTATCGTATATACGCCTGATAAAACTATGGGATTGATCTTGTTATGCGGAAATCCAAAAAAATAATTTTAATTCCGTTTTTCCACTGTGTTTGGTTATTTTTTCCCAACAGTCGTATCAGAACCCAATCACGGGGTTCGGCGTATGTAATTTATGTGTAAATATGTGATAAAGATGCATGATTTACAATATTTTATCAATGCATGATTAAATATGTGGATTTTGCGTTATTTATGTTCTTGAGGATTTTGTTTATTTTATTCGTTAGAAATTAATAAATCATGTTTTTATGTAATTTTGATGTGATAAAATAATCATGAAAAGATGGGGATCAAAAATCCCCATCGCCGACAGCGAAACCCGCTGCAGCGATGGCGGCGGGAATAACCGACGGCAGAAGCCGCTGGGTGCTGGGCTGCACATGGCCAAACTGGGTCTGCCGTGTGCAGGCCTAGCCGAAGCATGGACAGTTGGGTTGTTGCGTGCGAATGGGCCGCACATCGACAGCCCATGCAAGCCCACCCGCACGGCACGGCGGATAGGCTGCTGTGTCGTTGGGCTCCACAGCGAGCCCACCCATGTGTTTTTTAACACATGGGTCGATCAAAGACACGTGTTGACCCATGGTTAACCCGGGTATATTGTTATATATTTATTTAGTTTTTTTATTAAAATTGGATTTTAATGCAAAAATAAATAATAATTTATTTATTTTTAATATTCAAATTAATCTAATGTTAATTAAAGTTAGACTTTGAATTAAATTGAATGCCTTCTATTGTGAAATTAATTTTAATATACTTAGAGATTAGTTTTTTTTATTAAAATTGGATTTTAATATAAAATTAATTGGAGTTTACTAAAATTGAATTTTCAAATGGAATCAAATAAATTTTCTCAAGAATATGAAAAACAATAATTGAATTTAGAGTTTAATTAGAAATTAACATTTATGGTTTTCGTGTGTTATGTGATATATATCATGTTTGACATGTTATGTGATGGGAGACATGATTCATTGACTTAGGCTCGTTTTTTAATTTTGTATTTCTTTTTGATGGGTTGTAAAGGCCTTTCTTAGCATATTTTTATTTTCTTTCTAGATAAATTTGTATAGGTAGCTTATATATTGAAAAGTAATAGTTAGAAATAGAATAGGCCCATAGGAGAAATTCAAGTCGAGCCGAGGAGATACAAGAAGGAGCTTTGGAAGCTTTAGTGTAGTTTCTTTTTATTTTTGATTGAAACATTGGATTGTTTCAATCTAGAGATAAAAGTCCATGAATCATGTGTTGTTAGCTTTCTAGGATTGCTAACTTTTATATTTTAATCCATGTTTGTATGTATGATATAAAATGGATTAATGTGCAAAGTGAGACCTAATAAATAATTTAAATTCTCCCACTTTGAAACATTTTAAGTTAGTAAAGGGTACTAGGTATCTTGTCCTCCACTGAACTTGGGAGGAACTAAAATGATATTTAATATATAATATCGTCCCTAAGCAATGGGGGTTATATATTGAAATATATTTTAGATTCTTCCTAAGTGCATGAAATGCCGTTGGTCGAAATAAATTTCACCCCACATACCAGCAAAAGGTTGGAAGGTGAAATTCAATTGTTAGACTAATAGATAGTCAGGGGGGTTGAACTTAAATTATTCATAAATTAATAAGATCGTTAAAAGGTTGAGATTTGATGAATAATGGACAAAGGGATTGAATCATCCATTTGATGGGTTGATGTTGGACATCAATTTAATAGATTGATTAAGCCAAATACCAGCAAAAGGTTGCAACCTATTAATCTAGTTAAAGAAATCAATCACCACAACGAAGCCTTCCAACGATGACTTCCGAATTCCACAATGGAAGTGTGAATTTTCGAAAAATGTAGTGGAAGCTAAGTTTATTTTGAAAGTCCTTAATTTAAACTTGGAACAACAATTACATTAGAATCTAATAAGTCTTTTTAGTTTTCTACTGTTATTTGGTTATTATCTCTCTGACAATGTCACCTAAGCTCTTATCCGATTTGATGAAAAGATACACTTTGACTAGACCAAACTACATAGAATGGCTCACAAACTTAAGGATGGTCCTAAGTAGTGAGTCGATTGAGTATGTACTAGAATTCAGACGTCCTCCCGTACCGAGTATATGGGAAGATGAAAGGGTTCGAATTTCCTACATGGACTGGGTCTGTGTTAATCATCGAGCTAAAGGATACATGTTGGGCTCAATGTGCAGTGAATTGCAATGCTCCATGAAAAGATGGAGAATGCAAGAAACACACTACTCCATCTTAACTCAATGTTTGGACAGAATGGAAAGAACGTTCGGTATTTGATATCGAAGGAACTCTTCAGAACGAGAATGAGGGAACATGAGAATGTGGGAGATCATGTACTGAAGATGATGACCTTAATTGAAATATTAAAGTCTATAGATTACTACATGGATCTTCACATCCAAGTTGACCTCATATTGCAGTCGCTTCCTGATTCGTTTTAATACTTCGTCTTGAACTTCGACATGAACGATATCGAAGGTTCGTTAGCTGGGCTCACAACCAAACTCGAACTTGTTCAAAGACAAATAAGGAGGAATAGAAAAGGGAATATAATTTTCGATCCTGAGAACGTACCATTGGATGTCTACAAAGTATGGGAAAGGAAAAGGAAAAATGGAAGTACCCCTGAAGGCTAGAAGAGAAATAGAAAACAAGAAAGGAAAGAACAATAAGCGTAAGGAAGTGCTTAAAGAAAAGAGTAGATGTCTCTTCTGTGGTGAGCTGGGCAATTGGAGAAGGGAATGTCCTAATCAAGGCAAAACTACAAGTATGGAACTTTTTGTTTTAGAAACCAATTGTTCTATAACTGTATTTTCTACTTCGTGGATACTTGATTCTGGAGCTAGTGCTCACGTTTGTGTAATGAATCATGATCTGCAGTGAAGTAGAAAGCTGGAGCATGGGGAGGTGCTGATCAGTGTTGGCAGTGGGTAGAGTGTCGTAACTTCTCGCATTGGATCAACTTCTTTATGTTTATCATCTAGATATGTTTTAACCCAACGGGCTTAAGAACATTATTTCAATTCCTATTTTGGTTAGGAATAAATAAGTTTAAAATTTCATTGATAGTACTTGCAGCATTTTATTTAATGATAAAATTGTTGGCACTGCTACTTTAGTCAATGGCCTCTATTATTTAAACATGCAAAATGAATATGCTGCAAATGTTATCTCAAAGAAGCGTGGTAGGCATGAAAAGTACTAACCTAAGCTTAAAATGGCATCTAAGACTAGGCCATGCTGGAGAACGAAAGATACACGAGATGGAGAAAGATGGGTTGATTGACCCATTGGGATCGTAACCCTATCCGACTTGTGAATCTTGCCTCAAAGGAAAAATAGCTAGATCTTCATTCACCGGGACTTTTGAAAGAGCCACTGAAGTATTCGGACTTGTGCACACCAACGTTTGAGGACCATTTGGAGAAATGGCTCGTGGAGGCTTTCACCATTTCATTACTTTCACTGATGACCATTCAAGGTATGGCCTTGTGTATCTAATGAAGTATAAGTCTAAATCAATTGATAAGTTCAAAGAATTTAAAGCTTTGGTGGAAAAACAAATTGGTCATCATATAAAAGCACTGCGATCAGATCGTGGAGGTGAATACGTGAGTGACGAGTTTGATCAGTTCCTAAAGGAACATGGGATAATATTGCAACTCCACAACTGAATGGGGTAGCAAAGCGTAGGAATCGAACACTTTTGGATATGGTTAGATCTATGCTCAGCTACATTAATTTACCCATCTTCTTGTGGGGACATGCACTCCTTACGGCTGTTCATATCTTGAATAGATGTCCTTCCAAATTCATTCCTAAGACTCCATATGAGATATGGAGAAATAGGAAACCAAACCTTAAGTACATTAGGGTTTGGGGATGCCCTGCCTACATCAAAAAGACAAAGGCAGAGAAATTGGAAGCAAGGTCCCTTAAAAGACGTTTCATCGGTTTTTGAGAAGATTCTATAGGATACCTATTCTACATGCAAGATGATCAAAGGATCATTGTTGCACTGCAAGTGCACTTTCTAGAAGATGAATTCATTCAAGAAGGTGGTGCGGGTAGAAAGATTGTTCTTAATGAACAAGATGAAACACCTAGGGAGACGATTATTCAAGAAACACACACTGAACCTGACGAAACACAACCAACATTGCAAAGATCTGGAGGAGTACCACATCAACCTGATGGGTACTACGGGTACCTACTACAAGAGGAACTGGGTGTCCACACTGTAGCAGTGGGAGTCCACGGGGATGACCCTACTAGTTATGATTAAGTAATGATAGACATCGACTCTGCAAAGTGGCGAGAAACTATACAGGCAGAGATAGACTCGATGCATTCCAACCAAGTCTGGACTCTGGTAGATCATCCTGATGGCATTGCACCTATAGGGTGTAAGTGGATCTACAAGAAGAAGATAGGCCCATATGGAAAAATTGACACATACAAGGCACGACTTGTAGCAAAAGGTTACAGTCAAAAGGAAGGAATTGACTACCAAGAGACCTTTTCATCTGTGGCAATGATCAAGTCTATTCGAATTCTGCTCATTATAGATGCACACTTGGACTAAGAGATATGGTAGATGGCTGTGGACGGATTTCCTAAATGGATTCCTCGAAGAAGATATCTATATGGAGCAGCCTAAAGTCTTTGCATCTGGGTCTGATATTCATAAGGTGTGTAAATTCGAGAGATCCATTTATGGACTTAATTAAACCTCTAGGAGTTGGAATCTACATTTTGATGAAGCAGTCAAAGGATTTGACTTTGTCAAAAACGAAGATAAACCATGTGTTTACAAGAAGGTTAGTGGGAGTAAAATCACTTTTCTTGTCTTATATTTGGATGACATTCTACTCATAGGAAATGATGTAGGAATGCTCACATCAGTTAAGAGATGACTTTCAAATACATTCTCCATGAAAGACTTGGGAGAAGCGACCTATATTCTAGGGATTCGTATCTACAGAAATAGAACAAATAGAATGATAGGACTTTCCCAAACCCTTTACTTAGAGAAAGTCCTAAAGAGATTTAGGATGGAAGACTCTAAGAAAGGTTTCTTGCCCATGACACACGGGGTGCACCTTTCAAAGTCTATGTCTCCTCAAAGTGAGGAAGATAGGAAAGAAATGAGTATGGTGTCCTACGCGTCTATAGTGGGTAGTCTGATGTACTCCATGTTATGCATACGGCCAGACATAGACTACGCAGTAAGCGTGGTAAGTCATTTTTAGGCTAACCCGGGAAGAGAACAATGGACTGCTGTAAAAAATATCCTCAAGTATCTGAAGAGAACTAAGGATATGGTCCTAACATATGGACATGGACATTTGAAGGTCGATCGATATAGTGACTCAGATTTTCAATCTGATGTAGATGATCTTAAATCCACTTCAGGGTTTAAATCCAAGCTCAATGGTGGAGCGGTGACTTGGAAAAGTTCCAAGCAAAGCACAACCACTGAGACAGAATACATAGCAGCTTCGGGCGCTTCTAAAAAGGGTGTTTGGATTAGAAAGTTTCTTGGAGAACTTCAAGTGGTCCCTAGTGTGGAGCTGTCATTGCCACTTTATTGTGAAAATAATGGGGCTATTGCACAAGCAAAGGAACCAAGGTCTCATAAAAAACCAAAGCACATAGAGAGAAGATATCACATAATAAGGGAAACTGTTGGAAGAAGTGAGATAGCTGTTCAGAGAGTAAATTCAGCAGACAACATCGCTGACCCATTGACGAAGCCTTTGACACAGGCAGTGCTAAATCGACATCTTGAAAAGATGGGTATTAGATACCATAGTGATTGGCATTGAGTACAAGTGGGAGATTGTTAGGTTAATGTCCTCAAATGTCACTAGAGGATTAGTAAATGATAGGACATTATTAATTTGAAATTGTTTCGAATTCGATCAATAAAAGGCTATTAGTGTTGGGAAAAATTGCATAAAATCAAATAACGCAGCGGAAGAATATATATATATTTAAATCCCAGTGGCTCATTTCTCTTTCTCGTAATTAAATTGGGTTTTGAATTCAATTACTGTTCTTCACGTATGTTGAATTCTGAACTAGCTTTACAATCCCTTCTAGAACAGCAAATCCGTTGATGTCTCAAAATTGCCACGCCGGAGTCAAAAGCGAAAATCTTCTTCTTTTCTCTTGAGGGAGACGGCTAGAGAGAGAGGGGATGGAGTGTTTTGATTTGGAGAGAAAATTATATGTTTTTTCCACTTGGTTAATTTTCTCTAAGTAATATATTTATAGTACAATGAAATAATAACCTAGGCCAAAGACTCCCACTTGGATGCCCACTTTGAGGCTTTAGGCCTATTATGCTATTTAATTAATTAAATAAATAAATTAAATAATCAATTAAATCCATGTTAATTTTATAATTAAATTCCTCTAAGGAATTAATTAATTCATTAACTTAATTAATTAATAAAATCATCTAATGATTAATTAATTAATCACGATATCCAATACCAAAAATTCTCTAAAGTCTTTTTCCATAATTTTCCTTTTGCACTTCCTTTAAGTGCGACTCTTTAGGTTCATCTCAAAAGGCAATTAGGAGGGAACCAAAAGGATGTGAGTAACACCTAGCCAGTCACGTGGCTCACATCATATCCCAATTGAGAACGAATGAATAGGATCATTCCAAACCATATACGCTGTGAATGTCGTACGAGTATAAACCTTTTATTCCTAATCCCAGTCAAGTGAGAGTTATGGTTTTAGTCAAACTCACATGACTTGACCATATGCTTAGCCCATAATGAGTCGAGATCATTTTATGCTCTGGCCAAAGACTTTTAACCTCACTCATTCATGACTGCATAAGATATTTAGCTCATTCACTTATGAGAGAATAAATCTCATTTTGCTAATCAGTTAACAATGCTACTTGCCCATCAAGTCGCACTTCGAGGTCGATCCCACCAAAGGGTGATTTGGATCTAACTACTCTAATGATAGACTAGATGTCACAAGTACATCTTCAACTTGATTCCTCGGGTCTAAGGTTCACGCGTACCTATCACAACCTATCAGTTTCATCAGTAACTGTCAGTGAGTGAATACCCATGTGATGAAACCGATCTGTGCCGTGTTCGAACATATTTGTCCAACTGATATGTCCATGACATACGTTCCCACTATCATTCCCAAAGTGTTCGACTGGCACTTTCTCTGTCAAAATTTATATCATGCAAGTCCTTGTTCTGTATTGATGTCCAGTCAAATACTTTCTTAGACTTGCGAACCCTATTTAGAGAATAAGGATCAAACCCTTCTAGTGCCATTCTTCCTATCCCATATGAAATAGAAGGTTTGTCTTATTCTCAAGGACTTTACGTTGTTTATTAACACCTTACAAATGCCTATAAGAAAACAAAAAGATAATGTCTTATATATAGTAAAAAGACATTGTTTAGTTACAAGTCAATGCCCTATAAATCTATCCTCTTTATGGCATTTGAAGGCATACACTCTAACAATTAGTTGTTTACTATTATATTGGCATTTATATATTGTAATCATCTATAAGTCCATGAACACAAGAGTTAACTCTCTAAGGCACTAAAAGAGTTTGATACTTGTGTACTAAAATAGTATGCAAGTCAATGATTTTCAATTGGGCATTGGAAATCATGAAGACTTGTATGATATAAGTTTTGATGAGAAAGGTGCCCGTCAATCACTATGAAGTAGTGAAGAACTCAAATCATAGGTACACTGATGGAGATGGTTGCACTCAGACATGACTCACATCGATTCAGTCACATGGGTTTTCACTCTTTCACAGTTAATGACAGAATTGATTAAATTGTAATAGGTGTGTTTGAACTTTAGACTTGAGGAATCGAGTTGAAGACATACTTGTGACATTAGGTTCGTCATTAGAGTAGTTAGGCCCAATTCACCCATTGGTGGGGTCAACCTCGAACTGCAACCTAATGGGCAAGTAGTAGTCTTAACTGATATCCAAGATGCGATTCGTTCCCTCGAAGGTGAACGAGGAATTATCCTATGTATTTATAAGTAAGTTAGATCTTAAAAGTCTTTGGCCAAAGTATTTATTGATCTGAACTTATTAAAAATATAGCATAGTGTCAAGTTAATGAGTTTGACTAAAAACCATGACTCTCACTTGACCAGGATAAGGAAACGGAGAGTTTATATTCACGCAGTATTTACACTAGGAAAGGTAAGAATGATCTAATCATTTCATCTTATTTGGATTAGAATATGGACCACTTGACTGGCTAGGTGGGACCTATATTCAATGGAATCCTCCCATTGCCAAATATAGATGAACCTAAAGAGTCACGCTTAAAAAAAAAAATTCATAAAAAAATGGAATATTTCTTGTGGTGATATTTTAAGTATTGGATACTAAAAATTAATTAAACGAAATTTATTATTTGAAGAAATAAGTTAGTTCATTTATAGTTTAATTAATATATTATTTCTTGGAGAAATAAAATTAATTAAATGTATTATCTATTATTTAATTAGATTAATTAATTGGATCGAATTAATTAATTCTGTAGTGGATTAGACTAAGCTCAAATTGGTGCACCAAGTGGCACACCAAGGCCTAGGAGGGGCGGCCACTAGGCGCCTTTTATGGGCTAATTTGAGCCCAAGGTACTAACTTAAGTGATATAAATATATCACATTAGTTAATACAAGGTAATAAGTTTTAATTTACTTAAGCCACAAGAAAAGAACTCCTCTCCCTCTCTCTCTAGCCGTCGGTTTCCACTTTTACGTTTTGCGAAAAATAACATAAATGCAGCGGAAGGAATTTCAAAAATTTTATTTTAAAAACCCAAAGTTGAATTCAATTATCGCATATTCAAATTGAACAATATATTTAACGAATAAAACTAACTCGTTAAAACAAAGTTGTTGGAGAATTTCTTCTTCCTCCAAGTAGTCCAAAATTTGAAGGTTCCAAATCTTCAATCCTTTGTTTGATCTTCAAATCTTGAACTTGATCCGAACAACAAAAATACGTCGTCTCTAGATTGTCACGCACGGATCAACAAACGAAAAATTCTCACTTGAATCTCTAAAGGGCGACGGCTAGGGTTTAGAGAGGGGAGAAATATTTTTCTTCTTTCTATCTAGGAGAGTTAGAAAAGTTATGTTACTTGTTCTAAGTCAAAGAATCCTTATATACCTCATGACTTATTAAACAAGTCAAAACAAAAGAGCCCTAAAATTGACCTCCTCTTAGACGCCCAATAAGGCCTTAATATGCGTCCTCTTGGACGCTATTTTAAGCCCCGAGATTTCTTTTGTTTTAATTAATTTTTTATCCAATTAATAATTATTATATCCAATTAAATAATTAAATAACCAAATTAATTAGATAAATTAATTCATTAATATATTTCCCTAGGAAATTAATTAATAATTAGTCTTACCCTTATGATTAATTATTTTATCTAATGAATAATTAATTATTTAATTTATCCAATAAATTAAAACTCCTAGAAGAAAAATATAAACTCTTTTTTCATTTTTCTTTATCAATCCTTTAGCGCGACTCTTTAGGTTCGTTTCGTTTGGCAATGAGAGGAAACCAAAGGAAGTGGGTAACACCTAGCCAGTCACGTGGCTCACTTCGTAACCCAAACAAAAACGAACGATAGGATCATTCCGCAACCTTCCAACCGTAAATGTCGTGTAAGTATAAACCCTTTGTTCGTGTACCCCAGTCAAGTGAGAGTCATGGCTATGTCAAACTCACTGGACTTGATCATATGTACTAAATATAATAATACTAGATCATTGAGATCGATTTAGTGCCTAGCACAATTGTCTCTTTATGCTTTGGCCAAAGACTTTGATCTCTATTTATCTATAATCACATAGGGTACTTTCTCACTCACTTATGAGAGAACAAATCTCATTCAGATATCAGCTAAGACTACCATTTTGCCCATCAAGCCGCATTTCGAGGTCGACTCCACCAATGGGTGAATTGGGTCTAACTACTCTAATGAAATACTTGACGTCACAAATGCATCTTCAGCATGATGTTTCAGGTCAAAGGTTCACTTACACCTATTACGCATAATCAGTTCTGACATTGACAGTCACAGAGTGAAAACCCATGTGACAGAACCGATGCGAGTCGTATTCGAGCATATCAGTTGCACTGATGTGCCTACAATCTTAATCTCCTACCATCCCATGGTACCAGACTGGCACTCCCATGTCAGAGATAAGATTGTACAAGTGTCCTAAGTCTTTATTTGTCCATTAAAGACTTCACTTTACTTGCGGACTTATTTTTAGTAATCAAGATCGATCTCTCTAATGTCACTCTTCCTATCCCATAGGAAGTAGAGGGAGCGCACTGAAAATACGGACAAAACGTTTTACACTACTTATAGATGCAGATAAGATTTAAGTGAAAACTAAATAACGCCTTTATTAATAATATCGAAATAAGTCAATTACAAGATAGATGCCCTATCATTCTATCCTCTATAGCATCTGAGGGCATAATCCTAACATCAAAACCAAGAAGGAGGAAGATTTTTCTCATCAAGTTTTTCGGCGAGACAATTTAGAGACAGAACAATTGGACTGCTTGGATAACCAAGTTTTCTCTACCAGATTTTCGCAATGTTGGCTGTGTTTCGTCTGGTTCAGTGTGTGTTTCTTGAACAGTCGTCTCCCTGGGTGTTTTATCTTGTTCATTAAGACAATCTTTCTACCTGCACCACCTTCTTGAATGAATTCATCTTCTAGAAAGTGCACTTGCAGTGCAACAATGATTCTTTGATCATCTTGCATGTAGAATAGGTATCCCATAGAATCCTCTGAAAAACCGATGAAATGTCCTTTAAGGGACCTTGCTTCCAATTTCTCTGCCTTTGTCTTTTTGATGTAGGCAGAGCATCCCCAAATCCTAATGTACTTAAGGTTTGGTTTCCTATTTCTCCATATCTCATATGGAGTCTTAGGAACGAATTTGGAAAGACATCTATTCAAGATATGAACAGTCGTAAGGAGTGCATGTCCCCACAAGAAGATGGGTAAATCAGTTTAGCTGAACATAGATTGAACCATATCCAAAAGCGTCTGATCCCTACGCTCTGCTACCCCATTCAGTTGTGGAATTGCTGGTGGTGTGAGTTGCAATATTATCCCATGTTCATTTAGGAACTGATCAAACTCGTCACTCATATATTCACCTCCACAATCTGATTGCAATGCTTTTATATGATGACCAGTTTGTTTTTCCACCAAAGCCTTAAATTCTTTGAACTTATCAAATGATTCAGACTTATACTCCATTAGATAGACAATGCCATACCTTGAATGGTCATCAGTGAAAGTAATGAAATGGTGAAAGCCTCCACGAGCTATTTCTCCAAATGGTCTGCAACGTCGGTGTACACAAGTCCTAATACTTCAGTGGCTCTTTCAATCCCGGTGAAGGGAGATCTAGCCATTTTGCCTTTGAGGCAAGATTCACAAGTGGGATAGGGATCTGATTCCAATGGGTCAATCAACCCATCTTTCTCCATCTCATGTATCTTTCGCTCTCCAGCATGGCCTAGTCTTAGATGCCACTTTAAGCTTAGGTTAGTACTTTGCCTACCACGCTTCTTTGAGATAACATTTACAGCACATTCATTTTGCATGCTTAAATAATAGAGGCCATTGACTAAAGTATATTATCACTAAATAAAATGTTGCAAGTACTGTCGATGAAATTAAAAATATAATTATTCCTAACCAACATAGGAATTGAAATAATGTTCTTAAGCCCATTGGGCAAAACCAAAACATCCTCTAAATTTAAAACATGTCCAGATGATAAACATAAAGAAGTTGATCCAATGCGAGAAGCTACGACACTATACCCACTGCCAACACTGATCAACACCTCCCCGTGCTCGAGCTTTCTACTTCGCTGCAGATCCTGATTCATTACACAAATGTGAGCACTAGCTCCAGAATCAAGTATCCACAAAGTGGAAAATACAGTAATAGAACAATTGGTTTCTAAAACAAAAAGTTCCATACCTGGTGTACCTTTGCCAAAGTTTGGACACTCCCTCCTCCAGTGGCCTAACTCACCGCAGTGAAGCAACTTATCCATTTCCTTTGGTCCTTTGCTCTTCATCACTTTTGGAGCTTTTCTCTTTCCTTTGTCTATCTTACCTTGTGGACCCAGAGTACAAGTAGTTTTCTTAGTCTTCTTCTTCTTGTTGTTTTTAGGCTTAGAAGCGATGACCAAGGCCGCCTTTTTTCCCTTTGGATTCATTTGAGATTGTGCAGTATTCAGTTTGCTCATCAACCCAGCTAAATTACATTCTATCTCATTGTAGTTGAAGTTCACCACAAATTGGGAAGAGGAGTCTGGAAGTGACTGCAAGATGAGATCAGTTTGTAGTTGCAGGTCCTCTCAATTTTCGAAATCATTTTTAAAACATGGTCCCCAACCTCTTTTTCTTCCTTCATCTTGGTTCCAAAGAGCTCTTTCGATATCTTATATCGAGCAGTGTGACTGCGCTCACCATAGAGCTCCAACAGGTGTGCTAAAATAGCCCTCGCCGAGACCATTTTGTCATAGGACCTCTGCAACCCATTTTATCATTGAGGTCAGCATGTATCCACGAACCCGGACGTCATCTTTGACCCATTTCTCATGAGCCGCAACTTTCTCCTCATTAGAAAGTGTCCTTAAGGGCGCGGCTGGGATATCAGTATCAATACAAACCCCAGTGACTCCATATTGAGGACTATCCTCAAGTTTCGGAGCCAATCCACATAGTTTGGACCAGTCAAAGTGTTCTTTTCAAGTAGCACAGTTAATGGGATAGTCACAGTGAGAGAGATAATAAGCAAATAACTGTAGAAAAGTAAACAGACTTATTAGAGTCTAATGTAATTGTTGTTCCAAGTTTAAATTAAAGACTTTCAAAATAAACTTGGCTCCCACTACATTTTTCGAAAATCCACACTCCCACTGTGGAATTCGGAAGTCATCGTTGGAAGGCTTCGTAGTGGTGATTGATTTCTTTAACTGGATTAATAGCTTGCAACCTTTTGCTGGTATTTGGCCTAATCAATCTATTAAAGTGATGTCCAACATCAAACCATCCAATGAATAATTCAATCCCTTTGTCCATTATTCATCAAATCTCAACCTTTTAACGATCTTATTGATTTATGAATAATTTAAGTTCAACCCACTGACTATCTATAAGTCTAACAATTGAATTTCACCTTGCAACCTTTTGCTGGTATGTGGGGTGAAATTTGTTTCGATCAACGGCATTTCATGCACTTAGGGAGAATCTAAAATATATTTCAATATATAATCTCCATTGCTTAAGGACGATATTATATATTAAATATCATTTTAATTCCTCCCAAGTTCAGTGTAGGACTGGATACCTAGTACCCTTTACTAACTTAATATTTTTCAAAGTGGGGTAAATATAAATTATTTATTAGGTCTCACTTTGCACATTCATCCATTTTATATCATACATACAAATATGGATTAAAATATACAAAATTAGCAATCCTAGAAAGCTAACAACACATGATTTATGGACTTTTATTCCTAAATTGAAACAAGTCAATGTTTCAATCAAAAATAAAAAGAAACTACACTAAAGCTTCCAAAGCTCCTTCTTGTATCTCCTCAGCTCGACTTGAATTTCTCCTTTGGGCCTATTCTATTTCTTACTATTACATTTCAATATATAAGCCACCTATACAAAATTTATCTAGAAAGAAAATAAAAATAGGCTCAGAAAGGCCTTTACAACACATCAAAAAAACATACAAAATTAAAAAACGAGCCTAAGTCCACGAATCATGTCTCCCATCACATAACATGTCAAACATGATATAAATCACATAACACACGAAAACCATATATGTTAATTTCTAATTAAATTCCAAATTTAATTATTATTTTTCATATTCTTGAGGAAATTTATTTGATTCCATTTGAAATTTCAATTTTAATAAATTCCAATTAATTTTATATTAAAATGCAGTTTTAATAAAAAAATTAATCTCTAAGTATATTAAAATTAATTTCAAAATAGAAGAAATCCAATTTAATTCAAAGTCTAACTTTAATTAGCATTAGATTATTTTGAATATTAAAAAATATATAATTATTATTTATTTTGCATTAAAATCCAATTTTAATCAAAAACTAAATAAATATATTTATTTAATAATATACCCGGGTTTCCCACGGGTCAACCCGGGTAGTCGACCAACCCGTGTGTTAAAAAACACACGGGTGGGCTCGTTGTGGAGCTCAACAGCGTGGGTTGTCGCTATGCGGCCCATTCGTACCCAACAGCCCGGCTGTCCGCTGGGCTTACACAGGACAGACCCAGTCTGGCCGTGTGCAGCCCAGCAGCCGGCGGCTTCCGCCGCCATCGCGGCGAAGGGTTTTGCTATCGGCGATGGGGATTTCCGATCCCCATCTTTTCATGATTATTTTATCACATCAAAATTACAAAAAATATTATTTATTAATTTCTAATGAATAAAATAAACAAAATCCTCAAGAACATAAATAACGCGAAAGCCATATATTTAATCATGCATCGATAAAATACTGTAAATCATGCATCTTTATCACATATTTACACATAAATTACATACGCCGAACCTCACGATTTGGCTCTAATACCACTGTTGGGGAAAAATAACCAAACGCAGCGGAAAAACAGAATGTAAATTTTTTTTTGGATTTCCCCATAACAGGATCAATCCCGGGGTTTTATCAGACGTATATATGGTAGGGTAAAATATCTTTACCCGTTGTAGCAAAGTTGTTGGAGAAACTCACGAGCTTGAATCCTTCAACTTCTTCGCGAAATTACTTCGGCTAAAAACTTGATGATCCGAGCAGTCCAATTGTTCTACCTCTAAATTGTCTCACCGGAAAACTTGATGAGAAGAATCTTCCTCCTTCTTGGTGTTGAAACAAACGGCTAGAGAGAGAGAGGGAGAGGAGTTCTTTTCTTTTGGCTTAAGTAAATTACATCTTATTACCTAGGTATTAACTAACGTGATATATTTATATCACTTAAGTTAGTACCTTGGGCTCAAATTAGCCCATAAAAGGCGCCTAGTGGTGTGCCACTTGGTGCACCAATTTGAGCTTAAGTATATCTACTATTTAATTAAGTGATTCAATCCAATTAGTTAATCTAATTAAATAATAGATAATATATTTAATTAATTTTGTTTCTCCAAGAAATAATATATTAATTAAACTATAAATGAACCAACTTATTTTTTCAAATAATTAATTCTATTTAATTAATTTTAAGTATCCAATACTTAAAATATTACCACAAGAAATATTCCATTTTTCTATCGATTTTTCCTTTTTAAGCGTGACTCTTTAGGTTCATCTATTTGGCAATGGGAGGATTCTATTGAATATGGGTCTCACCTAGCTAGTCAAGTGGTCCATATTTTAACTCAAATAAGATGAAATGATTAGATCATTCTTACCTTTCCTATTGTAGATACCGTGTGAATTTAAATTTTTCGTTTCCTCATCCCAGTCAAGTGCGAGTCATGGTTTTTAGTCAAACTCACTGACTTGACACTATGCTATGTTTATAATAAGTTTAGATCAGTGAATGCTTAGGCCAAAGACTTTTGATATCTAACTTACTTATAAATGCATAGGATAATTCCTCGTTCACCTTCGAGGGAATGAATCTCATCTTGGATATCAGTGAAAACTACTACTTGCCCATTAGGTTGCAGTTCGAGGTTGACCCCACCAACGGGTGAATTGGGCCTAACTACTCTGATGACGAATCTAATGTCACAAGCATATCTTTAACTCGATTCCTCAAGTCTAAAGTTCAAACACGCCTATTATAATTTAATCAATTATGTCATTGACTATCAAAGAGTGAAAACCCATGTGACAGAATCAATGTGAGTCATGTCTAAGTGCCACCATCTCTATCAGTGAACCTATGATGTGAGTTCTTCACTACTTTCTAGTGATTGACGGACACCTTTCTCGTCAAAACCCATATCATACAAGTCTTCATGATTTCCAATGCCCAATTGAAAATCATTGACTTGTAAAATATTTTAGTACACAAGTATCAAACTCCTCTACTGCCTTTGAGAGTTAACTCTTGTGTTCATGGACTTATAGATGATTACAATATATAAATTTCAATATAATAGTAAACAACTAATAGCCTTTTATTGATTGAATTCGAAACAATTACAAATTAATAATGTCCTATCATTTACTAATCCTCTAATGGCATTTGAGAACATTAACCTAACGTGATTAGAGATCTTACGCTTTCTTCTTATCTTCTTGTCTACTCCTCAACACCTTCTTAAACGAATACACTCATGACTATCAGAAATTTCAAGCAAATATAAACTTGGTAGTTTCAAAAAATCATTGGGATCCGGAAACAAGAAAGAAGCAAAGGGAGAATTTTTTGAATAATCAACGATGATACATGACCTTTTCCTTCCAAAATAAATTTTTTCGACAAAATTTGGACTAAATTCGTGATTTTTCTAAAAATATTGTCCCTATAATGAATATCATATATTATTTTGAAATCCATGGATCACCATTTGACAAATAACAAATAACAAATAACAAAATTAATTCACATTCCTAACCCACAAGCTAGTCCAAACTCACATAGTAGAACAATTGACTCAGTTGAACTTCCATTAGGCTATATAATCAAAATTTTAAGGTAAAATTTTTGTTATAATTTACATTTTCTCATCATCCATGATTTGTTTAAATCCCATCAACCCTTTCTCGTATCTTCTATATGATAAGTATCTTTTTATTTTTGCTTTATCTTTTTATAGTCGATTTCCACGAAATTGAATATTAATGATGAAACTTAACGATGATTGTCATTTTCAATTTGAAATGTTAAAATTGATATTAGTCAAATCATACTTTTTTAGGCTTTTATTGTTTTATTTAATATTAGGACCATTTTCCATTTTATTTTTAAAACTATATTTTATATGATTAGTTATGAAAAATGTATTTAATATTATTTGTAGGTGGTTCGGCAATTGACTACGTCCATGGGAAAAGATAAGAGAATTTCACTATTAACAAAAAAGGTACAGAGTACAAAATATGTCAAAAGTTCTTACTAAACCTAATTTCCAATTTTTCGGCATACATATAGCGTACCGTACGCAGGGGGCACACCCCCCGCACCCCTCATACAATCCTTCGGCTACCAGGAAAACAAAATATATGTATATCACAACAATCTCGCCCCCCAATATAATTCCTAGCTCCGTCCCTGTATATTGGATTAAAGAGAAAATATTGAACATAAAGTTACATTTTGTAATATTCTATTTTGAAATTTCAAACGTTATGGTTCTGTTGTTTTTATTTGAAAAGTGTTTTTGGTGAGATATTTTGGTGAAAAAGTTCATAGGAGTTGTGTGTTTTGATGATCATGCGTTTGGATTGGTGTTTAATATTATTTTCAGATGAGACAAAAGTTATTGTAACAGTCAAATCATGTAAGCTTTTGTTTCAAAAGTTATGTTAACAAATAGTTAATGATTAAAAAAAATATAATATTATAAATTTAAATGATTGTAATATATAAGAATTTATATATGTGTTGGGAAAATGAAAATAAAAATAAAGCAGCGAAAGTAATGTATAACAAAAAAATTTCCAAAGCCAGGATCATCCGGGGTTTTACATGCGATTGTAAAAGAAGGATTTCGCTACTTTACCCGTTGTAGCGAAGTGGTTGAAGAGTTCTAACTTTTCTTCAAAAATTCGATATCCTCCACAAATTTGATGTAGAGATCCAGCAATTTGATTCTTGATCTAAGCAGTACAGATGCGCTGCCTCTAAATCGTCTTGCCAGAAATTGAATTGAAAAACTCTTTCTTTCTTGGCCTAGTGGCCGACGGCTATTGAGAGAGGAGAGAGATTTTTTTCTTCTTGTAGCTCAAGTTGTTTTATGACTTGTTATAGGCTAGGTTTAATTAAGCCATATATTTATATCACTTAAGTTAAAACTTTGGATTTGAAAAGCCCATGTAAGAGGCCACCTAGGGCCGCTCCCACAGGCCTATGGTGCACTAATTTGAGTCAAATCCAATCTTATATTTAATTAATTAATTTAATTAAATAATTGATTGAATATTTGATTAATTTTATTTCTCCAAAAAATAATCAATTAATTAATCTCATAAATGAATTAACGTATTTCTTCAAGTACTTAATTTCATTTGTTATTTATCCAATAAATAATTTAAATATCCAAATACTTAAAATATTGCTATAAGAAATACTCCACCATTTTCCGTTTAATTTTTTCTTTTTAAGCGTGACTCTTTGGGTTCGTCAATGGGAGGAATTCAAATGATGTACATTCCACCTAGTCAGTCATGTGGCCCACATTGGAGCACAAATAAGACAAATGATTAGATCATTCTTTGAACCGGTGTAACCTCTATTTGAAAATAAACTCTTCATTTCCATGTCTCGGTCAAGTAAATATCATAGTTAAAGTCACTCATTGACTCGACTCTATGCTATATCTATAATAAGTCAAGATCAGTGAGCTTTCCTAATCGAGTCTAACTCAAAAGCTCATTTTCTTTGGCCAAAGATTTTCAATTTTACTTACTTATAAATGTATAGGACAATTACTCGTTCACTTACGAGGAAACGAATTCCTTCTTGGATATCAATTGAGACTACTACTTGCCCGTTAGGTCAGAGTTCGAGGTTGACTCCACCAACGGGTGGATTGGACCTAACTATTCGAATGGTAGAACTATCATCACTAGTATATCTCCAACTCGATTCCTCAGGTTTAAAGTTCAAACACACCTATTACAACTAATCAATCCTGTCATTGACTGTCAGTAAGTGAAACCCATGTAAAAGAATTGATCCAGTCATGTTCGAGTGCACTAACCTCCATCGGTGCACCTATAATATGAGCTCCCACTACTTCCTAGTGATGAACAAGCGTTCCTCTTTGTCAAAGCTCAAACTATACAAGTCTTAATGATTCCCAATGCCCAATCGGGAATCTATGACTTGCAAACTAATTGAGTGCACAACTAGGTTACACGAGTACAATTACGGCGAAACGGATACAGCTACACAATTTTTTCAAAATTTTAGGATACGACACGGCGATGATATGGATTTATATATATATATGTTATTGTCTTATTTAATTTCCACACAACCTATAACACATCAAATAAATAAAAAATAAATCTATCCAACTGCACCCACTAATAAAAAAAAGGGGTAAAGACAATAACCCACCTGAACTTTGTGCATTTTAACACTTTTTTATCCAAACTTTTTTTTGTTACGCTTTTTTATGTTAACTTCACGGGTTTTACACTTTTTTATCTTTTCACATTTTCCGGCTAATTAAACAAACTTTTGTTTATACTTTTTTACCTAAACTATTTTTCATTTACACTTTTTTAGCCAAACTTTGTGTTTTTTTGCACTCTTTTATCTAACTCCGCCGAATGTGCAGTAACTCCAATGGAATATTCCGTCAGAATATGTTAATAGATAAAAAAGTGTAAAACTCGTGGAGTTGAGATAAAAAAGTGTAACGAAAAATAGTTTAGATAAAAAAGTGTAAAAACACGCAAAGTTCAGGTGTATTATTCTCTTTACCTGTTAGGAATTTCATGTTAGATGTTTTGATGATGACAATTAGGACCTTTGTTAGACCCCAAAAATATGTAAGTTTGTTTTTCAGCTTTGAAGCGTTAGATTTGTAATAGGCTTTGTTTTATGTTTATTCTAGATTGTTAGGCTAAGTAGTCTTAGGCTAACCGTCTGATAATTTCTGAGTGAGTTTAGTGGTAAAGTTCGAAGACTCAAGCGCCTGATTTCTGAATGAAGATAAAGTCTCCAACCGTCCAATTGACTAGCTATATCAAGCGTTACCTTATGGGACAGAAGTAATTTCACCTGAATTTATTTCTAAGTCCAGAAGAAGTTTTAATGCAAATATGCTCAAAGCATTAAATACCAATGGGCATTTAATTCAAATGCATTAAATGCTGATAAGACCATTAAATGTGATAAGCACTTTCAGACGTACGGAGAAGCCACCCTATTGGACTGTCAACTATTCAAAGACTGCAGCACCAACTTTTGTGCAGCAGATTTTCAGGAAAAAGAACAAAAGTTGTTCACTCGCGGAAGTGAGAGACACACACCTTTGCATGTGTCAAACAGACACTTTTTTCAAGAATTCCTATAAATAGGACTTCAACAACAAGCCAAAGATAGAGAACAATTATCAAGTCGAATTATTGTTGCATTGAAGTCTCATTCCTTACAATCTCAGAAAAGCCAAACTTTCAAGAAATTATTCTCTTTGTTTTTCTTCAAATCCTGAGACAGTCAACCCAATATCTCAAACATTCTTTTCGAAGAAACTACATTACTATTGAGATATTCCTAGTTGTTTGAACTTCATCAAAATCAAACAAACCCTTTTAGAAAAACCTCTATCCAAGCCTCGCGATCTGTGTGAAGTCGAAGTTGGATACTTGCCATATTTCTGGGTGAAAGAAGCAAGGGGATTGAAGTGATTTGGAGCAGAAATCTGTGTGATCAAGGAGCTCAAGTCATCGACATCCATCTCTCCCTAATTTGTAGAAGATTCTGTGTGATTCTTTGAGAATCATTTTAGTGGATTGCCTCCAAGTGTTCGAGGAGAAGAAGGACGTAGTTGGGATTACACCACCCAACGAACTTTACAAATATTGTGTCATTTATTTTTCAGTCAATTCTTTTATCTATCATATCATTGCATAAACTGATTAAGTAAAACACAATCAAAAGCTAAGCAACTAAGAAACTTCTTGTGACGCTAAAGCTTTTAAAAGAAGACTACAAAAATCATTCCGCTGTGCTAACACTGATCAAAGAAGTGAACGCTCAAACCTATTCGGTTAAAGTATTCAATTCTTGAAATCTAAGTTAACTTTATAAAAACAGTCTTCGTTAGACGCTTTACCAAAGCGCCTATATTTTAAGTGAACGCTTAAGTCAAGCGTTAGACACTTCAAGCGTCTACTTTTTCAAGCGTCCAAAAACCATTTTAGTACGAAATCTTTTGAAGTCGAAAAAGACTTCAGGGTCTATTCAACCCCCCCCCCCCTCTAGACCCTTTCGTATGCCACTTGGGACCAACATTACCCCCAAAAAAAACATACGAAATAGTATGTATCATTTATATATATATATATATATATATAAAGTATAAGAAAATTTAGTTCTAAATGTAACTATTTGAATCCTCAGGGCGCCGCCCCATCTTTCTTTGTTTTCCTTGTGATTTTGTTTTCTTCATTCACTGTCTCTCAAAATTATCAATGTTCTTTGTCATTTATCATGTCATATTCCCACTTTCAAAGCCATCTATTTTTTCATCTAAGTATCAAATTGTCATTAATTAATCTACCATCCTTAGGGAGGCTAACCCTCGCATCATCACCTTTACCATATACCACAAAACTATGAAACTTTTTATTGGGAGCAATGTTATTTTTGTGTAGTTTCTGGCTTGGACACGTTCCGGACACGGTATCCATAATTTTTTATTTTTTATTTTGATATGCCACGTGGCATATCCAAGACGTATCCTACGGGTATCGTATCTCCCAAGTATCCGACACTGCATCATGTCATTTTTGGAAGTATCCGTGCATCATAGCTCTTGAGGCATAGCTTCTTTGTGTCTCTTGCGAACACTTATTCCTAATTTATATTGCAGCATATTCCTTTGTAATTCACATCATTATATTTTCTTTACTCGAGTAGAATAATAAATATTAAATAACAACATTAGGTAATTTGAATTCACGTATGTAAAACATACCTTAATCGAACGCAACTCACTTAGAGCATGCCTTTTTGCGGGGTAGCTCCCAATTAGGGTGAGCTCGTGACTTTTTGCGTGTTTCGTCTTCTTTTTTTTCATGTGTAGCTCCCAATTAGGGTGAGCTCGTGACTTTTTGCATGTTTCTTCTTCTCTCTCTCTCTCTCTTTTTTTTCCGATAATGAGTACTAGCTCCTCCGTCAGGCTTCCTGCACAAGTTTGTTAGCATATGCCTGGTTTTTCATAGAGCTTTTTATTATATAGTGCCTAAATTCTTTCATAGGGCTTTTTATAATAGATAGTGCCTGAATTCTTTCACAGACCTTTTTATTGTAGATAGTGCATGAATGACTACACAAGTATTGAACTCCTCTAGTGCCTACTTCCTTATCCTATAAGGAATGGAAAGTTCATCTTTTTGTATATGGACTTACGGTTGATTACTATTTATGGATGCCAATAATTAAGTAAAACAACTAATGTGCCTTTTATTAAAATAATAACAATTACATAATCAAAATGCCCTATTATACTCTATCCTCTATGGCAGTCGAGGACATATTTATAACAATATGTTGTAGTTGATGTAATTTATATACATATAAGATTATATTTTATTGAGTATATAATTGTGTGTATATATGACTATCTATGTTTATAATATACTAGTAGAGTGTACGGGCGTTGCACATAAAACACATATTTATATACTAAAAAATTTATATATTAAAGTACTTTATTTAGAACTTAAAAAAAAATCTAATACAAACATTGTACTGATTCATATGAAAATTCTGATGTAGAATGTATTCAACTATAGTATTTTATGCAAAATAATAATACTTCATTCCAATAATTTTAAATGGTAATGATACTAAGTTTTTGTTCAAAAGTTAGTTTGAAGTAAATAAAAATTTTTATCTTACTTTGTTAATCGGTAACTTCTTTTAGAAATATATATTGACCATTTCTAACCCTTAACAAATCTTGCTATATTTTTCCCACAATGAGCCCGCTCATATTTAGCCACTTTCAGCAATTTTGTGTTGGAATAGTATAAAATTCTTATTCCATCTCCATTCAAACATATTTATACTATCAGGATATATGAATAAGTAGAGGTAAAGATATCTACATTTTCCTATATTATTTCACGATAAACACAACTATTATATTTAGTATATGCAAGTTTTAATTAAATCTAATATTTACTTAAATAATGAAATATTTGTTTATGTTGAGAAAATCTAGAGGAAATAGTTGTAATATTTGAGTATTGAAGTAATAATAATTACACACTTAGGAATAAAATATAAATTTCAATTAGTATAAGTAAACTATAATTAATAACCTATCAATTTAGTTCTCATCTAAATAATTATTTACTTTTACCCGATGGAATCTGCTGAGAGAAGTTAGTCGAGTAAGCAAATTTAAGGGCATATTAATCAATGAATTAAGAAACCATAGCCATACTCTTCAATGTTCCTATCCGAAGTTTTGGTGATCACTTGGTGCTGATGGTCGTCATAAAGACATACTGTTGGTTCTGAATTATCATGTTGCGCTAAAAAATCGATGGAGGAATGTGAGTTCTTCAGACCTCATGTTCTTGAATGCAAAGATGATGACGTAACAAGTGCAAAATTTCCTATCTAGAGCAAGAAATAAGCAGGGATTCTTACAAAAAGCAAGGCGGCTGGAAGAAAAGCATAAGATGATGAGCATCAAGGAGGAGATGCCAAGCGAAAAGAGTGTTTCAAAGCAATCCCGACATAATCAAGCAAAGTGGTCATAAATCGTTACCTTTTCAGGCCTTTTCATAGCTTTAATTTAAAAAATGAAATTCTAAATATTGGGTTCTAATCCAATGACCACATATTCATTTCTGAGATAATACTTCATCCAGAATTTACAAAGTTGGGAAATATATTCAGGTTCATCTCACAATAATAATGTGTAGGAAAAAATGGGAAGGGAAGTCGAAGTAAACACATATTTAATTTATGCATTGGATTGGATGAGGAAGTGCTAGAGTTGGCCTTTGTCACATAACTCAAGGCACAACTAAGGTTTGTATATTAATTGCAACGATGGAGATGGAAGGACTAACTTGGATGAGGAAGTGGTGTAGTGGGATTTAGTAGGACTTGTACTACACTCACATGCGACACACGTTCACTTTTCTAGTTGATAGGAAAATGAAGGAAAAAAAGTGCAGTTTTTGTTACTTTAATTTGGCACATAACATACACCAAATGTCACGTGATTCTTATTTTATACTAATCTTTTAGAATGAAAATTATTATAGTGGACCAGCCGAATCTATATCTAACTTTTGAACTATAAAAGGTAAGAAAAGAATTCAACACATCTTTGTAAGTTTCGTCCAATTAGCATTAGCAATGTGATTCTCAAAATTAGGAACTGTAAAAAAGGTCCTTTAACTATTAGGGGTAGCAATTTTAGTTCTTTAACTTTTACCTTTGGCAATTTTAGTCCCTTAACTTCTACGTTTTAGCAATTTTAGTCCTTTAACTTCTTAATTGGCAAGATTAGTCCTTTTTAATCAAAGAATATCAGCAAAAAGGATCCGCGCTCAAAAATGGTATCAGAGCCTAGGTTTTATTGATAAAATATTTAAATTAGTTACATAAAGTTGTTTTATCCCTAACGGAGGAGAATTAAAACAAGAATGGAATTGCCCGAGTGGTCAATTTATGAAGAAAAAAAGGAGTATTTCCAGACACTGGAAAAACAAAGAGAAAAAAGGATTAATAAACTAATCCAATGGCATAAGAAACTTTTTTATGAAATTAAAGAAGCGATAGCTAGAGGACGAACAAAAACTCCTGTAGCAGAGCTACCAGCATCAATCCGATATTACGAGAGGAAATTTGCCATGAATGACAAATTTCAAGGCAATGTTGCGAGTGATTTACAACTTGCAGAGATCCAAGACAAATGGCCGGGGAAAGCAAATAAAGGTAACTCTTTTATTTAAATTCATTTATAATTAATTATGAATTGGAATGAGATTGAACCGGATACATCTAAAATTTCTAAAGATCTTAGAGAAATCCAAAGGACAGTTCAAGATTACGGACATAGGCTAGAACACCTACCTATGAAAATCGAAAACTTGAACTAAAAAGTTGAGAAAGTCCTCAAAAATCTTACAGATCTATAACAGATCTAAGGACAATAGTTACAAATCTGAAGGAAAAACAAGGTATTACCGGAACGTCCAAACCAAGAAAGGGCCGAATTGGTGATGCACTTGGACAAGTACCTCTTCTACATCAGAAAGGGAAGGCTAAGGAAGTTCCAAAGCCTAAAAGTCAGGAAGAACTACTAGTGGATATCCTTAGAAGTATTAACTAATATGGATATATCAAGAGTAGATCCTTCTGATCTTCAAGAGCTAGTTGAATCTTTCTCTCAACTAGCGTTTGTAGATTTGGTTAACGTCAAAACCAATGAAACAAATCCTCTGTCTTTAACAATGCCAGGAGAGAGTTCCGCATCACATAATCCTCCACCGGATGAATAGATGCGTGAAAGTGGAGATTTGCATATAAACGCAACCCCCGCAGTTTTGGGAGAAACGTTTAAAGTAAATCCCGCTACAAATTCAAATAGGGGACCAGAAAATACACTCTGGGCAAGGACTATGTCAAAACCCTTGCACCCCTTTGGTACTATCCTAAACTTGGATATTATCTATTTCAGGAACATTGAAACATTAATCGATGAATGGGTAGCCGCTATGAAAATAGCCACTACTACACTAGAACTTGATAAAGAAAACTTCGTAAGACTTATGGAGTTAAGTTTAGAAGGATCTGTAAAGGCGTGTTGGGAACGCACCCTTGAACCATCTAAGCAAAAAGTATTAGCTGGAGAATCTAGAAGCGCAATTGCGGATAGATTCGGTAGGTTAAGAAAATTACAGTTCATCGGAGATGGATACTTCGGTGAAAATAATGGAGAAAAAACCAGAGAATACCAACAGGCACTCTATGGTATTGAATGTAGAAATATTTGTGCAATAGATGAATACATCTATTGGTTTAGAAAATATTTCTTTAATGCAAATGTTAGTGCAGAAATTGCTGCACCGGTGTTCTTTGCAAAAATTTGAAGTCCTTGGAGGGAAATGTTAATTCAGTACTACAAGGTTCCGGAAGGACAATTTGATACAGTCGCTAGACGAATGTCTTTCTTAAAAGACAAACTAAAGGACTGGTTTCAACAAGCTGCTGTTCAAAAGAACATGAAAAGACTAAGAAGAAAAATTAAGAAAACTCCTCTTTGCTGTGATAATAATGATTTCCCAACAATTATTGGAGAATCAATGGGCAAAGAAAGAAGAAAAAGCAATTTGTTCGCTCTGATAACATCAGTAACAAAAGGCGGTCTTCTTTCAAAAGAAAGTCTTGGTGGTCTAAATCGAAAGCCCGATCTTATAAATCTGGCCAGAAATCCGGACCAACAAGGGTGTCTTCCAAAGGATCTCGAAAGTCCGACGAAAAAACTCCCACAAGATGAACTTTCAGACAGGCACACACCCGGACAAATGAAAGTTTCAAAGATTGTAACTGCTGGACATGTGGAGCTCGTGGCCACATTTCACCAGATTGTCTGCAAAAAAGTGGTGAATTAAAACAATTTGAACCCACGGCAGACATACTGGATGCAATTTTCTATGGAGATTTGGTACCATTTTACCAATTCAAAGTATTCCCTCAGATGAAAGTGTCTATGAGGAAGAAATTGAAAGTGATTCTGATGGAACTACAACCGAATCAGAATAACTTCAACGAAGGAGATAGGATCCAAACATCGGATAGCCTATCAGGTTTCTTTTCCAGGACATCCATAACAAATAAAACCATGGAAAAGAAAATGAGGCAAGACTCTAACATTGGAAAATACGATGGTTTTAGAGTCAGCGGAGTCAGCCGAATCCTAAATCAAATGGGATTAAATCGAAGGCGGCATAACATCATGTATAAAGTAAGTTCTGGGGAATTTGCAATTCCTATGGAATTAACTGGTAATGCGATGGCTATGCAACTTATTCCAAAGGAAGAAATTCTGGAAGAATTAAGTAAGCTTAAAGAAGAAGAAGCACTTACTATGAAATGGATCCATATAGGAACCATTGAAGTAGTAATTAAAGCTACTTTCAAAGAAGGTGTTAATTCGCCCTTACATTTGTCAATAATGGATAAAAGAATTAACAACTTAAGAGATGGTTGTCATGGTACAATGGTAGGTAATTTATATGCAGGCAAACTCATGTTTGATATTCATCCCAGAATTGCATATAACCTAGCTGACCAAGATTTCAGTCGAGTCTTAACCCTTCATCAAGATTTTAAGAGAAGTGATCTTATGAAAGAAGGAAATAGACCATATTCTATTACATATAGGATTGCTTATGCACTTTCCAATACTCATCATTCTGATTTGTTTATTAGGAAAGAGTATATTGAAATTCCAAGAATTTTCAAGGAATTTGCTAAAGTAATGGCACCCGATCCGATTCAAATACCAAGGATTGGTGGTGTTGACATCTTAATCCGAGACGATCCAGTTCTAGATCGCTCAATGAGTTATAGAACAGATTTTAATTGCAGAATGTTCTTTTCAGAAGAAAGGATTAGCAGTTTAAAAGGAAAATAATTAATGGAAAATTCAAATCCTCAAGCTATTCGGGTAGATAATGTAAAAATTAGATGTTGTGAAGGATGAAAAGAAGTGCAAGTTATATTTGATATTACAAAGAAAGATAATTACTTTCCTTGTGACGATTTATATCACTTGCAACAATCTACTACTGGTAAATATGAATGCATGCTTGAAGTAGCAGGATATGAAGTATTTGTTATAAGAGTAGCAGGACATGACCAAAGGATTGTTACCTTGGGATTAAGTTTCCTTGAGGAACATAAACCTTGGGGAAGAAAAGGAAAAGGAATGGAGTTTAGCTTGGATGGACATGTTATTCAGGTTGAATAAATTAAATGACTAGTCCTTTTTCTATATACATATCTGTTGGTATGTTATATGAACAATATAAGTCAGAATATTTTGCAGCTCAAAACCTGGTGTTTTCCCTAGCAATGCTATCGAATCTTTAGCCATTATTGCAAGAAGAGATTTCTCTCAAAAAATCCCCATTCTCAATAAAGGAATAAGAAAAGCACATATCATGATTGGAGGAGCATTTGCTACACCTTAGTTCAAGGTAAAAATGCCACTTATATATTTACATGATACCGGAGCAGATATTTTGCTGGGTAACAATTTTATCCAGACCTTTGCAAAATATGTGCAAGATAACAACAAAAATTTGTTGATTTTTACTACTAATTGCGGTAGTGAGATACAAGTTTTTCGGCGCACAAAAGCTTTTAATAGGATTATGCCTATTAATTTTTGCAGCAAACGTGGTGATTTTAATCCTAATTCCAAATTAACCCATCCAAAAATGAAGGATAAACGGAGATTTGGAAAGGCTCTTTTGTCTTTTAGACTACATGGTCTAAATGAGAAGGAGGACAAACACTGTTACAAAGATTCTAAAGAAGAAATACGGCTTCTTAAGAATGAGTTACAAAATAGGTCCTTGGATAACATTGACGAGGAAAGCTTGCTTTATCTTGAAAATATTAAGAGACTAATTCAAAGGAACTTCAATGAGATTCCTTTGGCTTGGTGGGATAAAAACAAGATCGAAACTACTCTGAAAGTAAAAGAACAATGCAAGTATGAGTATGTTCAATACAAGCCAATCCAGATGAATATGGAGGATAAGAAGGATATGCGAGCAATCATAAAAGAGCATATCGATCTTAAACTCATAGAACTTGGAGTCTCTACTTATAGTAGCCCTAGATTTCTGGTAAGAAACCATCGTGAAATAAAAAGAGGAAAAGCTAGATTAGTTATCAATTATCAAGGTATTAATAAGATACTAGAGTTTGATGGTTACTATATCCCAAGCAGAGAACACTTAATCAAATGCATTAAGGATGCTAAAGTGTTTTCCAAATTTGATTGTAAATCTGGTTTCTATTAGATTAAGATGGAAAAGGAGTCCAGAAAATATACGGCATTTTCTACTCCGCAAGGTCAATGTATCTGGAATGTTCTTCCAATTGGATTAGCAAATGCACCCCAGATATATCAAAGAAAGATGGATAATCTGTTTAAAGATTATTTCGAGTTTATGTTTGTCTATATAGACGATGTCTTAATTGCATCTAGAAATATGAAAGAATATATTAAACATTTTGAAATATTTTCTAATGCATGTTTTAATGAAGGATTAGTGCTTTCAGAAAAGAAAGCAATAATTGGAGTTAATAAGATTGAATTTCTTGGTATTCTTATTGACGAAACGGGTATTGCACTCCAGGAACATATTGTGAAAAAAATACGTAATTTTCCTGATGTTTTGAAAGATAAGAAACAGCTTCAAAGCTTTTTGGGAGTTGTTAATTTTGCAGGTATCTTCATTAAAGATCTAGCAAGATACAGAAAGGATTTCCAACCTCTTTTAAAAGAGACGAAAAGCATAAAATGGAAGTGGGAAGAAATTCACACTCAGAGAGTTCGTAAGTTGAAACAAGTTTGTAACAACTTGCCTAAACTCGCAATACCTCAAGACAAGGATGATTTGGTAGTCTATACAGATGCCAATGGTTATAGATGGGCAACAGTGCTCATGAAAAAGACTACTACAGGGGAAGAACCTTGTAGATATATAAGAGGGTTGATCACAGAACAACAAGCCAGAGTATGGCATATAAACGAGAAAGAATTATTTGCTGTTTGGAAGACATTTAAAAAATGGTCATTATTTCTATTAGCCAAAGAATTTACTTTAAAAGTTGATAATACGAATGTCAAAATTTTTTTGAAAAATAAACTTGAATCAAAAATAGAAAAGGCACGTATTATCAGATGGTAAGCTGAATGTCAATATTATTGTTTTGACATTATTATTGTGAAATTTCATGAAAATGTTCTTGCAGATTTCCTGACAAGAGATGGAAGTGTCTGAGGCCAATTCCATCATCAAGAGATATAGGCATCTCAGGGAAAATCTTGAGGAGCTTAATGTACAATTTGGAAAGCTCTCAGCAAATGCTAAAGTAGTCGGACAAGTTCAACGAGTTGATCTGGACACAGTTCAAGAAACAATCAAGGGAGTTACGTATGCCATGACTATGTTATGGAATACATTGCAAGGACCAATTCAAAAGGCATCATCTTCAGTGATGACTCGAGAATTGAGAGAGCAGGACTCTACACCTGCGTTTAGAGAACGGGACTCTATACCCGGAACGGTGGATTCAAATACCACTTGCACAAGTCCATTCTCAGATTCTGAGGAAACGAAAAAGGTTGAACGAAAGGAAGCGCAAGCTCCGACTAGTTCAAGTCAACCCACCACCTCTAGGGTAAAAGAGGGAGAGATTAATCTTAGGCCACAGACCGGCACTTCTAAGGTTAATACTAACCCAATTAATTTACATTGGCAGGGTTATCAGCGTTCTTGGGGTAAATTAATCTCAAGACAAGGAATAAATCCTTAGTAGAGATATCAGGAAAATATCCTAAGATTTGGATGCTTGAAGGGTCAAAACCAGAAGAAGTCCGAGAATGGTATGACTTTGGGGCAATAGCTTCAATACATAATGTCATCAGGTTTTCCGGAGCTATCTAAACTTTCGGTTTGGATTTCCAGTGTTGTGTACGATTCATGGCAAAATAACCAACACCTCAAAAGGGGTGATATTCTGGAGTTGAAGTTTAATTCGGCAGCACCAGAAATTGCAGGAAAAGGTCTCATCCAGCTTTTCATTTTATTAAGTTACAGAGACCGGATATGGTAGCCTACAACAGCGTGAAGGTTGCAACGGGTGAAGCTCCATTGGTCAGTGCTATCAACGAAGACGATTTTTCCACCAGAAGAGCATGGGGAATGTGGGTATGTCTTACAGAGATGGACAAGGTCAAATATCCATTCAAAATCTTTTCAAATTTGTCGAATGGATCATTCCTGTTAAATTCCATGACAGGGAAAAGTACTGAGTTCGCAGAGAAGCTCTTTGAACAAAAGAGGACGCTGATCTGGGAAAACAAGTTACCAGCAACTGAAGTTACCAGGAAGAAGGCCTGCAACATGATGCATGTTGATCTATGGCACAACCGGGAGTGTTCAAGTTGTGAGTTCCAAGAGAAACCCTATTTGGTACAAGAATACGGGTTACCAAGACAAAACCCGAATCCGACAAGGAAAAGGGAAAAAGGAAAGTTTACCCCAAAGGTTTTCACAAACCCCGATAAAATTATGTAAACGACAAAGGCCTGAATAGGCAAGCGCAATAAGTGAAGAAATCAATCATGTGATTGATTAAGTGGAAAACAACTGTAAAAGCAAAACAGCTATAAAAGGAACGGGCATGGCAGACAAAGTGGCAAACACAGGGACCCACGCACATTATTAAAGTTAGACGTATGCAATGACGTCTAAAAGATTAAGGAGGTTCTGGAGTCCGTCTTTGAAATCCGAAACCAAGGCCTATAAGAAGAGAAGATGAAAGCAGATGGAGGACATCAGAAAACTTCTCCAACTCTTTCATAAAAATAATTATTCATAGAAAAATTGTAATCTTTCTTCTTTTAGTTTTTCATAAACGAGTGTATGGGGATTTCCCCAAGAATAGTCCTCTCATGAGAGGCTAAAGATTTTCTCCTCCAATAGCGGAGTAGAATAATACTATGTAATTTTAATTTGTATTTTATCAATAAAAAATAAAAAGGCGTTGTTCGACTGTCTATCCAAAATTCTAATTATACTTATATTTTTATACCTTTTACGCCCTAAGGTAGGAAACGAAAATTGGGTTATGTTGTGTATCGTTGAAGGAGCCAAGGACCTGCGAACCAATAGCTGCGGTTGTGTGGTTGGAATAAGTCCGTAAAATCGAGGACTTGGAATACCCGACGATAAAGCAGTCAAAAGAAGGTATAGATATGTAAGGCTAATTTTATTTCGGAAGCATGTTGGGCCTGAGCTATTTTCGTAGAACTACTTTGCGATATCCTAGTTAAAATAGAATAGATTTTTCCAATTTCTTAGATAAAGGATCAGAATTGCCATTCTTTAAAAGATAAAACCATAATCGCCACTTTCAAAAGTTACAAGACAAATTTTGCTACACCTATATAGTTACAGGACTAATTTTGCAATTTTTCCTCAAAATTATCACCAAAACCCTAGCTAATAGACTTCGCGATATGCTTGATAATCTTATTCCTCAAACTCAGAGTAGTTTTGTCCTTGGTCATCAGACTATTGATAATGTGATCATTACTCAAGAGGTTATCCATAATATGAGACGTATTAAAGGAAAAAAAGGGTTTTTCATTTCTAAAATCGATTTTGAAAAAGCATACGATAGGGTCGGTTGGACCATCCTAGAAAATGTGTTGAAGGAGATGGGATTCCCTGTCAACTGGATTAGCCTTATTTTCAGTTGCACCAGTACGGCTAGATTATCCTTCCTTTGAAACGGAGAAGCTACAGAGTGGTTCAACCTAAAACGACGTCTTCGACAGGGAGACCCACTCTCCCCTTACTTGTTTGTGTTTTGTGTGGAAAAATTATGATCCCTAGATCCCTTATCAGTGAGGCGGTTCAGAAGAAGCATTGGAAGCCGATTTCCACTTCTCGGCTAGACCCTCGTGTCTCCCATTTGATGTTTGCGGACGACCTCATTTTGTTTGGTGAGGCGTGACTCCCAGATTGACATCATTACCCGTATCCTAGACTGCTAGTGCAAGATGTCAGGCCAACTCGTGAACTTGAATAAATCCAGAATGTTCTTTCCCAAAATGTTCCGAGGTTCGGTGCTCAAACTCTTAGCCGTCTGGAAAAACTTCAACTCATTCATGACCTGGGACGCTATCTTGGAGCTCCGCTGCACCACTCCCGTGTTCGGCTCAATGATTATAAATTTCTTGTGGATAGAGTTAAGAAAAAATTGAACTGATGGAAGAGGAAACATTTAGCGATATTGGTACGGACTACTCTTATCAAATCGGTTACCTCAACTATCCCTTCTTATTGCATGCAGACATCCCAAATTTCGATGGGCATATGTGATCAAATAGATAGAGCTAACATGCAATTTCTGTGGGGAAGCTCGAAGAGATTCATAAAATTCACCTTCTATCATGGGATAAAATTTGCCAACGTAAGATTCATGGAGGGCTCGGTATTCGCGATACTCGCGCTGTTAATATGGCTTTTCTCGAAAAACTCGGATGCAGCTGCTCACTCAAGATAATAAGCTCTGGGTCCAAGTTCTCCGACACAAGTATGTCTATCGTACCCGAGCTAGAGCACGTCATGTTACCTCGCATACATGGCGAAGCATACAAGCGGCTGCCCCTCTGCTCACTCGTGGTATTCATTGGAAAGTCAGTAACGGTCAATCTGTTAAGTTTTAGAATAACCTTTGGTTGGGTAATGTGAATTTAAAACAGCGTTCTGGATGCATTCTGAACGATGTGGATTTAAATATAATGGTGTGCATCTTTTGGCATGAAACCTTTGGCTGGAAATGGAATGAGCTCACTGTATTAGATGATGAAACTAAAAAAGAGCTCGACAGAATTGATCTTAATTCTCACAGCCATCTTGAAGATATCATCTACTGGAATCTCACCAATAAAGGCACCTACTCATGTAAGAGTGCCTATGATGTACTCACGGACAATACAAACAATAACATGCGAATTGAGACAAGGGTTTGGAAAAGAATATGTAGTATTCGGGTTGCTTACCGACTCAAATTTTTCCTTTGGTTACTCCGACATAACCGTATTCTTACGAACCTCGCTCTTCTAAATCGGCGCATTCGTATGAACTCGAATTGCAACTTTTGTGGTCACCATTCTGAGTCGGCCTTACATGCTCTACGCGACTGTGATTGGGTGGCCAATATTTGGCGGCAGTTGGTAGCTTCATGCCACCATACGAAATTCTTCGCACTCAACCTCATAGATTGGATATACTGCAATGTTACCGCTTCGGCTAATAGGTATACATGGGAGTATGATTGGTCTATTATTTTCACTGAGACGGTTAATATTTTATGGCAGGTATGCAATAAAGCTCAACATAATGAGGATGATTCCCGTCATACGGTGACTATTGATCGCATTAGAGCTCGGGTGGAAGAAACTAAACACCTCGCTAAAGGGGACACGGAGTTGCTCATGGAAGCTATAGAAGTGGGCTGGACTCGTCCAAGGATAGGGTGGATTAAGCTCAATGTCGTTGCCTCTTTGCGTCTCGCTTACCCTTCTCGTTCAGATTTGGCTGGCAATGGCAGTGTGTTTAGAGACTCAGAAGGTATATGGCGCGAAGGTTTTTCAGGGAATATTGATCCAACTTCTGTTTTAGAGGCAGAATTGACGGGGCATCCTATATGGACTCTCGATTGCATGGGATAAGGGTATTCAAAGAGTTGAAGTAGAAACGAATTGTTTGAAAGCCGTTGATGGCATCAAGAAACGGAGCTCAACTCATCTTCACTTTGGGCTCATCACCAAAATTCGTGAAAAGTTAACATTCCCTTGGCAAGTGGAAATCTCGCATATTTGGAGAAAAGCAAATAAAGTGGCTGACATGTTGGCCAATGACGGGCTCGAACACGCCCTTATGAATCACATGCCTGCGCCTCATGGCTTACAAGCTATTTTAGATCAAGATCATGCTGGCGTCACTTGGACTAGATACGTGACCTCAAACTCGGGTTTGTCGAGTTAAGTCAATATAGGGTAGTACCCTTCTCTTTGGAAACAAAAAAAAAAAGGTAAGATACAAGTGTTCATACTAAGTTTACATCTACTTTTTAGAATGAGAATAAGTTACGCAACAATTAATGCATATAAGTCCATGCATATATAGGCATGGTCTTAAATTTCTCTCGAGGTCGAAATTTCGGGTTCCCCGGGGTCCCAAAGCGAAATCTCACTTTCGATCCAATTTTGCAAAATATCTTCCGAAATTTCGACCGAAACCCGAAATTTCCCAAAACTTAAAAATAATATTAAAACACTTTTGTCAAATATCCATCGAAATTTCCTGAAAATTTGAATAATAATTATTTTGTTATACATTTTAAATTTTCTTATTTAAAAATAATAATTCAAGTTGGTCCACACCTACCAACCATTCACCCCGATTACACACATAATTTTTACAACACTTGTGGCACACCTTGTTTTAATTAAGTTCTTATAAAACTTGATTATTATATAACTCTCAAGTCATATTTATTTCATATTTTTTGTAACATGTTTGATCATACTACTTAACAAAATTCATTATACATATATTATATATAGAATATTATTAATGTAAAAGATGCATAAGTATGATAATTAAAGTTACCAAAAGTTTGATTATAAATTTTCAAATATTTCTATAAATTTTCATGATTTCTTTAAAATTGAAACCAAAATTTCGAATATCCTCGAAATTTTCATTGAAATTTTCGTAAATTTACTACCCCGATATCTTAAGACCTTGTATATAGGTGAATCTACGTCTAATCCGATATTATTAGGTACATTGTACTTGGAATTTTTTATATTTACGTGTTCGGTATTTTCCAACTTTCATTGATTCTATTGATCTCAAGTGATATAAAAGAATATCGAGAAGTAAAAATATTGAATAGACTATTAAAGCTTTCAAAACTATTTTTCATCAAATTTAGAAAAGCACTTTAAAAATAAGTACTTAAATGGTATGCTAAAATAGAATCATGTCATAAGGTTTTGCAAAAGTCTTATTTCAAACATCCAGTTATAAATTACATATAAGCTCTTACAAGTTCTTACTATAAATTATAAAACACAAAAAGTACGATTATAATTTCCCAGCCCCTTGTATTTTTCTAATATTAGGAAATACAAAAACTACATGTTAATCATTACACTTCAATCGTTTCATGTTCTTGTTGGGAGATTATTTCGAAAATAACCCCAAAATTGGTACGCAACGGAATTAAATAAAAAGTCTAGCTCTATCGCGTACATGCATGACATTAAAAAAGTTTAAATCATACATACTATGGCTAAGGACAACTAATTAAACAATTTAATTAATAATTATTGATTACCTATAGCTAGCAATTAAAACTAATTAATTAAACAATTTAATTGAAACAAATTAATTGCATGCTATAGAAATAAAATCAATAATTAAAAAACTCAAAACCAACCTTTCGTCGAAGATCAAACCGAGCTCTTGTACCGCAAAATCTTCTTCGCAGAGCCTCGCTTTAAAACCCGGGAGAGTGGGCTCCCAAAATAAAATACTAAAATAAAATTTCTTTAAAAAGAAACTTTATAATTTTGCAATTATATTTTCTAAAAGAAAATTTCTTTGCAAGTGCTATATCTCTTTGAACTCATCCTTAACCTTCTTTATATAGAGGGCCAAGGGTTAAAGGTTTAGTGAAATTTCAATGTGGACTCAAAGCATTCACAAGTTAAAGAAAAGCATAAGGTCAAAACTTACCAATGCAAAGGCCAAATCTCACGTGAGCATTGTGAATACACAAAGACTAAAATTTACCAAGGCAAAAGCTAAGCTCACGTGGGCATCTACATTTGTTTTTCTTTAAATTGAAATTACCAACTTAATATAATTTTGAATAACTTTCTCTAAAGATATTTCCCACATCTTTTCATCTGAGTTCAAAAACCAATCCATCCAATGGACCTTTTAGTATTTAATTGAGTTTCTATTCAGGCTTGCGAAGGGACCTTAGGGAAAAATTAATTCTAGCTCCAAATGGGTCAAATTGAATTATCATCGCATGATACTATTTGATTACCACTTAACAATATTTAAGTCCACTAAATAAATATTGTTGTACTCTAGAATTAATTAAATTACTCAAGAGTTCTCGTACTTAAGAATATTACAACTAACTCCTCTATTGAAATATTCGTGAAGAACTAAAATCAATGCTACTATTATTTTATTCTTCACCTCTTATCCTAAAATTGCTAATTTGCTCATTGTCAACTTTTCATACGAAAACTCATTTTTCGTTTAATTTCAGTGACACTTCACTTGAAATACTTTGGCCAAAGTTTTAGAATAGTTGAACATTGCAAATCCATTAAAGGGAATATTTCTTATCTCTCATGGAGATTATAGATTCCTTATGAATGTCCCTCATAATCACATTTCATGCAATTACTCAATGTATAAAGTATATTGGTCACCGAAAACCTCACTTCTGAATACATCAAAGTAATATACACTAGATGCATTAGTCCACGACAATCATAGGATTTAGAGTTGTTGTTGAAGTTATTTATTTTCGATAGTAGCCAAAAAATAAATAACTTAATTGGTCTGATTCAGTGTTTTAATCTCATTGATTTACACGAATATACTATATATGGAATCCTCATTCCCATGATTAAGACAAATCATCGAATATAGTATATTATAGCCTTTAGCAGATAAGACGTCAATTCTTATCACCGACTACAACCCATTTAGAATAATATATGACACATATAACCCAAGTCTTTTCATGGAACAACACTTCCATTTGGATTATCATATATTATATTGGACTATGTCTATCTTATAGTACGATTTCTATAATACTCATAACTTGCAACAAAATTAATAAAGATCAATTTCATAAACGAAATATAAACGTTTCATATAATTGGATTTTTAGGGCACAATCCCTAACAGTTCTAACATTATTTACATTAACCCCTTGATCATATACAAAATTTTAGACATAAACATTTTTGAAAATTCATCAAAATTTTTGAGATGATGTCTGTATTTTTCTGATCCGGTCAGGGGTAACTGTAATTAAGCAAACTAGTAGCATAGGGTATGTAATGGTAATTTTGATGCTAGGAGAGGCACAACATATTAATTACACTAACTAATAGGAGGTGAAAGTGTAATTATCCCTTTTTTCAAAAATTGCTCTATTAGTAACTACTTTTTTCTTCGCATGATCTATTCTTTTTTTTATCTTTGGTTAATATTCTTAGTTTATGCTATGAATGAACCTGTATAAGTTGCCACATTTTATCTTTTCTTTTGATAATTTTTTTTGCATCCGGAAGGTAATTTCCAAGATTTCTGATCTATTTTCGTATTTTGGGTTTTGAATTCATCATCTCGGTCTTTTTTTAATATGGATGTTCTAGTTCTATCTACTTTTAGATCTGCTGTAAGTTCTGGATTATTTATCATTTTATTATTCCTATATATAGATATCGAGTGAAACATTTATACGACCTGAGATATGACAGATTGATGATCAATTATGACGTGTACTGCATGTATAACTAATCACAGATAAGAATTTCATTATAAAATAAAAATAAAAAAATAAACTGTTTCGAAGAATCATGAAAGATTTCGTAGGAAAATAAAGTGAAAAAGCAGGGTTACGCAAGAGACTGAAAATTATCGAAATTATTATTTATGTTTCTATTAAATTGAAAATGGAAACATTTCCATAGTATTTATTGAAACCTACGAAATTTTGATAAATTCATGATTTATTGAAGAAAATTAAGAGTATCAATAAATAAAGCACAAAGTAATACCATTTAAAACGAGGGAGACGTTGATCAATTGGACCAATGCATCTTATGTTACGTTTCGATCTTAGGTATTAGTGAGGGCAAAGAAATGAGAAATGAAAAATGAACGGACAAAATTAGATTACATGAAAAATAATATTTTCGTTTAGCGTTCTCCTCGCTAAAACCAAAGACCAAAATGGTCCTTGAAGCTTCCTTTTTGCTTCATATGACATTACCTAGAAATGCGAGGTCATGAATGATACGTATATATACTTAGTTATGCAATAGAGTACACAATACTGAAACTACAATATCTCATAAGCAATAACATATTACAATTTTGAAACATATTACAATTTTGAAGCATACTGCAAACATACCCTAAGCAATCGAAATTATTCCCCGAAAAGTAAGCAATGCTAATTCACATCCAATACATTATACTTTATCAATGACCACACGGTTAGACGAGAACGAAACATTTTTCACAGATTGTTGTTGCTCAGAAGCATCAGCAAGACCTTGAAACATTCTCAATATCTCGGAGATATCCTCCAAGTAGTACTTGGCCTTGCTAGGTTTCTGTCCAACTGTGCAAGCAAACACTTCAGCAACAGGGGAGAGAGACCCGTCGGCTTTGGCATTCATTATCACCTCAAACATATCCTCCTCTGACCGATCGTCCCCTATACAAAGCACAAAATCGGGTAGCACTTCCTTCTTTCTCATTGTGGTTAGAAGTCGTGCTGCTACAAGGCCTTTGTTGACTCCCTAATACAGTAAAAGATGGTTAAAGAAAATTAGCATTTATGAAAACTTGAATTTTCAGCTGGAGAAGATAAAAGTCGAGTTGTGTACTTTTACGAGGTCGGGCTTTAGGGAGTTGAAGGCAACATTGCTAAATTCGTCCTGTACTTATATGGGTTGTCCTACAAATTGTGATACTGGCAATTAAAAAAAACACTATCCAATTTTTGCGGATCGAGGATAAATTTCTCCAGAAATTGAAAAGTTGGTCGGAAATTTGTAAATGTCGGGCACTTTTTAAATTTGAGAAGGTCCAATCTTAGAGGAAAAAACATGATGTGAGGACCAAAATGCCACTTAGCATAAGTTACAGGAAATTGCAAACTTCGTGTTGAGTGAACTTGCAATTTTGGTTCTTAGGTAAAGACAAAGTGGACTTTTAGTCCTACAAATTAGTGGGTCATAGCATTCTTGGTCCTCACGTGCACAACATGTGCTATTTTACCTCCAAAATTTTAAAAAAAAATGCCCAAATTAAATAGTCAAATGACTGACACATGCCACTTTTCTTTTGTTTTTAGTGGAATTTGTTTTTAATTTGTGAAAAATGGAAAATAGTGCTCTTAAATTGTCATTATCACAACTAACAACTTACAGTAATAATTTTGTCAACCCTCTCTTTTACAGGACTAAATTTGCCATTTTACCAGAAATTGAACTTACCATTCTTCTTGAATAACAAAGACGTTGAAAACACGCATTCGTAAGGAAACATTGTTATCCAAAAGTACTGCTACTATCTATTAACTAAAGAGACATGCTTGAAAGAAAATAAACAATTACTGCAAACATTGAATCCAACAGTATGAATAGCTTAAGGCAATGAGTCGAAAACATAAACACAAAACACAAAACACAAAACTTTATGCCCCATCTGCAAACTAGTATGCTGTTTAGCATTTTCCGGGTTTTGTTTGCAGAATTCAAGAAACAAGACCAATTATATGTTTGATTAATTTTCTTCTATTTTTCTTTTCTCAAAACCTTTACGTCCTGTTTGGTTCAAGGAAATTGTTAAGGAAAAGAAAAGAAGACACAAGGAAAATCATTTTCCATTGTTTGGTTACTGTAGAAAATGAAAAGGAAACGAAAATAGGAGAGAAGATCTAATATTAATTTGAGATAATACCTTTTCCTCACCATTTGGTGAGAAAAAGAGTGGGAAAAGGAAAATGATTTCCTTGTGCTTTCTTTTTCTTTCCCTTCCCTGGCACTTTCCTTGAACCAAACAGGGTGTTAGGAAGGGTGGCGAAAGACACAAACATTGAATACGTGTCATGCAAAGTATTAGAAATGATAAAAGACAAATGAGCTACAGTATTTCCAGGACACCATTTTTCACCAGCAGAAAGCTTCCAACCAACCTCTGCCCTTAAGACTTCTATCTCCGCTCTATCCCAACCTCGGTATCCCATCCCTCAACTCCAAGGCTAGAAATAAACATATTAACCATGGTTCCCAAGAACGGTCATAGTGGTCCTTGTGGAGGCCACTATTCCAGTTCAATTCCAATATCGTGACCCTTCCTCGATTTTGTTACCTAAATTGCTCAAAGAAAGTTGAAAAAAATCTTATCATAGGTTAACATTATATTATAAGTCTTGTACGCAATGGCTGCAAGACAATTTCTTTGCTTTATAGTTCAATAATATGTTTCCTCAAAATAAAGTTGGCAGCATTGTCGAGTAAGTTATATTTTTAAATTTTTCTAATTATATTTTTCATTTTTATGTCGATAATAAAAGGCATTTATCACCAACCTATTAGTCTCTTCTCCACATCATCCTTGGAAGTTCTCGTAAAAATGAGTGCTTTTAAACAAGTGCTAACTTTTAGAAATGGATGGAGACGTGACCAAAAAACAAAAAGTGGAGTGTTTGCAAATATTGTTGAAAAATAGAAATAATTTGAATATAGAGTTTATTTGGTTAATAAGACAGTTATTGGGTGAGCTTCTAAGCTCCTCAAATCATCTTACAAATGTTTTGGGAGTTTATAAGCTCCATAAAAGTGTTGTGATAGGGAATTGAATATTGAATTGGGCCAAATATATTTTATTAGTTGTTAGTCATGGGCTTAGAATAGATTTGTATTTAAAGATGGCCCAAGTGAGTATGAAAAGCCTAAAGCCCATAATGAATAGTAACCCTAAGTTATAAATAGCTCTTGTATGTGTAAAATAACACACACAATACATACACAAGATAATATTTCTCTTGCAATTAGGATATTCTCTCTATTCCTCATATTTAATATTCATCATTTATATTGCTTATTACTCAAGATTAATCAAACGATATCGTATCATTTATTGGCGATATCATTTGGCGCCGTCTGTGGGAAATTTTTAAATTTGTTTGGTTAATTTTTGAGTTGATTTTTGGTGGGTTTGAGGATTTTTGGAGCTGATTTTCTGGGCAAGTCATGGACAACTTGAAGAACAAGGCAGCTGTTCTTGAAACTCCTGGGCAAGAGCTTGAAGGAGAGACAAGACCGGTCGTCACACCTTCCGCACCACCAGCTGGGGGAGGTAATGGGGTAGGAACCTCCGCGAGCCCAATCCTCCAGATCTCAAAAGAGGATTTGCATAAGATGTTCGTGGAGTGGAGTGAGCAAGTGCATCCCCGGCCACCCGTTTGCAGGTTGGAGCCTAACGTGTGGCGCAACCCGGCCACGGATCCGACCTTCAACAGAGATCGAGCTCGAGCGGTAAGACCCGAAGCTATGCCACCCCCACGTCAACTTTTTCCCGAATTTGAATCCATAAGCGTGGGACAACCAAGGTCGAGAGGGGTGCCGCTATCACGTGTTGACCCGGGAGTGCGGGCACCACCTCAAGCTCTGCGACCTGTGCCTAGGAGGGAGCGAAAGGAGATAGTGATATCGGATGAGGCTGAGAGCAGACCTCCCCTGCCTAGCCGAGCTCGGGGGTTTGCGAGGGAACCGCCGGACGTCGGACGACATTCAATCTACCAGAGTCCAAATTGGGAAGAGGAAGATGAGTATAAGTCGGAGACCGTGCAACCTAGGGTCGCACACCCGAGAGTCTTAACTTTTCAACGTGCTTCCCCCTTTCACAAGAATATCCTCCGGGAGCGCACTTCACCAAACTTTCGCATTCCGGACCTCCCAAAATATGACAAGACTAAAGATCCGAAAGAGCACCTGATTGGTTTCCAAAATATCATGGACTTACTTGGACAGTCGGAGGCCGTAAATGCAAGGGTCTTTGTAACTACATTGCAAGGACGGGCCCAAGAGTGGTTCACATCTCTACCACCTGGAACCGTTGTGAGTTTCGAGCAACTGGGGCGAAGGTTCACGTACCACTTCGCTAGCAAGAAGAAGCCAAAGAAGTCGGCCACCTATCTATTGGCCATTAAGCAGGAAGAGGATGAACCGTTGAGGACTTTCTTCGAGAGGTTCTGCAACAAACTCATAGATGTAACATATGTGGGCTTTGAGATGATAGTCAGTATTTTGATCATTGGGTTGAAGCTTGGTCCCTTTGCTTTCCCCTTTCACAAGAATATCCTCCGGGAGCGCACTTCACCAAACTTTCGCATTCCGGACCTCCCAAAATATGACAAGACTAAAGATCCGGAAGAGCACCTAATTGGTTTCCAAAATATCATGGACTTACTTGGACAGTCGGAGGCCGTAAATGCAAGGGTCTTTGTAACTACATTGCAAGGACGGGCCCAAGAGTGGTTCACATCTCTACCACCTGGAACCGTTGTGAGTTTCGAGCAACTGGGGCGAAGGTTCACGTACCACTTCGCTAGCAAGAAGAAGCCAAAGAAGTCGGCCACCTATCTATTGGCCATTAAGTAGGAAGAGGATGAACCGTTGAGGACTTTCTTCGAGAGGTTCTGCAACAAACTCATAGATGTAACATATGTGGGCTTTGAGATGATAGTCAGTATTTTGATCATTGGGTTGAAGCTTGGTCCCTTTGCTTCAGCCTTATCTCTCGAAGCTCCTAAAAGCATGGAAGAGCTTAGCCTTATGGCTCAGCAGTATATACGTGAGGAAGAGATGAATTTTATGAAGGGTGAGGGTGGAACCATAGTTTTGAGAAACCAAGGTCGAGCAAAGAGCAGGGGCGCAGAGCCCTAGAGCATTGCAACAACTGAACATGGAGTATACAAGATGCAAACAGTGGAAGGGTAAAAGTTTCCCCGCCCTTGGAACATGGCAAATTTAAAGAAATTCTAATGCTAATAGCCTTAAATTTTTATCTTTATGTTTTGAATTTATATTTCAAAGAAATTGCAATGTATGCCTTGCAAGTCTACTTATAAATACTATACTATTTTGGATATCTGTGTTAATTCTTACTCGCACCAGAGTTGCAAACCTTCATAAGCTAGTCCGAAGAGGACACAAAAATAGTCTTACAAAAAAGACTAAATCTTAAAGCATGGTCCGAAGAGGACACAAGAGTAGTCTTACAAAAAAACTAAGTCTTGTAGCATGGTCCGAAGAGGACACGAAAATAGTCATACAAAAAAGACTTAGTCTTGAAGGCCGGTCCGAAGAGGACACAAAAATAGTCTTACAAAAAAGACTAAGTCTTGAAGGCTAGTCCGAAGAGGACACAAGAATAGTCTTACAAAAAGACTAAGTTTTGAAGCATAGTCCGAAGAGGACTAAAAAAAAAAATAGTCTTACAAAAAAAACTAAGTCTGGATGGCTAGTCGGAAGAGGACACTCTAGTCGGATAAGAAGACTATGTTATGAAGCCTAGTCTGAAGAAGACACAACAATAGTCTAACAAAAAGACTAAATCATGAAGACTAGTCCGAAGAGGACACAGGTATAGTCTTACAAAAGACTAACTTTGGAAGACTAGTCCATAAAAGAACACAAATAGTCTTATAAAAAAGACCAAGTCTTGAAGACTAGTCTAAAAAAAAAAAGACTAACAAAGCAAACAAATCTTAGAATGACTCAAAATAATTTAAAGAAGACTATTCAAATTGAAAAGTCTGAATAAGAGTAATTAAATAGGCAAAGGAAGATCCAAATTCAAGGTCTAGTGTGCATGGTCCGGAAGGTTTAACATGCATGACCTCTAAGTGATGTAAAGAAAATTGAGGTTCAAGGTCCATTGTGCAGAACCCCAAGGTCTAACACGCACGACCTCTAAGTGATCTAAAAAAGATCCAAGCTCAAGGTCTAACATTCATGACTTCAAAGTCTAACATGCACAACCTCAAAGTGAAAGCCTCGTTGAAAGCCTTTTCGAAATTTCACTTGCTTTTGGCACTTCAAAAACCATAGAAAGTATGCTCAATTATCTTACCCAAGAGCTCGTCCCAATACAAAGGAAAAAGATTTCCTAAAGAGGAGGTAACAAACACTGAAGAGTAGGCACTCAAGTTGTCAACCTTGGAATATTAGATGTTCGACCTTGGAAGACTAGGTGCCCAAGATCTCCGACCTTGGAATACTACGTGCTCAACCTAAACTAGATAGAACCCAGATTTAAATTCTCAAGCTATATTGCTCGTGTGAGACCTCGACCTTAAGAATGAGGGGCAAGAGCTTAAAGCTAAAGGTCGAAAGGTCAAGCCACTTATCCAAGGAATGAAGGTCTATCATCCGAGGGGCAAGAGCTTAAAGTTAAAGGTCTAAAGGTCAAGCCACTTATCCAAGGAGTGAAGGTCTATCATCCGAGGGGCAAGAGCTTAAAGTTAAAGGTCTAAAGGTCAAGCCACTTATCCGAGGAATAAAGGTCTATCATCCGAGGGGCAAGAGCTTAAAGTTAAAGGTCTAAAAGTCAAGCCACTTATCCAACGAGTGAAAGTCTATCATTCGAGGGGCAAGAGCTTAAAGTTAAAGGTCTAAAGGTCAAGCCACTTATCCAAGGAGTGAAGGTCTATCATTCGAGGGGCAAGAGCTTAAAGTTAAAGGTCTAAAGGTCAAGCCACTTATCCGAGGAATAAAGGTCTATCATCCGAGGGGCAAGAGCTTAAAGTTAAAGGTCTAAAAGTCAAGCCACTTATCCAAGGAGTGAAGGTCTATCATTCGAGGGGCAAGAGCTTAAAGTTAAAGGTCTAAAGGTCAAGCCACTTATCCAAGGAGTGAAGGTCTATCATCCGAGGGGCAAGAGCTTAAAGTTAAAGGTCTAAAGGTCAAGCCACTTATCCAAGGAGTGAAGGTCTAACATCCGAGGGGTAAGAGCTTAAAGTTAAAGGTCTAAAGGTCAAGTCACTTATCCAAGGAGTGAAGGTCTGTCATCTGAGGGGCAAGAACTTAAAGTTAAACGTCTAAAGGTCGAGCTTTTTTATCTAAGGTGTGAAGGTCTATCATCTGAGGGACAAGAGCTTAAGGTTAAAAGTCTAAGGGCCGAGCCACTTATCCAAGGAATGAAGGTCGATCAATTGAGAGGTAAGAGCTTAAAGTCGAGCAGTTTGCCTACTCTACAAAGGTCGAGCAGCCGAGACCCAGCAACTTAAAGGTCGATTATTTGAAGGTCTACGCTAGAATAGCTCAAGGTCTGCGGGTGATTTCGAGCTTGAAGGTCTATTGGCTAGGTATAGCCTAAAGGTCGACACAAGAAAATTGTAGCAAAACCCATTGGGTGGCTGCCTCACTCGCTGCTGTGAAGAAGAAGAAGTCAATTTGCAATTCAAAAAGGGACTAAAGCTTGTTTTGCTGCTAAGTGGATTAAAGGGAGTGGACCTTGATAGTTATGAGTTGAGGCCCCAAAGAAGACCTATATGCAGCCCAAAACTCAAGCTCCTCAAGCCCAAAATCCATTTGAAGTCCAACACTCAACAAACTAGTAGCAATAATATTAAATCCCTCTTTTGAAAACGCATCGAGACAAGAGAGATGGATCCGTTGAAAAATTATTCGAAGCTCAAGATCGTAAATTCTCAAGCTTATGCGAGCTTAGGCACACCTAAGCTTAAGAATTGGGGGACTAGATGATAGGGAATTGAATATTGAATTGGGCCAAATATATTTTATTAGTTGTTAGTCATGGGCTTAGAATAGATTTGTATTTAAAGATGGCCCAAGTGAGTATGAAAAGCCTAAAGCCCATAATAAATAGTAACCCTAGGTTATAAATAGCTCTTGTATGTGTAAAATAACACACACAATACATACACAAGATAATATTTCTCTTGCAATTAGGATATTCTCTCTATTCCTCATATTTAATATTCATCATTTATATTGCTTATTACTCAAGATTAATCAAACGATATCGTATCATTTATTGGCGATATCATGTTGGATAATATTTTGGGAGGAGCTTATAAACTATCAAAATAAATTGTTAGGCTCCTTAAAAACAAGCTGGAAATCCTTATTTTGTAAGATCATAACAAACCTCTTTGAGGTGGTCTTAAAATACATAATTGCTATTATGAGCTTGGACACTCCGAAAAATCATCCCGTGCAGTGTTTGACACGGCAAAATATGTCTGAAAAAAATTCAAAACAAAAGGACACGGCACAGGCACGTGCCCGACACGTTTAGGACATGTTGGGGCTTATTTTGGCATTTAAAAAAGTTTAGGGGCCAAAATAGAAAAAAAAAATTGAAGGAATATCTTCTCTCACCGGCAGATGCACGCTTCTTTCACAAAGTTGAGAGTTCACTTCTCAAATCAAATCAGCCACTCCCTTCTGCACTCACTTCTCTCTCTCAAATAGCCGCTCCCACCAGAAAATATACCTTGTCATAGCTGCCGGCAACTGAAGATAAGGTACTAGCAACCCATCTCTCAATTTTGGGCTCCCAAAATTTCACCTAATTCCCCAATTTTAAGCTCTAGGTATGATATTTTATGATTTTAATTAGGCTATTTAGTTCTTTATTCGACCATATTATTGGTATTTTGTTATTTTGTTATGATGAAGCTTTACAAAAATTAGGACATGTTTATTTTATTGTTTAATGTTGACTTTTTTTATTTATTGAATTATTGATTATGTCAAATAGGTACTTATAAGTTTATAGCATATAATATATATATATATACACACACACAATATGGACAGTCGTGTCCGAGCCGTGTCGTGCCGTGTCGTAATTTTTTAAGAACTAACGTGTCCTATGTCCATGTCGTGTCTGTGTCCGTGCATCATAGCTTGCAACTATAAGATTTATGATTTTATTTTATCCAAACACTTAAAAGTATTTATTTTTAAAATAAGATCCAACATCTTATTAACTATAAAAATATATTATAGATGTTTCAAAGTTGCAACAATAGCTTGAACAAACTTTTTTACGTAATAAAAGCTGACAAAGGGAACTCAAAAGAACTTAGCCAAGAATAATATCTCATATATTTAGTTTGTTTTATCAAAGTGCAAATTAAAACTACTATTTTTTTCAATTCCACGCAATTGAGACTCTTACGCACACGAGAGAGAGAGAGAGAGAGAGAAAGAAAGAGGAGAAAAAAAACAAGTTGAAACTACTATTGCAACTTAATAAGCAAACACTCTTTTTCAACTTATTCCTACTTTTAACTCTTTGCAAGTATTCCCCACTTTGGCTTCTGGGTCATTTCTCCAAATTTTCCCCAAGAGTTAAAACTTTTTAAAAGCACAATGACCAAATTGAGGTTGTAGCATACGTCAGCCAAGGAAGAATCGGTGAAGGATTGAAGCACTACTTAGAAGTGCTTGCAAAGACTTCCTTTAGCGATGTCTTTACCACTCTTTCGGCAGTATTATATTACCAGATGATCAGCGCTTATAAACCTATTTGACAGGTAGCTCTACTGGCCAAACTATACATTCGGATCCGAACTACAAACTCATCGATAAGAGGAACAACCTTATTACCATGCTTCCTAGTATTTATTTGCTAGTACTTAAAATACATCATCATAAGGTGGAAGGACGTAAAACTTCACCTACAGGGCATTGATATAGACATGTGACACGGCCTTGTATGGATCAGTCCCTAAAACAGTCAAAATTTCTTACAAAATTTTGAGTTTTATGTAAAAATGTAGCTGGACAAAAGCAGTTTATATTATGTAATATGTATAGAACTAAATTCACATCACCCAAAAAGATTCCTGTGAAGATAGCTCGAGCAAAATCTAAGTTTATCAGTAAGGTAGGAAATTTCATCCTACGAAACCATTGGATGAGACTATGATGATGTCATAAAGTAAAATAGACATCACCATGTCTGATCCAATGGTTTACAAGCCCACTCGGATAGTGCCAAGTTGGTAGGGTTTCATGAGCCCAGTAAGGTTGACAGCAAGTAATATCATGCGCACCTTTGTCTAAAAGATAACCGCCAATTGAATTAAGACAAATGTGAAGCTGGTACGGTATGCTTACCTGCGGCTTTACTTCTACAAGGTTTTGGCCACTTTTGACTGAAACCGGTTCATTTGCTAGAACACTTTCAAGGTGATCAAGAAGCTCCTTAGCCTGACACGACCCAAAATCTGGATCCGCGAGCTGGTAATTCCAGACAAGTGCACTCTCTTTGGTTTCTATGAAAGAACCATCGGTTGTTTCAGTATATAACTGCATTATAGGTTCGACAATCTGCTTCCAGTAAAAATCTTGACCCGATACACAAGTTTCCCAATCTGCATCATGATTTGGCCTGACAAAAGAAATGTTATAATATCAGACTTAACAGGGGTAACAAAGGAAATTTAGTTAACAGAATACGAGCAAAGAGCTAACAATAGTGCAAAGCAAGACGCAAATCATTGAAACATAATTCGATTACCAAATAACATTTTGCTTTTCGATATAAAGATCACTATTTATAGTTGGAAGAATGTTCAACTTCAAATCAAGTAAAACTTAACAAATGGATAAGGAGGTTCTGAAAGATGGGACATTAGTTTTCCGTGTTACCTGACATGTTATCTCTGGATGTAAGGAAAGTTAACAAGTGGGATGAAAAAGACAAGCTGAGTTACTTTGTGTGTGGGATAGAATCCTAGTTCAACTCTGCATATGGTGCAGTAGTATCTTTATGTTATCCATCTATTTCTTTTTCTTGGAGAATATTGAGATTTAGTTAAAGGCGTATCAGAACATATAGTGATCGGAGTCGATTAAAAACTTAATATTATTTTTCTTTTTTCTTTTTTGGGTTTACATTGTAATGATCGAAAACTATTTTGATTAGTGGTATTATGAAATTTGCCAAGTATGGATAATTACTTCAAAATTCTATAAAGGCACATTTGGTACAATGGAGGATTCCATAGTTTCACTTCATGTTTGGTAGGACGGACTATGAGAAGTGGGATTAAGAAGTCCATTGACTGCCCATTCCCACTTTAAGTGGAAATACTCATTCCTACTTCAACCATGAGGAATACTGTTGTGAAGCAGAATTCAAGCAGGAAGAAAAGAATCATATTTAGTTAATTATATTTTTGTTATTTCATTTCCTAGTTTGAGTCTTGTTAGTTTAGGAGTTTAGTTACTTGTTGATTAAGTTTTCTAGTTGCTTAGGGGTCAAGTTATTTCCTTTCTAGTAGGAGTCAGTAGCTTGCATAGCAAGTTACCTTATGCTTATAAATAGGGGTCTTCAGTGTTTATTTTGATTGTTCAGTTTTGAATCAATAAAGTATTGGGCCAAGATTTATTCTTATAGGACTTTCGATTTATCGGAAGTATTTTTATTTATCAATTTTTTGTTTCCATCAATTGGTCCGACCTGCCGGATTTAACCCCCGCCTAAGGATTATGGTTGAAACTCGTATCGGAGCGATTGAGAGTCGTCCTCGGACTATGGATGAAATTCAAAGCCAGATGAAGAGTGACCTCGCTGAGATACGGGCTATGATGTTTGAAGCACTGAATATGCTGAGAATCCTCGCCGCCGCACACACGGGAACTGCCACAGCAGCTGCCACCTTACCGACTTGCGAATCGTCGGACACAACCCCACTGCAACTGCGGCAAACCCTAGATGTGTGTAATGAGACAGATGTTATCACACCTTCTATCAATTATACCCCAACAGTCGCACCCCAAGCAACCGATCTCCCCAGCCTTCCTGGATTGCTCGATCTGCCCGATCCGATCGGTCTTCCCGCACTGCCCGGTCTGTCTGTTCTGCCTGAATTGCCAAATCTACCCGATCTTAAGGATAGTTTCATGGGTACTAATCTCATGGGTTGACTAGCTTCCGCAGACCAGATTCCTGACACACCCGTGGAGTGGAAAGTGCAACTTCTTATGACTACCATGGAAGGACCATTATTGGACTTGTTTCGTTGGTCACACCATCATAAGCCACGCACTAATTGGCTGAATTTTTTCCACGCACTCATTGTGCAAATTGATGATTGTTATTTGGGAAGCCCTTACCGGCATAGGCAGAAATTTCCTGAGTTCAGCCTTAGTGTCAAGGCTATTTTTAAGGGGGGTGGAATTGTTGTGAAGCAGTATTCAAGCAGGAAGAAAAGAATCATATTTAGTTAATTATATTTTTGTTATTTTATTTCCTAGTGTGAGCCTTGTTAGTTTAGGAGTTTAGTTACTTGTTGATTAAGTTTTCTAGTTGCTTAGGGGTCAAGTTATTTCTTTTCTAGTAGGAGTCAGTAGCTTGCATAGCAAGTTACCTTATGCTTATAAATAGGGGTCTTCAGTGTTTATTTTGATTATTCAGTTTTGAATCAATAAAGTATTGGGACAAGATTTATTCTTGTAGGGCAAGATTTATTCTTGTAGGACTTTCAATTTATCGGAAGTATTTTTATTCATCAATTTTTTGTTTCCATCAAATAATTATTTCTAACTAAAAAAGAAAACTACCCCTCCTACACCAAAAATTACTAATTCCAACTAAAAATACTTGTCTATGTCTATAATAAGTTGTATATTTTATAAGTAAATTTTCCTATATATCCTATAAACACACACATATATACAAGTATAAATTATTTATATTGGTGCATGTCGTTCACACACATATATGTGTGTGTGTCTGTAAAATTTCATAATTATTATTTATATAAATATTATATAGTCATAGTACATATAATACTTGTATATAATAAATATGTTCTTTGTCTATATATAATTCAATATGTGTAGGTATGTCTATAAATAAAAAATTATGTATTTATATACGTATAGTTTTTTATTTATAAATAATTTGTATAATTATGTATACATACATACAAATTTACAAATATATTACATCTGGTTTGTGTGTGTTTGTGTGTCTACGTGTATTTACACAATATGAGTTTGAATATTATACATACGTTTAAATATATATATATATGTATTATATTTCTAATAATATTCTTTTATATTTTGAAATACATAAATGTCGGTGTATATAAAAAGATTTAAGTAGTATAATTATTTACGTGTTTTTAGATTAAAATTTAAATAATAATATTAATTTATGCAAAAAAAATTACATTTAAATATATTTTTGCACATACTTTCATAACTAAATATAATTCTATATATTATGGTTGTGTAGGTAAACAAGGCTATAATAATAATAAATAAATAAATAAAGTTTTATTTTAGCGGAACTGTATATTTAAGTTAACCAAACAAAAGATTAGATGTACTAAACGAATATGGTCTTAATCCATGTATGTATCCAAACAATGGCATGAAAAAGAGTACTACAGGTGGAATTTCCACCTGGACTGACCTTTCCTGGAATGCTCAGTCATTGTACCAAACATGCAATAACTGATTGTTTTAATAATCAGTTACGGGGGAATCTTTAGAATTCCCACTGCTCAGCTTTCAATTCGCCTCTGACCATCAAATGAAATGTAAATAACCCGTCCTCCTCTCTTTGAAAGAAGGGGCGCTTCTGGTTCTGTCGGTGATTGAAACAATTTTGTCATCTCCATATTACTATATCTCTAGAGTCAATAATTTTATATGAGGATCAACTACTTGTTTTTAATGAAAAAGAATGGGTTCAACCAAGAAATTTCATTTCAGGAAAATGACTCGTGGAATCAAACTGTTTTGAGACATTCAGGAAATATATACTCTTCCTATTTCCTCTTCTGGACGTCTAAACTTAGATTCCATTTCCCAAAATGGAATTTCTATCCCAGAAACACCGTAATGACGTGACCGCATTAACTTTAAGCCACTACTTTTAAGGGTCATAATGTAAAACTCTACAAGAAAAATTAAAGAAAAAACTTTACCTCACAAAATAGCCATGCTCAGCTCCAATGCCCAGATTCTCACATGAAGTAAACCAGCGTGTTAAAATCTCTTTCTTCTTCCCACTTACAACAAAAACTACATTTTTCGAGTCTCTGCACAGTTTATTCAAGATCCCAATAGCCTCGGAATTAGGACTCGTATCAGAAGCACTCTGCAATGTCATCGTGCCATCATAGTCCAAAAGAATCGCACGGTTTTTAGTCCTTTTATATGCAGACACGATATGTTCAACCGACAACTTCCTGAAACTTGGATCCAATGCAATTACACGAAATCCTAAACCAAACCCAATTCCCCAACACCTCCTCCTCACATGGTCTCTACACGCTCTTTCAAGATCGAGCAAAAAGCTATGAGCCCAATAGGCCACATCGTGACTACTAACATACTTGTAATGCTTATCGTGCCTCATTTGTTTCTCAGGCTCCGACACTACCAATGCAGAATCCATAGCTTCAGCCACAGAATCAATGTTCCACGGATTGACCCTAATAGCCCCACTTAGAGATGGCGAACACCCGATAAACTCAGACACCACTAACATGCTCTTCTTTGGCACCGATGGGTTCAAAGCCAATGTTTCGTCTAGCTTATCGGTTCCTTGTCTACACACAATGTACTCATAAGGTATTAAATTCATCCCATCTCTCACTGCAGTTACAAGACAACACTCGGCAATTACATAGTATGCAATACGTTCATAGAAGTGTAGCGAGCTATCAATCAACACTACTGGATCATATCCCGGTTTTCCAAAGACTTGGTTAATTCTTGTAGCAGTAGCATAAGTTTCTGACTGAATTTCTTCCACATCTTTCCCTCGCCCTCTTGCGGGATTTGCAATTTGAACCAAAACAACTTTACCCCTTTTGTCGGGATGGTGAGTAAGCAATTGCTCAAAGGCTAGAAGTTTCAAGCTTATTCCTTTAAAGATATCCATGTCATCTACCCCGAGCAAAACTGTACGGCCCTGAAATTTGTCACGTAATTGTGCCACCTTTGACTCTGTCTCTGCAAGATCCAACACGGACCGAAGCTGGTCCATATGAATCCCGACTGGGAGGATTTTAATGCTGACAGTACGGCCATAGTACTCAAGCCCTATATAACCGCGTTTAGATTGATATGATACCCCCAACATTCTACTACAGCAAGAAAGGAAATGTCTTGCATAATCAAAAGTATGGAAGCCAATAAGGTCCGCGTTCAAAAGGGCTCGTAAAAGTTCATTTCTTACAGGTAGAGTTCGATATATCTCGGATGATGGGAAAGGACTATGGAGGAAAAAACCAAGCTTCACCCTATTAAACCTCTTCCTCAGAAACGTAGGTAATACCATCAAATGGTAATCATGAACCCACACAAAGTCATCATCAGGAGAGATCACTTCCATTACTTTGTCAGCAAATATTTTGTTCACCGAGACGTAAGCTTGCCACAAAGAACGATCAAACCTGCCACCAAGATCCGGTGACAAAGGAAGCATGTAGTGAAATAAAGGCCACAAATGCTGTTTGCAAAAGCCATGGTAGAATTTACTGAAGAGTTCTGGTGGGATAAAAGCCGGGACACATTTGAAAGTTTCTAGCAATGTTTGAGCTACATCTTCTTGTTCACTAGGGTCGATTTCTTCTTTGAGACACCCCACATATATAACCTCCACATCATCTCCAAGCCCATCTTTTAGTTGTAAAAGAAGAGAATCCTCATCCCAACTAAAATTCCACCCTTTCTCACCATCTGATACCTTTCGATGTGCACGAAGCGGGAGCTGATTTCCAACAATGATTATCCGTTCTTGGGAAATAGATGATGGAGCTTCAGACCCACCATTACTTCTAGTTTCATCATCAAGCTCAGATAACACCCCTGCTACAGTCGCAACTCGAGAGAGTTTCTTCCCACCCCGGCTGAGGGTAGGTGAACCGCCAGAGGTAAGATCCAATAAGTTGGAATAAGACCTTGAAACCATTATTTATGAATAGTATATGTCTTTTAGGCCAACCAGGAACAGTAATTGGAGAAATAAAACTGTGCCCTTTATATATTTGACAAGGAAATCAAGCTGCACAAGCAAAGCAAGACAATAGAGAATGAGGGAGAGATATCTATTCACAAAAACACACACAAAGATAACCCACTAGCAGAAATTGCCAAATAACAGAGACTTGGACTTGCTGGACATTTTCACCTTAATAAGATCCAGTTAACTAAATCAGAATGAGAGTGAAGAAGCTCAAAACATCATTAATTAACACACTGAATAATAACATACCAAATTAACCTGCCCAGAATAAACCCATAAGCTAAACTATGATTTCATACAAAATCAAGCACAAGCTGTAAACGAAAATTACCAGTGGAAGACAATATCATGTTGAAACACACATAATCAACCCATTTTTGCAGCAAATAAAACAAGTTCAAAAGAACTTGTCAAGTAAGGGGAACACTTAACAAAGCTCAAATCTTGTCAGTGGGAAAAGTACTTAGTACACACACCACTGCAAGTGGTTGCAACAAAATTAAAACAATACAAAAGCAACCCACAAAAGTGTTTGTACTAATTAGTATGTAATACACAATTACAGTGGTGAAGAACCACTTACCTTTCAACAAAGTGGCCTCAAAAACACCAAAAGATTCCCACTAAAAATAAAATAAAATAAAAATCCCAGATCAGATTCCCATCTGTTAGCATCAATGGCATCAATAAAAGTTCTATTTTTATTTTTATTTTGTTGGTTGGGGGGTCGGGGGGGGGGGGGGGTATAAGTCTAGAGAGTCAGATTCTGTTTTTCATATGCTTACACAGAGAAAGCAAGAAAGAAGAGAGAATAGAGTATATTATATATATATATATAAACATATATATATATAGTGTATGTAGTGACAGTATCAGTACTACTGCCTGTGATGAAAGCAAGAAGGCAGTATAGTGTGCTCCAAAGCGTTTTGTCTCATAGTAATTTAACTATGGTTAGTTAATGGTTAAGGTTAATTTTAATCATTTCATAAATCAACAAAAGTGAACCTGCTACCTAACTCACATTGGTTGAGTGTTGCAATTCAAGTGATTTGGGCGCGTTTCATGCACTCGCGCCGAACAAATACTTAATCTTATGCATGAAGTAGCAAGTAACTATCATCATGCGCCCTCTGGGCCATTGAGAAGATCAATTGTGTGCAAGGTGGCAAGGAGCTACCATTTGACGAGGGATTAATTCATCATTAAGTAATTCGGTAATGTCGACGAAGCCTAATTGTACAATGAGGACGCAGCGCAAGATATTAGATATGAATATAAGTTTTTATCTATTTTCATAGTAAAAATTAGCTAATTATAATAGTTGTTAATAAGTTCTAAAAGAAAAGTTTACATCATTCCAAATCTTTAATTAATCACAATAATTTATGCAAGGTGGATTCATGTGAATTTCATCACTTTTATGTGAATAATATAGTAATTAAAAGTTCCTTATACTACAATTGATTCAAATAGGACGAAATTCTGAGTGTCGAATGATCTGCATGGAATAATATTGCTCATCTCTTAAGTACTTATTTCTTTACTGAGTACGAAATTTAGTCTCTTTGAATTTTTGAGTAACTAGATAAATTTATCGCTTAATAATTTTGACACTACTAATTTTTAAACTTTTAATATTTCTTATGGTATTTGTGATATTCAGCCAAAAAAATGACGAAGTTATAAATTATTATAATAAATAAAATAATCAAATCAACCAGTCGATGGTCGCAGGGGAGTTATTCTTTTTGAAAAGGAATGAGAGTACTATTATTTGATTCCATCATAGAACCAACTAAACTTTTCAATAGAAGCGCATAAGGACAAAAAGGTCCCTTTCTTATGTCATTATAATTTATAGTGGTTGTGTGGTATTACTCGTGTGCAACTCGAATATTGCACTTTCCAAATATGATCAAAAATAGATCAATAAGCTTTTGATTTCTTGTTGCAAGTCGATGGCTAACATAGAAATTTATGTATGATGAACAAATAGATAATTTCCGTTCCATTTTAGAATTTCTATTACATATATATTTAAATAAGCAATATTATCGATTTTAGTATATTCTATACATGGGTTTGGGGTGGTATGATGTGGTTTAATGACAATTAAATTTTGTATGTTTTATTCATAAATCGAAAATCAATTTATGTTGGTTGTGAAATGTCTTTTTTTTCATAATACAAGTGGAAAAAAAACCTTCTGCAAAACCTTAATAAGTGGTTGTGAATATCGAATTCAGATTTCAAATGCAACTCTATAGTGAAATACCTACGAAAAAAGTTATAATTTGTTGTAAAAATATTAATTTGGAAGTTATAATTTGGTGGACTTGACGTGTGATCACACTTCCCTTTAAGTGATCGTTGCTCCCACTATGAATTTGCTAACAAGTTATATGATAATTACTTCTAGGATACAGTAAACCACCCGAAATTTGCAAATAGCAATTTTGAAAATTTTCTTATAGAACTGAGAAGAAGACTGTAGTAAAATTATGTAGATGCAGAAAGAAAATTCGAGTGTCTATAGATGATAGACACCCTCTAGAATAATTGCAAAGTTTCATCAGAAGGTTTTTCAAACATTGCGATGTTTTGAATTCAAAGTTCTACCAAAAGAATTATTGTTTTTCTTGCAACTTTTCAGAGAATTTAGAAGCGGCAAAATTTGAATTGTCAGAACGTTTTGAAATTTAATTAAAAATCAATAAAATAAAGAATATTTGTCTCCTCGGATATTTAATCAAAAGTTAATTTTGAAATTAAATAAATAAAAAGATTAGGAAAAATCTCATTTTTAATACACACAATTGACCACATGTACACATTTGATACCAAACATTTTGAAAATCTCACTTTTGATACAAATATTGTCATTTTGTATCACTTTTGGTACCACCGTTAAGTTGGTAATGGAAAATGGCACGTGAGGAATGAGTGAACATTAAGTTCTAGTTGTGGAGGTAATAAAAAGGGTGGGGTGGGGGGAAGTAAAATTGGGGAAGAACACAAAATTAGAGTTTAGGAAAGGATGAAAATTGGGGATTTCTTCAACATTTGCTATGATTTCTTCAATATCTGGTAAGAAGGGGTCGTCAAGTATTTGAAGAAAAATGTCTTCTTCTTCAACATCAACGAAGCAAGTCGAGCAAGTGGAGAAATAGTTTGTTTTTTACCCTAATTTTGAAGAAATCCCAATTTTCTTGCTTTCCTAAACCCTAATTTTGTGTGTTTCCCCAATTTTACAGTTTTTTCCTGTTTTTATTCCCTCTTCAACCTAAAGTTCACTGCCACGCGTACCTGACGTGCCTATTTTTGTTACCAACTTCATGATGGTACCAAAATTGATACAGATGGCAATGTTTGTATCAAAAGTGAGATATGCAAAATGTTTGGCATCAAAACTGTACAGGTGGTCAATTACGCTATCAAAAATGAGATTTCCCCCAGAGATTATTTATTTCGTTAGAAACAAGTGTACGTGTCATATAACATTTTGTCAATTCTTAATATATAAATAAGGATAATTACACTGGGTACCCCTGATGCATTGCGAAATTATAAAAAAAAATCTCCTAGTTCAATTAATTACATTTAACATCTAAACCTTTTATTCCATCTAATATTAGGCACCTTCGTTAGGGTTTCAGTACGATGCCGTTAAATTTTTCGGTGAATTTTCGAAAATACCCATGACTTTTTTTGAACCTGGAAACCCAACTTTTCTTGAACAATTATACCGTTTTGGTGTTATTTGTAATTTTTGTAAAAGTATAGGTATTATATATAATGTTGTGTATGTAAAGTGTACAAATAATTATTTAATATTAAAAATCATTCTCAAGAAAATAAAATAAATTAGAAATTATTAAAATTATTAAAATTTTAAAATCAAAAAAAATTATGTGTAAAATATTATTTTAATCTTTTATTTAAACTAATACATAATAGTTTAGATTATACGATAGTTTATATAAGTAAAAATTATATATTTTATATTAATTTATGGAATTTACAAATAAATTTAAAAATTGTATTTTAATAAACTTAATTTCTAAAATAAATTATTTAAATAATATATTACTTTATAAATTAAATCAATGGTGGTCGTCCGTATGTCCAGAGTACTTATCATATTAATTGCTCTCTTATCAGCATTAATATCCACTAAAATAATTACCCGTTATTAATTGCATTTAAATCCTTCTGGAGTGTTGGAATAAATTCAATTGAAACTGAGTCTTCTTGACGTTGCTTCGATGTTGAATAATCTTCACATCTTGAGCATGTCTTCTCCATGAGTCTCAACACTGCTTGATTATCTCATTCAGACTTTTAGCCTTGACCTTTTCTTCAGCTTGGCTGACACACACATAATTCTTCCAACGCTGCAAGTCCTCGATCACTTGACTAAAATCTAAATAAGACGTAATACGATCTATTACAATCTATATCAAAACTTATATGTGATCAAAACTTATATGTGATTTTTCTAAGTAAATCAAAAATACATAATTTTGGGGCCTAACAAAAATTCTTATTCTCATTATCAAAAATTTTAACATAAAAATTGATTCCTAACAAGATGAATCTTAATGACATGTTATGGAAGTTTATAGATACTTTCAAAATTGTAATGAAAATACATCAAAATTCGGATTTACTCTTCCTCTTATTTTTTCTATCTTCTTTCTATATATTCAGTGTTCTTGTGGATAGGCTTTGAATCCCAAAGATGTATTTTTCAAGACTATCTACGTATTAATTGGAAGAAATATAAGTAAGGGTAAAATCTTTACAATGTGCCTAACCTTAAAGATAACTCAAAATTCCCTGTCACTTATTGTAATCGTGAAGGTATGTTTGTCAATGTTCTGTACGTCTACATCCATGTCATAATTAATGTCTATTAATGCTTGAAAGTAAGTGCTTGAGATAAATACCCGTTCAAGATTAATGCCCATTATAAATTGCATTCAACTCCTTAGGTGTACTTGAACTTTAGTTGCAATCATTAAAGTTGAATCTTCAGCTCTCCTAAAACTTTGGTTCTGATCTCACACTTTGTTTCGACTTCATTCAACCACAGTTTTGTCGTCTCTTGTCACTTGATCAACGACTTCAATCTCTTCTGGATTGATGACCATATCTTTAATTTTTAAAAGTTGTTGGAACAAACTTAGTTTTTTTTGAAAAAAAGCTTATCTATTTTCAAGGTCGAGCAATTATCTGATTTGTGATTATCAATACTTATCTAGAAAGTTGACCTTAACAAAATATATATTAGCTAAATTATTAAGAATTAGAAATTAAGTTTCATACCAGTTGAAATAAGGGACTTAAAAGGTTACATACTAATCTAACAATGTAAGCTGTAAATTCGATGGACGGTGAGTTGTGCTCTTGAGAACAATAGTAAAAGAGCTATCCTTTTGAAATGATCGATGGTGGAGATAGTGGAAAACCACTATAAAAAGTTCAGGAAATGTGACAAAAGAAGAATAGGGCAACCACCCACGGGGTGGTAGACAAGGACATTTGCGACATATGAGCTATTTCTAGTACACAAGGATATGAGAATGATGGAGAGAGAAAGTATTAGGAAGAGGAAATATGAAAAATTTGTTTGATAAAAACGAGAAAAGGAAACAGAATGGCATACTATAAATTTAAATTTCATTTTCAAGTGCTTTGAACCTGTTTTCAAAGTTTGAGAATGCTAACTTAGGTTTCATTTTGATCTGGGAGTACAAATAAAATTTTCAAGTGAAAACTGATAAATAAATTTAGGCAATATCAAGAGAATTGTCTCTAATTTATCGAATATATAATGTACAAAGTTTCATACTACCTTTTATCTAAATGGGTTTCCTATCATTGAATTTGCGCATGATAATTGCAGCTTGTTGCCTTTCATTAGTTCATTATTTTGTCATTGAAGCATATGTTCAAGATACGTGAATTTAAGCTGGTAGGAGATGGATGGGAAACTAATGATATTATCCACTTAGACTCGGCTAACTCATTTTTTCGGCAAGAGATATGGCTCGAAGCCAATTTAGGAGGATGCAATTTGCATATGTAATATTAATTTCAGGATGCAACCTATCAAATTTATAATTTAAATGGGCATTGTGATATAAAGCTATTATTAGAGGGTGTTGAGTGCAAATTACGCTCTTCCGTCACTCCTCACAATTCCTTACCCACCGCCTCAACCAGGACTTTCATTAACATAAGAAAGAGAGAAACCCAATGGTAAACGGTCAAACTCAGTAGGTTTGAGCTGCCAAGCGAACTCCAATACGATGTCGTATAGGCGAGGAGGAGGCTACAGAAGAGGTAAAAATGCACCTTCACCTTCTCTTCCTCATCATCATCATCAACAACAACACGACCAAACTGATAAAAACTGGTCTTTGAAACCCCCCATCATCATCATGAATAATCAATGGTGGTCGTGCGTATGTCCTGAGTACTTATCATATTAATTGCTCTCTTATCAGCATTAATATCCTCTAAAATAATTATCCATTATTAATTGCATTTTAATCCTTTTAGAGTATTGGAATAAATTCAATTGAAAACAAGTCTTCTCGACGTTGCTTCGATGTTGAATAATCTTCACACCTTGATCATGTCTCCTCCATGCTTCTCAATGCTGCTTGATTAACTCATTCATACTTCTAGTCTTGATCTTTTCTTTAGCTTGGCTGACTCACACAGAATTCTTTCAACGCTGCAAGCCTTCGATATCTTGACTAAAATCTAAATAAGACGTAATACGATCTATTATAATATATGTCCACACTTAAACATGATTTTTCGAAGTAAATCATACATACATAATTTTGGGCCTAACAAAAATTCTAATTCTCATTATCAAAAATTTTAACATAAAAATTGATTCCTAACAAGATGGATCTTATTGACATGTTTAGAAGTCTATAGATACTTTCAAAATTGTAATTAAAATACATCAAAATTCGGATTTATTCTTCCTCTCATTTTTTTTCTTTCTTCTTTCTATATTTTCAGTGTTCTCATACAATATGATCGAGTTCTTATCTTATATTTAAATGAGTGTAGCGTTTAAAACTAGTGCAGTATAGGATTTGGATCCCAAAGATGTATTTTTCAAGACCATCTACATATTAATTGGAAGAAATATATACATGAAGATAAAATCTTTACAATGCCCCTAACCTTAAAGATGACTCAAAATTCCTTGTCGTTTACTGTGATCATGAAGGTATGTTTGTCGTTGTTCTGTACGTCTACATCCATGTCATAACTAATGTCTATTTATGCTTGAAAGTAAGTGCTTGAGATGAATACCTGTTCAAGTTTAATGCCCATTATAAATTGCATTCAACTCATTAGGTGTACTAGAACTTTAGTTGTAATCCTTAAAGTTGAATCTTCATCTCTCCTGAGACTTTGGTTCTGATCTCACACTTTGTTTTGACTTCATTCGCCCACAGTTTTGTCGTCCCTTGTCACTTGATCAACGACCTCAATCTCTTCTGGAGTGATGACCATGTCTTTAATTTTTAAAAGTTGGCGGAAGTCTTATACATAGTTTCTTTTTAAAAAAACTTACTTATTTTCAAAGTCGAGCAATCATCTGATTTGTGATTATCAATACTTATCTAGCAATTTGACCTTAACAAAATATATATTAGCTAAATTATTAAGAATTAGAAATTAAGTTTCATACCAGTTGAAAAAAGGGACTTCAAAGGTTACATACTAATCTAACAATGTAAGCTGTTAATTCAATGGACGATGAGTTGTGCTCTTGAGAACAATAGTAAAAGAGCTATCCTTTTGAAATGATCAATGGTAGAGACATTTTGTGGTCAAACAAGTTCAAAACTATGGAAACTATAAAAAGTTTAGAAAATGTGACAAAAGAATAATAGGGCAACCACCCACGGGATGGTGATGAGTGACGAAGACAAGGACATTTGCGACAAATGAGTTATTTCTAGAACACAAAGAGACGAGAATGATGGAGAGAGAAAGTATTAGGAAGAGGAAATATGAAAATTTTGTTTGATAAAAACGAGAAAAGGAAACAGGATGGTACACTAGAAATTTAAATTTTATTTTCCCGTGCTTTGAACCTGTTTTCAAAGTTTGAGAATGCTAACTTAGGTTTTATTTTCATCTGGGAGTACAAATAAAATTTTCAAGTGAAAACTGATAAATAAATTTAGGCAATATCAAGAGAATTGTCTAATTTATCGAATATTTAACGTAAGACGTTTCATGTTACTTTTTTTTTTTTATCTAAATGGGTTTCATATCATTGTATTTGCGCATGATAATTGCATCTTGTTGCTTTTCATTAGTTCATTATTTTGTTCAGGTCTGCTGAACGTGCATCGCACAGTCATTAGGTCATACCATTGCCCATGTCAAAAATCGGATTTGCCCTATATAAAATATCACTTGAACTAGGATTATACTTGAGATTGACCTCTTCTATCTCTTGGCTTGTCACTACGCCCTACGCCTAGTTGGTTGGAAACTATACGTGAATTTATGCTGGTAGGAAATGGATGGGAAACTGATGATTTTTACCCACATTAGACTTGGCTAACTCGTCTTTTCCGGCAAGAAATATGGCCCGAAGCCAATTGAGGAGGGTGCGATTTGCAGATGTAATATTAACTTCAGGATGAAATCTATCAAATTTATAATTTAAATAGGCAGTGTGGCAAAACGTCATTATTAGAGGGTGCAAAGTGCAAATTACGCTATTCCGTCAGTCCTCACTGTTCCTTACCACCGCCCGCCTTAACCAGGACTTTCTTTAACATAAGAGAGAGAGAGAGAGACCCAGTCCCAATTACGAGCTGCCAAGCGAACTCCAATACGATGTCGTATAGGCGAGGAGGAGGCTACAGAAGAGGTAAAAACACACCACCACCACCTCATCATCATCAACAACAACACGACCAAACTGATGAAAACCGGTCTCTGAAACCTCCCATCATCATCATGAATAATAATCACGATATTCAAACCACTACCAAACCCTTTTCAGCTTTACATCCAAAACACCAAAAACAACGCACCCAAAATCGCAGGTGGACGCCTCGTCATCGGGGTTCCAATCCTCAATTTGTTAATAAGGAAGATGAGGATTCTATTGCTGGGTCTGTCTCCAGATTGAAAATTGATTCCAATTGTGGTAATATAAACGAAAAAGAGGAGAATTGTGTATCTGGGTTGGTCTCAGGATTGAATTTAGCTTCTAATAATGGTGAAATTGAGGTGCACAAAGCAGATAGTGGGAAAAGAGTGGAGAGTAGAGTTGAAGGGTCGAATTCGAGTGGCGGGGATGATGATGATGGTGTTGAAAGACTAGAGGAGCTTAGATTGAGTGTTGAAGAGCTGGAGCTGTCTGATGAGATTATGAGCATCAATAATCAGCTTCAGGAGGATGAGGTTTTGTGTTAATTTTGTTGTAATTTTGAAGGATTTAGTGATTTTTTGAATGTTACTTATCCAGTGTCGAATTCAGTTGTCCGTCTGGTTGAACCAGATGGCGCTTTATGCTGTGCTTGCTTATTACTTTGTGAAATAGATGGTATTGTTGTTGATTGTAGCTAGATGTTATATTGACATTTGACAGTGTTTTTCTTGCTATTTTGGTCGAATTCGAAAGCTAGTGGCAATCGATCATGAGTTATGACAAACTTGAGAGTTCAATGGCTAGACCTGCGCTCGAGATTGATAATACCTCAAAGTTTGATATTCGGTGACAGCGTGACACTTTTGTCCATAGTAACTTCTACAATCATGTTATGATCTTATGCATATATTCCTTGAAGAACTAAAGTTTTTCTGAGATTGTTGAAGTTGAATTGATGTTTCAGTTTCTGAAACAAATTTCGATTACCACCAAATAAAAGGATTGAAATTTATTGCATCTAGATGCTTGATATTCTTGTGTGTATTACCTGCATGTATCATGTCATCGATAGTGCTCATTTCCTTTATAGTCAATGTTTAACTGAATCAGTAGAAATACCTCTCTTGTTAACTGACAAATACAATGATGTTTGACTTGTTACCTCATCACTATCAACACATGTAATTGTTCAATGGTCGTATTCCCAGTGAGTCAAAAGTTGAAGTTCCAACAGGTGGTTGAAAGGGAATGATCTTGGAGATGGGATTCTAAAGGTGATAAATTTTGCGAAGTGGATCAATCTACCGATGAGTGTAGAGAAAGTCATATTAGGAGTATGATTATGAATAAATCAGCTACGGGCTCCCGATATCTGGTAGAAATATCCTGGTGTGGTCACTTATTGGAAACTGAACAACCGTTTTTTGTCAGTCAACTAGAGACAAGAAGCACTTTGTTCATCCAAAACCGCCAGTGCTTATTTTATACATCTATCCTTCAGTTGTGTGCATTATTAGTTCACGTCTTCTAATTTGATCATGTCTTTTTTTTTAAGATGGAGGTATGTGGTATTAGAAGCTAGAACGTTTAGCAACAATGGAGAGAGATTATGCATGTCTCATGTAGCATAGTATAAGGTTGCCAAAGGTAATGGACTTCAAGGGTATTGTGAAATAAAAATTGTGTAAACTTGGGTCCACGAAGGTACTATTTATGCGATTATTGGTGGTTAAGTTATGACCTATGCAAGAAAGTCTGTTTGTTTTGGCGGTGACAACTTTTGCATGATATGAAGAGAAAACTGAGTGATTCAAGATTGTTAAATGTAAGACAAATTCAATAAACAACGTGGAACTTGAAATCAAGAAACGGAAAGCATTCAAAGGCAAGAACAGGATTTGGACAATTCCTTGCATTGTAAGTGTAGCCGTGTCTAGAGATTTGATGATTTCGGCTGCAGCGGAAGGACTGACTCAGTAAAGAAACTTATCTACTGAAAACGAATTAAGTTCCTTAATTTGTCGATGAGGAATTCCAAAGAGAAGAAGTAAGCATATTGAATCCTGTAGGACCAGGGAAGAGGGAAAGAAAATGAAAAGAATTAATAGTTTCAGTATTTAATGTTAAGCCTACCCGAAAAATGTGAAAAATGGTTCCAGAGTTAGATGCCAAATAGATCATAGGAGCAAGGAGATATATAAAGTTCTTTAACATTGCATTGGTGCATCTGTGCCTCTCTGTCTGTCTTTCTATATGTTTGGGAGTGGCTTTCTATCTGTAACCTCTCTCTTACTGTTTCTTTTGTTTCTTGGCAGCTGCTAGCGATGGAATCTATTTATGGAGATAACTTTTTCATTCTAGACAACAAAAGTGGCTTCAAGTGTTTCCAGGTAAAAGAAAAAAGGTGTGTTCAAGAAACATACACTCTTTATACAAGGAAATTCTAATGTTGATTGTATTATGCAGACTCATATTCATATTGAAGTGCCCAAGGGAATCTGCATCACTGCCAAATTCAACTCCGCCAATTCCCTTGATAGAATAGACAGAGATTCCACAGATTTTTCATACTCTTTCAGAGTCGAATATATCCCACCAATTATATTGACATGTTTATTACCTAAATCATACCCAAGCGATCAGGCTCCTTACTTTTCCATCTCTGTTCAATGGTTGAGTTCTGCTAAAATTTCTGATCTATGCTGTAAGCTTGATTCAATTTGGCAAGAACAGGCTGGACAGGAGGTTATCTACCAATGGGTTGAATGGTTACAGAGTTGTACCTTATCTTATCTTGGTTTTGATGACGAGATAGTTCTTGGACCTAATGGTGTAAGACATGATGAAGATAGAAGGGCAATTTCAAGAAGCATATCTCCTGATATTGATATCCCATTGTTAAAGAGTTATAATGATGAACAGCGACACGAGAATTTCTGCAGAAATATCCAAGAATGTTGCATCTGTTTCAACGAGTTTGCTGGTGATTGTTTTTTATATTCATAATTATGAAAAGGATAGAATGTTTCTGGTTTTTGTTAACTTATTTGACACATTCACATGATCAAACTCCAACAAGAAATCATTTTAAATCTACTGATTTCTGTATAGTGGTAGGTAGCGACTTGTCAAAAAAGTGAAATGGATAAGTGAACCGTAAGTGAGGTTTAAGGCTTACGCTTGATTTCTTAATGTGTACTTGCCACACTCTGCTTGCACACAATTATCATACTCTTCACCATTATACATGGTTTATGAAAATCTAGTTCAAGATTTAATCTTTAGTAGTGGAATCATAATTATATCTACTATGTGACCATATGCCGCTGATATTCCATATAGTCTCAGTAAGTCAGCTTTGAAATTGCTTTATGATAACTCTTTGGATATAGTAATTAACTACCCTTGTTCTACTTTCTAGGTTCGGAGTTCATTAGACTGCCATGTCAGCACTTCTTTTGCTGGAAATGCATGAAAACTTTTTCTGACATGCATTTAACCGAAGGAACAGTAATGAAACTTCAATGCCCTGAATCAAAATGCGATGGCATGATCCCACCTGGTTTACTTAAAAGATTACTAGGTGAAAAAGAGTTTGAGCGGTGGGAGTCCATGATGTTACAGAAAACACTTGAATCAATGTCTGATGTGGCTTACTGCCCAAGATGTGAAACAGCCTGCCTAGAGGATGAAGATAACCACGCACAATGCTCAAAATGCTATTACAGCTTTTGTACACTTTGTATGGATCGTCGTCATGTTGGAATTCAATGTATGGCACCGGAGACGAAACTACTCATTCTGCAGGTATGGAATTTCTATTTGAGCTCATTTTATGCTACCCACTTGGGTACTACTGAAGTGGGGGTTGTGAATCGTCAGATTACTCATTACGATGTTATAAACTAATATGACATCATCATGTGAACATCCGACGACTCAAAAGTCCAGTGGGTTAGTACCGAAGTTAGTATCATGAGATTCCCCTCGGTTTAATGTGAAATTTATGCGCATCATTTCGCTGCATGTCGGAGCTTATTACTTAATCGTTCAAATTCATTTCAAGCTATTTCTTTTGTCCATTTTGTTCTTTTATGCTGTGATTAGTGTTTAAATTCATTGGTGTTTGCATCAGGATCGACAAAATTCAACTTTAATTAAAGATGATCAAAGGCGACGCGAGGCGGATATTATCAATCAGATACTTAGCGTGAAAGAGATAAGGCGTTCTGCAAAGCAATGCCCTTCTTGTAAGATGGCTATATCTCGAACGGAAGGTTGTAACAAGATAGTATGTGATAATTGTGGGGCATATTTCTGCTACCGTTGTAATCAGGCAATCTCTGGATATGAGCATTTCAGGTTTGTTATCCAGTAACACGAAAAATTAACCGACCCTAATTATTAACATTGTCTGTCAGACATTTACTAATTGGATTTGATGAAGAAAAAAAAAAACTCGAGAATTTCATGTTCTTGATTTTTTTTGTTGTTGGCTGAAGGGATGGAAACTGTGAACTTTTCCCAACTGAAGAAATCCAGAGGTGGGAGGAGAGGATGAATGGGCGACAAGTGGCTGGTCAAATTCAAGCAGAGATGTTTGCTGATCACGGTCATCCGTGTCCTCTTTGTGGTCAACTCAATGTTAAGGTAAGGGAAAAAGTGCTAACAGCTGTTGTAAGAGTCCATTTTGCTCCGCGGTTGAAAAACTAAAATCTGTGTTGGGAGTACGAGTGGGCATTGAGCCGAGTCGGCTCAGCTTGACTCAAGCTTGATTTATGAGTGTTTTGGCCCCTTTTGTATAATCCTAGCTGGATCGTCATTTTGCCATAATTGATTTTACGAGAATCAATAATGCTACAGTTGGGCCAAACTCCCCCTTATTGCTGTTTCTATTGTGGGGAGCTGAATCCTTTTGTTTGTGATGTGTATGTTGACAGGTGGGAAACAACAATCACATATTCTGTTGGGCATGCCAAAACCATTATTGCTACTTGTGTAGGGGGATGGTGAGACGAAGCTCCCAGCATTACGGTCCAAAGCGTTGCAAGCAGCACACTGTCGGATAATAGAGATGAACGATGGTATGGGTTATAGCAGAGAGAACGCAGAAGTCTTTAGTGACAAGTAAATCACATACATTATACTGCGATGATTCTTTTCATTCTTTTATATTTATCCCAATAAAGGAGTTGGCATTTGAGTTTATGTTTAAGAACAATTTTGTTAGTGAATGTCTTTTTATCGAAAAATAATGTTCAACTGTTATGATTTCGAGATGTGTATTATTGTTAAGTTTTCCTTTGCACGGTGTCTATTGAGAGGTTTGTAAGGTGTCTATATAGTATATACAACATTTCGCAATCTGCAGGAATTCTATTTCTTTCTGGTCTGCTGCAAAGGAGACTATTGTTATCACATTCACTTCCTCTTATTTCATCTTAGTTCTGTTTAGATTTTACTGATGAAACTTTTGATTCTTTGGTTTGGTTTGGAGAGAAGAAAACATGAAGGAGATGTGTTATATTGTTTACTTAATTTTCATTTAATATATCAAGCCACCTCTAAAAGCTTATCATGGTCATATTTATTTTTCTAGTTTTAGGAGTAATATTTATGAATTTTGAGAAAGTCGAAGAATAAACACATTGGCAATATCTTAATTTCTTTGTGAAAGAATCTTTGGAAAATGGAGGACATTTCCTGAAATTCAATGAAGAAGATCATTTTAATCGTAAACGAGGCCTCGATTGCATGTGAGCCAAGTTTGATGAAATTGTTTGGTTCAAGCTTGACAAACTATAAAATAAAGTCTAGAGCGCAAAAACATATACATATATATAGGGAAAATTACGTCTATACCTAATTACAAATATACCCTTTGATGTACGTGGGATTTACACCAATAATATTTATATATTATTATGCAAGAAATTGAGTATTAAAGCAATAAACTATAAGAAAAATAGAGAGTAAAAATGAGTAAAGATGCAAACGTCGTTTTATTGATCATCAATCATGGATATTTATATAAGCTAGATGACTTCTATACAATTTTGGTAAGATAATCCTACTGATTTCCTTCCCGCCTCTATTTATGGTAGCTGGAGCTATTTCTGGAAGCTTTAGGTGTCCTGAAATTATGCTGAACCGCATCCTGTCAGGTCCTAATTTAGGAAGGCCGAATCTTTCTGGTTTGGTAAGTGTTTGACCGATTTCATTGGATGGATATTTGATTGGATATTGTCTTTTGATTGATTTCTTTCCTTCCATAGCTTTGACTCGGGCTCCACTCCTTTTAATTAAATGAAGCCGAAATATGAGGCACTTGGGCAGAAATATAACAATAAAATAGGGAGAATATAAAATATTCCTTGGGCTCATCAGCTTGGCCGAATGACCCACATCAATAGTCCCCTCAACTATTTTGTGTGGCTCTCAACGTTAATCCTGACCAAGCCTATATTCCAGGGAGCAACACGATGCCAAGAACTGATATATAGATGGCTTTTCAGAGAAGTCTTCTCTCTATAAGCAGGGTGCGCTTCAATAAAAAAACGTAAGGCAATGCCGGAGTTCCCACTCATCTTAGTTTTAGAGCCTTATTACGAAACTTTTGACTTGTCAAGGTGAAAGAGTTGTAAAAAAGAATTGTTTCATGGGAGCCAAGCTGATAGCTAAAAAATTCCTCCCGAATTTCTGCTAAAATTTCCAGCTAAAAATGCTCCTGAATTTTCCCCTGACTGGCGTGCTGAAAAGAGAGTGATTTGTCTAAAAAATCTCCATGATGTTTTTAGAAGAACTCTAAGAGAAAACCCTAACTATGACGTCAGTTGATGGGCCTTGGACGTTTGGACTTCCTTAGGATAAGAAAGTTGCAGTCATTTGTCCTAAATTCCCGCTCCCTCATCATGGCAGTTACTCCCTGCTACCAGAACTGCTCCTAAGCCAATATGGATGTGCGCCACGTGTACGGTTCCTGAGAGTCAGTGCCCAAAAAGGAAGTTTTCATTTTTATTTTCCTTAACTGCATTTTTTTCAAAATTTAAAAAATCCCCTCTTTCCATTTTTCTTTCGATTTTTATTACCTTATTTTCTCCTTCGTCTTCCTTAAAGTCATCCGTCCGCTTCTTTCCCCTTTATCTCTATCTTCCACTAACTGGGCGGTTTTTACTTCGAGACCCACGATTTCTACCTCCTTTCTGTTAGGTATTTATTTCTTCCCCCGTTTTTTCTTTGTATATTTGTTTGTATTTTGTGTTGTTTTATAGAGGATAAGTAGCAGTTCCTCCGTTCTGTGCTTTGCAAATATTTTGTGAAAATGTCGCATGTAACCCATCCTACTCCGATTTCTTCTGATAACAACATCCAGATAATCCCTCCTGAAAACTTAGAAAATCCCCCTCCTCTTGCCGAAAATCCGGCGGGTGTTCCAGAGGCGGTGCAACCACTAAATTTCTCAAATCCATCGTCCTCTCCTCATTCTGCGGGTGCATCGTACAGTGCTAATCAACCAGGTGGAACCATCCATCTGGATTCTTCCTCCTCTACCCCTTCAAATAGCCCTCACGTATCGGGCTTTTCTTCTCTCTTGGCCCAGCCAATTTCAGAGAGGTATCATTCCGAGGAGAATCTTGAAATCCCTCTGGGAAACCTCGATCAACCTGATCCGGATGCGCTAGATGAAGTGGCTGAAGAAACCTTGAGTGCTCAGGAGAAAGTTTTACTCACTGCCCCAGGAGTTCGCTTCTGGACGGTATATAGGTCGCGCTTTACCCCCCACCAAGAGAATGTCATCAGGGCCACGTATGGTATTCCCCTTTCTCACCGTATCCAAGTTCCTCGTGCCACAGATAGGGCTCACTTTGCCCCTCCTGGTTTCCTGGCCTTTTATATCGTTCATCTTCGAGCCGGTCTACGTTTTCCGATTGACCCTCTGTATGTTGCCATAGCTAAAAAGTATAAAGTTCCCTTAAACCAACTTTCTCCCAATGCTATGCGAGCCATTGTTGCCTTCAATGTGTTGTTGCGTAGCCTAGGACATCGCCCTACCGCAAAGCTATTTTATTCCTATTTCTTGCATCGCTCTTCAGGGAGTGATTTATTTTACCCCCAGAAAAGAGGTTCATTTTTTTTGTGCCTACCCTTCTTCTGAGAAATACTGGAAGAAAAATTATTTTTTATAGCTCCTCTTGAAGGAACTTCCTGGGATTTTCCTTACGAGCGTATAGAAAGGCTAGGGAATCCTAACTTGTATCCTCTTTCCAGCCGACTCCCTTTCAACCAAAGGTTGTTAAATTATTTGAATTGGGATGAGTATGACGTGGGGAAGTTGGTTGATTCCCGTTTGTTGTATCACTTTACTCTAAGCCCCATTGAGGTGGATATGAAATGCGAGACTATAGGTAGCCTTTTCTGCTAATTGCATGTTTGTACTTTTTATTTCTGCTTCTTCTCCTGCACTCTTTATCTGATCTTATCTTTGCTTTCTTTCTATTTTGCAGCCGAGATAATGGATGCTGCTAGACTGGCTGAATTGATACACCGAAGGCAGAGGGCGTCCGGTGCCTCTCCTCCTGGTCTCCCTGCGGCTCCAACTGCTACTCCTCCTACTACACCAAGTGGATCTCAACTTCCTGCTGGGCAAGCACCTGCCATTTCTCCTCAAACCTCGGCCCACGGTGCTTCTGCTCATGATCCTCCAGCCCAGGTCAGCAGGGATCTAGCAAGAGCGAAGGAAATTGCTGTCGGAAAGAGAGTTGCTGACAGCTCTTCTGACCATCCTCCTTCCAAGCGAGGTAACAATGGTATTTTGTTTAATGATGTTATGCCTTCCCTAACTTTCAACACTACAGAGTCTCTTGCCCTTCGTACCCGCTCCCGTTCTCAAGACCTTCCTCAAACTTTGGCACTAAAGAGCAAGAATTTAACGGTTCCCCGCAGCTTTCTGAAAAATATGGCTAATTCTGTGGACCGCCAGCTGATCAAGATGTCCTCTAAGGTATGCAATATATGATTTCTTTTATAATTTCTATGTTGTTACTTTGTACTATTTTATTATATATTTTCTTCTTTTTGCGCAGTTCTTTTTCCTTGCCGGCCAAGCTCTAATTAACGTTAGCTAGTCCGCCGAAGTGGATGATCTGAAAAGGGACCTGGCTAAAGTGAAGAAGCAAGTGGCTGTCTACTCCTCCCTAGAGAGATCCTGGCAAAAACAAAAAGAGAAAGCTCTTATGGACCTCCAAGAGCAGGAATCACGTGCGGCTGCCTTGTTAGGACGTGCTAGGGTCCTAGAGGAGCAGCTGAGGAGTGCCCTGAAGCACTAGGAGCTGGAGATTCAAGGCGCGATTATCAAAGGTCGCTAGATGGGTTTTTAGAGGATTTTCCCCATTCTGCTGAGGGGCAAGCCTTCCTGGAGCAGTACAGAGCAAAATTCTTGGCCTCCAGCAAGTTTCAGAATATGGTGGATGACAAAACCCCGGAGTATTTTGAGAAGGGTTTTAAGGGCTATAGGATCTAGTTTGGTGCTGCTGGTTATCCTTCTATTGGGAGCGATACTTCCTTGTTGGACGTTGATGCTGCGATGGACATCGCTATGTTGAAGCCCCCTACCCCACCGGCTGAAAATATTCCAGAGACAGCCCTTCCTATAGTTATGCAAGAAGCTGGCTCCAATCCTGGCCATGTTGCTGAACAGGGAGCTAATCCTTCAGCTGACAACCTTGCTAGCGCAACGGAGAACGTGGGTGATAATGCTCCATCTGCTGCAGAATGAATTTTATGCTCTTTTTGAAAATAGCTATCTTATTTTGGTTAGGCCGTGATGTGGCCCTCAAACAAATATTTTTCTTTCACGGTTGTTGTTGTCTCTTGAGGCATGGAGTATTTGTTTTGTGAATGTTTTTACTCTAGTTTTTATCTTATCTATCTATGTTTTATTGAAATCATATGCATATGTTGATGTTGCCTGAGAATGGATGTTTATATGGTAACCCCTACATAAGGCGAGGAGAAATAATTTAACATTACATCTGAGCACATGATTCAGGCAGTTTTTCAGCTAGCTGGATAGCAAGATCATTTAGCATATGATTTTTAATATGAAAAAAGTACACATTCTTTTACACAAAAAGAGGATGTGGCAAAAGTTTGCTCATATTAAAGATGTATCATCCTTTTGACTCCCAATGATTCTTCACTCCTTACCACAATATCGTCCCTGGGCTCGCACCTGGCCAGTATGCTACCGGGGGTTTTCCTTCCTTTTTTCTGCATGTTCTCCTAAATTTTGCCCCTTTATGTCACCATGGAGTACGAGTGTACTCATATATCTCACCCCATTCTGGGGATCAACCAAGAGGCTGTCCCCCCAACCTTATCACTCCAGTCTATTCTTATTTCTCCAAATTTAAGAAGTAGACTGAAAAGTCTCCAACTTTATTTCTTCTTTGACCATCCTTATATCGCTTTTTGGAGTGGGGCCAGATGGATCTGCAGTAGATTTTCTCTTGACTGGATGGACCTAGGTTACCCATCTAATTTTCCTAGACACCGTCTACTTCATACTGTTAACCGTCCGTAACAACACGAAATCGAACAAATAATATAGTGAAAAGTAAGATCGTCTCCACAGGGAAGGTTATCAAGTACCAAACGAAGTTTATCCTATTATTTAGACTATCGATTATCAAAGATGTGATTTTTACACTAATTAAAAGCAAAAACTTGATAAAAGCAGAATTAATTATAAATAATTAAAACAGAGATAATTAAAATGAATAATTAATTAACGAAAAGCCTAGGGATTAAGATTTCATCAAGGTATTTCTATGGATTATTTACTTTCAATGGATTATCATTCTTGTTTAAATTAAAGACCCAAATTCCTTAAATACATGAATACTCTCCCGAGATCGTCATGAGTATCCAACTAAATTAATTAACGTCACTCCCATGATCAGAAACTAATTTAGATGAATCCATTAAGTTCTATGAATATTGGTTAACTAGTCTCATGCATAATTACCAATATCCATGTTAAGCAATTTACATATGTCTATTAAATCTGAACCGATAAACTAATTCACCTCCCAGTACTTCTTAATTTATCTTAAGTCATGCAATTGATGATCAAGCAATTACAAGCATTAAACACTCATTAATAGATAAACAAAACAAGAATCAAATCCATAAATCATCAATAATCCAAATTAATACGCAAGATTACATCTTAAACCCTAGAAAATAATTTAGCTATGCATAATTAAAGAAAAACAAGAAATAAATTGCATAAACATAAAAATACTCATGTTTAACAATGGAGGATTAGAAAAATACAACTTGAGAAGATCAAAGCTTCCAACTCCAACAAATCTCCTTAAAGGCTTCTTTTTCTTCCTCTCCAAGTCTTCTAACTCAAGAATATGACTCTCTAACCTATTATCTAGCCTAAAAAACATTTTTTCCTCTTTCCTTAACTTAAAAGGAGTCTTAGATACATAAAATAGGCCCAACCAAGTCATAAAATCGGCCCATAAAAGTAAAAATCCGCAGCTGCACAATTGTGCAGAATATCTGCACAATTGTGCAGTCTGCCTGCGCAGAATTTTTTCTCTTAATTTTTCTTCAACGAAACTTTATCGTTTGGCCTCTCTATTGTATTTCTTCACTTCCTCTTGGTTAGCCTTCATTATTCTCGTAAGATATACTCCTTCAACTCATCAAAACCATCGCTTTTATGCCTACAAAAGCATTAAACGACTTAGAAATCAAAATACGTAAATTAGGCTAAAACTAATGGAAAAGACTAACTACAAGGAATAAAATAAAGATAAATGTGAGGTAAATCATGATGGAAATGTGTAAGATATGCAACCTAACACATACCACCAACTCCCCTTATCTTCGAGGTATGTGATAGTGCATGTAATAAAAAAGAGGTACAAGGCATATGTTTTAACAAACAATACTATTTCTGCAGAAAGTACATCAGGAAACATTCTAATAAAAACCAATCATATTATTACTTAGCTCATGTTGCATGTTTTTGCCCTGCAAAATTGGCTCACAATCTTCCTGACCATACTCCTGACTAGGGTATACAAGGGTTTTTAGGAATATCTTGCTGCCTTTTCTAGATGTAGAACCTGCTCCGATTTTGCACGTTCCAAGGGCGATGAAGTTGCTATCCGTCTCCATTCATTAGCTAGTATGCCCCTCTTTTCAGTACCTTGGTTACTTCATATGAGCCATCCCAATTGGCCCCTAACTTTTTTGCATGTGTAGCTTCCACCCTTTTTAGGACGAGGTCCCCGACCTGGAAATTCCTCTCCCGAACCTTGCTAGCCTGGGACCTCTGGATGCATTTGTACAACTCGATGCGTAAGTATGTCTTGCTTCTTTTTTCCTCAATCATATCCAATTTATCTCGCATCCTTGCTTTGTTTTGTTCTGCATTGAAGTGTTCAATTCGGAGGGTGGGTACCCTGATCTCAGGGGGTATCACAACTTCCGTGCCATATACCAACTAGAATGGGCTTTCCCCAGTAGTGGTTTTTGGTGTGGTTCTGTAGGACCATAGTACAGAGGGCAATTCATCTACCCAGCTTCCTCCTACTTCCTCCAACCTAGTTTTCAAGCCCTGCACTAAGATTCGATTCGTAACTTCTACCTGTCCATTAGTCTGGGGGTGAGCTACCGAGATGAATCGTTGCTGGATTGCTAGCCCCTCACACTAATTTTTTAGCTTAATTCCACTAAATTGCCTCCCATTATCAGCTATGATCTCCCTTGGAATGCCAAATCGGCATACAACATTTTTCCATAAGAATCGCATCAAAAATTCTTCTGTAATCCGGGATAAAGCTTCCACCTCCACCCATTTGCTGAAGTAATCCACCACGACTAGCAATAACTTTTTCTGGGACTATGTCCATGCCCTATCGCGCGAATAGACAAGGGACACTCAGGGAGTGTAAGTATTTAGCTGGCCTATGTATAAGGTTAGCATGCTTTTGTCACTGCTCGCATTTCCTTACTAGCTCGGCTGCATCACCTTTGATGCTCGGCCCGAAATACCCCGCTAGTAAAGCTTTTCCTGCTAAAGATGCTCCTCCAATATGGCTGCCACAACATCCTTCGTGGATTTCTCTTAGAATGTACTCCCCTTCCTCCTTGGATATGCATTTAAGATAAGGTTGAACATAACCTCTCTTATACAGCACGCCTTCTATCATAACAAAATTCTCCGCCCTGACAGGGACCCTTTGCTTGTTATACTTATCATCTGGTAGTACTCCTTTGGTGAGATATTGTATAATATCATTCCTCCAGTATGTGACTTATTCAATGCTCTTAACATCCTTCTCGGTGCTTAACCTGGCTACGGCTTGGATGGTGATCTGCCGGGTTTGCCAATCGGTGACTGCACTTCCTAACTTGGACATGTAGTCCGCCTTAGTATTCCCACTCCTAGGAATTTGGTGTATTTCTAGCTTAGTGAAGTTTTTCCTTAGTATTTCGATGGTCTCCAGATACCCCGCCATCCTCGCTTCTTTAGCCTCGTAGGTGCCTTCTAATTGCTTAGTTACTAGGTAAGAGTCCGAGTATACTACTAGGTTTTTAGCTCCTCCCTTCAGGGCCATTTTTAGCCCGATGATCAGGGCCTCGTACTCTGCTTTGTTATTACTTGCCTTACATTTAAATTTTATCGCGTACTCCAGTTGATCTCCTTTTGGGGTTGTTAGCACAATCCCAGCTCCATTTCTCCCAAGCGTCACTGATCCATCCACGTGGAGCAACCAGATCTTTTCTTTATCCTCTTTTATCGGCTCTAGCCAAGTCATTTCCGTGACAAAATCTGCTAAAGCTTGGGCTTTGATCACCGTCCGAGCTGAGTATTCTATTTCAAATTTTCCAAATTCCACCTCCCATTTCACCAGTCGTCCTGAATTTCCTACTTTCCCTAACACCATTTTCAGCGGCTAGTTAGATTTTACAATGATTTTATGCGATAAAAAGTATGGTTTTAGCCTCCTTCCTGTGTTGACCTGTGTTAGAGCGGATTTTTCAATCTCCGAATATCTAGACTCGGTATCGGTGAGCACCTTGCTGATATAATAGACTGGCATTTCTGTCTTGCCTTTCTCCCTGACCAATACCGAGCTAATAGCCTTTTCCGCGACGGATAAGTACAAGATCAATGGTTCTCCCTTTACCCACTTGGTCAGTAGGGGTAACTGGTTCAGGTACTCCTTTAGGTCCCTACAATCTTGCTGGAATTCCTCCATCCACCTGAATACTTCTGCCTTCCTCAACACTTTAAAGAATGGTAGACTCCTTTATGCCAAACTGGAAATGAAGCGGCTGAGTGCCATAACTCGTTCTGTTAGCCTCTGTACCTCTTTGACATCCCTAGGCTCGGCCATGTCCTGAGTAGTTTTAATTTTTTCTGGATTAAATTCTATTCCTATTTCCGTAACTATGTATCGGAGGAATCTTCCGCCTTTGATTCCAAACGTACATTTGACCGGATTCAGCTTTATTTTATATTTCTTTAATGTTTTGAATGTTTGCTACAGATCCTCCACATGGGTATTTGTCAGCTTGCTTTTCACGACCATGTCGTCTATATAAACTTCTATGTTTTTGCCTATTTGGTCCCTGAACATCATATCCACTAGCCTCTGGTGTGTTGCTCCTGCATTTTTCAATCCAAATGGCATGACTACATAGCAGTAGGTGCCAAATGAAGTGATGAAGCTAACTTTCCTCCTATCCTGCACATTCAAAGGAATATGGTGATATCCACTCTGAGCGTCCATTGTGCTGAGCAGCTCGAATCCAGCTGTTGAATCAACCATCTGTTCAATCCTGGGCAAATGGTAATGATCCTTTGGGCAAGCTAGGTTGAGGTCTCGAAAATCGATGCACATCCTCCACTTGGATCCCCCTTTAGGCACCAACACTACATTGGAGACCTGTTTTGGAAATTATATCTCCTGGATATGTCCTGCTTTTATTAGCTTCCCCCTTGATGACCGCATCCTTTTTCAGTCCTAAATGGCGCTTTTTCTGAACAACGGGCTGTGCATCCGAGTAAACATTGAGGTGGTGCTCGATTACAGTGGGATCAATTCCTATTAAGTCACTTGCTGACCAGGAAAAAATCTCGGCATAATCTCGCAATAGCTTTATGAGTCTTTCCTTTAGGTCCTCGTCTAGGTGAGATCCAATCCTCACTGTCTTTGAGTCATCTCCAGGTATGATTTTGACACTCATGAGTTCCCCTATGGGTTCCACATGTGCAGATGTCTTTTTTTTGGTCTCTCCCTCTCCCTTCTCCTGTTTGCATTTTTTATCCTCCATTGTTCTATCTCGTCTTTTTAATGACGTCAAATAGCATTTCCCGCTGCATATTGATCTCCCGTGACTTCTCCTACCCTTTGTGGTGTAGGAAATTTGATCTTCAGGTGCGGGATCGATATTACCGCTCCAAGTAGTATTAGAGCGGGCCTTCCCAAAATGACATTATAAGCTGAGAGAGTGTCTACTATTAGAGTATATACACTCGAATGTCATAAAGAGGATAAATTTATAGGGCATAAACATTGTAACTAAACTATGGTTTTTCTATTAATATAAGGCAGTTGATTGTTGTTTTCTTATAGGCATTTATAAGGTGTGAATAAACAACGTAAAGTCCTTGATGACAAGGCGAACCTTCTACCTCCTATGGGATAGGAGGAAAGGCTCTAGAATGGTTTGACCCTTAACATCTAAAAGGGTTCGCAAGTCTAAGAAATATTGATTGGGCATCAATAGTGAATAAAGACTTGTATGATGTAAGTTTCGACAGAGAAAGTGCCAGTCGTACACTATGGAAATGGTAGTGGGAACTTATATCATAGACGTGTCAGTTGGACTGATATGTTCGAACACGGCTCGCATCAGTTCATCACATGGGTATTCACTCATTGACAGTCAATGATGAAACTGATAAGTAGTGATAGGTACATGTGAACCTCTGACCGGAGAAATCGAGTTGAATATGTACTTATGACATCAAGTCTGTCATTAGAGTAGTTAGATTCAAATCACCTGTTGGTGAAATCGACCTCAAAGTGCGACTTGATGGGCAAGTAGCATTGTTAACTGATATGTGATATGGAATTTATTCTCTCATAAGTGAGTGAGTAAAATTGTTAGGAATTTCATGTTAGATGTTTTGATGATGACAAGATGAGATTTTATGTTAGACCTCAAAAATGTAAGTTCATGCTTTCATAGAAATATTGTATAAGCATTTGAAAGTTTACTTGTATAAGCGTTTGAAAGTTTACTTACTTTGTTAGGCTTGTAATTTTTATCTTTATAGATTTTAGACTAAGTATTTAATACCAAGTCACTGATAGAATTCTGAGTGAGTCTATCAAGGATGAAGTTGAAGATCGGCGTCTGAAGTCAAGAAAAGATAAAGATTTGCTTTGAGCGTCTGTCAAACGCTAAAAGACTATTTCAGGATTTTTGGCCCAAGCGTCCAATTTAGCTCAAACGTCCAAGTAACTCAAGCGTCCGACCGACTTAAGCGTCCAGCTTTCAGATTCACCTGAAGGATAAAACCCAAGTTATCAAGAACTTAAATGCAATCACCAACAGACATTTATTTCCAACGGGAGATAAATTCAAAATGCATTAAATGCTTGATAAATGCATTAAATGTAAACAAGACAGTATGACTTGTGGACAAGCCACCTTTTGACTAGACTGTCAGCTTTTCAGAGTTCAAATCTGCTCCTGTCCAATCGGAACAAGCAGAATTTCAGGAATGTCAGAAAGGGACTATTTGACGCGCTGCGTGAGAGAAACGAGCCTGATTGTGTCCAACGGACAAATCCCAGGAATCTCTATAAATAGTACTCTCCAGAAAAACCTTAAAAAGAGAGAAGAGAGAAAATTTGCTGAAATTTTTTGAGAAAAAAGCTTGCAAACTCCATAGCTAAAATCCAACAAGCTTCTCCAATACATTCCAGACAGTCACCAGATATCTCAATCCTCTTCTAAAGAAGAAACCTAAATTCTTATTGAGATATCCCAAGTTGTTTGAACTTCCCAACATCAAACAAACCTGTTACAATAAACCCTCAACACCTTTCATCTGAGTGAGAAAGATTGTTGACTTCCACAGGCAGTATTTTTTAGTAAGAGAAGTTTGTTGAAGAAATGTCCTTATTGGAGCTGAAGTCTGTGTGATCAAGGAGCTCAAGGCTATCTTGGAGAAGATCTTTATTGGAGCTAAAATCTGTGTGATCAAGGAGCTCGAGATCGTCTTCACCTTTCTCCCTAATTTGTAGAAGATTCTGTGTAATTCTTTGAGAATCATTTTAGTGGATTGCCTCCAAGTGTTCAAGGAGAAGAAGGACGTAGTTGGGATTACACCACCCAACAAACCTTACAAATATTGTGTCATTTACTTTACAGTCAATTCTCTTATTTATTACATCATTGCATAAATTGATTAAGTAAAACACAATCAAACGCTAAGCAACTACGAAACAACTTGTGACGCTAAAAATTTCAAGAAGAGAAGACTCTAAAATTATTTCGCTGTGCTAACACTGATTAAAGAACGGAACGCTTAAACCTACTTGGTTAAAGTATTCAAATCTTGAAGTCTAAGTTAACTTTATAAAAACAGTCTTCATTAGACGCTCAGATCAAGCGTCTACTTTCCAAGCGTCCAAAATCCTTTTTTTTTATACGAATCTTTGAAGTCGAAAAAGACTTCAGGGTTTATTCAACCCCCCTCCCCCCCTCTTCTAGACCCTTTCGTATGCCACTTGGGACCAACAATTGGTATCAGAGTGGTTAAAGTTGATTTTTTTTTAAAATTTCCAAGCATAACTGCTTGTTTAGATCCTTTTTCAAACTTAGTTGCTTTAAATTTTTCTCTTCCATGGCATTTGCTAGAGTTCCTAAGTTGACTGAGTCAAATTATGACTCATGGAAGATCAAAGCGTTTACTTATTTGTGTTCGTGTGATGATGAAATGTGTGATATCATTTTAGATGGACCAATTCAAATATTCAAAGTTATCACTAGAGCGACTGGAGCGATTGAAGCGACAGGATCAAGAAATTCAAGAAATTTCTTAGATTTGAAACGACAAATTCTTGTTCTTCATTCCAGAATGAGGTATGAATGATTTGAATGCTTAATCAATATGCATCATATTTTCATTAGACATATAATTTAAGGGGAATTAACTGTATTATAATGTTTAAAAAGCATTTTTTCAAAAATGTTACAAGTTGTCAAATTTAGGGGGAACCTTAAAATTGTACTTGAACATATGTGTAAGCATCAATGATCAAAAATTGTTTTCATATGCATAGATCATCAACGCTTATAGTTATTTGTGCATGATATGGTAGATGCAAACATAAAAAGAATTTGATTTCAAGCGTCAACATAAATTTTACAACAAGTGGTATCATCAAATGATATATGTTAAGCGTTGAATATTCCCTTCAACACTTAATAAAAACATTTTATAAAATCATGCATAATTTTTTTATTTTTTTTAAATGTCTTGAGAAGGTAGACATAGTTGGATGTTGATTTACCATCAAGTGGTATCAATGGTGGTGGAAATCGCTAGAGGATTTTTCACTGTCCTTCCAAACGTGGATGCGACTGTGGAAATCTCTAGAGGATTTTGTTTACACGGTCCTTCCAGACGTGGAAGCTACTGTGGACGCTAAGCAGTTGATAGAAGTGGCCGACCTTTTTTTTTTCCACACACCAACTGGTCCTCCTCCTTAAGCGTCAAAGTATCGCTTGAACTGCTATCTTCCCTTCATGATGCTAAGAAGGGGGAAGAAGAGAAAGAAAAGCAGTTTAAAAAGAAAGAAAGAGAAAGAAAAGGCAGGTATTCATCGTTTCAGTATAAATCATATACGCTTTCAATTCCACATACATAAATGAATGATTTATCGCCGAAACTTCTTGTTGAAGCTAATCTAACATTAGCTAACTTATCTAACTTTCTAACGCTAACTTATATTATTTTTGGGCTTTTCTTTGAACTCTTAAACTATAAAAGAGTTATAAGAGTTAAGGTCTTGACATCATCAAAAAGGGGGAAATAAAAAGACTTTAGGGTCTATTCAACCCCCCCTTTCTAGACCCTTTCGTATGCCACTTGGTACCAACAAAAATATCATATGCGATCATGAATAAGTGAAGATGAAAGTCTTTGGTCAAAGCATTTAAATACCTCGACTTATTATGAGCTTAGGCATATGGTCAAGTTATATGAGTTTGACTTTAAACCATGACTCTTACTTGACTGGGATATAAGAATAAAAGGTTTATACACGTACGGTATTCACGGCGTAAAGGTTTGGAATGATCCTATTCATTTGTTCTCAATTAGGTTACGGTGTGAGCCACGAGACTAGCTAGGTGTCACTCACACCCCTTTGGATTCCTCCCAATTGCCTTTTAAGACGAACCTAAAGAGTCGCACTTAAAGGAATTGCAAAAAGAAAAACATGGGAAAAAGACTTGAGAGAAATTCACGGCATTGGATGCCGTAATTAATTATTGGATAATTTAATTAATTAATTAAATTAATGATTTAATTAATTTCTTGGAGAAATTGAATTATAAATTAATTGAATTAATTGGATTATCAATTTATTTATTGGATAAATAAATTATCTGATTAATTAATTAGCAAGCAAGACGAAAGCCCGAAGGCTTCCGAGCCCACTAAGGGGTGGCCAAATGGACGCCCAAATAGGGCTCTTGCATGCTAGTGTTATTGTTTCATAATGATATAAATATATCACAAGGTGAAAAATAACACAAGAAAACTTACATAACTTTCTCTCCAAGAAAAAGTCTTCCACCTCTCTCTCTCTCTCTAGCCATCTTTGACAAGGAAGAAAGGAGGAGTTTTTTGTTTTTGATTCCGGCGTGACGAATTAGAGACGTTGGCAAATTCGGCGTTAGAGAAAAGGATCACATTCAGAAATCAACATACGCGAGAACGGTAATTTTTCTATACACAATTAAACACGAGGATTAGAGATGATTCGGGCTTTGGGAATTAAATTTACTTTCCGCTGTGTTTTATTCATATAATTCCCAACAGTGGTATCAGAGCCAATCTCTGAATTCTGTGTTTAATTGCTTATGTGATTGACTTTTTTTTTCGCGTTTTTGAGGTATGCTTTGAACGTGTTTTTCATATGAAAATATTCTGAATCTCACTGCAGTTTCTTTATGAATGTTGTAGTTTAATGAGTTTCAAATCTCGAAATATAACGTTTATGAGAATCGGAGAAGTATAACCCTGAGACGAGCGCGACGCAAAAAGCGTGCGCTGTCTGTGCGCCCTGTGCGCGCAATAGGAGGCCTTTTCGGCCTCCCATTGCGCACACTGGGTGAACCCCAACGCCGTGCCGTTTCATGGCGCCGGTCGGAAGGCCTGGCCGGACGTTGGGCGTCCGGCCAAGCACGATTAAACCGTGCGCTGGGCGCACGGCATACACCGTGCCATGCGCCCAGCGCACGGACCTGTTTCAGGGCCCGGGTTTTCGTGACTCGGGCCCTAATGGGTCGGGCTATATTTTCTTAAGGTCCAAATTTTAATTGAATAGGTGTTTGGGCTATTTTAGTTATCCGGGTGGATCAAAAGGATGATGACCCAGATTTAATTAAAAAGGGGCCCAAATTGTTTTGATTAAAATTGTGGATAATTCAATAAATTAGTTATTGGGCCTAATTTATTATTTTGAATATGCCAATGGTTGGTAATTTAATTTTGATAAAATTAAGCCCAATATAGGTTTTATTGATCTTTATTTGAATGAAATAATTAATTAATAAACTCTTGGAGAATTTTATTTATTAAGTTATTTATTTAAATAAAGAATTCTCATAAACGGGATTATTTTCATATGAATCAATAAAGTTTGGACTTTTATTGTGGAAATTAATTAAGTTGGACTAATTAATTTTTATTAATCACCAACATAAGTGTTTTATTTATCGCAAGCATATATTATGTGATGGTGACATATGTCTATGGGCTTAGGTTGCTTCTTTTGATTATGTATTTCTTTTGATGGGTTGTAAGGGCCGGTTTGAGCCCATTTTATTTTATTTCTAGATTTATGTATAGGTTTTAAATTACCTCATGTAATAAATATAAATAGAATAGGCCTTTCAAGATAAAGAACATGCAAAAGAAGAGGAGCTTGGAGCCCACGAAGATTAGCTAGGTTTTTCTTTTTCAATTTTATGATGGCCCATTGGCTTGGGCCCTCTAGATAAAAGCCCATAGACTTGTGTGTTGTATTATTGCTTTCGATGCATGTTCATTAGTTGTATGAAACATGTGTGTTATCAATATGCGCTATATAAATTTGGTAAACATGCAAAGTGAGACGAATTAAATGTTTAGAACATGAATTCTCCCAAATAAAAATTATACTAAGTTAGTAAGGGGTGCTAGTTATCCTTTCCCTCCACTAAACTTGATAAGATCAAGGATTAAATCCATATGTGGCATCTTCCCAGTAAGTGGGGGTCATGTATCAAGATTTAGTTCTAGAATTTTATTAAGTGCATTAGATGCCTTAATCGAGACATATTTCACCCCAAATATCGTTAAAGGGTTGCAAGGTGAAATTCAAATGTTAGATTATGAGGAGTTAGTGGGAATGAACTTAGATAGTCCACATTACCAATAAATTGTTAAAGGATTGTGGTTTTTGTGGATTATGGGATAAATATGATTGAACCGTCTATTTGATAGATTGATGTTTGATATCACTTTAATTAAGTAATGGACCAAATATCGTTAAAGGGTTGTCATCCATTATATTAATTAAAGAACTCAATCCCCACCATGAATTTTTCATCAACGATCGCTTCCGTCTTTTCACAGTGGGAGTGTGAAATTTCGAAAAATGTAGTGGGAGTCAAGTTATAAGTCGAAGTTCTTGATTTTAAACCTGGTTTTATTTTAGTTCAATAATCTAATTAAGTCTGGCTTATTTTCTGCAGTCATTTTGTTTTATCTCTCTCAATCAAAAACCATGTCTCCCAAACCACTGTCGAAGTTAATGGAAAATACGACTCTCACCGGTCCAAATTACATAGAATGGCTCACTATGCTTAGGATGGTCCTTAGCAGTGAATCCATTGACTATGTATTGGAAATTGCTCGTCCTCCCATTCCTAGACCAGATGAGGGTGATGAAGTTCGCCTAGCTCGTTGGGATTGGTGTTGTGACAACCATAGAGCAAGAGTGTACATATTGAGCTCAATGTGCATAGAGCTGCAAAGGTCTCATGATAAGATGGATAATGCAAGAGACATTATCCTTCATCTGGATGAATTGTTCGGAGAACGCGGTAGGACCGCCAGATACTTTATTTCAAGGGATCTATTCTGAACTAAAATGACTGAAGGAGAAGATGTTGGAGAACACGTTTTCAAAATGATGACCATGATAGAAAAACTAAAATCTTTAAACATCTACATGGACCTGCATCTCCAAGTTGATCTTATTCTACAGTCACTCCCAGATTCGTTCTATTATTTCGTCATAAATTTTGATATGAATGACATTGAGGGATCTTTAGCTGGGCTATTGGAAAAACTCAAGGTTGCTCAGAAACAAATAAAGATGGACAAATGGAACAATCCGATGGCTATTACATTTCCTGAAACATTTGATGGAAAAAAGAATAATGCCCATTTAGAGAAGGGAGCATCCAGTACGACTTGCAACAAGGCACAACGAAGGAGAAATAAGAGCGCTAGAAAACAGGACACATGTTTATGCTGCGGTGAGCTGGGCCACTGGAGAAGAGACTGTCCTAATATACAAGCAAAAGATGAATAACTTTATAGTTTGAAACTAATTGCTTTATAATATTCCCTCTTCATTGATTATGATTCAGAAGTTAATACCTTTTGTATAATTGTGTGAATCAGAATCTGGGAAGAAGAAGGGAGCTGAGCCCTAATGAGGAGAAGATCAAAGTAGGCAACGGGCAAGGCGTCGCAGCTACTAAAACAAGATCTGCCTCATTATTTTTTATTCTAGACATATGCTATTTCTGGATATTGTTAAACATTGGTTCAATTTCCGTTTTATTTAAATAAGGTTACACTTTCGTTTTATTAATGAACAATGCAAGATTTATTATGGTAATAAATTAGTAGGCTTTGTTTCTTTGATAAATGCATTGTGTTACCTTAATGTCAAGAATAAGTGTACTGTGAATACAATACAAAGGAAACGTAGTAGGCTTGAAATAAACCAAAGATTAATATGGCACCTTCGACTAGGCCATGCTGGCGAACAAAAGTTTCGCAAAATGAAAAAAGATGGGCTAATTGGCCCACTGGGATTGGATCCCTATCCTACTTGTGAATCTTGTCTCAAAGGCAAGATGGCTTGATCGCCCTTCACAGGGAATTTTGAAAGGACCTCACAAATCTTAGGCTTAGTGCATACTGACGTTTGTGGTCCATTTGGAGAAATGGCCAGAGGAGGTTTCCTTTACTTTATCACCTTCACTGATGACCATTCTCGGTATGGTCTAGTGTACCTGATGAAGCATAAGTCTGAATCCATTGATAAGTTCAACGAATTCAAGGCTTTAGTGGAAAATCAAACAAGTCAACACATAAAAACTCTTCGATCTGATCGAGGAGGAGAATATATGAGCGACGAGTTTAACTTATACCTCAGAGAGAATGGTATTGTATTGCAACTCACACCTCCAGCGACTCCACAGCTGAATGGAGTAGCCGAGCAAAGGAATCGAACCTTGTTGGACATGGTTCGCTTCATGCTTAGCTACACTGATTTACCCATTTCACTGTGGCGTCAAGCGCTACTTACAGCTGCACACATATTAAATAGATGTCCGTCCAAGTCCGTTCCTATGACTCCCTATGAAATGTGGAGAAATAGGAAGCCAAGTATTAATCACATAAAGATTTGGGGATGTCCGGCTTATGTCAAGAAGACTAAAGTGGACAAGTTGGAGGTTGGGTCCTTAAAGGGACGTTTCATTAGATATCCTGAAGATTCTATGGGATACCTCTTTTACCTGCACAATGATCAAAGGATCATTGTAGCCTTACAAGCCCACTTTCTTGAATATGAGTTCATTCAAGAAGGAGGAGCGGGTAGAAAGATTGTTCTAGAAGAACAAAATGAAACCCCACTGGATACATCTACACAGGGAGTGAGACCGAACCTTCTGTAACACAACCACAACCACGACGATCGAATAGAGTATCTCAACCGCCTGAGAGGTACAGATATCTAATGCAGAGGAAGTTGGATCTCCATTCTGTGTTAGAGGAGGACCATGGAGATGATCCCTCCACTTTTGATCAAGCGATGGTGGATGTGGATGCTGCTAGATGGCGTGAAGCTATGCAAACTGAGATCAATTCGATGCATGCAAACCAAGTCTGGAAACTTGTAGGCCAACCTGAAGGGGTAAAACCAATCGGGTATAAATGGATCTACAAGAGAAAGATTGGTGTTGATGGCAAAGTAGACACCTACAAAACCAGGCTAGTGGCGAAAGGGTATAGTCAAAAGGAAGGAATTGACTACTAAGAAACCTTCTTGCCAGTGGCTATGATCAAATCAATAAGGATTCTACTTGCAATAGCAGCACACCTAGATTATGAAATATGGCAAATGGATGTCAAAACTGCTTTCCTAAATGGATCCCTAGAAGAGGATATCTATATGGAACATCCTAAAGGTTTTAAATCCGAGGAGCATATTCATAACGTGTGTAAACTTGAGAGATCCATTTATGGACTCAAACAAGCGTCTCGTAGCTGGAATCTACGTTTTGATGAGGTTGTCAAAGGATTTGACTTCATCAAAAACGAAGACGAGCCCTGTGTTTACAAGAAGGTCAGTGGGAGCAAGTTGACATTCCTAGTGTTATATGTAGATGACATATTACTCATTGGGAATGACATAGGAATGCTCACCACAACCAAGAAGTGGCTTTTGAGTACATTCTCCACGAAAGACTTGGGAGAAGCGACCTATATTCTAGGGATTCGGATCTGTAAAGATCGAACCAAAAGAATGATAGGACTTTCTAAAGCCCTTTACTTAGAAAAGGTCCTAAAAAGGTATAGGATGGAAGATTCTAAGAAAGGATTCCTACCAATGAGACATGGGATACATCTTTCGAAATCTATGTGTCCTCAAAGTGAGGAAGATAGAAAAGAAATGAACATTATACCCTATGCGTCTGCTGTGGGCAGCTTGATGTACGCGATGCTCTGTACTAGACCGGACATTGCTTATGCTGTGAGCGTTGTTAGTCGATTTCAAGCAAACCTTGGTAAGGAACATTAGATAGCTGTGAAGAATATCCTAAAGTATCTGAAAAGAACTAAGGATATGATTCTCACCTATGGAAGTGATACCTAAGGGTGGACGGGTACACTAATTCGGATTTCCAATCTGATGTTGATGACCGAAAATCCACCTCGGGATTTGTATTTACTCTAAATGGTGGAGTGGTGACATGGAAAAGTTCCAAGCAAAGCACAACCGTAGACTCCACCACAGAGGCTGAATACATAGCTGCCTCGAAGGCAGCTAAAGAAGCTATTTGGATTAGGAAGTTCATTGAGGAACTTCAAGTGGTTCCTAGCATAAAGCTCTCGTTGCCACTTTATTGTGACAACACCGGAGCTATAGCGCAAGCGAAGGAACCTAGGTCTCACAATAAATCCAAACACATAGAGAGGAGATATCACATCATAAGAGAGATCGTTGCACAAGGTGAAATAGCTGTTCAGAAAATAGCCTCAGCCGACAATGTCGTTGATCCATTGACCAAGCCATTGGCACAGGCGGTGCTGTTAAAACATCTCGAAAAGATGGGTATTAAATACCACAGCAAATGGCATTGAGTGCAAGTGGAAGATTGTTAGAGTATATGCCCTCGAATGCCATAAAGATGATAGATTTATAGGGCATAAACATTGTAACTAAACTATGGTTTTTTAATTAATATAAGGCAGTTGATTGTTGTTTTCTTATAGACATTTATAAGGTGTGAATAAACATCGTAAAGTCCTTGATGACAAGGCGAACCTTCTACCTCCTATGGGATAGGAGGAAAGGCACTTGAATGGTTTGACCCTTGACATCTAAAAGGGTTTGCAAGTCTAAGAAATATTGATTGGGCATCAATAGTGAATAAAGACTTGTATGATGTAAGTTTCAATAGAGAAAGTGCTAGTCGTACACTCTGGAAATGGTAGTGGGAACTTATATCATAGACGTGTCAGTTGGACTGATATGTTCAAACACGGCTCGCATCAATTCATCACATGGGTATTCACTCATTGACAATCAATGATGAAACTGATAAGTAGTGATAGATACGTGTGAACCTCTGACCTGAGAAATCGAGTTGAAGATGTACTTGTGACATCAAGTCTGTCATTGGAGTAGTTAGATTCAAATCACCTATTGGTGGAATCGACCTCGAAGTGCGACTTGATGGGCAAGTAGCATTGTTAACTGATTTGCAATATGGAATTTATTCTCTCATAAGTGAATGAGTAAAATATCTTATGCGATCATGAATAAGTGAGGATGAAAGTCTTTGGCCTCGACTTATTATGATCTTAGGCATATGGTCAAGTTATATGAGTTTGACTTTAAACCATGACTCTTACTTGACTGGGATATAAGAATAAAAGGTTTATACACGTACGGTATTCACGGCTAAAGGTTTGAAATGATCCTATTCATTCGTTCTCAATTGGGTTACGGTGTGAGCCACGAGACTGGCTAGGTGTCACTCACACCCCTTTGGATTCCTCCCAATTGCCTTTTGAGATGAACCTAAAGAGTCGCGCTTAAAGGAAGTGCAAAAGGAAAAACATGGGAAAAAGACTTGCGAGAAATTCACGGCATTGGATGCCGTAATTAATTAATTAATTATTGGATAATTTAATTAATTAATTAAATTAATGAGTTAATTAATTTCTTGGAGAAATTGAATTATAAATTAATTAGGAATTGAATTAATTGGATTATCAATTTATTTATTGGATAAATAAATTATTTGATTAATTAATTAGCAAGCAAGACGAAAGCCCGAAGGCTTCCGAGCCCACTAAGGGGCGGCCAAATGGACGCCCAAATAGGGCTCTTGCATGCTAGTGTTATTGTTTCATAATGACATAAATATATCAGAAAGTGAAAAATAACACAAGAAAACTTACATAACTTTCTCTCCAGGAAAAAGTCTTCCACCTCCCTCTCTCTCTAGCCGTCTTTGACAAGGAAGAAAGGAGAAGTTTTTCGTTTTTGATTCCGGCGTGATGAATTAGAGACGTTGGCAAATTCGGCGTTAGAGAAAAGGATCACGTTCAGAAATGAACATATGCGAGAACGGTAATTTTTCTATACACAATTAAACACGGGGATTAGAGATGATTCGGGCTTTGGGAATTAAATTTACTTTCCGCTGCATTTTATTCGTATAATTCCCAACATCTACCACCAGAAACTTTACCATCTTAGTTACCCGGTTGGGTGCCTGACCTAGTGACATTGGTAACGTGATTCGACTTATAAGCAAAATCGATTCTCCTGCAAACCATGTAGTGTGGTGTTTGCAGCCTCCAGCTTAGCATCACTCAAGGTCATCTGCTGAAATCCTTGATAAAAAAGGATATCCACAGAACTTCCGTTGTCGATGAACACTCTTTGCACGTTATAATTAGCTATTGTGGTTGTGACGACCAAAGCATCATTATGGGGTGTCTGGATGGTTGATGTGTCCTCCACTCCAAAGCAAATTTCCTCCTGCGTGCAATCCTGGCTAACATTCAAGAAGAAAGCAGGGACATTATCCGCTTGTCGTACATTCCGTCGTAGCACTCTTCCTGATTCTGGGCCTACCGATATCATATGGATTGTTGCTAGGGGCTTGTTTCCATCTATGCTAGTAGGATTTTTTGCGTTATTTCCCTGGTCCCACTCTTCCTAAACCTCTTCCTGAAGCCCTTCCTCTGCCTCGTCCTAGATACAAAAGGGCTCTTCTTCCTCTAAGTGAAGGTCCATTATTGTTGCTATTTACTGTTGTATTATTATTAATCAAGTATTCTTTCAGGTTTCCTGCCTTATTTAAGCATTCTAGTTCCAAGGCTAATGCCCTTCAGTCGTCTGTGTGATGACCTGCTTCCCGATGGTATTGGCAGTAGGGTTTATTTGGAGCGTTTTGAGAGTTATTTCCTGAGCTAGCTGGCCATCGTACTAGGCCTTTGTTCTCCACCTCCATCAATTGCTGCGGTAAGATTCTTGGTGCTGGAGGGGGAGGTCTGAATGAATCTCACCCTGCAGCTATAGGTCCCTAAGAGTGCCATCTCTTTACTCCTCCTTGCCTAAAATGTCCTGAACTTTCTCCTTCTCTTCGCTCATTTTTCATTTCTGCTCTCCTAGTTAGTTGGGCGTTCTCCATATTGACATATTTATCCGCACGACTAAGTAATTCATCAAAGTTTCCAGCTGGTTTTTTAGTTAAGGATTTAAACGAATCTCCCTCACGCAAGCCCTGCATGAAAGCACTAGTTTTCAGGTCGGCCGTAGCCGAGGCACCTCCAGAGTAGCAGCGTTGAATCTCTTCACGTAAGAGCACAAAGTCTCATCGCCCTTCTGCTTTATGTTAAAGAGGCTCAATGGGGTTTTCTCATGCCTTTTGCTACTAGCAAACTGGTGGAGAAATTTCGTGCTAAATTCCAGGAAGGACCCAATAGATCCCTTAGGAAGTTGATTGAACCACAATTATGCTGACTTAGCTAGCGTTGTTAGGAAGACGCGACATTTAATGGCATCCGAATATCTGTGTAACAGACCGTAATTTCTGAAAGTGTACAAGTGATCCTCGGGATCTAATGTACCATCGTAGGTCATCATAGAGTAAATTTTGAAATCCCGTGGCAATTCCTCCTGCATTATGGAATTGGTAAAGGGGATTTCTCAGTCCGTGCGTGCTTTCCCTCCAGCTATCTTCTTCTCCATTTCCTCCACCCTTTTTGCCATGAGATCCCATTGATTTGTTATTTCTTTTGTTTTCGCACGTCTCCCTGGATTTCCCCCCGAGGAACGAACTGATTCGTAGCTATTAACCTCCTCGTCGAGGTCTTTCTTTTCTTTCCTTCCCTGGGCGAGGGCCCCAAGTTTTCATATCATATTTTTTCTCCTGGCTAGGAGGTAGCATTCCTCCCTGGGTTTTTCCCGGGTAAGCCATGTGGGGCGAGATTCTTCCTTCCTGGATTTCCTCCTCATGCAATTCAGTGCGCCTCATCTGGCGACCCTCTTGGGTAGGATACTTTCTAGGGGGTTTCCCCTCTCCACGTATGTTTATTTGCTCAGCAAATTTCATCCTCCCTACTTGCTTTCCAGGGCCATTTTCAGGAGTGAACTCCAAATCGATATGAGTATTAGCATTTCTGGGTACTGGTTGTACCGGACTTCCTTCCATCCTACCCGGACCATGCGGATCCGGGCTTTTCTTCGCGGCCTGGACGACAACCTCAATTAGTTCCTACAATTGTTCCTTAGTCAGGTGGTAAGATGATGCAATTTGCAGGGAGTTTTCCCTCCCTACAGCATGCACTCCAGGTGATGGAGAGATTCCATCCCCTCCGATCGAGACTCCACCCCCACGTGCTATGGGGGTCTCCTGTTATTCTCCAAGCAATCGCCTAGCCAGGATGGCGGGGGTCTCAGGAGCGTTATTACCTCCAGTCACCGGAAGTAACGCCCCTTTGTTCCCCACTCCTTCCATAGTTGCATCTATTTCCTCGAGATTATGTCCAGCCATCAAGCTTGTAAAAAGAAAAGAAAAATTATGAATACATACGAAAATATTACCTCACGCTTTGAAGCTCAATTTTTCCACAGACGGCGCCAATTGATGTACGTGGGATTTACCCCAATAATATTTATATATTATTATGCGAGAAATTGAGTATTAAAGCAATAAACTATAAGAAAAATAGAGAGTAAAATAGAAGTTGAATCTTCCTAGTTTGGTAAGTGTTTGACCGATTTTCTTGGATGGATATTTGATTGGATGCTTGATTGGATATTGTCTATTAATTGATTCATTTCCTTCCATAGCTTTGACTTGGGCTCTACTCCTTTTAATCAAATGTGGCCGAAAATATAAGGCACTTAGGCCGAAATGTAACAATAAAATAGGGAGAATATAAAATATTCCTTGGGCTCATCAGCTTGTCCCAATGGATAATATCGACCCACAGTACCCTCCATCTTTCGATAATCGGAATAATTGCATAAGATCCCCCTATGATAAGCGAAACCTGCCCCAAACTACCCTGTGTTATGTTTTTTGCGTAGCGCCCCCTTGTGTTCTATTTTATTCTGCATATTCTCCCTTTTTTGGTTTTTTTTTTCCATCATAAATGTCAGTCCGATTGCATTTTTGCCCCTACATGTTTCTAATAGATAAATAATTTAATTTGGGTTCGATAACATTTATGATGGAAAAAATACCAAAAAATCAAAAAAGGAGAGTATGCAGAATAAAATAGAACATAAGGGGGCGCAACGCAAAAAGCGTAACACAGGGTAGTTTGGCGCAGGTTTCACTTATCACGGTGAATCTTATGCAATTATCCCTTTGATAATCACCCCCGCTCCCCCAGCCCCCTGAATTTGCAGAACCTCACATTTGTTAATGTCCCTTAAGGTTACACTAGAATTCCGTTAAAAAAATATGTGATCTGATTGGAATGCCCTAACAATTAATATTATTGATTATTTTTAATCAAAAAATCAAATTTTGAAGAAAGAAAAGAAAAACTATATGGAAAAACATCAAATAAATGTTCATAAAAATATTAGAAAATATTTGAACAATACTAGAAAATATTTGAAAGTACTTGAAAAAATTAGTAAATGTTAAAAAAATTATAAATATTTTAAGAAAATATCTAAGAATTATAAAAGTTAAATAAATGTCAAAACTATTATAAAAGTATCAAAAAATATCTAATAAACATAAAAATGGGAAAATTCCTATCGCCCCTGTGAAACACGAAATCCGCACAAAACCCCCAATGTAAAAACTATAGCCATTTATGCACCTATGTTGTGAGAAACTCTGCACGAAAACCCCTCTCCATTACAAACTAACGGAGGGTGGCTTTCACGCGTGGATTGTGCGAAGCAACATGTGTTTTTAGCATTTTTCAGGTTAAAATGAGTGTGTAATAGACTAAAATGCCCTCCTTTTCCTTTTCCATTTTTCCTTTTCCTTTTTTTCTTTTTCCTTTCTCTCCTTTCACTCTTTCTTTCGTCTCCAGCTTCTTCTTCTTCGTCTTTGACAAATCCATTTCATACTTCACAGACTCACTTCACAACCTTCTTCTTCTTCTCAAACCTCCATTTTAGAATTTTAAAATTTCACCGGCACCTAACTCCATTTTAGAATTTTTTGGATTTTCTTAACCTTGAATCTGAATGGCTACTGTTCATCTTCTACTGATTCTTCTTTTATGAAATTGTGAGAGTTTTTCTGAATTTTTGCATTTTTTCTGATTTTTTTTGAATTTTTTATTTTTCTAGATTTTTTTTATTGTATTTGTGTTTTGTTCTTTTTTGTTAGGAAATTCATTGTTAGATGTTTTGATGATGACAAGATAGGATTTCATGTTAGACCCCAAAAGAATGTAAGTTTATACTTTCATAGAATATCTGTATAAGCGTTTTGAAAGTGTATTAGCTTGTTAGGCTTGTAATCTTTATCTTTGTAGATTTTAGACTAAGTATTTAATACCAAGTCACTGATAGAATTCTGAGTGAGTCTATCAAGGATGAAGTTGAAGATCAGCGTCTGAAGTCAAGTGAAGATGAAGATTTGTCTTAAGCGTCTGTCAAACGCTTAAGAGTCTATTTCAGGAGTTATGAATCAAGCGTTCGAGAGAATGTTCTTAGCGCCTAGCTAACGCTAAAGGACTGTTCCAGGAGTGTGAACCGAGAGCTCAGATACTCAAGCATTCATCGAAAGGATTCACCTGAAATACATCTTCAAGTCATCTAATCCTCAACGGTCATTTATTTCCAGCGGGAAATAAATTTAAGTGCATTAAATGCGATCTGACTTGTGGACAAGCCACCTTTTGACTAAACTGTCAGCTTTTCAGAGTTCAAGTCTGCTACTATCAAATCGGATTCAGCAGAAATTAAGAAATGTCAGAAAAGGGACTATTTGCGCTCAATTGTGTCCAACGGACAAATCCCAAGAAACCCTATAAATAGTACCCTTCAGTAAAACCTCATGTGTGAGATGAGTGAGACGAGTGAGATGAGTGAGACGTGAGAGAGAATGTGCGAAGAGCCAAAACTTTGCTGAAATAATTTGAGAGAAAAAGCTTCCAAACTCCATAGCCAATTGGAATTCAAGAAAGTTAATTCTTTCAACAAGCAGTATTTTTGTGTAAGAGAAGCGTGTTGAAGAAGATCTTTCTTGAAGCTCCAATATCCTTTAAAGCTTCTCAAATACATTCCAAGACAGTCACCCGATATCTCAACCTCTTTAAAGAAGAACCCAAACTATTATTGAGATATCCCAAGTTGTTTGAACTTCCCAACATCAAACAAACCTGTTACAATAAACCCTCAACATCTTTCATCTGAGTGAGAAAGTTTGTTGACTTCTACAAGCAATATTTTTGAGTAAGAGAAACTTGTTGAAGAAGGTCTTTATTGGAGCTGAAGTCTGTGTGATCAAGGAGCTCAAGGCCATCTTGGAGAAGATCTTTATTGGAGCTGAAATCTGTGTGATCAAGGAGCTCGAGATCGTCTTTCCAGAAGTAAAGGATTGAAGCGGCTTGTAGCAGAAATCTGTGTGACCAAGGAGCTCAAGTCATCCATATCCATCTCTTCCCTGTTCCCTATTTTGTAGAAATCTCTGTGTGACTCTTCGAGGATCAATTTAGTGGATTGCCTCCGAGTGTTCAAGGAGAAGAAGGACGTAGTTGGGATTACACCACCCAACGAACCTTACAAATATTATGTCTTTTACTTTTCAGTCAATTCCTTTATCTATCATATCTTTGCATAAACTGATTAAGTAAAACACAATCAAAAGCTAAGCAACTAAGAAACTTCTTGTGACGCTAAAGCTTTCAAAGAGAAGACTCCAAAAATTATTTCGCTGTGCTAACACTGATTAAAGAACTGAACGCTTAAATCTACTTGGTTAAAGTATTCAAATCTTGAAGTCTAAGTTAACTTTCTAAAAACAGTTTTCATCAGACGCTTCGCCAAAGCGCCTACATTTTAAGTGAACGCTTAAGTCAAGCGTTAGACACTTCAAGCGTCTACTATTTCAAGCGTCCAAAAACCATTTTAATACGAAATCTTTTGAAGTCGAAAAAGACTTCAGGGTCTATTCAACCCCCCTTTCTAGACCCTTTCGTATGCCTCTTGGGACCAACACTTTTTTTTTTCGTGATTTTTTCTGTTATTTTTTCTGGATTTTTCTAGTTTATGTAAGAAAAAAATTGCTGGTTTTTTCCATTTTCTTGAAAATTTCATATTTTCCCTAAAGTTTTGCTAATTAATTTGATTTTCGTGACTTTTTTATTCTTTTTATTATTTAAGATATTTTAGAGAATAAATATGATCCTTCCATTAAAGAAAACGATGATTTAGAAATGTGAGAAAAGTTTGGACTATTAATCCTTTAATCTAATGTTTGAGATCTTTGAGAAAATATTTACTTTTGACCTAATTAAAATAAAATATGATGAACAAAATCTTATGGTTAATTGAAATTGATCCAAAGGTTAATAACAAAGGAGAATAAACATAACATTTGTTAAAATAAAGGACATAATGAGAATTTCACAAAAAATGAGAAAGGCGTTTAACCATCATTAACGGAAAAGGGAGAGTGTGCAATTTAAAAATTATATAGGGGTATATAAGGTTATATTTTTTACACAAGGGGTTTCGTGAAGAATTCGTGTTTCTAGGGAGGCAATAAGAAATTTTCCCTATAAAAAAATATTAAATATAAGTTGAAATTGTTGTCAAATTATAATAATATTTAACAAATTCAAAAAACATTAAGGTTGTAATTTATAATTATACTTAAAAAATCTAAAAATATCTTTAAAATATTGAAAATGTCTGAAAAATTAGAAAATATTAAAAACATATATTTTAAGCTAATTTCTAATTATGTCCTAGAATTTATTATATTTAAAATATTATAATTTCTAAGTTTTGGGGAAAAAATGAAAAGAAAATAAAGAGACAAATAACCCAACCTCCTTCATCTTCCCCATCATCACCGATAGTTTCCCTCTCCGCAGAACATCGCCTACACCACTCTAATTTTCGGTTTCGGTTCGAATCGAAAATCTCAGCTTCAGTTCGGTTCAATCGATTAACGAATCCGTGAACAGCCCTAAAGGTCGCACATCGAGGTTAGCCCCACCAAAGGGTGAGTTGGGCCTAACTGATTTAATAACATGCATGATGTCACAAGTATACCTTTAATATGATTCCTCAAGTCGAAAGTTCACGCATACCTATCACAACAAATCAATTCTGTCATTAACTGTTATTGAGTGAAGCCGATATGACAAAATTGATGCGAGTCGAGTTTGAGTACCCTGAACACATCAGTGTACCTATAACATAAGTTCCCACTATCCTCTAGTGGTCGACGGACACTTCCCACATCAAAGCTTACATTATACAAGTCTAGGGGAATCTCAATACCCAATTGAGACTATATGACTTGCGAACACAATAAGTGCATAAGTATTGAACTCTCCTAGTGCCAACTTCCTTATCTCACAAGGAATAAAAAGTTTACTCTTGTGCACATGGACCATATGTTGAATACTACTTACAAATGCTCATAAGAATTATGTAAATTAACTAAGCCTTTTATTAAAAGAAAAGAGTTCACAATTACATAATCAAAAGAGCCCTACCATAAACTATCCTTTACGAAATTCGAGGGCATATTCCTAACAAAGATAGCTGCTAAAATGAAGTAAAAAAGGCTTAAAAGAGGTCTATCACTCACTCACACACACACACACAAACATATATATATATAGGAAGTTTTAAAATTTGGAGGTATTGCCTCTGATAAGATATCGACGTGGAATGGAGAATTACGAGGCTAAAGTGCTAAAACTGGGGTAAACTTCCTTGGTGCATTCGATCTCTCCCTTTTCTCTCCCAGCTCCATACCTGTCTCGGCTTCAGTTCTTTCCCTCATTTGGCTATTAGCTCATTTTTAGGCCTATCTTGTGAGTTAGCATTAGTCTTTGCATCGTCCAGGCTGCCTTTCGTTCTTCACATTGTTCCCTTTCATTGCAACTTTGTTCCCCTTGTTTCCTCTCCCGGTCAAGTTCATGGAATAGTCATCAGTGTGTCCTCTCATCGCGGCCATGTCCAACTTGTTTCCTTTTTGGGTGTAGTTCATGGAATTGTTGTCTTGGAGTGACTAGGTCAGGATCGACTCGACAACATTCTGTGTAGTCGGCATCTTAACCATATGCTCTTGGAGAAACTTTTGCTCCCATTCTTGCACTCTCTTCTTTAATTCAGCTTATGTCATTGTCATCATCTTTCTCCTTTTGTGTTCCTACCTCAGTGCTCGATGGTGATGGTTTTGAGGGAGAGGTATGCGACTCCTCTGCCTGTACTTCTTTGCCTGGTCTTCTGTTCATACCTTCCATTGTATCACTTCTTCCAACGACATTGGATAAAGTTTTTCCACGGACGAAGTCAAATGATTTAGCTCAAATTTTGCTGGACAAATTGAAACCTAACCTACGACCTAGGTAGGTCAACCAGAACCCAAATAAGATAAATTATAGACTGGACTTGACTGAGTTACGCTGCCTACTTGCCTAGTTTGATAGGATCAAGTGTTAACGTAGTTCGAATTTAAAACTGAGGCTATTTTGGAGAGAGTCCGTATAGACGAAGTAAATATGAAGTAAGGTTGTAAGGTAAATACGATGTAAATAGAGAGAATTTTGGAGGGTATTAACTGTTGGTGCCCCCAAATGAACAGGGAGGGGGCATTTATAGTCTTAGGCGGTCATTGTTCACGACATGACATTTGAGTCAACAGGATCATGCCACGTGCCTCGTGATCTATGGTTTGAATTGCTCGGGTGGTTGGGTTGGGTCATTTGGTTAATCTGGACCGACATGTATAATGTGCGGATCTTAGGTTATTTTATAACTTATTTGATATCCATGGTTAATTTGAACTTTTCCTTTTAATTTTGAATTTATGCTCATCAGTATTGGCATGTGATAATTGCTACTTATTGCCATTTATTAACTCACTATTTTGTCCTTGAGACGCACGCCCAGAACACATGAATAAGACTGATAGGAGATAGGTCGGACAACTGATGATTTTACTTACACCTCTTTAAACTCGGCCAACTAGTTTTTCCATCAAGCAAGGGTGCAATCCGCTAAGATAATGCTAGCTGATTTCAAGATGGATTTATTGCAACTTACCCCCATGTGTTAGTTTGAAATCGCTAAAAAAAACCCTATGTTAAATTAATATGCCAAAACACCCATCTGTTAATATAAACTATGCGAAAATCACTTTTTCCATTAGAAAATTGATCAAAATGTAGTCCTTAAACCATTTCTATACCTTTGCCGTGTCTATGAGATTGAAATTCACTACAAAACAAAAGTATAGGGATGCGTTAAAGGCAACATTTTGATCAATTTTCTAACGAAAAAATAGTTTTCGCATGGTTTACATTAACAGAGGGGGTGTTTTTGCATATTGATTTAACAAAGGGGGGTTTTAGCGACTTCGAACTAAAACAGGGAGTAATTTGCAATAAACCGTTTCGGGATACATTCTCTCAAATTTACAACTTTGGTGCGTACTTTGTCAAATAGTGGTAATTATAGGGTTGTAAGAGCAAATTATCCTATTTCTCACAATTCCATACTGACGGCGACTATTTAAACGATCAAATTCGATTCCGGAACATGAGGTTTTAAGTAGGGGTGGCAATTTGAGTCCAAAAATATATTTCAAACCCAACCCATCTAGGTTTTAGTTGGGTTGGGTCCTAAGTTTTTTCTCTATGGTTCCAACTAGGTTGATTCTCACTTATTTTTTGGGTCCAATTGGGTCTTAAGTTGGGCCCAATATGGGTCCAAACTAGGTCTAACTTAATTTAAAATTTAATACACACCCAACACACAATTTACACAAACACTTGAACACATTTACACATACACTACACACTTTTTACACACACTACATATATTTTACACACACTACACATATTTACACACACTATACACATTTTCACACACTACACATATTTTCACATACTACACATATTTTCACACACAGATGACATATTTTCACACACCACATATTTTCGCATATTTTACACACACTACACACATTTTCACACACTACACATATTTTTACACACACTACACACATTTTCATACACTACACATATTTTCACATATTTTACACACACTACACATATTTCACATACAGTACACACATTTTCACACTACACATATTTTCACATATTTTACACACACTACACATATTTTCACATATTTTACACGTACTACACATATTTTCACATACACTACACACATTTTTATACACTACACATATTTTACACACACTACACATATTTCACATACACTACACATATTTTCACACACTACATATATTTTCACATATTTTACACACACTACACATATTTTCACATACACTACACACATTTTCACACACTACATATATTTTGACACATTTTACACACACTATACACATTTTCACACACACTACACACACTATACACATTTTCACGCACACTACACACACTATACACATTTTCACACACTATACGTATTTTCACACACATTACACATATTTTGACACACTACACATATTTTCACATATTTTACACACACTACACACATTTTACAAGCACTACACATATTTTCACACCTACATCACACATTTTACATAAACTACACATACTTTACACACACTACACATTTTCACACACATATAACATATTTTACACACACTACACATATTTTCACACATAGATGACATATTTTACACACACTACATACATTTTCACACACAAATGACATATTTTACACACACTACACACATTTTCACACACAACACATATTTTCACACACTACACACATTTTGTGTGTAAAATATGTGATGTGTGTGAAAATGTGTAGTGTGTTAAAATGTATGATGTGTGTAAAATGTGTGAAAATATGTGTAGCGTGTGAAAATGTGTGTAGTGTGTGAAAATGTGTGTAGTGTGTGAAATTATGTGTAGTGTGTGAAATTATGTGTGTAGTGTGTGAAATTATGTGTGTAGTGTGTGAAAATATGTGTAGTGTGTCAAAATATGTGTAGTGTGTGAAAATATGTGTAGTGTGTGAAAATGTGTATAGTGGGTGTAAAATATGTGATGTGTGTGAAAATGTGTGTAAAATATGTATAGTGTGTGAAAATGTGTGTAGTATGTGTAAAATATGTGTCGTGTGTGAAAATGTGTGATGTGTGTGTAAAGTATGTGTAGTGTGTGAAAATATGTCTAGTGTGTATAAAAAGTGTGTAGTGTATGTAAAGAGTGTACATTGTGTGTGAAAATATTTGTAGTGCGTGTAAAAAGTGTGCATTGTGTGTAAAAATTGTGCATTGTGTGTGTAAAAGTGTGTAGTGTGTGTAAAAGTGTATAGTGTGTGTAAAAAGTGTGTAATGCATGTGAAAAGTGTGTAGTGTGTGTAAAAAGAGTGTAGTGTGTGTAAAAAGTATGGATTGTGTGTGAAAATATGTGCAGTGTGTGTAAAAAGTGTGTAGTGTGTGTATAAAGTGTGCATTATGTGTGAAAAAGTGTGTAGTGTGTGTAAAAAGTGTGCATTGTATGTGAAAATGTATGTAGTGTGTGTAAAAAGTGTGCATGTGTGTAAAAAATGTGTAGTGTGTGTAAAAAGTATGCATTGTGTATGAAAATATGTGTAGTGTGTGTGAAAAATGTGCATTGTGTGTGAAAATGTGTGTAGTGTATCTAAAAAATGTGCATTGTGTGTGAAAAAGTGTGTAACGTGTGTAAAAAATGTGCATTGTGTGTGAAAATGTGTGTAGTGTGTGTAAAAGTGTGTTGTGTGTGTAAATGTATGTAAACAATATGCAGTGTGTGTGAAAGTGTGTTGTGTGTGTAAAAATGTGTAAAAAATATGCAGTGTGTGTAAAAGTGTGTTGTGTATATGTAAATGTGTGTAGTGTGTAAAAAGTGTATAGTGTGTGTAAAATATATGTTGTGTGTGTAAAAGTGTGTTGTGTGTGTAAAAGTATGTTGTGTATGTGTAAATATGACTAATGTGTGTAAAAAATGTGCAGTGTGTGTAAAAAGAGTGCTTGACTAATCTTGTTTAAAACATATTCTAATCCAATTTTGGGTCTATGTTGGGTTCTTGTTGGGTCCATTATGAGTCTAACTTTCATACAATTTTTTTTCCAATGGACCAATTGGACCCGACCCGAATTAAACCCAACCCAATTGAACTCGACCCAAACCCCACCCGGTCCACCCTATTGCCACCTCCAGTTTTAAGCTTCCAAAAGAACTCCAATACCATGTGTTCGAGGAGAGGTAAAAACACACCTCATCATCATCATCATCAACAACGCGACCAAACTGATGAAAACTGGTCTCTCAGACCCATCATCAATAATCACGATGTTCAAACCCATGAAACTACTACTTCATCATCTTCAACGTCCCAACCCTTTTCGACTTTACATCCGAAACACCAAAATCGAGGGGCTAAATCTCAACTTGTTAACAAGTCTGAGAAAGGAAAAGAAGTGGAGGAGGGTTCTAATGCTGGGTCGGTGTCAAGATTGCAATTTGATTCCAATTGTGGTAATATAAACGAAACAGATGAGAATTGTGTATCTGGGTTGGTCTCGGGATTGAATTTATGTTCTAATAAATGTGAAATTGAGGTGCACAAAACAGATAGTGGGAAATGAGTGGAGAGTAGAGTTGAAGGGTCGAGTTCCAGTGATGGAATTGGTGAAGAGGATGATGATGTTGGTGTTAAAAGATTAGAGGAGGAGCTTAGATTGAGTGTCGAACAGCTGGGGCTGTCTGAGGAGCTGATGAGCATCAATAATCAGCTGCAGGAGGATGAGGTATTGTGTTACTAAATATTTGATTTTTTGTTTAATCTTATAGAAGTTAGTGTCTTGTTTGGTTATATTGATTATATGAATGTTTATTTAGTGGATATACTTATCCGGATGGTGCTTTAAACCGTGCTTGCTATTACTTGGTCAATTGGATGTGTTGTTGGAATTAAGTGTTATTTGATACTTGATAGTGTAATCTTGCTATTTTTGGTCGAATTCAAAAGCTAGGGGAAATTGGTGATGAGTTACGATACGTTGGGAGTTCGATGATTTGGACCTATGCTGGAGACTCATACCATCTCTATGTTTTATGTCTGTTATACTTTTGTGAATACTAACTTTGAACTATGTATAATAACTTATACATACATATATATTAAATTTGAAGATTTTATAATTTGACAAAGGTGGACATCTAATTTGTTCATTATTAGCTATTGGACATCTAAATTAGAACTACATATAATAACTTATACATACATTGTGTAAGATTGCCGAGGGTGGGATTTCAAGGGTATTGTGAACTTAAAATTGCTTAGATTGAGGTCCACAAAGGTACTATTCATGCAGTTTTTGGTGTTTACGTTATGATATATGGAAGAAAATCTCTCTGTTTTGGCGGTGATAGCCATTGCATGATATGAAGAGAAAACTGAGTGTTCCAAAGAAACTTTTCTGCTGAAAAAAGAAATTAGTTCCGTAGTAGAGGACGAAGTCCAAAGACAAAAAGTAAAGTAACATTATTAAGTGTTTAACGGAAGCAGGAAAAAAATGAAAAAAAATAAATTAGTGTTTCATTGTTTATTTTTATGACTGCCCGAAAAAATTTACATTATTTAAACCTAAATTTACAATGTACATAAGTAGGAGCAAGAATATATTAGAAGTTTGTTTGCAAATTGTATTGATATATTTGTTTTGTTTCTTGGCAGCTGCTAGCTATGGAATCTATTTATGGAGACAATATTTTCATTCTAGACAACAAAAGTTGCTTCAAGTGTTTCCAGGTAAAAAAATGAGTGTTTAAGAAACATATGCTTTTTTCTCGAAAAAAGAAAAAGAAAAAGAAACATATGCTTTTTGTAGAAGAAATTCTAATGTTGATTGTATTATGCAGACTCATATTCATATTGAAGGGCCCGAAGGAATCTGCATCACTGCAAAATTCAACCCAGCCAATTCCCTTGATAGAATAGACAAAGACCCCACAGATTTCTCGTACTCTTTCAGAATTGAATATATCCCACCAATTAAATTGACATGTTTATTACCCAAATCATATCCAAGCAACCGGGCTCCTTTCTTTTCCATCTCGGTTCAATGGTTGAGTTCTGCTAAAATTTCTGATCTATGTTGCAAGCTCGATTCAATTTGGCAAGAACAGGCTGGGCAGGAGGTTATCTACCAATGGGTAGAATGGTTACAGAGTTGTACCTTATCTTATCTTGGTTTTGATGATGAGATAGTTCTTGGACCTTATGGTGTAAGACATGATGAAGATAGAAGGGCAATTTCAAGAAGCGTCTCTCCAGATATTGATATCCCATTTTTAAAGAGTTCTAATGATGAACAGCGCCACGAGAATTTCTGCAGAAATATCCAAGAATGTTGCATCTGTTTCAACGAGTTTTCTGGTAATTCATTCTTATATTGATAATTATGAAACTGATAGAATGTCATTATTTTGCTTTAACTTATTTTGGCACGTTCTTATGGTCATAGTCTAATGAGAAATCATTGTAAATCCAGCGATTTTGTTATTTAATTGGGAAAATTGCAAAAACCCCCTATAATGAACTTTTATATCCGAAAAGCCCATGATAATATATTTCAATCCAAAAAACCCATTCCACCAACTTTTAATTCAAAAAACCCAAACTTTAGGGTTAATAAATTTATGGACTTAATTGCCCTCAGCCGTATATATTAAGAATTAATTGCTTGTACTTGTATATAGAAATTTATTTATTTAAAACTTTTATATTGATAACTGATATCAATATAAAACTTTTATATTGATAACTTGAAATGCATGAAAACTTTCTCCAACATGCATATAAACGAAGGAACAGTAATGAAGCTTCAATGCCCTGAACCAAAATGCACCTGGATTACTTAAAATATTACTAAGTGAAGAAGAGTTTGAGCGGTGGGAGTCCTTGATGTTACATAAAACACTTGAATCAATCAATGTCTGATGTGGTTTACTGCCCAAGATGTGAAATGGCATGTCTAGAGGATGAAGATAACCACGCTCAATGCTCAAAATGCTATTACAGCTTTTGTACACTTTGTATGGATCGTCGTCATGTTGGAATTCAATGTTTGGCATCAGAGGTGAAACTACTTATGCTGCAGGTATGGAATTTCTATGTGGGCTCATTTTATGTTACCCACTTGGGTACTGGTAGAGTGGTGGTTGTGATAACAATTAGAGAAGCACTATCTTGTGTGATGGATTCTTTGATGAGTTACCTTTCCTTTTGAGTTATGCTATGCTTAAGACCATATCGAACTTAATAGAGGTCAAAAGATTTTTGCTTTTTTTTATTACACTTTCTTATTTGAACTATACTAATTTTACACAATTTTAAATTTTTAGCATTTTCCGGCGGAATATATTGAATATTCCGACAGGATTCCATCACATGCATCACATGTGACCCCTTTAAGGGTAACAATGACATTTTATGAGTTGTAACAACATTTTTCTGTGTTTTCACTATTTTGAATTGTACAATTCAAAATGTTATTTCAATTTAAAATGGTAAATATAGTGAACTATAAGGGCCATCAAATTTCATTATTACCCTTAAAAGGATCACATGCCATGTATGTATGCTATTCCGGCGAATATTCCGCTTGAAAATGCTGCAACTATAAATTTTGTAAAAACTCGTGTAGTTCAGATAAGAAAGTGTAAACAAAATTTTTTTTGCATAAAAAAATGTAAATACGATTGTAGTTCAAATAAAAATGTGCAACAAAAAACAGTTTATATAAAAAAGTGTAAAAACGCGAAAAGATTGGGTGGGTTACAGTTATTACCCCTTTTATAAAATCATATCAGAATTACTACCCCATTTCCTATCTTGTAGCTTTATAGAATCCCTATTTGTCGTGAGTTTGATTTGCATGCTTAATTGGAATATTGATCTTTGCATCAGGATCGACAAAATTCAAATTCATTAACGGATGATCAAAGGCGAAAGTTGGCGGATTTGATAAATCAGATTCATAGCTTGAAGGAGATAAAATGTTCTGCAAAGCAATGCCCTTGTTGCAAGATGGCTATATCTCGAATCGAAGGTTGTAACAAGATGGTGTGCAAGAATTGTGGGGCATATTTCTGCTACCGTTGTAATCATCAAATCTTCGGCTATAACCATTTCTGGTTTGCTATATCTACTTTAAAAAAAATAAAAATTAAATTGATTCTAGTTATAACATTTTCTGTTGAAAAAGAAGATATTATTTTTATACTCTGTTCTCAACGGATGAGCTTTCCTTTGTCGGCTGAAGGAATGGAAATTGTGAACTTTTCCCATGATATGAAAATGTGAAAGATCGACGAGCAGCTGGTCTAATTCAACCCAATATGTTTGCTGATTGCGGTCAACCGTCACCTAATTGTGGTCCACTCAATGCAAAGGTAAGTGAAAATATGTGTTTGAAATAGGAGTGGGCATTCAGTTGAGCCGGCTCAAATCTAACGAGCACAACTTTTTGAAAGAGCAGAGCTCGAGCCCAATTATACCTATTATGGGCTTGCGAGCCTTAAATATACAAAAATAATAATATTTATTTATTATTAATATATATACATATAATAATAATATATTAAAAAATATGTATATACTATATATATATATATATATTAATCCATATTTAATAATATATATAATTTTCTTCTTGAATTTCGAGCTCGAGCTCTTTTTTTATGACTTGTCGAGCTCGAAAATTTTGGCTCCAATTTGGTCAAGCTTGACTGGAGCTCAGCTTGTATGCGCCCCCTATTCTTAAGTGCAAACGCTATTTTGACAAGTGTTTGGTCCCTTTTGTTTGATCTTGGGTGGATTGTTTTGCTTGCTATACGTATTAGCGAAATCAGAAATGCAAGTTTTTTCCATAATTAATATTTTGAGAATAAATTCCCCTATAATTATAATATGCAATAGATGGACCAAACTCACCCTTGCCGTTGTTTTTAACGTTGACAGTTGGGCAACAACAATCACATATTCTGTTGGGCATGCCAAACTCATTATTGCTACTTGTGTAGGAAGATTGTGAGACGAAGCTCCCGCCATTACGGTCCAAAGGGTTGCAAGCAACACGCTGTCGAGGATAATAGAGATGAACGATGATGATATTATATGTATTTATATAATTCTTTAAATATGTAATTCTTTTTAATTCACTGCGATGATTCTTTATAATTAATTTTTTTTTAATCCTGATAAAGGTGCATTGGGCATTTGAGTGTGTAAGAACACTACTTTTATTAATAATATTTAAGAATTTTCAAAGCTGAAGAAAAAATACGCAAGTCCTTGACAATATATATATATATATATATATATATATATGTGCGTATATTAATTTCTTTGTCAAAGAATCTGTGTCAGAAAGATTTCAATGAAGAAGATCATGTGAATGGGACAAACTCTCTTTCCATCTCAATTATATCCCACTTCTAGTGTCAAATCCTCCTTGAGACTTAAAATTAACATGATCATTTAAAACATACATAAATATAACTATGTATGTATACGAAATTAAATTGATAATGGTGTAACTGTAAACATAAATTAATCTGTTCTACTCAAATTTAAGATTAAGTTCCAACATGAGGTAGTAGTATGTTATTGCAAGCCTCCAAAATTTTGACTTGGCGAATTATATTATATTACGTCTACATAATATTTTGCCGTACTGTAAATAATAATAATAATAATAAGGAAAATAATACTTTTCCGGGCCATGTAAGATGTGTGTTATTATTTTTTTCTCCCAATATTTGTCGATTATTATAAAAATATGTATTCATATAAATAATCTTTGGGTAAAAGATTTTACATGTGGGTAATGCATAACAATAAAAACCAAATACTTCTGTTATAATAGGATGCGCTGTGTTTCAACCAAAAGGGATCCGTGGCGCAATGGTAGCGCGTCTGACTCCAGATCAGAAGGTTGCGTGTTCGATTCACGTCGGGTTCAAACTCCCCGATCATATAAATCCCTGTGTCTTCTTTTTTTGTTGGGGTGTGAGAACGAGTAAATGGGACTTAATTGTTCAGACGCACATTTAATGTTCGCTCAGGTCAGCACAAATAAACTTTTAGGTTTAGAGTTCTTATTTTAATCATGATATGAAATGTTATCCAACACTGATTAGTCTCTTCAATTTTCACGTCTTAATTTATATATATAAAAAAAAGAAAACAGTGGAAACCCAAAATGATACTGATTACTCAACTTTGAGTATAATACTTTACCTGATAGCCTCAAATATTTTCGTGTTGAGGTAGGTACACTCTTTTGCAATAAAGTTTGCATCTCAACTATTCAAAGTTGAAAATATATACTGAAGGCCACTTTACTAAAACAAAGCTATAGAGTTAATTGGCATAATAAGTTGATTGTACATATATGGATCGTCTTCAGGTCCTCGAAATTCCACGGTCCGTTTATGCTACAAATCCCTCTACTCTCCATCAAACCTAATCTTCTTTGAAGCGGCATGGATACAATCCACCTACACCATTCGGTAAAACCCAAAAATAAAATAAAATAAAAAAATCAATTATATTAATTTAACTTTTACATCCAAATGTGAAACTCAAACCAAAGTTAATTTGGCACGTAACATGATACCATCGCTTAATTGACACAATTGATATTCTCTTGAACTTGACAAAGAGGGTTTCCATAAAATCAAGCTCTGTTAAAGAGTATCAAATATGTGGGGGAAGAAAAGGAGTTATGTACGTTCTTACAATTTCTGGGCACTCATAATCGATACCAACCGCCTCGATTCACTTTCGTCTTTTTTGGTTCCATTTCATTATTCCTTCAACTAACTTACTATGCTGTTCCAGAGTTCGTTCCTGGATATCATCATATTCACTCAGAAAATACTACAATTAGTGGGAAATGGCAAAGAGTAAACGGAGAAGTTTAAGCCATGCTATGGTACCAACGGTTAACAGCAACTTTCCATCTAAAATCACGAGTCTTCAGCATAATGGGGAGAAAGAGCATAAAAATCATTTAAGTCAGTAGCCATATCAAACATAACAACAGAAAACCAACAAGCATCTGAAGCTCTGTGCTAATTATGTTATCATTAGTGCCCCACATTTATTTGTAAAATATATCTTTGCCCCAAAAACTTAAGAATAACTGCAAAAGTACCCGACAAAGCTCCAAATGCAGCAGTCCTCTGTTGACATCATGAGTTTTGATTTTCATGTATCCCAACCATGTTGAATACTCTCTAGCAGTATCTACACTCTTAACACACACGTATAGGACTAATCAAATAGTTATTATGCAACTAAATAGATTAATCAGTAAACAAGTATATTTAACGGGTGGATTTAACATAGTAATTGGAGCACTGGAACTCACTCCACTGAATACCATACATACAAGTTACTATTCAATTTGCAAACACAAAAGCCATATATATCAGTTGTTTCTAACTCCTAAGAATCATTCACAGTGTCATCTTCTACCTCCTCTGGCTTGACAAAGAACTCAATGTAAGCAATACGGCTCGGTGGCTGATAGCCAGCCGACTCCACATGCGGATGTGGAACAGAAGGTTTAGCAACAGAAACAAGGTGCTGAACTTTCAGCATGCCACCTCTGCCGATTGTCAACTTGCTGCCTCGATTGTCTCTTATCACACTGCTTGGAATATTTGATGTCGTTGCTCGGAGAAATTTGTACTTGTACCTGGTCATCAAACCGGGAAAGAAACATATTAGCAAGAGATGGTGGAGTAGTAGACCCGAGAATGGAGTTCGGGATGGCAATGGTCCAGGTCAAACCCAAAACCCTGCCTGCTTGGGGTGTTTTGAGACTATAAATGAAGGGCCTTGGGTTCTAGCGTTTCGAAAAATTCATATGTTTATATATTTCATCTGATGTAGAACACATGAAAAGATAAGTCTATAAAACACATATACTCACGTATGAAATATAAATATGATGCTCTATAATCTAAAAAGACAATGTAAAATTAATAAGATAATCAATAGATAAAATTACAAAACGGAGTTTGAAATTATGATTTTTCAAGATTAAAACATTGCACGTATTATTTATATATATATATATATATATATATATATATGCGAGTAATTAGTTATTGGTTAACAACACCATTTTTTCACACAGAGAAAGGATGTTTTTTACTTTTTGAAAAACTATCTTTTTCAACTATTTCTAAAAGTACAAGTGGTTCTAAAGGAGCCCACCCTTCAGATCTCGAGTGGGGACATGCCCATAAAAAAAAAAAAAACTTTAGTGGCTAGGGTATCGGGTTTTTGGCAAACTCGCGTAGACCTGATCCATCGTCATCTCTAATTGGAGTTGTTTGCATGAGGAGCAAGATAATGACAAAGTAACCTGTGAGAAACTTGTCGATCACAACTAAATGCAATCAAAAGGTCCGTATTAGCGTAGTAATTGAAGTCTATCTGCACGATAAGTGAAGCATTGTAACCCTGTAATAAAATAGTGGCCTTAAACAAGCTTCCATATATAATTATACAAGGCCTACCTGTAAGTCCCCATGGCCTTCACCTCTGAAGATGACAGAAGGGGGAACTGGCTGTAACTTTATCTGAATGCTAGATCCGGGCCATTCAAGATCATCAATAGCTTCCTTCAGAGCTGCAGACTGTCAAGAAAGGATCATGTTGCTGATACACTAATGATTAGCAATGCAGCGAGTACTCAAAAATAATGAGAAATTCACAATTGAGAATATTTCACGCAATTTGTATAAGATACATATTTATAGAAACCCAGTGGTGGAAATAAGAAAAAACAAACACCATTTAGGTACTTTGTTATGACTTTATCTTCCAGAGGATACAAAAGAACAACTGATCTGGGTATGTCAAGTTAGACAAACATTAAACACATGTTAAGAATAGGAACCAACAAATGAATCACATTTCCAAAAATTATCGTTCAATGCAAGGATGTACAACATCAATCTGGATAATGTGCACACAGACAAGCAAGCTAGTAAATGTTGAGCAAAAACTGATTGGCTGCAAATCATACTAAAAGGGCAGTATAAACTGTTTGATTCTTCCTAATGTCGGTCACCAGTGCAGAGACAGAAGGGAGCTCCACCCAATATATACTATAGTAACAATATTGCAGGATACTGCTACCAATAGGAGTCGTGGAGACGGGGAAAATAATTAAGAAGTGCTTAGAAAGCTGCTTTCTAGGTTTTCTAGAGACATTATGACCAAGTATTCTATATTTGTTGATCCTCAAAATTCAAGTTTGCTGACCTTGTCTACAAATATTCAAAAGATAAGTAAATAGATGTTGTCCAGGTAAAAACTACTTCTAAAATGACTTCATTAAAGAATATTCTGGTCTCTACAGATGGTGAACGAAATAAAGTTCTAAAATATATGCGAGTTTAGTTTCCTAGAGTCTTATCCCTTGCTAGTCTGGAGCTTCTTTGGAAAACTATTATCCATCCCAGGAGAGCATGTCTGGCTGCTAGAAGTAGAATAGCAAGCTGAAAAGTTCGAGATAGTGATGACTCCAGACAATTTTCTAACATAACATCAATTGATTTACCAGTTATCTCAGTGGAGTTTGAATTTGCAAGAGCGATGCCAAAAATTAGAAATTTTAGCAGTGTGCAATTTGTAATGCTTTCAGAATGAGCAACTGTTGAAGTCTACTACTCATACATGATACTGGAGCGTTGTTCTACTTCTAGATCCTTTACAGCTCCGTGAGAATGCAAAAAGAAGGCCAAGTTCAACTCAAATATGTCTTTGCCCTAGTTCAAAATTAATCAAGCATGCGGATCGGTTGTGCAAGTGAGTTCATACAAAGCCACATTTAGTGCCTCCAGATGAGTGGTCTAGAAAGCTATCCTTAACCCTTTTGGACTCTCCAGTCCTGGTTCCCTCTTTTGAAGGCAGTCCAGCTAGAATAAAGTTGAATCACAATAGAGGGTCAGGTAACCATTAATCAGCTTTCCGAATTTGTGTTGTATGCAAAAAGTGGCCATGGTGGCTAGTAAGTGATTGAGATGGGGCCATGGAGGGATGCATGTATGAAATATGAAGAGGAGAAGACGGGCTTGAAGTCACAATCTTGTTGGCATAGGGATTTGCAGGAGGAAATCCTTTCCTTACATAATTAGACTTTACAAATGGACTGGCATGAAATTTTGGGGCACATGAAAGAATTTGGAATAATTGTTAGTAACACATTAGCCAAACCTTGCACAAGAGAACATTAAATTTCCTATTACTTTCAAGAGATGCATATTTCCACCATCAGGTTTTCTTCCTTTCCGAGAGATGCACAAAACTCGCTTTGTACTAGAGAAACTCCAATTCAATTACAAAAGAAAAACAAGAAAAGCACCTTATAGACTTCTCTGTTTAAGAGCCGAGAGTTAACTCATTTGTTTGTGTCTCTGAAACATTTTATCTATGTAATCAATGAGAGAATTATTTTCCAAACTTTAGGGACATAAAGGATTTCAAACTCATAATATCACTGAAACACCATGAACCTTCAAAGGACAACCATGTGAAATTCATTATCGAACTTCTGAAACAAAGCTCTAAATCCCACAGGTAAAGCATGATCTGATCCAAGAAACAGTAAGAAGCACGTGGATTTTCAGAATGTGTGATATTTGCGATTGTTCATTTATAATCAGAGAACATCACCTGTTTTTATTTATAATCTAGAGTAGATTCAGAACAATAAATCATGATTTACAGCTATTTAGATAGAGGGTGTGACATTTTACTAGTAAATTTGTAGAGGAAAGCGAAAAAGAATTCTGCTTAAAACAAGAACAGTACTTTAACCGTAAAACTCAGAGGAGTGCTTCCGGCAGGTTCAAAGTTGTAATCCCATGAGATTGTCTCTGGAATCCTTGTCCTAATTTCTGCATATATGCAGGCGTCCGGAGAATCAACAGATCTAGCACATGGGAAATAAGTAACAAATTCACCATATTAGGTTTAGGATAGACATTTGCAAGAGAGCAAATAAAAGGAGTAGTCAAACGAAATATTCCTCAGGCACCGTGGATAAGAGAAAATATAATAATTAGGATATGCAGTTCCCAGAAATATCATCAGCCCACTTAATAATCTTTTGATCACACTGATGTTAGAATCACATTCCACACCAGTGCAATCCTTTGACCAGTTGGAGGGGATAAGTTGGCTTGAGTTAAACAGATTGTACAACATACAAAGCTGTCATTACTATTATTCTTACCCCTTATCCTCTACTTTGTTGTATCATCCTCCTGTTTTATCCACTTCCCACTCCATCCAATTATATGCATTTTCACTTGTGCCAAATTGATTGCTTTAGTGAAGCTCTCAACAGTTAAAATTGCAATTTGTTTAGGGCATATGATTTTTTAGCAATAAGTTCTGCAAATAATTTTAAGAATCAAGTACTCTTCCTGGACCAAGGACACAGTCCTGTCATTTGCTGGTAAAAAAACTCGATTTTCTGTTGTTTGGCCAAAAACACATCCTTCAATCCGATTATCACACTCAATGCCCTGGGTGACTTATACCCATTTTATAATAATTTAATTACATGAATGTTTCATAATCGTTTCCACATTCAAAAAGACGGCCCGACTTGAATTACATGTGCTAGATAAGCCTTTAAATTCTAACTAAACAAAGAAGACAGAGAAAGAACGCACACCGGAGCATAAGTTGCATGTCAGGCCCTGGATACCTGAGCTCGAGGATGTTGGAGCGTCCGGGAGCAGAAAATGTATTGAGACAATCAACAAACAGTCCTAAGCTCACCCCAAACCGTGGACGCCCTTGCGCCCCATAATCATACTTAAGAAACAGCTACACACAAACAAAAACGCCCAAAATCGAATATACACAAGGCAAATTCAAGTCAGGCGATACGACCAACCTCGATAAGTATGGGAAACACAATACCTCGCGTTGCAAATAAACCTTGGCCTGGAGACAACTGGTATCCTCAACGATTATCACTATACCGTGTTCAGATAATTCTACAACAGCGTCCTAATTGTGCGAATTTGCAGGTAGATCAACAACTTATTATAAACAGTAATAATAAGAGAAGATATGCAGAGGCAATGAAGAAAACTTACTTGGTGGCGTTTCCATCGGACGGAAGTGAGAGCGTCGACGACGCCTTGTACGCTGTCTAGTTCGCACGCCAGGTCCGGGGCCTCCGCCTCCGTTTCCACCGCCGAGCTCATTCCGCCGCCTCCTCTCTCTTTCCCGCCAAAAGCTATGAAATGAAGAAATACTGAATAAACACCATTTTCAACTATTTTGGGTGAAATGTCTTTTAAGCATTAACGCACGTGCTTGCTCATAAGAATTTACTAAAATAGTTGTAAAATTCATTTAAATATAAATATTATACATTGAAAGTTTTCATATGAATGGTTCTAGATTATTCGATTGTTATTTAAAGAGGATGCACACATCTTGTGTTGCTTCCATAATTCATTAACATGCTGAGGGGAGATTACACTTTTGGTCTCATAGAATGTGGCAAGTTGCACTATTGGTCCTGTTTTATTTCGCCTTAACACTTTTAGTCTCGTAGGAGTTACAAATGTGCAGCTTGGATCCTCTCCTTTATTTTTCTGAAGGAATTCTTCACGCGAAAGTCATGCGCCCGTTAGTTGGGTCTTTTGGCAATGTCCTCAAAATATTTGGGACTCTTTGAAATTTAGACAAGTTAAGAATTTAAAAAATAAAAAACAAATCTCAAAGTGTTTGTTTTCTTTTTCCATTTTTTTCCCATTTCTTCTTTCCCATCCGACCATAACCTTCTTCACCATCCAACCATAACCAACTTTCATTCCCCTGCACCACCGCTGCTGCATCACGACAGCCACTGGGCGCCACTGTACACCACTGCGTATCCCTTCCCAAACCAAAAACCCATTTTGGACACCCTCGTACACCACACACCAACGCGACTTACCATCCAAATTCCTTCAATACGACATGCGCACTCCATTGGGCACCACCACATATCAACGCATAACATTTTACCCCAAGGGGTGAGATTTGGGAATTTCGAAAAATCAAATAGAGAACATGGGTTTTTGGTACAGTGGGGAAGAAAGGTAAAAAATAAAACAAATTGAGAAATAAAAAGGGAGAAATATTTAAGTATATACTTATTCCTTCTCTATTTTTCTGATTTTTTCCTAAGATTTTATATTTTTTTCTGAAAAAAAATTAATTTTAAATTTTTTGAATTTTTTAAAATTGTTTTATGAGTTTTTTGGACCTTTTTCTATTCTTATTGGTTTTTTCCTTTTTTATTCTTGTTTTGAAGTCTTTTCTAATTTGTATTTGTTGTTCCAATTTTTTTTTTGTCATGTTTTTTTTCTGACATTTTGAGATTTTTCGTAATTCTCTTTTTTAATTATTCAAATTTTTTATTGATTATCCAATTCTTTTTTCCTAATTTTTATTGTTCTGAATTTTTAGCTAATTTATTTGTATTTATCTAAATTTTTGTAACTAATCCTTTTTTTTTTAATTTCCTCTTTTTTTTCTTTTTTCTTCTTCGTATTTTTTTGGGTTTTTATTCTGGAAGTTTTGTGATTTATTTTTATTCATTTTGACTTTTTCAAAAAATTTGGGTTTGTTTTAATTTTTCTAATTTTTTTTCCTATTTATTTTTCTGAAATTTTCAAAACCTTTTTTCTCTAAACTTTTTTCTCAATTTTCTATCAAGTACTTTGAAGAAGTTGCGAAAAGACCCAGCATACAGGCATGTGACTTTCACATGAGAATTAATGCTAGAAAATTAATGGAGAGGACAAAAGCTACACATTTTTAACTCTTATGGGACTAAGAGTGTCGAGTAAAAAAGAACGGGACCAAAAATTTATTTTTCCCTCATGTTGACTACATTTTTTTTTCTCTTCATCATTCAAGTTATGCTAGCAATTATAGTTTAAATATTGTAATGAAGAAAATTAAAAATCTCGGTGGTGGTTCATAAATATAAAAATGACATACAATAAAAAAAAAATTGAAATGATAAATAACATGAAATCTAAACAATAAGGCTTACTGTTATATTAAGGTCTAATAAGTCATTATCTTGTTTGATCATGATGAACGTTGTAACCTTGATTTTACTTGATTTCATGGATTTATTTTTATTCTTATTTCACAAGTTGTTCACTTGTCATCATCATCAGTTGAAATTATGCTATGATGTCCCATTCCTTATAGTTCGTTGTCAGCTACTTTGTCTTGCTTGCATCAGTTTCTTCAAAATTAGTGGTGTGTTTATTTGAAGTTCCTTAAATGTAGAAACTTTTTAAAGATTTTCACTTGCATTATTCATCTACCGACCATTCTTGTTTATCTTTTTTTTTTTCTTCTTCTTTTCCCCTTCTTAATTTTGGTTTTATTCTTTGAACTGGATCCGCTATGACACTAATCTTGCCCTTAATAGTTTCTGTTTTTCTAGTGAGTGCAATGAGAAAGTTGAGTTCATTTGATACTTGTAAGCTCTTTAAGTTATAATAATTTGAGTTATGTTCTCTTTAGAAATTTCATTTTGCGAACATGCTCACTCTTGACAGGTAATATTGCTCGATTTTTCATATAATTAGCTAAGGGGGCATTTTTTGTAAAAATCTGAAAAATTGGCTCTAATAAGACGGTATATTAATTCATCTTCATTGTTATACTCAATAATGATCATATCTGGAAATTTAATGGTACATTAACTATCAGTTGGTTCATCATTGTTCCCAACTCTCTTAATAACAACTCACTGAAGTTAGAGTCACTTCTAACCCACGGGATAATTGTATCATACCCCTGTAATATATGAAACCTGCACACATCCCTCCTGTGTTAAAAAAATAGTCTAAATAACCCTATGATTTTCAAAACCCTGCACGATACCCCCAACCCTACTTCAAATACACTACGCGTGAATGCTACCTTCCGCGGATTTAAAATGGATTGGGGGTTTCGTGCAGGGTTTTGAAAATTATAGGGTTATTTCAGGCTATTTTTTAACACAAGGGGGATGTGTGCAAGTTTCATGTTTTACAGGGGTATGATATGCAATTATCCCCTCATATTCTTTGACAAAGTAATACAAATATGATTTTACCAGACATGCATAAGTAGTTTATCAAATACCAGACGTGCAGAAATAGTTTAGCACACCCGTTAAAATGGGATGAAAAATCACTGGTGATCGAGAATGTCGACAAATTACTTCAGAAAGTTATGGGAAATAAAAATGATTTCATTGGAAAAGTAATTGGTTTAGGTGGAGATTTCAAACAAGTATTACCAATTGTTCCTAAATCAATATCAAATGAGATTTATCTTCCCTAATAAAGAGTTAATACTTATTTGCTATTTGCTAATCTCATGACTTTCAACATATCTAACATGAAGGCCGTATTTGATGATTTATGTCAATTAGAAAATCAATATTAGAAAAACAATGTGAAAGACTATAACAAAAAAAATCAAACGACAGTTATTGGACCTAAGATGTAATTAGAATGAACTAAAGGATTTAGTTTGTTATGATATACAATTTTGTTACAATAGCTATTGGAACTATGTTTCTATCCTCAAATTTTGTTTTTAACTCCCTATTAAAAAAATAATTTTCTTCAAAATATAAAACCCTATTATAAGAATTAATTATGTTAATTATATATAATAATTTAATAAATAGTTATTTTCTATTTTTCGGACTGAGTTAGATAAGCTAATGTTAAATTAGGTTTAGTATAATTTAATTTAGGGTAAAATGCATTTTTGACCCCAACCTATGTCAGTCGGAGCACTTTGGTACCTAATCTATAATTTTTTACACTCGAATATCCAACCTTTGTAAATTGTGACACTTAAGTCCACTCGAGGAATAATGTGACTAAGATTATGCACTCGACTACCTATAAATTGCATGATATGTACACTTTGCACCCTATCCTATGATATTTTGTGAGCCCGACTACTCATACATTGCATGATATGTGCATTTTGGTACACAATTAAAGTCATGGCTAAGGCACGTGACAGACTTTTGGGAGAAAATATTCCAAATTATTCCTTCAGTGGACTTAAGTGTCACAATTTACAAAATTTGGGTACTCGGGTGTAAAAAATAATAGATTAGGTACCAAAATGCTCTGACCGACATAAGTTGAGGTCAAAAATGCATTTTACCCTTTATTTTAATACAATTGTCTGCAAATAATTATATTCTAAGTAATTCAAGTAACAAAACTATAAGTCAAACCATTCATATTTTATTAAATGAATAGAAATGTATCTACATATTACGAAATATAAACATAAGGAATTCCTCAAAGGATTATAATATCCTACGGTACCATTTTCAACATTCCTACCTGAAAAAAGTCATGCAACCTCTCCTTGATTGTAATCACCGAAAACCCCGACTTTATGTTAACTACTCTAACAGTCCCAATTTGCAAATCATCATGTACAATACACCTACTACCAAATGACTTGTACCTCTACGACTGATCAAACCTCCTCACCAGCAACCACACCTAGACAAATAATTTCAAACCCAACCACTACGTCACAAAATAGTCGCATGAAAGTACCGACGAATTCCAATACCAGTCCAATCTCTCCGCTTCATCCAATTGATCACATATCACAAACAAATCAAAATTCAACCTCTAGGTTACAAATAAGGGGAGGGAGGGGGGGGGGGGGTAATCAGTTATGTTCTACTATATTAAATGATTTATGTTCAATGGTTTTTTTGTTTATTAACGTATAGTCTTTGCCTTTTTCGTTTGTGAAATTATTTGCGGAAAGTTCCTTTACCTTGAAGATGAAGATTATAACTGCAATTTGCAGCAATGCCAACAGAAACTATATGTGACTTCATCCATTTAGATTCTTGTGAACCATTCATAATAAGAATATACATTGAACATTCATCTTTTACATGTGACAGTATCTCATATATTCGAAAAGATAAAGAAACGAAAGTAGCAGATATATAAAGGATGTATGTTTCTTACCAAGATTAATATCTTCTGGACATTCACGACATACAATTGAATTTTTTTCAAATCCCGTATATGATATCATCATCATAAGGAATATATAGAACTAATAAGTGAGAGGTAAAATGTTCAATCTAATTAAAAATAAAATAATAAACTTAACCGTATTCGAGTATTGGTATTTTCTAATAGAAACGCAATAAGTAAGTTCAAGGATTTTAATGTTATCTTTAAATTGGGGATATCGATTTAATAATTTGTCACTAAAACATGGATGATTTGAAATGTTTTGAAGTTTTTGAGAGTGTTGATTCTTTAGATTTAGATTTTTAATTTACTTCATTACTTGTATTTTTGAGAATCGAAAATGAATTAGTCGTCTGGCATAGACTAAGTTCAAAGCTCGTATTAATTTTCATGTGCATGCTAAGTTTAGAGCTAAGCTCAAAACAAGTCAAAACTTGATGAAAAAGTTCATACAATATCAAGTTGAGTGTGATCCTAATCAGATTAACTTGCTCTTAATCAATAACCTAGGATGGGCATGGAGTTAATAGAGTGGATTCTCATAATGCCCTTAGGTTGCATTTCTTTGGATGGATTAAATGAAGCCCAATTTAGACATTGTAGAGAAAGGGCTTAAGCCTTAAACGACTATTTTTTTATTTATTTTTAATAATTAAACCTTAAACAATTTTACCAACTAAAAATTTCATAGTAATACTTGCTGGGAAATAATAAATCCGAACACAATCTATCATAAAAAAATCCAAATAATAATAATAATTAAAAAAAGAAATTGAGTATATATTTTCGAGTTTATTTATTAGGTAATTGATTTTCTAATGACTCCATTACTCGATTTAATAAAATTGATTCGTGAAACAATTGTAATGTGTTAGAATGCACACTGAATACATCTTTTTGCAATTTTATCGGGACTTCGAATTCAAAAACTCCGTAACTCTCCTTGACTCTACCAAAAACATTTTTCATTCGGCTGAGGTGGGAGTTATCTAATTATACTTGTCAAAACTTATTCCAATTACGAAAAAATAATAATCAAAATCAAAACAAAAATCAAGTAGAATTGATTCAGAAATGGATAAGATTTTAATTTGCATTCACAAAATACTTTACAACAATTTGCAGTAGTAAAATTTTCACCACATATCAAAGTACACCCAAAACAACATTGAACTCGCATAAGACATATTCATGCTATACATAATGGAGAGAGTCTATCATATATTATCATTTATATGCATGCTTTAACATTTTCCCCAACTCATTCTCAATGTCTACGCGAGAGTATTGCTCGCTCGGGCTTTCAGTTCATTTAGTTTCTCTTTGAACGGTAACATGATTGAGTGAATCTCATCAAAATAAGCCGCTGTTGCAACCTTCCTGTCCTCGATCCATTTCAAAACTTTCTTGTCGGGGCCTAAAATACGTTCACGATCATTCTCATCTGCAACCTAAATCAATAGTAAAAAGAAAAGGGGAATCATCTAAATGTTTATTTCAAAAATCACCATCCCCCCCCCCCCTCAATTTGCATGATTTCACAAACTAAAGCAAGATTTGCAATGAAAGGTTTTGAATTTCCAAGCAGAAACGGCCCGTCTCCCTCAACCTCAAGCCAAAAGGGTTCAATTGTTTGCAGAGACGTTGACAGAAGTTTTTCATCTTCAGCTGCTGCTTTCGGGTTTGAAGGAAAACCAAATGCTAGTCCAATAGTGCTAATGAAAAGGTATTTAATTGAAAAACCAAATATTTTCATCAGAAAAAAGGCCGATTGCATGTATAAGCTGCGAAATGACTAACAAAAGATGATTTAGGTAATAAAATTTTGTAGATATAGACATAAATCACCTGAGCCGCGGCATAAATTAGAGTGGTGCCAATCGAGTACTGAGTGGATCTTAGCTCTTACATAAGAAATGAACAACATTGCTATTACAATAAAATTCAGTGACTGTCTCTACTCAATATTCTTGCTTTTATAATGAACGAATGGTGATTGAAAACTTAGAAGAGCAAATGGTACACATTCGCCAAGGGACATTATAGCGAAAGGGCGGCCGCTTCAATCTGTAGATCTATTGTGAATGTTGTCCACATTTGCCATTTTATGGGGGGTGATGCATCGCAATCTTAAGCCTGAGAATTTCTTGTTGCCGGATAAGACGCAGAGTGCTCTGTTGAAAGCAACGGATTTCAGATTATCAGTTTTCATTGAAGAAGGTAAAATACTCTTATATATATAATGTTTTAATCTTAGCAGAGAGTTTGACATTAAAATATATATATATATATATATAATGTTTTAATCTTAGCAGAGAGTTTGACATTAAAATAACAAAACCGCATCAAAGATGCATACTTTCCGAAAAATAGATAGTAGAACTATATAAATTTGAGCATCATTTCTGGTTATGTAACCTCCCAAAAAAAAAATTCACCAACTTGGTTTGATCCAGCAAGAGTCCAACATCACTTTGGTGCCATAAAGATCACCGGATGAATCTACGCTCCCGAAAAAATGCCATTTCCGACTGTCAAGGGAGTAACAAAATCTATTGAATATGTGAGCTATAAGAAATATGCAATCTATTTTATGGTATTTGCAGCACTTAGTTTTGAATGAATTGGCAGCAAGAACCTTTAAAATTCGGATTATAAAAAAAAAAAATCAGATAAATGAAAGAGCCTCAAATGAAGATTGACTTCAACCATTCAAATTCTTGTGAAATATTCATATTAATAATATACATTCAACAAGATTGTTTAATATTAATTATAAGTTCATGCACACATTTATTTGATAACAATAATATATTTTTTACTTATGTATACTTTAGGATAATATTAGATTATTAATGTAGGGTTATTTTGGTCTTAACAAAAAAGTTAAGAAATATAAATCATTCCATAAGATTCACACTTTTAGAATAGTTAAGATAAGATTAAGATTAAGATTAAGATAAGATTTATCAAGTGGGTGCAGCCCGACTCGACTCCTCACAAGTCACAATTCTATTCTTTTTTCTTTTCCTTTTTTTAGGGAGAACCACAACTCGGGTCAATTCGAACTCATGACCTCTCATATAAAGTAGGAGGTGAATACCACTAAAAACGGATAAGTCTTGATTTTTTATTTTTTCGTGTCTTTCTTTTTTTTCTATATGACTCCTCAGTACTCACAAGTACAAATACAAAGTCCTCATATTCAGTTGAGGTTGATATATATATATATATATATATATATATATGGTATGGATCAAATACATCCCTATAGTTTAGGTAAGATATAAGACCCAATCTAGGCTATTTAAACCATTTGATCCCAAAGTCCATATTTAAAGCCATTATTTCGGATTTTATATTTAATTTAATGATGATGGAGGCATTTTGGTCAATAGGTCTAACAAATTCATGCAAGATCAAATCAAATCCCACTATATCCGCCCAGATTTTTCCCCCCAATTAATTCTCTTCTTCCCAATTAAAGAATGTAAATTTTTTACAAAGTATTGATGCGTATTGACGCAAAGAATGCAAATAACATAAAACTGATACACAGAACTCAAGCAATCATCGAGATCGATTCAACATCATAGTCAATTCATCATCCATACAAGCTCGATTCATCATTTCCGGAAATTCGCATTTTGTCCTCCAGAACGTAATATCTTAATAATAATGTTGTATTCTCCAGAACATAATATCTTAACAATACACATGTTGTATATTGTTAAATTAGTTGGTGTAATGTAACTGTATGATATGCAAACACACATTGTATAATTGGTTATATGATGTTGTATACTGGGTTATAGGATAATGTATAATGGTTTATGAGATTGTAACTATATGATGTATACTCACACTGTATAATTGATTATAAAACACTGTATATTGTCTTATAATATACTGTATATTGGTTTATATTATACTGTATAATAGTTTGAAATCACTAATTGTATGTACAGAAATCAAATCCCCCTTATTTACGTTATTTATCATCAAACTCAAGTAATCATCAAGCTCGATTCATCATCATCGTCAATTCATCATCATCGATCGTGAATACAAAATCTTATGCAAAAGATTTCAAATTTGTTATGTGATTCCTCTGTTTTTTCACAGGCATCCCAATTTCAAATCATTTTTTTTTAATTCTTTTAATTTCTTTTAATTTAAGTAGTAATGAAAATTTAGAAAGATAGAGTAAGGTTCAATGTTGGTGACCTCCGCAGAACATGGGAGCTATACATTCCCACAAACATCCTGAAAAAATTGTTGTACAGAGAGGCCCTGTTATATGGCCTCATGGACCACCTGTTATACAACAAATGTTAGTGTATTATACACTAAAAACTCAGTATACATTAGCTTGTAAATCACAAATACACCATCGTACAGTAGCTTATAAACCATTATACAGTAGCTTATAAACCATTATGCAGTAAATACAACGGTGATATACACTGTGTGATTAGTGACATACAATTAGTGATTTCAAACCATTATGCAGTATCTTATAACCCAGTATACAGTATCATATAAATCAATATACAGTATCATATAACCTATTATACAGTGAATACAATAGCTATTTAATCCATTATACAATAGTTAATAAACAAATATACAGTAAATACAAACAAGGTAAAGTACGAAAATAATGGAAATAAATAAAAATAAAAATAAAAATCCGACTGAAAACACAAAAACACGAAAAAACCTAGTAAAACGATGGAATTTGGGCCCGAGAGGGTGGTGCTCAGTATACTTATGATAAGTATTTGAGTTGTTTTTAATACAACGTTTCCTTCAAGATTGAAGTAGAGCTTGGAGAGCCAAATTCCAAAAACAGTTTTTGCCTTTCGGAAATTTAAAAAATATATATTTTTTTTAAAGCAAAATACAGTACATGAGTGGTGATATACAGTGTGGTATTTAGTGACATCACAATTAGTGATTTTTTAAACCATCATACAGTAGCTTATAAACCACTATACAGTAGCTTCTAAATCATTATACAGTAAATACAACGGTGATATACAGTGTGTGATTAGTGACATACAATTAGTGACTTCAAACCATTATATAGTATCTTATAAACAACTATACAGTATGTTATAACACATTATACAGTATCTTACAACCCATTATATAGTGTGTGTTTTTACATCATACAATTACAATCTTATAAACCATTATACAGTATCTTTATAACACAATATACAGTAACATATAAGCCAACATACAGAATCATATAACCCATTATACAGTGAATACAATAGCTAATAAACATTTTACAATAGCTAATTCATACATTATACAATAGCTAATAAACAAATATACAATAGGGGAGATTGATATTTCGCGATCAACTTTTCAGTTTGCGAAAATCTGTTATCTTCATGGCTATTTTCCGGTCGTCTTCCCCAGCGACTCGAGCAGCAACATCACCGCCATCCCATAGCGGCGAACATCGCCGCTCGTCGCGCCTCCCACAGCAGTGCGTCTCGCAGCCTTTCTAGGAAGATCATTAAAGTCGACGAGTTAACACAAATTCCAAAAATTCAATATTTCAGATTTTGGTTTTTTCAATCTCGATTTTTCAGAAATTCAAAAATTTCAGAATTTTAATTCAATCAAAATTGATTCTAGTGAAACCAAAATTTCAGATTGATATTTCTTAATTTTCGGTGACTTAATTTTCGCAACAAATCGAGAGATTGTAGGGGAGATTTTGGCAATTTCAAATGGAGATATTTTAGGAAAGATTTTGTGCCGTTATTTTTGGTAGTTTGATGCTGTATAATGATGCCATTGACTATTATACCCCCTGATACATTTGGAGCCTAATATCCCTCCTGTTTCTTGATTATTTTTTGGACTGTTGGATTTAATGTATCCAATGGTGTATATTGGGTCTTATATCTTATCTAATAGAGGGTATGTATTAGATTTTGACCCTATATATATATATATATATATATATATATATATATATATATTGGTAATTGAATTGCATTTAACAAAACTAAATAAAACATTATCCAACAAGAAGGCCCTGAAACGTTTTGGCCTAAATTATACAAAAAGGAATCCAAGCAATCACAAATAATAGGTCCCTCCCAATTAGAGTGAAAAGCCCAAGTTGCAAGGGCGTGAGCTGTTGAATTTGCAAGGCGACGGACATTCTGAAACTTCCATTTGGGCCAACGAACAAGGAAGGGATAAGTATTCTCCACCAGTGCTTTACATTGCCAATCTTTTTTTTTATAAATAAAATTTATGCATTAATAAAATAGAAAGATATTACAAAATACAGTCCAAAGACATGCACCTCCTGCTCATCAATACAATTAACAGATATGACAAACAAAACATAAGAGTAAAAAATGGAAGCACAAAATACATCATGAATGACTAAGTTAGAACAACAGGCGCTAGAATGAAGGTCTAATTCTTGTGTATCACAAGAGACCATATTGAACAACGGCTCCAAGTTCCAAAGAGGTAAGGTATCAACTTGAAAAAGAACCATATTTTTCACGAGGAAATGGCTCGAACAAAAACCTCCATCTTGAGTCATCTTATCTATCTATACTATACTAAAAGTGTGGATAAATTGGGTGTTTGTTCCAATTGTGATTTTACTTTCTTATCCTTGCTAATTATAATTATAATTGATAATAAATTATGAAGTCATCCCCTATATATAAAATCTTCCACTTCCCTATAAAATTAATGAGGAATAAAGTCACCCCCACATTCCTACAAATTAATGAAAAATGAATGTCATTAACTAAAATTATACACCTTGCAACTTCTTAATATGTGTAGAAAACTTTCACATTCCACCTTGCAAACATGTGTTCAATATTCATAACACATTTCATAACAAAAAGTTCTTTCGCCTTCTACAGAGACACACTCTTCAAATTTCATTATCCAATATAAGAAGGTCCATCCTCCATTGTTCAACTCAAATACGTTAAGTTTGGATATGCTCTTATTGCATCTTGTTTCTTTCAAGCATGAGCTAGATTGCGAACACAACTCATATAAACAAATCCATTGTTTCTCACTTTAGTTAAAAAAGATTTCAAAATTGGTGATTACTATTGTAAATCTATCTACTTAGTATAGTATATTTTCTGTATGTGTACAGTGTGTGCAACAAATTACTGGATAAAGTGACCTGGGCAAGGATCACAATAAATGTGAAATTAAGGTTCCTAATAGAAGATATCGCCATGACACTTTTTTAGTTTTGATGTAATTCCCTACTGAAGGGTACTACATTCTTATTGGTTTATCATGTCTTCTTTGAATTTATAAAGTTGATAAGTGTGATTGCTAAATTTGAATATACTATCTACAACTTATATAGATTTATAGTAGTCATTCTATGACCAACAAAATTATCTTTGGTTTTTGAGGCAGGGCCTATTTTTCGGAGGTGATTAGATACACCATTGTTGAGTTAGTGTGCATACTCTACCTAAGCAATAAAAAAAAAGTTGAATCTTTTATGTTTCTACGTGACTTAAATTATTTCTGCAGCTTTTGCTTGTAGTTATATATTATTTTCTTGAATGTATGGATAAAATGAGAACACCCAAGATCTTTTCTTCTTGACACTTCTTTTTACTTACACAATTACTTTTTGCTCTTTAGCTTCTTCTAAATTCGGTAACAACGAAAAGGTAGCCAAACACTCTGGTTTGTTCAAGACTCCATCAAAGGGATACAATAATATGAAACATAAATTAATTCATTTACATATACAGCAATCAAGATTAAATGTTTCACAGCCGACAAAGCATACAGGAATATGTTAACTGAACCTTACAACCAATTGATCTCCAATGTGGCCAGGGAATTACAACACTTTTCACATCCTTACCATTATTAACTTAATAAGCCAATCTCTCACCTTCCTAATAAAAATCTATGAGTTTCGTTATATAATCAGTTGAGCATAATACCCTGTCTTACCCCTAAGTGAGTATAAATGGTGGTGCATCTACTAGATAAGAATATCATCAAGAAAACGGCCAAAAAATTCAAGAGAGCGGCGAAGTGATTGTTGTGTAGCTATCTATAGTTGGATGAGTTGCCTTCTTTTACTCAAATGATTTTTACACTATTATTTAACACTATAATGAAATCAGTTAAAAATAAAAAGTACAAAATGGAAATAAAAAGTTTGTAGGGGTTGCTTTGGATATGATTTAAGGGGCAAAAGTGCAAGTGAAATTCGGTGACCGACTGTGATTTTAGTGTTATGAATAAAAATAATTAATTAATTCTTTTCAGATATTTTTCTAGATTAGATCGGGTCCAATAGGGCCGGTATACCATACACCATCGGATGCCACAAGATAATAAAAACTATTTGATTCACTTGCATCCAATGATATTTAATAAACTGGTTCCATTGGACTCAGTCTATTTTAGAATTTTCAGTCCTATTTTTCTTGGTATTAGAATCATTCTAGCTAATTTATTTTCTGTTGAGTCAGGATAAAAGGTCGGCAAACTCTGTAGCCCATCGTTTAGTTAGGTCTTTTTTTTATTTCGATTTTGCTAGCATTTTTCTTGTGATTTGACGATACATGACAATACATGAAATAAGAAACTTAATGGGGAAAAACTAAATTAGCATAAAAAATGAAGGCATTTGAATTTTTATAATATAAACTCAATTTGGCCATACATAGGCCAATATAAATTAATTTGTTATGTGAACGGAAAAGTGTTGGCCATTGGCCAAGCTATATTTAATGAAACTAAAATTTATGTGTATTTTTTATTTGATCTAGAAATCAAGAGTTTTTGTAAAGTAACCAGAAAGAAAGAATAACAATGGAACTTCAACAGCCAAATTAACAGATGATGATAAATTAACAGAATTTTCTTAGAGAAAATAATCAACAAAATATAAAAGGTGGATGATATCACAAAAAATTAGGCAAAAAGCTGTCTTATGAAATATAGGTTATATTTCTTTTTCATTTGTATATATAAAAAATGGGTATTTATGTGCAACACACGTAGTTTTTACTAGTCACAATAAATGTGGAGAAGTCTAAGACTTCTCATCACACTGTGCCAATATATCTGCATAAAAAACATAAACAAGAAAATCAAAATCTTCAAAACACAGAAAACAAGCATACAATATTTGAAATAAACTTTGTTGTGAATCGTTCTAGCAGATATAAATTTTTCCGATTCACAAACCAAGATACAATTCGTGTGTTTTGATATCTTTACAAACACAAAAGATGAATAAGAGGATTAGGTAATCAAATTACTTTTTGATGAATTATTCAAGATTAGCTTTTAGAAGCAACGAATAGTTCCTTCCTCTGGATAATCACGCAAAGATGATCTTCGTTCTTGAAGTTCCAATCTCCTCACCTATGTCGGGGTAGGACAGCTAGGGTTTATGGGAGGGAGAGAATTATTGTGTTTTACTTCTTTTACTCTCTAATATAAAAAAATTTGTGTGTTGTTATGATTTTTAATTAACCAATAAGTGTTTAAATAAAAATCACTCCTATGCATTACATAAGGGGGAGGCCGAATTGCCTTAGGGATGGGTCACTGGGCCTCACCAAATTCCAAGTCCAATGTTAAGTATTTAATTAAAGTCCAATCCAATTGACAATTAATTAATTACTTTTACTCTTTTAATCAATAGTATTTTGTTAATTCTAAATTAACAGGAGTAATGCTATATACCACCTTTTATATGCCACCGATTTTTCACCTCCCCTAGTTTTGGTAAGAAATCACTTGCAATTAATTGATCTTAATGGATTTAATATATCCATACCTTCTAAATCAAGGGGCGGTGAAAAATTGGTGGTATAAAAATGGTGGTATATAGCATTTTCCAATTAACAATACTATCAATATTGATTGAATAAATATATTTAGTTCCAATAATTAAATCTATATATATATATATATTATAATCAACACATCCCATTTATTTAAAAATTTCCACTCTAAGTGAAATTACCAAAATACCCTTATGAAGTAAAACTCCTTTATTCTATCATCTTTATATAGCGCGACTCTCTAGGCTCATCTTGATTGACATTGGGAGAATTCCAAGGATATAGTTATCACCAAGCCAGTCTCGTGAAGTTATACTGAAACCCAATCAAGTGCAAGATGAATACGTCATCACGAACCTTTAAGTTACAATTACTGTATGCATATAAGCTCTTCACCGACGCAGCCCAATCAAGTAAGAGTCATGGAATGTCAACCTCATATAACTTGATGATGTACTATATAATCATACCGATGTAAAATTACCAGACTGCCCTTAGTATCCAATACAAGTCAATTATAATTGCTTTGGCTAAAGACTTTAATTTCACAGCACTTATGACGTACAGGTCGCTTTTCGTTTACTTTCGAGATAGTGAATCCCCTATTTGGCAGTTAACATTCCATTGTCGATCGCACCAATCGAATCATACTTCGAGGTCGACCCCACCAATTGGTGATTGGGCCTAACTGCTCTAATAACTTATTCAATGGTACGAGCACAATATAACAGACTCCTCAAGTCTAAAGCTCACTCATACTATCGTAATAGGTAATCCTCATCATTAACAGTCATTGAGTAAAAACGCATGTGATATGATTACAATGAGTCGTGTTCGAATATGTCAACTCTATTAATCATATTCATGCCACCAACTCACTATTTAATCAGTGTAAGACTAGCACTTTCTTGTCAAAGCAAGTGTCATATGAGTTGAATTTTAATGCCCAATTAAGATTCTCTATCTCGTGAACCTTATTTATAAGATGAAGCACTTAACTCCACCAGTGCTTCTGTTTATTAAATAAGTAGTGATGGGTACACCTTGATCTTAACTACCTATTTGTTCAATACGTTTAATGCCACAATTAGATTTATAAGAACAAAATCATTGCCTTTTATTAATAATAAAAAATATTTATACAATATAAATAAAATGCTCAATTAAATCTAATTCCTCAATGGCATAGAGGGCATAACACCTAACAATCTCCCCCTTCCACTCAATGTCAATTGCTATTGTGTTTGAGGCCCATCTTCTCAAGATGTTTCTCTAGCACCAACGATGATAGAAGTTTAGTGAGTGGGCCAGCTACGTTTTCTCTCGAATTATGTGATACCTTCTCCCTACATGTTTAGATTTATTGTGAGACCTTGGTTCTTTAGCCAGTACTATTGTTCCATTGTTGTCATACCATAGTGACCACAACATTTCCACTCTAGGATCCACTTAAAGTTCAGCCATGAACTTTCTTATTGGCTGAACTTTCTTATCCAAATAGCTTCGTTAGCTACCTCAGAGGCAGCAATGTATTCAGCCTCGCATGTGGGGTTCACAGTTGTGTTTTGCTTGGAACTTTTCCAAGACACTGCTCCACCATTCAGAATTGAATTTAAACCCAAACATAGATTTTCGATCATCCACCATTCATAGACTTAGAGAGATGTATTCCATGTCCCATGGGTAAAAGTCCTCCCTTAGAGTTACTGATTTCATATCTCTTAAGGACTTTCTCTAGGTAGAGCACTTGAGAGAGACCTAGCGTTCGATTCGCTCTATCACGGTAGATGCGAATTCCAAGAATGCAGGTTGCTTCTCCCAAGTCTTTCATGGAGAATGTGCTTGAAAGCCATGCTTTGACTGATGTCAATGAGCCTATGTCATTCCCCATTAGTAGTATGTCATCTACATACAACACTAGGAATGTCAACTTGCTCCCACTGGACGATTTATAGACACACGGTTCATCTTCATTCTTAATGAATCCATATGATTTTGTTTCTTGATTAAACTGTTGATTCCAACTGCGAGACGCCTGCTTAAGTCCATAGATGGACTTGTTTAGCTTGCAAACCTTATGAGAATCTGCATCGGATATAAAACCTATAGGCTGTTGCACATAAATGTCCTCCTCGAGGTATCCATTTAAAAATGCAGTTTTCACATCCATTTGCCAGATTTCATAATCTAGGTTTGCTGCGAAGGTGAGCAGGATTTAAATGGACTTGATCATTGCTAGGGGAAAAAAGGTTTCCTCATAGTCAATGCCCTCTTTTTTACTATAACCTTTCAAAACAAGTTTGGCCTTATAGGTGTCTACCTTGCCATCCGGACCAATCTTTCTCTTATAGATCCATTTGCACCTTATCGGCCGTACACCCTCAGGGAGATTAGTAAGAGTTTAGACTTGGTTTGAATACATCGAATCCATCTCTGTTTTTATGGTTTTTAGCCATTTTTTGGAATCAATATTAGTCACTGCTTGCTCATAGTCAGAGGGATCACTCCATGGCTTCCATTTGCCACAACAAACAAATATTGTTGTTCGTGTAGGTAACCATATCTCTCAGGCGGTCGAGATACTCTACTAGAGTGTCGCAGCGACGGTTGTGTCTTTTGAGTTTTAGGTTCAGTTCTTTGTACTTGAATAGGTGTCTCCGAAGGGAATTCATTTTGTTCTTCTAATAGAACGAGTTTCCTGATTACACCTCCTTCTCTTATGAACTCATCTTTGAGAAAGAATGCTTGCAAAGCACGATTATCCGATGATCGTTTGGTAGGTAAAATAGGTATTCCATGGAGTCTGTGGGAAAACTGATGAATCGACCCTTTGGGGATCTTTCCTCTAGTTTCTATACCTTAGTTTTCTTAACATATGTGGGGCAACCCCATATTCTTATGTACTTAAGATTAGGTTTTCTTCCATACCACAACTCATATGGTATTTTGGGAATAGATTCTGAGGGACACTTATTCAATATATGTACAGTTGTAAGCAAAGCATGCCCCCACAAGGAAAGAGGTAAATCGGTGTAGCTAAGCATAGATCATGTCATATCCAATAAGGTATGATTTCAGTGTACTCCATTTAATTGTGGGGTTTCCGGATGAATAAGTTGTAGCACTATGTCGTGTATTCTCCACCACGATCCGATCGCAGTGCCTTAATACTGTGCCCAATTTATTTTTCAGTCATAGCCTTGAATTCCTTGAACCATTCAAGTGTTTCAAACTTATGTTTCATTAGATACACGAGCCTATACCTAGTATGATCGTCAGTTAATGTAATAAAGTACTGAAAACCTCCGTAGGCCTCATCCTTGAAGGGCCCACATATGGCAATGTGAACTAAACCCAAAACTTTCTTGGATCTTTCAAAATGTCTAGTGAAGGATGACCTAGTCATTTTACCTTTTAGACAGGATTCACATGTCGGATATGGATCAGATCCAAGTGGGCCGATAAGCCCGCGTTTCTTCTACTCATGAATCTTGAATTCACCGGCATGTCAAGTTTAAAATGCCACATAAGTTTTTGGTTTGTGCCATTTGACACTACGCTTTCTAGTCATAGTGTTAACCATGCATTGGTTTTGAACATTAATATAATACAATCCATCAACCAAAGATGCTGAGCCAACGTTTTTATTTCTAAAATAAATATCACAACCATTGTCATTAAGAGTAAACAAATATCCTTTCCTGACTAATACAGGAATAAAAACAATGTTCTTAAGCCCATTGGGCAAAATGAGGCAATTATCTAAAGTAATAGAATGTTCAAACATTAATATAATGGAAATGGTTCCAACGTGTGTAGCCGCGACATTGTGCCCACTTCCCAAATTGATCATCACTTCTCTTTCTGCCAGTTTCCTACTTGTTTCTAGATCCTGGTTCAAAATACAAATGTGGGCACTAGCTTTCGAACCTGAAATCCATGAAATAGAAAATATAGCCATAGAACAATTAGTTTAAAAAACATAAGGTTCTATACCTGCTTTTTCAGCTTTCAGCTTAGGACAATCGCGCTTTCAGTGGCCTAGCTCCTTGCATAGAAGACATACGTCCTTTTTGTTCTTAGAGCCCTTGGCTTTGAACTTTCGAACTTTTGTGATCTTGGGTTCTCTGATTTTTCTAGCTAGTTCAGACTTGCCTTTTAATACCTTGTTATTCGAAATAATAGGAACCTTGAATGCACCCCATTTTCCCCTTTTACATTGTTGTGCAATCATCAGATTGCCCATTAGCATTGAAAGTGATCCTTCAATGTCATCCATGTCAAAATTGATGACAAATCTGAGAATGATCTAGGGAGTGATTGGAGAATGAGATCCACTTGAAGGTGGAAATCCATGTAGAAATCCATAGACCGAAGTCTCTTTAGCATGGAGATCATATTCAAAACATGATCATGAACATCCTCGTGCTCTTTGATCTTAGTGTTGAATAAATCTTTCGATACAAACTATCTAATAGACTTACCCCGTTCCCCGAACAGTTCCTCCAAGTGCAACATGATGGATCTAGGACTATCCATATTTTTACGTGTGTGCTGCAACTCGCTGCTCATGGAGCTCAACGTATAATCCCTTACCTTTCTAGCATCAGACACCCAGTCCGAAAATGCCATCTTCACTGAATCTTCCTCGTTGACCCCAAGCCTCGGTGGTCGATCCAATTCTAACATATATTCAAGATTTTCATCATTGAGGACAGTCCTCAGTCCTCTATTCCAATCAGAGAAGTTTTGTCCATTAAGAATGTTCTTTTCAAGCTATAATTTGAGTAAGTTAACCATTTCAGAGAGTAATAACTACAGAAAATACCAAGATACACAATTAGATGTTTTATACTGTTAATCAGCTAATTTTAAAGGACTTGTACAATTACTTGTCTCCTACTATTTTTCTCAATTATTATACTCCCACAGAAATAATCAGAAACCTCGTTGGATAGGTTTCATAGTGAGTGATTGAGGTCCTCAATGTCTATATGAGTTGCAACCTTTTTCGATATATGGCCCGTCTAGAAATTGAGGTGGCGCCCAGTGCCAGTCAGTCAAACTGACGATTCAATCCCTTTAGCTCATGAATCACTTAACCGCAACCATTTTCGATATATAAGTGGTGATTCATCTAAGTCTATTCCCATCAACTCCTATCAGTCAAACAATTTAATATTGCCTTGCAACCTTTTTCGATATATGGGGCGAAATTCACTTCGACTAAAGGCATCAAATGCACTGAAGAAGATCAAACATATTACCTTTATATATGACCCCTTAATACCGGGACGATGCCAAATATAAGATGCAACCATCTCATTCTAAAGCTTGATGGAGAGTCAGGATATCAAATACCCTTTACTTAGTATCATTTGATAAAGGAGAATTAATAACTTGTTGATCGTTATTATATTTTGGATCTTACTTTGTACATTAATTTATTAAGCACTGATTATGGAAATGCAACAGAAAAACGACTAGAAATTTCTAACAACACATACATGTATGGGCTTTAATCTAGATTATCTCGAGCCAACGAGTCAATCGGGAAGGGGACCTAATCTATTACACAAGAGCTTCTAGTCTTCGCTGCTGGAAATGTGCCCTCGATGCTAACGAGGAGTTAGAATGTAAGGCATGAGTTTAGATTGTGCAACCTCTAATTAATATAAAGGCAATAATATGTTGTTCATATAATTCTTGATGGCATCTATAAGTCTTAAATGAACAACTAGTCCATGTGTGTCAAGGCAAACCTTTGCGCTCCTTAAGCAGATGGGCACTGGAAGGGTTTGATACTTGATCACTTAAATGGTTCTCAAGTCGGAGAATCTCAATTAGGCATTGAGATTCGTTTGGACTTGTATGACACGTGCTCTGACAAAGGAGTGTCAGTCGAACACTATGGGATAGTGGGAGTTTTTGTCATAGATACATTTATGGAATTAGTGTATTTGAACACGGGCTCGTAGTAATTCGATCACATGGATTTTTACTAAGTGATTGTCAATTATTGGATTACTGATTATGAAAGTATCCGTGAGCCTTAGACTTGAGGAGTTATGGTCACAGTGTACTTGTGATGTTGGATTCTGTCACTAGAGTAGTTAGGCCCAATTTACTCGTTGGTGGGGCCGACCTCGAAATGCGTCCCAATGGGCAAGTAGCATATGAGGTGATTACCAAGAGGGAATTCACTGTTTCGAAAGTAAACGAGAAGTATCCTATGCGATCATAGGTAAATGAGATTGAAAGTCTCTGGCCAGAGCTGATGAATTAACTCGTGTTTAGTAATCTCATATTACTATGATTCTTAGCATAACATCGAGTCCTGTGAGTTTGACATATTCTATGACTCTAACTCGATAGGGATACGTCAGTGAAGAGCTTATACTCATACGATATTCATAATCTAGAGGTTCGTAATGACATTGTCATTTCGTACTCGGTTGGGCTACGATGTGGGGTCACGATGCTAGTTAGGTGTCACTCACATTCTTTGGTATCCTCTCATTGTCAATTGAGATGAACCTAGAGAGTTTTTCTATAGAGGAATAGACGGGGAAATCAAGTCTTGTATTTGGAAGGCGTTTTGGTAATTTGTCTTTGGAATGACGAATTAATTTAAATAGTTGTTTAATTGGATTAAACAATGAAAAATTAAATTAATAAGTTTGAATATTTAATTGACTGGGTTAATTAAATATTTAAACTAGAATATTAAATGATTATTTATTTAATTAGTTAATATTCATTTAATCATTATGTATTTAATTCGATTAAATATTAATTGATTAAATTAGTTGGACTAAGTTGACTGGGTCAACATAGCCCAATTAATTGTCCAATAGCCCTATACGGCGTGTACTGATGGGCTTCGTTGGAGGATTTATTTAATCCTCCAACACAAGCCAGATAACACAGTTGAAAAACACAACAATTCACATAACGTGAAATCCTCCACCAGAAAATACATTACATAAAAAACTTTTCTTCCTTCTCTCTCTCGCTAGCCACCTACGGAGATGGAGACGGAGATTTCCCGGAGTCGATTCTGCCGCGGGATGATCTAGAGACGGTACAATTGAACCGTTGGAGAAGATTGCTGATTCGCGAAGATCAAAGATTGAATACGCAAAAAGATAAGTTTTTTTTATTCATCTTGTTCATATATAAAATCGACGAAAGTCACGAATTGATCTTGATTTGGGAATCCGAATCTGTTTTTGTTTTCGCTCTGCATGCCTAACAGGATTTCTAATAGTGGTATCAGAGCCAAATTCATTGGCTTCGTTGATTTTATGTGCGCGATTACATGTTTATGTGTTTGAATATCATGTTTATTGTGCTGTTGGTAATTTGGAATTATCATTAATGGATCGAAAAATCTAAGAAATTGAATAATTCGAATCATAATTTTTGGGATTGATAAATCTGAAAATTATATTATATGTGAGTTTCAGTTGTATCTATTTCTTGAAAATAAGATTGAAAATCTGAAGTTTGTTATTCGGATCTGAAATCCATTTTTCCATGAGATGTGAATCTTTATTTCTCATTTCTGAAAATTGAAGGAGATGGTGGTTTGGTTGAAGGTGTTGTAATTGCCGGAAAAACGCCTTTCATATCACCGCCGGGTGAAAGCCGAATCACCGGAGAAGATAAATGCTGAAATTCAGCGTTAATTTTCCGGGGAGGCCGAAATCTGCAGATCCGATTTGGAACTCGGATCTAGACGAAAAAGATGGCTACAGTACGCTGCTTAGAGGCAGCGTTGGGTTCGCCGCCTTGCTTCGGAGAGGACGCCGGTGGTTTCGCTGAAATCAGGGATTGCCGGAGATGGAGGCTCAAGGTTGAAGAAATCGGTCTTTGACCGTGAAGCCGCTATTTTCGTCCAAATCCGATGGAGGCTTTGGGCGGAGATGTAATAGACGGCCGCTGCCGCGACCTTTGAAATCGCCGGCGCAGCATTGGCACGACAATGGCGACGCTGATAAGAGGGAGGAAAAAGATGAGATGTTGGGCTAAGGCATTTGTGGTGTTGGGCCGAGCCCAACACATATTTTAATATATCTTGGGCTTGATCCAATGCACATTTAATTAATCTTTTCATAGAAATTGAGCGGAACTTAATTTCACTAAGATCAAAATTGATTTAATCATTTTCACAGAAATTACGTGAGACTCGTTTAATCTTTTTCATGGAAATTAAGTAGGACTTAATTCCACTTAGATTAAAGTTGATTTAATCCTCCCATTGAAAATAAATAAGAATGAATTTCAAATAGACTTAATATCGCTTTGATTAAATTAGTCTTAATCTTCTAATGGAAATTGAATTGGATTTAATCATCATATCAAAATTAAATTAAATTTAGTTTTGTTATTAACAAAATTAGATTTAATTGATTATGATATTGATTTTTCGATCACATAAAATTAAATTGGATTTAATTTCACTTCGATTAAATAGGATTTAGTTTTAGTGACAAAATTAAACGAGATTTAGTTTTGTAATAATCAAATTGGATTTGATTAACAAAATAAATTAAATTTATTTTATGCTCTTATCAGATGTGTGCTTTTGTGTTTAAATACTTGTTATATGCAATGAGATACACCTGTCATGGACTTAGATTTTATGTTTTATAATGCATGCTTAACATATATATGTTGATTAACCCATTGGCTTAGGCCGATCTAGATAGTCCATGAAATTGTGTAATAGTAGAATTGCTAAGTTTTTCTACGCTTTATATGCATATTAGCCTGTTAGGAGTTAATATGCTATGTGAGACCTTAATTAAATATTTAAAATTCTCCCAAATAAAATAATACCGAGTTAGAAAAGGATGCTGGACATCCTCTCCCTCCACTAAGCTTAATGAATTTAAAATTACAACCAATGTGTAATGCTTCCCAGTTATGGGGGTTATGCATTCGGAAATTATTTAAAGTTTTGTTAAGTGCGTGGGATGCCTCAGTAGAAGCATATTTCACCCCAAAAACCGGTTAGGTTGCAAGGTGAAATTCAAATGTTAGATTAAAGGAGTTAATGGAATGAACTCGGGTAATTCACGGGCTTAGAAATAGGTTAGGTTGCGGCTTTGTGAATTATGGGGAAAGGTATTGAATCATTTATTGGGTAAATTGGTGTATGACACCACTTTGAATAATCAGTGGGCCAGAAATCGGTTAGGTTGCAACCTACTGAATTATTTGAGGAACTTAATACTCACTACGAAATCTATCCAACGAGATTTTCGAAAATTGCAGTGGGAGTGCGATGTTTCGAAAAATGTAGTGGGAGCCAAGTAAAATTAATGTCCTAGTTTTACTTGTGTACAATATAAACATCCTAATTGAATCTTGTTTATTTTCTGCGTTTAATTTAGATATCTCTTGGAAATTAACCCGTTTAATATTATGCTCGAGAATTTTGTCTGTATTGGCCTAACCAAATCAACAGACTTAGAAACTTGAGGAAGGTCCTCAGTTCAGAGTTGTTGATTTGTATGCTTGAAGCAAGCATTACCCAAGTCTAAGAATGAGATGATGAGTAGGGCTTAAATATGAGGCGCACTGGACATAGAACCATGTGTTTTGGAAACAACTGTTCTATGACCGGTTTTCTCAACTTTTTGTATTCTACATTCTAGAGCTAGTGCTCATGATTGAAGAATTAGAAAGAAGTACAAAAGCTGGAAAAGTAAGAGGTGATCAATATTGGAACCAGATATGGTGTCTGGTGTATCCAAATATAATTCACCTCTGTTCTTTTATAATTCTGAACACGTTTGGATGATTGATTAGTTTCACCAAATAGTACTAAGAAAGTTATCATTTTCTAACATGGTCAAGAAATGGTACTTCTTTAAGTTTGGTAATAACTTTCATGGCATTTATTTTGGAAATAAGTGTAGGAACAATACATCCTTACTAAAATTGTTAACACGATTTGAAAGTTCGGAATTAGTATACTGTGAACACATAAACTAGAGAACATAGTGTTAGGAATTTCATGTTAGATGTTTTGATGATGACAAGATAGGATTTCATGTTAGACCCCAAAAGAATGTAAGTTTATACTGTCATAAAAATATTGTATAAGCGTTTGAAAGTTTACTTATTTTGTTAGGCTTGTAATTTTTATCTTTATAGATTTTAGACTAAGTATTTAATACCAAGTCACTGATAGAATTCTGAGTGAGTCTATCAAGGATGAAGTTGAAGATCAGCGTCTGAAATCAAGAGAAGATAAAGATTTGCTTTGAGCGTCTGTCAAACGCTAAGGAATTATTTCAGGAATCTGTTCAAGCGCTACTATTCAAGTGAACAATAGTCAAGCGTCTTCGGAATAGTGTTACTGTTCAAGCGATCACTATTCAAACGCTTACTATTCAAACGCTTACTATTCAAGCGATACTATTCAAGTGAACAGTAGTCAAGCATCTTCGGAATAGTGTTACTGTTCAAGCGATCACTATTCAAACGCTTACTATTCAAGCGCTCACTATTCAAACGCTTACTATTCAAGCGCTCACTATTCAAACGCTTACTATTCAAGCGACCACTATTCAAGTGAATAGTGTTACTGTTCAAACGATCACTATTCAAGCGAACAGCGTTCAGATTTTCCTGAAGATAAAACCCAAGTTATCAAAGACTGAAATGCAATCACCAACGGATATTTATTTCCAACGGGAAATAAATTCAAAATGCACTAAATGCTTGATAAGTGCATTAAAAGCAAACAAGACAGTATGACTTGTGGACAAGCCACCTTTGTTGACTAGACTGTCAGCTTTTCAGAATTCAAACCTGCTCCTGTCCAATAGGAATCAACAGAAATTAAGGAATGTCAGAAAAGGGACTATTTGAAGCTCCGCGTGAGGTACACGCGCCTGACTTGTGTCCAACGGACAAATCCCAAAATTCTCTATAAATAGTACCCTTCAGCTATCTCTGTGTGAGAGTGAAAAAAAAAACGTAAATGTGAAAAAGAGCTGAGAAATAATTTGAGAGAAAAGTTTGCAAACCCCATAGCCAAAATCCTTCAAGCTTCTCAAATACATTCCAGACAGTCACCCGATATCTCAAACATCTTCCAAGAAGAACCCCACACTATTATTGAGATATCCCAAGTTGTTTGAACTTCCCAACATCAAACAAACCTGTTACAATAAACCCTCAACACCTTTCATCTGAGTGAGAAAGATTGTTGACTTCCACAAGCAGTATTTTTGAGTAAGAGAAGCTTGTTGAAGAAAGGTCTTTATTGGAGCTGAAGTCTGTGTGATCAAGGAGCTCAAGGCCATCTTGGAGAAGATCTTTATTGGAGCTGAAATCTGTGTGATCAAGGAGCTCGAGATCGTCTTCACCTCTCTCCCTAATTTGTAGAAGATTCTGTGTGATTCTTTGAGAATCATTTTAGTGGATTTCCTCCGAGTGAAAAGGAGAAGAAGGACGTAGTTGGGATTACACCACCCAACGAACCTTACAAATATTTTGTGTCATTTACTATTTTATTGCCTTACATTACATTGTCATATTATATCTTGAAAAGGCATTTAAAACTAATAAGCGACTAATTGGTTAAAAGGAACGCTAAGCTATAAAAACATTTCCGCTGTGCTAACCCTGATTAAGTGATTGAAACGTTACCCTACTTTGGTAATTGTTGAAATCATTAAGTCTAAGTTATCTTTTCTCAAGCGTTCAAATTTCTAAAGTGATACGAAAATTTTGTGAAGTCAAAAAAGACTTCAGGGTCTATTCAACCCCCCCCTTTCTAGACCCTTTCGTATGCCACTTGGGACCACCACATAGCATGCTAGAAACAAACTAGAGGAATTATTTGGCACCTAAGATTAGGTCATGCCTTACGAGCATAATATTCATTAGTTAGGAGAAACGTGGGGGTATAAGCCCATTGGGATTGGATCCCTATCCAAACTTAAGAATCTTATATTATAGGCTAGATGACCAAATCTCCCTTCACAGGGAACATATTAAAGGGCCACTCAAGTTCTAAAGTTTGTGCGTGCTGACGTCTATGATTGAATATATGGTATCATATTTAGACACTGTAATTGGATTGTAATGTCAAGTATATGATTTCTTAATTTGACACGTTCCTAAAAGAACATAGCATAGTTTCACAGTTGACACTTCTAGAGACTCTACAAATGAATACGGTAGTAGTATGCAAGAACGAGACATCGTTGGACATGACTCATTCTATGTTAAGTTACATAGAATCACCCAATTCATAGTGAGTCTTGCGCTACTCATAGGTTCATCTTGAATAGATGTCCCTCCAAATTCAATCCGAAGGCACCATTTCAGATGTGGCGCCAGTGGAAGCTTGATCTTAAACACGTGACGGTATGGGAATTTCCAACCTATGTAGAAAAGATAAAGATAAAGAATCTGGGGGCTCGGTCCTTAAAATGAAGTTTTGTTAGTTATCCCAAAGATTTAGTGGGAGAACTCTTTTTACCTACATGATGATCAGGGGATCATTATGACCTTAGAGGTCTGTTTGCTCGAAGATAAGATCGTTCGAGAAATTGGAGAAGGTGGAAAGATTATTCTGATAGAATAAAACAAAACATCTTAGGACACTACTATTCAAGGAACCAAATGTTAGGAATATGCCCTCGAATGCAAGGAGGATAGATTGTAATTGGGCATAAAACAATGTAATCGTATTATTAATTAAAACCTATACATGAAAGCATCTCTGGTTATTACTTGTTTTATTGCATTCGTATAAATATGTAATTAACTGAAGGCCCAAGTACGCAAGAGCAGATTTTCCATGCCTTATGTGAGAATGGAAACAATACTAGAAAAGTTAAATACTTGTATACTAAATATAGTTCGCAAGTTACGTAATCTCCATAGGGAGTTGAGAATTACTTATGACTTGTATGGTAAGAGCTCCAGTGGCGATAAATGTTGATCGTAGTGGGAGCTAACACCATGAGGACATTAAAGGAGATCAATGTGCTTGAACATGACTCGCATCAATTTCGTCACATGGATTTTTCACTCGTTGACAGTCAATGAAGAAATTGATATAAGATGTAAAGTGTGATGAACCCTCGACTTGAGGGATTGAGTTGGAGATGTACTTGTAACATTAGGTTTGTCATTAGAGTAGTTAGATTCACAACACCCTTGGGTGTGGTTGACCTCAAAATTCAATCTAATGCACAAGTAGCAGTCTCAACTAATTACCAAGAAAGGATTTACTCTCTCGTAGGTGAACGAGTAATTATCACTTAATTATTTATGAGCAAGTGAGATCTAAAGTCTTTGGCCAAAGCGATGAACGTTTCTGAAATAAGAAACTATAGTGATCTCGACTTACTATAAATAGAAAGTAAAGATGAGTTAATGATTTGACATTTACCATGGTCTATACTCATCGATGATATAAGAGTAAAAGGGTTTGCGATCACACAATAATCACGTAGGAAAAGGCTGATAGAATGATCCTAATCATTCGTTCTTATTTGGGTTGCGGTGTGGGTTGCGAAGCAGGCTACGGGGACCCACATCCTTTGGAATCCTCCAATTGCCAAATGAGACAAACTTAAAAGAGTCACGCTTAAAAAGGGAAACGATGAAGAAAAATGATGGAGTATTTTTGTAGTATAATATTAAGTATTAGATACTTAATAATATTTATTTATGTGATAAATAAATAAACTATTTTGAATAATGTATTAATAAATATTATATAAATATTTATTTCTTAGAGAAATAATATTTTAGTATTATTATTTTTTATTAATTTATTCTATTAATTTAATTGGATTGGATTAAATTAAAGGAATAAATAAGAGCCGGTGCACCCATGGGTGCGGGGGCCGGCCATAGGCCTTAAAAGGAAGCCCATGTCTTTTGTTCAAATGATATAAATACATGGTGGTTGTATTTTTATCTTATAGGTTCATGTGTTGAACAAAAACCCTAGCTCTGAGAGTACTGGAGAGAAAGAAAAAGAAAAACTCTCTCTCTCCTCCCACTCTAGTAGCCGCCCCCTTTGAGGTAGAGAAGGAGGATTTTTCTTCCATCAATTTCGGCGTACGATTTAGAGGTAGAACATTTGTTCTACTTGGATCAAAATCAACCGTCGATTCGTGATTTGGAAGATTGAAGGGCACGATAATCACTCTACAACAAGTAAGTGACTTTTATCTTTCTTGTCATATACGTTGTTGTTTACAACTAGACCCCGGTAGATCCTGTTTGGGAATAAGAAAATTTTTATTGTACCGCTTCCGCTGTTTTGATGCAATTATTCTCAACACCAAACTAAGCCCATTAAAATACAACCACCAACGATCGATATGGTAGAGTATCTCAGCCGCCTGAGAGAAGTGGTTGTCTGCTACAAGGAAAGCATAAGGTGTATGATGTAGTAGAGGAGAACCAAGGATATAATCCCTCTACCATGACAAATCGATGGTGGATATGGACTCTACGAGAACGTGTCGAGGTTACGAAAGTGAAGATGGATTAGATGTCTTTGAATCAATCCTAGACTCTAGTAGATCTCCCTAAGAGTTTTGTACTCATCAGAGGCGAATACATCTACAAGAGAAAGATTGATTCGAATGGCAAGGCTAGGCTGATGGCGAAAGGGTGTAGTAAAAAAAAGGACATTGACTATGAGGAAGCCCCTTTGCCACAGCTACAATCAAATCCATTAGAATCTTACTTTCGATAACAACACACCAATATTGTGAAAATCTGGCACGTGGATGTGAAGACTCATTCATAAATGGATTCCTCTAGAAGGACACCCATTTCAAACAGCCCAAGGGATTCACATTTGAGGTCAATTCTCATAAGGTCTACATGCTGTATGAATCTATTTATGGATTTAAGCGGACCTTTCGTAGTTAGAATCTTCACTTTGATGACATAATTTGGAATTATGATATCATCAAACACGAAGAGAGAACATCTGTGTGTAATAAGGTCAGTGGGAGCGAGATATCATTTCTAGTGCTATATGTAGAGAGTGCTCTACTTATGAGAAATGATGTGGGCTCATTGACTATGTCAAGACATAAACATCGAGCATATTCTCCATGAAAAACTTAGGAGAAGCCATCTTTATCCTTATAATTTGCGTTTATGAAAATAGAGCGGATAGGATAATGGGGTCCTCTCAAGACCTTTGCTTAGAATAAAATCCTAAAGCAATTTAGGAAAAAGATCTAAGAAAGGGCTCTTGCCTAGAGAAAAAGAGCAATGGGTAAACATAAAATATATCATGAAGTACTTGAGAAGAACTTAGGATATATTCTTCGTCTATGTCCATGGAGAACTGATAGTGGAACTTTTATACTTACTCGGACCTTGAGTCTGACAAAGAAGATTAAAATTCCAATTTGGGTTAGTATTGACCCTCAATTGTGGAGTAGTAACTTGGAATGGTTCCAAGTAAAATACTCAACTACTGAGAATGAATATGAAATTGCCTTGAAGCCTTGGAGGCTGTCGAAGGAAACTGTTTGGATCTAAAGTTCGTGGCAAAACTTCTATTGGTCCCTAACGCAGAGCTTGCATTGTCACTTTACTATGATGAAATGAAGCTGATGCGTAGGAAAGAAACCAAGGTCTCACAAATCCAGACAAATGATGAGAGATACAACATCTCTTGAGAGATCATTAAAAAGGGCGATGTATCCTTGTACAAAATAAGCTCAGTCGATTAAACGGCTGACCCATTCGCTGGGCCATTATCACAGGCGGTGCTAGAGCGACATCTTTTAGAAGATGAGTATTTAATACCATAGTGATTGGCATTGAGTGCAAGTGGGAGATTGTTGGGAATGTGCCCTCGATGCCAACGAGGAGTTAGAATGTAAGGCATGAGTTTATATTGTGCAACTTCTAATTAATATAAAGGCAATAGTATGATGTTCATATAATTCTTGATGGCATCTATAAGTTTTAAATGAACAACTAGTCCATGTGTGTCAAGGCAAACCTTCATGCTTCTTATAGTAGATAAGGAGATGGGCACTGGAAGGGTTTGATACTTGATCACTTAAATGGTTCGCAAGTAGGAGAATCTCAATTAGTAGTTGAGATTCGTATGGACTTGTATGACACATGCTCTGACAAAGGAGTGCTAGTGGAACACTATGGGATAGTGGGAGTTTGTGTCATAGATACATTTATGGGATTAGTGTATTCGAACACGACTCGTAGTAATCCGATCACATAGGTTTTTACTCAGTGATTGTCAATGATTGAATTACTGATTATGAAGGTATGCGTGAGCCTTAGACCTGAGGAGTTACGGTCACAGTGTGCTTGTGACATTGGATTCTGTCACTAGAGTAGTTAGGCCCAATTCACGAGTTGGTGGGGCCGACCTCAAAATGCGTTTCAATGGGCAAGTAGCATATGAGGTGATTACCAAGAGGGAATTCACTGTCTCGAAAGTAAACTAGAAGTATCCTATGCGATCATAGGTAAATGAGATTGAAAGTCTCTGGCCAGAGCTGATGAACTAACTCGTGTTTAGGTATCTCATATTACTATGATTCTTAGCATAGCATCGAGTCCTGTGAGTTTGACATATTTCATGACTCTCACTCGATGGGGATACGTCAGTGAAGGGCTTATACTTATACGGTATTCATAATCTAAAAGTTCGTAATGACATTGTCATTTTGCACTTGGTTGGGCTACGATGTGGGGCCACGGTGCTGGCTAGGTGTTACCCACATCCTTTGGTATCCTCCCATTGCCAATTGAGACGAACCTAGAGAGTCCTGCTATAAAGGAATAGACAGGGAAATCAAGTCTTGTATTTGGAGGGTGTTTTGGTAATTTGTCTTTGGAAGGACGAATTAATTAATTGGACAAATTAATTTAATTGGTTGTTTAATTGGATTAAACAATGGAAAATTAAATTAGTAAGTTTGAATATTTAATTGACTGGGTTAATTAAATATTTAAACTAGAATATTAAATGATTATTTATTTAATTAATTAATATTCATTTAATTAATTAATATTCATTTAATTAATATGTATTTAATTCGATTAATTGTCCAATAGCCCTATGGGGCGTGTAGTGATGGGCTTCGTTGGAGGATTTATTTAATCCTCCAACACAAGCCAGAGAACACAGTTGAAACACACAACAATTCACATAACGTGAAATCCTCCACCAGAAAATACATCACAGAGAAAACTTTTCTACCTTCTCTCTCTCGCTAGCCGCCAATGGAGATGGAGTCGGAGATTTCCCGGAGTCGATTCTGCCACGTGATGATTTAGAGACGTTACAATTTAATCGTTGGAGAAGATTAAAGATTCGCGAAGATCAAAGATCGAATACGCGAAAAGGTAAGTTTTCTTATTCATTTTGTTCATGTATAAAATTGACGAAAGCCACGAATTGATCTTAATTTGGGAATCCGGATCTGTTTTTGTTTTCGCTGCACATGCCTGACAGGATTCCCAACAGTCGCTCCAAGCTTGCCAACGACTTCACTCTTTATTTGTCCTATTTAATATTTTTAATACAATGGTACATGCCTATACAATTGATCTAGTAAAAATAAAGATACAAACTGGGGGGCTTAAATTCCGGCCCAGTACAACTCAGAGAATAAAAAGAAATCAACCTTAAGCCCATACAAGGTGTCACCATCACATAAAATAAGGAGCACATAATCAAATTAAACACATATGTGATTATCATTATTAATTCTTATTTAATAAATAATTAAATCTAATTTAATTATTTTTTGACAATAAATCTAATTTATTTTGAATTTTAATGTTAATGGGCCAAGCCCGAATAACATATACTTTAATCCAATTAAAGTGGACTTTATCAAATAAAGCCAAATATGGGTGAAATAATTTAAATGCAAAATTAAACTCTAAATTTTTCTAAAAATATATAATTAAATCCAATTATAATTAATTAGGCCAATCTAATTTAATTTAATCCATAAACTAAAGCAAGCCCAACATGCTTTATTTGCTTTGAAAATAAACAAAATATTATTTTTCATAGAAGTCATTTAAATCCAATTTAAAGACTAGGGATTAAATTGATGATTAATTTTTTTAAGTAGCTAAAAATCCTATTTTGGCCTTAGACAAATCCAATTTATCAAATAAACTAATTAAAATTAAATCTAATTTAATCTTAATCAAATCCAATTTTAAAATTGATGAAAAGATTTTATAGGGCTTTTAATTTTAAAATTAATCCATAAAGAATTTTAAAAATGCTAATTGGGTTTGAGATCAATAAAATCTGTCGAGTTCAAAATACTCTAATGGACTAAATGGGCTAAGCCCCAAATTTTAAAAATTAATTTAAAATATAGGATTAGTTCTCCAGGGTCGGGCCCGACCCGACCTAATCAAAATTATGCGTCGGGCTAGGCTCGACGCACGCCGTTGCCCTAGCTAGCAAGGTGCCCTGCGATCCAATTGCAAGGCGGTGGCCGCGCTACCGTGCAACACCTGGTCAGCCATCGGGTGGCGCACCGTGCACTGCACGGTGGTCCAGTTTCGGCAGTGCCGCCACAGCACCACCTCGTCTTTTCCAATCATGCAATTAATCATCATAACTAATTGTTTAAACATGCAATTACAATAAATTAAAACACCCAATATACATTTTATCATACAATATGAAAAAACATATGATCATATATTCATATTCATCAAATAATATAAACATATAAACAAATGAAAGATATCAAAAGCAACGAATTAGGCTCTAATACCACTGTTGCGAATCGTTCTAGCGGATAAAAAGAATTTCGTTTCACAAACTAAGATACAATTCATGCCTTTTGATATTTTTACAAACACAAAAGATGAATAAGAGGTTTAGGTAATCAAATTACCTTTTGACGAATTATTCAAGCCTAACTTTTAGAAGAAACAGATCGTTCCTTTTTCTAAATTATCACACAAAGATGATCTTCATTTTAGAAGCTCTAATCTCCTTACCTATGTCGGGGTTGGATGGCTAGGGTTTATGGGAGGGAGAGAAATTTTTGTGTTTTACTTCTTTTTACTCTCTAAGATAAAAAAAATGTGTGTTGTTCTGATTTTTAATTAACCAACAAGTGTTTAAATAAAACTCACTCCTATGCCATACATAGGTGGGAGGCCGAATTGCCTTAGGGATGGGGTCACTGGGCCTCGCCAAATTCCAATCCCAATGTTAAGTATTTAATGAAAATCTAAGCCTAATATAAGATGCGCACTGGGCTTGCCCAGTGCTGGATTAATTTTTCTTGTATTGGGCTCAAAACCCTAATTTGTGTTGTGCCTAGCCTAACACAAATAGGCGTTTGCCCACTAGAGCGAAGCTGCCTTGCGTCGTCATTGTCGCAGCGCCCAACGTCGATGACCGCGACTTCGCTGGTCGCGATTCCGGCTCCAGTTGCCTCAGCCACGAATACCATTTTCGTCACTGGTACGAAGACGGCGGCTTGCCAGCGGATGTTATACACGATCGGAATATGCAAATTTGCATATTCCGTTCACGAGATTGACAGCATTACCAGCAGTGCCCTCTTTAGCAGCGGAGATCGGCATTTCCAAAATGGAGCAGGAAAGTGCAAGCCAGGGTTTTGGCGTTGAGTTTTACGTCCGGTTTTGCTCAAAATGGTGTAACACCTGCTCACGATGGTGAACGGCATGCGGCGGTGCTTCCAACACCACCATAACTAGATTTAGCGCCGCCTGTTGCTCACGACGACGGCGCGTTTTGCGCCGCCTGAACTCAAGACACCATGGCTGTTCTGATTTTGGAATTCCAACATCCTTGCTGCTTGATTTCTTCCGATCAAACCCATTCATCTTCGTTCTTCAATTTTTGGATCCAATCAACAAATTATTCTAAATTTTTACCTAATAAATCTAATTCAAAATCATTAACAAAATTGTGCTAAACATATTTATTAACAATATTCAGATTTAATTCCAAAATAAATCCACCAACATATTCATAAACGCGTAAAATTATTAAAGCCATTAAAGTTGGCTCTGATGCCACTGTTAGGAATTCGATCAGATGCGCAACGGAAGATGAACATTCATGGATTCCTAAAGCCGGGCCACTTTATTGCGTTTAATAATTTTATGTATACAGAAACAACAGCACAACAATTTACCATCATCGAAGCGTGATTTGTTCTTGATCTACCATCTACACAGCAACAATCCCCGGGATTCCTGCCTCAAGATATCATGCCAAAATAAAGCTTGAAGAAAATCCACCTCCTCTGGCTCAACCATGGTCGACGACTATAGGAGAAGGGGAGAGAGAATTTTTCTCTTCTTTTTTCTTTCTTGTCAAGTTTATTATGATTGACTTAGTTTTTTCATCTAGGTAGTGTGTATTTATATGGGACGATGTGTTTGGAATTAACTAATTCCTTGAGCCCACCAATACCATAATACAGGCCTAACTTCATTCCTATTGGGCTAAGTTGACTTTCAACTTAGTCCAATTATTGATTAAGTCCAACATATTTTAATCTAATTAAAATATGATATTAATTAATAATCAACTAAATTAATTAATCTAATAATAAATTTAGGATAGGATGAATATAATAATTGAATCTAATTATTTATTATTTAATTTATTTCCATTAATCTAATTAATCAAATAAACTAATTTGTCCATCAAATGACAAATTACCTAATTTATGTTATTTGACAGCGAAAGAATTTCTTCGCTTAATTCCTTGAAAGCGCAACTCTCTAGGTTTGTCTCGATTGACATTGGAAGGAGATCAAGGATGTGAGTGTCACCTAACCAGTCTCATGGACTCACATCGAAACCCAATTGAGATCAACTCTAATAGATCATATATGAACCTTTAGGTCACAGACACCCTGTGAGTATAAGCCCTTCACTGCAACATCTCGATCGAATGAGAGTCATGGTTTGTGTCAAACTCACAGGACTTGATGTTGTGCTCAATAAATCATAGTAAGATGAAATTACTAAATTACCCTTGTGTACCATACACAAGTCAGTTTTCCTGCTTTGGCCAAAGATTTATAATTTCATTTACCCATGATCGCACATGATGTTAACTCGTTTACTACTCAAGACAGTGAATCGCATATTGGCAATCATCGAACAGTTACCACTTGTCCTTATGAACAATACTTCGAGGTTGATCCCACCAAATGGTGAATTGGATCTAACTACTCAAATAACTCGTTCAGTGTCACAAGTCCAATCTTTGTAAGTCCTCAGGTCTAAGGCTCATGCACACTATCGTGACCAATAATTCAATCATTGATAGTGATTGAGTAATTACCCATGTAATTGAATTACGGCGAGCCGTGTTCGAATATATCAATCTCATTGATATATCTATGGCACAAGCTCCCACCATCTAAAGTGAACGATTGACACTCCTTGTCAAAGCTTGCATCATACAAGTCTGGTCATAATGCCCAATTATGACTCTTCGACTTGCGCACTCTAGTTTAAGTAATCAAAGAACCGACACTTCTAGTGTCGGTTTTCTCCAACCATAAGGAGTAGAAGCTACCTCTTGATTACTCGGTACTTATTTGTTCAAAACATATAGAGGCTATTAAGATTTACACGAACAAATGAATAATGCCTTTCTCCAAGTTTGTACAATATAAATCAGTGCCCTATAAGTTCGAACTCCTCGTTGGCATCGAGGGCTCATACCTAACAAAAATTCCTTATCTTTTAGCGTAAATGAAAAAAAAACTCTGCTCATAAAAAATAAGTTAAACATCCTTCCATGTTATCTAAAAAGCCAACTTACGCTCCTGGCGTCAAGAAAATGGCATTATTATTTATCATAAAATTTGCAATATACCCTTAAAAATATAATGCGGATGAAGTGCAATAATAAAACCATTAAAATTCAAGTTCAAACACTTGAAACCCTTCTTATTTTTCAAGCATACTTCTGTACCCCACCCACCCATCCTTTCCATCCAACTCTCTGCTCCATGTCAAAAATCCCCAAAGTCCCGGAAGAAAAAGTTAGATAAGGAAGAAAAGAAAAAAAGGGCACACTCATCTTTGCTCTCTTCATTTTTAGCATACGTAGAGTCGTTCTGGGCATCACCATGGCCGTTAGTCAAGTCGGGGGCAAGCAGTGGCTGAGGGCTCAGAGTGCCAGAGGTGTTGGGTGGACGAAAAATTTGATTTAGTAAATTGTGCTTAAACACTATTATGATTAGAAAGTTAGTGAATTTCGTGTGTCGTATGACATAAATTAATCTATGTTTCGAGTAGATAAATTTATTGTATCTAATTACTTAAATCTAACTTCGGGAGAATAAAAAATTAATTAACAAAGTATGTCATTTAAAACGTGGTTTGTAATTGGAATCATATGATTGATAAGAATGTACGAGGTTAATCACAATCATACAATCCATGGCCGCGATCATATGAGAAGTTGTTCACTTGGTTAGCGGATGAAAGTGTTCAAATCAAAAACTTGAAGGACCAATTTGAACATACCTAATTCCTCAAAATTCAAAATTTTGGGGCTGTTTTGCTAGTTCTGAGAAGTTGACCAGTGGGGCTGTGCAACTGCCCGCATTGGATTAGCTCATATCATAGTAGTGATATGATTGGCTGGTTAGAGGGTGCGCGGTCCACCCGCCAGCAATAGATCATTCTCGTTGTGGGGCTTTTCGCTAGAAAACGCAACTGTTATGGCTAAACTGCACATTCCGAAAAGCTACCAGCAGGGAGCTTTTTACCAAAAATTCACAACTTTTGAGCGCTGATGCAAATGTCCGAAAAATTGTATCTTTTGGCCCAAAACTAAGAAAGGATTGTCTTTAGGAGAGAAAATGATTATGCCACTGCAAAATATATATATATATATATGTGCGCGCGCGGTGTATTTATTTTTTTAGGTAAGATTACTAACCCCCTTAAAATAGACTTTTAAATCCAAAAAACTCATAATATTTTTCAATACAAAAATCCATTCTACCAATTTCGCATTAAAAAATTCCCAATATTTTGGATTAAATATATGGAGTTAAATACCCTTAGCCTTCTTGTGTAATAATTCATCAATCCTGTTTTTATATAGAAACTTATTATTTAAATATTTTATGTTGATAATTAGTATTAATTATGATTTTAATCTCAAAATCTTTAATATTTCTGAAAATTCAAAAATAAGTTATATAAAATATTTAATATTGAAAAATAAAATTCATATTGTACAATTTGAAAAATCTAAAAAAATAAAAGATTTCGAAAAGAAAAATCAATTGATTAATTCTTAACTTAAGAAATGAAGAGTTATTTAGTTCGCGAAGTTATCAATTTTGACTTTTGGGTTTTTTCGACCGAAAGTTTATATAATAAAATTTTGAAATTAAAAAAAAATTGATGGGTTTTTAATTTGGACATCAAATTTTGGAGTGTTTTATAATTTGATGGTTATTTCAATTTGGACATCAACTATATTTCACTTTCTATGTGGCTATCCTAATCATTATACTAGTCACTATCCAAGTCAACTGCACATTTATAATATTCTTTTATCTTTCTATTCTCCTTTTATTTTACAAAAAGCTCTTCTGTTCTCTGTTTTCACGCCTCACAATACATCAAATTTGTTTTCTTTAAAGAAATCCACAGTTGAATCTATCTTCTCCCCCTTCATTGTTCTGGGTTGTTTACCATGGCCTCAATGTGCGAAGAGATGAGAATACACCTACAACTAATCCAAGATTGTCCTATAATGCAAAAAATAGAAGGAAAATTAATATAATTTCTGGTGCAACATATACCACCACAAGCTTAATCCCATTTCTTTCCTCAAAATCGTCATAGGAAAAAAAAATCCATAACACGCTTCCAATTATTGAAGAACGATGGCTGTACGGTGATGGTGACCAGGGGTGTGTGGATGTTGGGTGGAAACTTATAGCTCATTAATCAATGGCAGAATCGCCATGAAAATGAAAAATAATTGGAGAGCCGCTGAGAGTTTTAGATTAGGATCTGAAAATTCAACCATAGAAAACTAAAATCTTACCAATAAAATATCTAAATCAAATAAAGATTAGCGGTAAATTCGGAAGAAAGTTATAAATTAGCAGAATTTAAATTAGTTTAAATTTGTAGATTTATATAACAAATATCCACTTAGGCAATGCTATATAGGAGGTGAAAGATAAGTGACATAAAAAGGGTGGTGTATAGCTTTTTTTTTTTTAATATATGGAACGCACACATACATTACATCGAGCATACTTCACCGTTTTATGCTTTTAGATGAAGCATATTATATAGAACATTGATTTAGCAGTATAACAATTTTAATCAAGGCCAAGTTGTTAAATATATACAAAGTGGAAACATAATGGTTGCCTTCACGTCGTCAACTAAACAAAGTCTCCTCTTCTTCAACTGTCTTCATTTTCCATTTTTCTTGGCAATGTAAATTGTGAAGTAGAACTTATGAATCTTTCAAAGTCAAGTTCAACCATACTACAAACGAACTCATTCTTTTCTCATAAAACTAAATTAATTAATGGCCCAATTGTGTTTGTAACGTGTTAGCATTAGTTGCTAGTGAAGCATGATTTTGCTTAGTTGCTAGATATGTAGGGTATCTCTTTCCTCTTGAATTAAAAAATAAACTAAAATAAACACAAAAATTTTTATCAACCAAATTGAAAAATGATATCTTATAGTTGGATAAGTTACATCTAACATTCTTATATCATCACCGACGCGGTCATCATCTTTTGAAACATTTTCCTGATGTTGGACAGCTGAGACCCTACCTCTCCCCTAGAAAGTATATCTCTCAATCTTAACATTTCAACATCTTTTTTCTTTCATTCATCTTCTAATCTCTTAATGTGGGAGGTTAGAAGTTCGAGCTCCGAGTCACTGCCCGTATCCTCATGTAGAGGCTGAAGGAATTTAAGCTCCTCAGTCAATGAAAAGATGCGCACTACCTGGGGATAACAAACTATACAATTTTGTTCATTATTGATGTTAAGTTTTAGGAAACTTCAAAGTCTCACAAATAACTCATGTTTCGTAAGCCCCCTAAATTGTTGCTGAACTTCTGCATGGTTTTTCGGGATGTTCGTGCCCCCACTTCAAAAACCATGTTATGCCCAAGCCTACAATTAGTAGGGGAAACAACAATTAGTACTACACTCGACATCATTGAATCCTACCCGTTGAACTAAACCATACATCAAGGGTTAACATATAATATTGCATATGAAAAATAATTTACTACCATAAGCCCAATAGTACATACATCGATGTACTTATTTGTGTTCGGTGCTGTAAAATGGAGGCAGATTTGTGTCATCAAAAATTCGTGAGCAGCCTTACCCCAGGCATATTCGCAAATCACAATCGAATAAACCAAATAAGCTAATAATAAATTCTAAAATGCGATAGTTTTTTGTCAAAAATAAGATACAATTATAAACATATACAAAGTACATTTTCCTCATCAGTTGTTCCCTTTAACAACACACCCAACTTCTCAATGATTTTGGCCCGGGACATATCAAATGTTTTTCCATCAAAATACGCCTGACAAAGTTGGACCCCATCGTCAAATTTCGGTTCACATGTCGACCCTAATGATGGAGCCTCATCACTATTGAGACTCAGAAGCAGTGAAGGGAAAGAACATACGATCAGAAAAAATAAATGACTTAGTAGAAAGATCAAATGAACTGTTGGACACTACTTCTACTCTACATAACTTATAATCAATATTAGGCATGTTCAAGTACTGATAAAATAGAGTTTGCATTAGGGCTATATGATGTTTGTCAGTCATAGAGCTCTTCAGTTTTTCCATATCCCTCAAAAATTTTCTGAAGTTCGTTGGTCATTATACTGTAAAAAGTTCAACAACCAGAAAACAAATTAGAATGTTGCACTACATTCAATACTACATATCTACTAATACAAGACTAAACATTACGATTCGGAATAACCCAATTAAGTTGCGCTAAATATGACAGTTAATCATGGTTAATTTTTATAAAAATCAACAAAAAATGCTTCGAAATGCGTAGAAATAAAACAAACCCTACAATTTTGAGTATCAACATCGTTTCTGAGAGTGTAGTGTGAAGGGCGATGATAATTTTGTCATCAAGCATATATAAATATATACTCTATATACAACCTAAAACTTACTAAACCTTACAACAAAACGTACGCATTCTTAACAAAAGAGGTATTTACTCAATAATCTTCACAAAATATCAAATTGAGGGTGCAAATTGATTACCCAAGTGGTTGTGGAGCAAAATTCACTGGTGGAGGTTGTTGTGGTGGACAAAGAATGGCGAAAACCTTGCAGGAAGTGGCTGAAAATAGCATTGACAATGGTTTTCTGAAACTTGGAGCAAAGGACAAAGAAAAGAGATACTAAGAGTAGAGAGACAAATAGACGGGAGAGAGAAGACGGTGCCGGTAAGTGGAGGAAAAGGTGCAAGGTTGTAATTTTACTGCCTGTGAGGGTATTTGGAAATCATAAATTGTATTTGGAAATAAGGTGTGCAGTGTTTAAAATATTCTTAATAAGGTTTTAGGGATTTTTTTTCTAAGTTTCCCTTTAATTATCTAGTATGTTATTAAAAATATCTTTTATAGGATAAATTGATAAAATTCCCCTAAGTTTTAGCGTAAATGCAAAAAAAGCTCTGCTCATTAATGTTAGATTAGAGAAAACCCTGTAGGGAACTTGTATTACTGAGTAACATATATATAGAGTTACATAGACTTGGTAAACAAGTAAACCCTAAACTATAAACAAGGAAAGATAAATATAAGGAAAGATATTCTAAGCTATAAAGATAAATACAAGGAAATATAAGATAAGGAAAGATTCTATGCTAATCTAGAAGATATATTCTAACACTCCCTGCAGTCGAAGCTGGAGATTCTTGAACGTTGAGACTGAACCGAAAATCCAAGAAAAGTTGTGACGGGACTCAAAACAACAAAATGTTTGTGAGGATTCAATAAAATCCAAAATCAATTCTCAATTTCTATTATAAATCCCCTTTTCTTCTCAATTTCAATCTAGCCCAAACCAAAACTCTGTATTACAAATCAGGCCCCTCTCATTGATGGCGGCATTTTACCCAATCTAACATGGGTTTTCGGAGCAAAGTCTAACATGGGTTTTCCGGAAATAACTAAAAAAACAATTGGAACGAGAGAGAGAGAGAGAGAGGGAGGAGAAAAAGAGATAAATTTTGTATTGTTACCATTAAAGAGAGATGAAGAAGAATTGAAAAGATAGCGTTGAAGCAGCAGTAGGAGGAGAAAGAGAAATAGAAAGAGATAGAGACATAAAATAAAAAAGGCGGCGGCTCCAAGGCGGGAGAGAAAAAAGAGAAAAAAAAAAATTAACTAAACTAGATAAGGGGCGCCGGACGGGACGGCAACTTGAGAATGATGTAAGCGAGATATCGAGATACCATGGCTCGAACCCATGACTCTGATACCATGTTAGATTAGAGAAAACCCCGTAGAAAACTTGTATTACTGAGTAACATATATATAGAGTTACATAGATTTGGTAAACAAGTAAACCCTAAACTATAAACAAGAAAAGGTAAATATAAGGAAAGATATTCTAAGCTATAAAGATAAATACAAGAAAATATAAGATAAGGAAAGATCTTATGCTAATCTAGAAGATATATTCTAACAATTAAAAAATAAGTGAAACATCCTTCCATGTTATCTAAAAAGCCAACTTACGCTCCTGGCGTCAAGAAAATGGCGTTAATATTTATTATAAAATTCACATTATACCCTTAAAATATAATGCAGATGAAGTACAATAATAAAACCATTTAAACCAAAGTTCAAACACTTGAAACCCTTCTTATTTTTCAAGCATACTTCTGTACCCCACCCACCCATCCTTTCCATCCAACTCTCTGCTCCATGTCAAAAATCCCCAAAGTCCCGGAAGAAAAAAGTTAGATAAGGAAGAAAAGAAAAAAGGGCACACTCATCTTTGCTCTCTTCATTTTTAGCATACGTAGAGTCGTTCTGGGCATCACCATGGCCGTTAGTCAAGTCGGGGGCAAGCAGTGGCTGAGGGCTCAGAGTGCCAGAGGTGTTGGGTGGACGAAAAATTTGATTTAGTAAATTGTGCTTAAACACTATTATGATTAGAAAGTTAGTGAATTCCGTGTGTCATATGACTTAAATTAATCTATGTTTCGAGTAGATAAATTTATTGTATCTAATTACTTAAATCTAACTTCGGGAGAATAAAAAATTAATTAACAAAGTATGTCATTTAAAACGTGGTTTGTAATTGGAATCATATGATTGATAAGAATGTACGCGGTTAATCACAATCATACAATCCATGACCACGATCGTATGAGAAATTGTTCACTTGGTCCGCGGACAAAAATGTTCAAATCAAAAACTTGAAGGACCAATTTGAACGTACCTAATTGCTCAAAATTCAAAATTTTGGGGCTGTTTTGCTAGTTCTGGGAAGTTGACCAGTGGGGCTGTGCAACTGCCCGCATTGGATTAGCTCCTATCATAATAGTTATATGTGTTAGATTAGAGAAAACCCCTTAGAGAACTTGTATTACTGAGTAACATATATATAGAGTTACATAGACTTGGTAAACAAGTAAACCCTAAATTATAAACAAGGAAAGATATTCTAAGCTATAAAGATAAATACAAGAAAATATAAGATAAGGAAAGATTCTATACAAATTTAGAAGATATATTCTAACAATATGATTGGCTGGTTAGGGGGTGCGCGGTGCACCCAACTGCACTAGATCTTTCTCGTTGTGGGATTAATTCTTAACTTAAGAAATGAATGGTTATTTAGTCCGAAAAGTTGTTAATTTTGACTTTTGGGTTTTTTCTACCAAAAGTTTATAGATGAAATTTTGAAGTTTAAAAATATTTTGATGGATTTTTAATTTGGACATAAATTTTTAGAGTGTTTTAGTAATTTTCCCTATTTTTTAATATATGGAACGCACACATACATGATCATCAAGCATACTTAACCGTTTTATGCTCTTAGATGAAGCATATTATAGAACATCGATTTAGCAGTATAACAATTTTAATCAAGGCCAAGTTGTTAAATATACAAAGTGGAAACAGAATGCTTCCCTTCACGTCGTCATATTTCTAATCAAAGTCTCCTCTTCTCAATCTGTCTTTTTTTTCCTATTTTCTTAGCAATGTAAATTGTGAAGTAGAACTTATGAATCTTTCAAAGTCAAGTTCAACCAAACAACAAACGAACTAATTCTTCTTTCATAAAGCTAAATTAAACAATGGCCCAATTGTGTTTGTAACGTGTTAGCATTAGTTGCTAGTCAAGCATGATTTTGCTGAGTTGTTAAACGTAAAAGATATGAGCAAATTTTTATCAGCCAAAAATGATATCTTATAGTAGGATAAGTTACATATCTACAATTCTTGCCTATTGGTGTTTACATATTCACGTTCATGTTTTCAAAAATTAATTACCTGTACCCCTGAGTTTTAAGAAAACCCTGAAGTACAAACTAAAAAGCACAAATGAACAAAATACCCTTGATTAAAATAATAATAAAAAAATAGCTACAAAACTGCTTTTAAAAAAGGAAAAGTTAGAAAAAATGAGAAAGGAAAATAAAATTAAAAAAGGAATGAAAAAAACTTCATCATTTCAAAATTGTAATTTTAGATTTTAAAAGATTTAATATATTAATTAAATAGTAGTTAAGTCAATAATTTTTTCAAAAGCGTCAAGAGGGAATTCCTAAAGGACATGAATAGCAGGACCTAAATATTATACGGAGATAAAATTCAGGGGATCGGAGCGACACCAGTAATTTCCCAAAAAAACGAGGGTGAATCCATAATTACAACAATCATCAAGAGTGATAGATGTAATTTACCGACCCCTTCGTGGTATAGTGTTGATTTTAGACTTTAGAGCGATCATTGTTTTGGCAACAAACATTCAGTTTATATAGTGCAAGACTTTGAGTTTATCCTAATCTTGAGAACATAGATAGGTAGAAAACTAGACATAGCATAAGGTTCCGTTCATTATAAAATCATTTATCCACGGATTTTATTCATATTCTCGTCAGATTCAAATAACTGGAGATGAAAATATTATTAACTTGTTCTTATTATTCTTTTAAGCATATATATCAACTAATATAATATGGTTCCTATTAACAAAAAATTATATTATAAAATAAATGAGTGTATATTCTACTATCGATATATACCTAAGTCTCGAGGTTTTATGCCAAATTAACTGTGTTATATATGTAAACAAGAATTTTCAAATGTTTACAAAGTATCCAAATAATACGCAAATTACAAGTTCTAATAAGACTGGTCTGACTTTATACTCAAATCTCGACTGTTTTACTTACTATGGGTGACCCATGCAGATTGTATTTGCAATTGGATGGAATTTTACATAACCAAAATTCTCTAAACAAATCCTTATTATTTAATTGTCCGGGACAATTCAAATTTATGTTATATATGCCAGATCCATAATTACTAGGTGACTCAAAGAACAAATCTAATGATATATAGAATCCAAGTAAAGCACCCCTTCCCCCAACTACAGGTTGACATTATAAAACAAGCTGACTTATAAATTGCATACAAAACCATATTTATGTTTGATCATGGGGAAGTATCCCTATATATATATAACATATATATAATTCATTACACTATTAACTAGTTATAAAAGTTATATTAATTTATGAATATTCATATTTTTATTGAAGATAAGGATAACAACCAAATCAAATCTTGCACTATATAAACATCCAAAACAATGATCTACTCTCAAGTCTAAAATTAGCTAGGCTGCAAATTAATTAAGAAAAATAATGGAGAATAAACCTTCCATCTATCCCATATTAATGCTTATAATTTTATCCTTCAAGCTTTTCTTGATGAATGCGGCCATGGCGCAGAAAAGGCTGATCTCAATAAGAGTGGGGGTGGTGTTAGACATGGAACAATATGTTGGAGAGATGGGGATGAACTGCATATCAATGGCTTATCTCAGACTTCTATGCCAAACACGGCCATTACAAAACTAGGCTATCTCTCATCACCAAGGACTCCAATGATCAGTGTTGTTGGAACAGCTGCTGCAGGTACTACTTTTCTAGTATTGTAAAATTGAAATATGAAAAAGATAGGTCTCACATGTGTCTTTAGGCAAAATTGCAAAATTCGTCCTGCATACCTACTTTCACTTTTGGTCCTTTAAAATATGTCACTAGTAAAAATACCCTGTATGTTTCAAAACTTGTCACATTTAGTCCGATTTTTGCATTTTCCTGACAATTTGGTCAGAAAATCATACCCCGGTCACGTGAAGGCCCAAATTGGGGATTTTTTGTAGAGAAATTTGATGACTTGGCATGCCATTTGGATATGTTTTTTTTTTTTTTTTGCGCCTATGGTGATTCTAATCTGGGTGAAAAAATTGGCAGCAAGACACCCAACCACTAGACCAACTACCAACTTGATACAATTCTTTAGGTTTATATGTTAATATATGTTATATGTCAATAGTAACATAATTTAAAGGTATTTACATATAAATTATAAAAAATATTTTTTGTTAGATAGAACAAATTATAAGTAACATATAAAATTATACAAAAATTAATTTTAATATAATAATATAAAACTATATCCTTCCATGTAATTATTAATATAAAATAAACATAAAATAAATCAATTTTTATATTCCCCGCATATAATAACCAATACCATACAATTCACATAAATGATAATTTTAAAAATTAATACTTACTATATTTTAGAATATTAATTTTACAAATTACTATATTAAAATATTAATTTTAAGAATTACTGTATTTTATATTTTAAAAGTTTCTATAATTTAAAATAATTACTGTATTTCTAATTTTAGATTTTAAATTATGCACTTTAAAATATTTACTGTATTTTAAAAAATTTAATTTTGAAAATTATTGTATTTACTGTATTAAAAAAATTACATATAAAATAATTATAATATTTAATTAATTTTAAACATTATTGTATTTTGAAGTATGTACTGTATTTTGAAATATTTACTGTATATTAATTTTAAAATTATAGCATTTACTCGTACTATAAATATATATTACCTACTTACTGTATATATACTATAATACATATATCATTTACTGTATTTTATAATATAAAGATTTATATGTAAATACATTTAAATTTTGTTATTATTGATGAATAAGGTATATTTACATTAAAAGTCAAAAATTATTATCAAGTTGCTAGTTGGTGTAATGGTCGGGGTCCTTGTTACCAACTTTTCCACCCGGGTTCAAATCACCTTGGGCGCAAAACTTTTTCCATATACATGTGGCATGCCATGTCATAAAATTCTTGTCCAAGTGGCATGCCAAAATATCAAATTTCCCTCCAAGATAAAAAATCTCCAATTTGGCCCCTCATGTGATCAGCACACACAATTTTCCGACCAAATTGGTCGGAAAATCCAAAAATTGGACTAAATGTGCCAATTTTTAAACATATGGGGTATTTTTGCTAGTGGCATATCTTACAGGACCAAAATTGAAAAAAAGGTACACATACCAGACGAAAAATGCAATCTTCTCTTTCTTTAATTGCATAAACATTTAAGCACCTTACATGCATTCTACCATCTATTCTCTAGTACTCTCATCTGTAATTTAGGAAACTGAATTTCCTTGCGTGCGAAATGCAGCATTGGACCTAGTGAAGAATTTTGAAGTGCAAGCCATCATAGGTCCCTTGTCCTCAGTGCAGGCAAACTTCATAATAAATCTTGGAGATGAAGCTCAAGTTCCTGTCATCACATTTTCAGCCACAAGTCCTTCTCTTTCCTCAATCCGGAGCCAATATTTCATTCGTGCGACTCTAGATGACACTTCTCAAGTACATGCTATAAGTGCCATAGTTCAAGCCTTTGGCTGGAGAGAAGTTGTGACCATCTATGTTGATAAGGAGTTCGGAGAAGGGATTATACCATTTTTGACTGATGCCTTGGAAAATGTAAATGCCCGAGTTCCTTATAGAAGTGTCATTCCTCCACTAGCAACAGATGATCAAATTGCCGCAGAGCTTTATAAGCTGATGACGATGCAAACTAGAGTTTTCGTCGTACATATGCCGAGACCTTTTGGTTCTCACCTCTTCACAAAAGCAAAAGAACTAGGGATGTTGAGCGAAGGTTACGCATGGATCGTAACTAATTCCATGACAAACATGTTAAATTTAATGGATCCTTATGTCATTCAGTCCATGCTCGGAGTAATCGGGGTAAGATCTTCTATCCCTGAAACAAATGAGCTTGATGACTTTGAAATTCGATACAACAAAAGGATGTTCCTAAACAATCCCCCAGTAGCTTCTCGTCCAGATCTGAATATTTATGGATTATGGGCATATGATGCGACCGTTTTACTAGCCATGGCAGTAGAGAAAGCAATACTAACAAATGTACGATTCGACAAGGCACATATTTCCAGGAACTCAACTAATCTTGAAGCCTTTGGAGTCTCAAATGGTGGACCAAAGCTAATTCAAGCTTTATCAAGTACTATATTCAAGGGCCTTGCAGGAGACTTTCATTTAGTTGATGGTCAACTCCAAACACCTCCTTATCAGATAGTCAATGTGGTTGGTCCTGGAGCTCGAGCAGTAGGATATTGGATGAATGAAAATGGAATTGTCAAAGAACTAAACTTAACAAGTACAAATACAAGTACATATTTCACTTCAAAGTCTAATCTTGGATCTATTATATGGCCTGGAGACACAACAACTCCACCCAAGGGTTGGGTCATCCCAACAAATGGCAGGAAATTGAGAGTAGGAATACCTATCAAGGATGGTTTCAATGAGTTCCTCCGTGTCACCTGGAATCCTGACAATAAGACCAAAGTGGAAGGATATTGCATAGATGTTTTTGATGCAGTTATGGCAGCTCTACCATATGGCGTCCCATATGAATACATCCCTTTTGAAAAATTGAACCATAATGCTGCTGGAAGTTACGATGACTTAGCTTATCAAGTATACCTTGGAGTAAGCATCTTTTTCTCTGATATGCAACTTGAAAATCAAAATTAGAATTTATTACTCCAAATTAATATGATAGTTAAATTGCAAAATTTTTTTGTTAATGAACAGAACTACGATGTTGTAGTTGGAGATGTGACAATTAGAGGAAATAGGTCAAAGTATGTCGACTTCACTCTACCCTACACTGAGTCTGGTGTTTCGATGATTGTACCAATCATAGAATATTATCAAAGGAAAAATGCATGGGTATTTTTTAAGCCATTGGCCAGTGAATTGTGGTTGACAATCTTCTGTTCATTTGTCTTCATTGGGCTTCTAATATGGATTCTTGAACATCGCATAAATGAAGACTTCAGGGGAAGTCCTTGGCATCAAGTAGGTTTAATATTCTGGTTTGCTTTCTCAACAATGGTCTTTGCTCAGAGTAAGTTAACAATCATTCCTTAATCTATGTACTCTTGTTGTTTTGCTTGTCCAATATTTGGAGTTACAAAGCAGTATTTTTTTTAGAAACCTAGATATACTATTTTACTTAGTTCAAGATATCCAAAATCTAAGAACCATTCAATTTTGAATAGATGATATAATATATTGGTATATTACTGATCATTTATTGTTCTTTTGTAGAGGAGAAGGTGGTAAGCAACATGGCTAGGTTTGTACTGATTATATGGTTCTTCGTGGTTCTTATACTCACGCAAAGCTATACAGCCAGTCTTACATCTAGGTTAATAATTCAGCAGCTACATGCTACCATCACAGATGTTAATGTGCTTAATAAAAACAAGGAATACGTCGGTTACCAGAAGGGATCATTTGTTCTCGGGCTTCTTAAAAAAATGAATTTTGATGAGTCTAGACTTTTGACATATAACTCTCCCGAGGAAATGAATGAACTTTTCTCTAAAGGCGCTAGAAATGGTGGCATATCTGCTGCTTTTGATGAGATCCCATACACTAAGCTATTCCTTGCCAAATATTGTTCAAAATACACTACGATCGATCCAACATATAAGGCTGATGGTTTTGGATTTGTATGTCACCTTATCCTCCTTTGTATTTTCCAGTACTATATCTTAGACCTATTAAGGACTTAGTCCTGTAAGTTACTAGCTAATCAAATTTGGGCTTAAGATACAGAACCAAGTTTACATTTTTGCCTTATTTGTTCTCTCACTTTGTTTTTCTACTTGTAGGCCTTCCCAATTGGTTCTCCCCTAGTACCTGATGTTTCAAGAGCAATTTTAAATGTGACTGAGGGTAAAAAGATGGTAGAGATTGAGAACACATGGTTTTGGGACAACACTAAATGTCCAGACTCTAGTACAATACTCTCATCTAACAGCCTTGGGCTTGAAAGCTTTTGAGGACTCTTTCTGATGGTTGGAATACCTGCTGTTTTGGCATTTATATACTATGTGATTACATTCCTATATAGAAATTGGGATGTTGTAGAACGAGCTGGTCTTAATGCCTCGATATAGGATATAATTTTTGGGCTATTTCAAAGGTTCAAAGAAAGAGATCCCAATGCTCCTGATTTCTTGAACAATAACAACTTGAGAGGAGGGAATGGCAGAGATGGTGTTGGCATAGAAAGGGAAATAGAAATCGTGCAACCCCATGAAAATGTTCAACAAATAAGACCACCAAATCAACCAGAGGAACCACCTCAAGCTTTAGACTAAAACCGTTGAGCCGGTTCTCATTTACCTCAATCAAAAGATAAAGGGGGTTGGCATCATGTTCGGTCAAAGGCAGAAATCCAGTGTTTATTCTATTGAAAAAGCTTTAGTAACATTTAATTTTGAATTTCAATGCAACAGTTTTACTTGAGATATTTTATGAAGACAAATCAAGTTTACTTATGATTGAGACAAACTAAGGAAAATAATTTTCTCACCTCAAATCATAATCATGTAACTTTGTACTTTATTTTTATGACTAATTTCTTTTTTGGGTTAAGATACAATGCAAGTTTGATTATGATGTCAATATATAATGCAAGAAATTAGTACCTAATAATATTTCTTAATATTTCACTTTATTCAACCAAAGCAAGAATCCAATGGTTAAAGTGCACATATTTTAAAGGTCAGGAGTCAAAGTGCACACATTTCAAAGTACAAAGTTTAGACTATCGGGTGAGATTTCTTTTAGAATAGGGGCGAAGTGCAGAACCACTATTAAGTTGTGGGAGGGGAGATCGATCTGCATTTTTGTTGACCTTTTTGGTTTACTAATCCTATCTGTTTTGATGATGACAAGAATCATTGATTTCAACTAACTCACTATTTGGATTTTGCAGATACATACTCGTGCTATATTTGGGAATTCCAGCTAAAATAATCAGAAATTTCAAACCGATTTATGGGAAGTATCATGTCATATCTGCCTTCCCTCATTATTGTTAGGTGTGTGTTTTCGATGCCAATGAGGAGATAGATTGTATAGTGCACTTCATTAAATTGAACGAACCGTTTTAATCTATTTAGAGAAAAGCATTTATATTTTATTCATATAAATTTTTAGGACATTAATAAGTATTGAACAAACGGTCCATGTTTATCAAGGCAAACTTTCAACTCCTAATGGAATAAGGATATAGGCATTGGAAGTTTCTGGTACTTGAACACTTAAAAGGGGTTCGCAAGTCAAAGGATCTTAATTGGGCGTTAAGATTTGACTTGTATGACCAATGCTCTAACAAGAAGTGTCAATCGGACACTATGCCATAGTGGGAGCATGTGCCATAGATATATCAATGGAATTGATATATTCAAACACAACTAGTAGTATTGGATTACTTATCATAATAGTATGCGTGAGCCTTAAATTTGAGGGGTCACGATCTGTTACTAGAGTAGTTAGGCCCAATTAACCAGTTGGTGGGGTTTACCTCGAAGTACGATCTCAATGAGCTAGCTAGCAGTTGTGAGGTGTCTGCCAAGACGGAATTCATTATCTCGACAATAAACGAGAATGTATCATGTGCGATCATAGTTAAATGAAATGACAAGTCTTTGGACAAAACACATAAACTAACTTGTGTGGAACACATAGGGTGGTTTGGTAATTTCATCTTACTATGATCTATTGCACAATATGAGTCATGTGAGTTTGACATATTCTATGACACTCACTCGATCGTGATACGTTAGTGAAAGAATTATATTTATATGGTATTTATGATCTAGAGCCTCATAATGATCCAGTCATCTAGTACTCGATTGGGCTATAATTTGGGCTCACGGGGCTAACTAGGTCTCACCGACATCCTTTTGAATCCTCTCATTGTCATTCAAGACGAACCTAGAGATTCGTGCTATCAAAAGTAAGTGGGATATTTTTATATATTTGTTGCAAGGGTATTTTGGTAATTTGTCATCAGATGGACAAATTAAATAATTGGACATATTAATTTAATTAGATTAAATGAAAATTAATTAAATCAATTGGTTCAAGTATTTAATTAGTTATTTGAATTTAAAAAGTGTTGGGAATTGTTCGAATAAAAATGCAGCGGGTAAAATTTCCCAAACCATGAATCAATTCGATTCATTGTTGATTTATTGACAGTAAAAAGAAGATAAACAATTTACCTTTTAAAGCATGAATCGATTCGTATCGAGTTCATGAGAGTAGCAATCCCCAAGAATCCTACCTCTAGATTGTCACGCGAGAAAGACCTTCGAAAAACTCCGAGCTCCTCTCTGACAGTTGAAGATAGCAGCTAGGTCAGTGAGAGGGGAGGAGATTTTCTGTCTTGTCTAATTACTGTGTAAAGGTTGATTCTAAATCACACGTTATGAATTAGTTTAAGTGTCGAATTTCATTAAATAAACTCCAACGCTCCTACAACTAACTGGGCCGGTCGACCAGGCCCGTTGGATGGGCTTACTAGGCTAAGTTCATCTCAGTCCGTATGTAATTAATTAATTCCTAGTCCATTCCAATTGGATATTATTTAATTACTTAATCCAATTAATTAATTCAACTATTAAATTATTTCTCAATTAATTTAACTTATGAATTAATAACTTAATTAAATATTATTTAATCCAATTAAATAACTTAATTAAATTAGTCCATCCTTTCACTTTTAGTGAAATTACCAAAATACCCTTTACTATGTAAACAACAAGACTTCCCGTCTTTTTCATATAGCACGACTCTCTAGGCTCGATTCGATTGGCAATGGGAGGATACCAAAGGATATGGTGGTCACCTAGCCACCCCGTGGAACCAAATAGTAGCACAAGCGAATACGAGATGACATTATCATTACGAACCTTTTGATTACAATCGCAATATGCGTATAAACTCTTCACCGACGCGACCCGATCAAGTAAGAGACATGGTACGTCAAACTCATAGAACTTGATACTGTACTTTGGAATCATAATAATGTAAAATTACCAAACTACGCTCAGTGACCATCACGAGATAGTTTATATGCTTTGGCCAAAGACTTATAATTTCAATTACTTGTGACCGTACAGGTCACATACTCGTTTACCATCGAGATGGTGAATTCCATATTGAAAGTGAATGCACCATTTGAATCGTACTTCGAGGTTGGCCCCACCTATCAGGTAATACGGGCCTAACTACTCTAGTAATAGGTCCAATACTACAAACACATTGTAAATAACTCCTCAGGTCAAAAGTCCACACATATTATCGCAATCTTAATCCCAATCATTGACTGTCAAAGAGTAAATACCTATGTGATTGGATTAAGGCGAGTCGAGTTCAAATATATTAATTCCATTAATCATATTCATGACACAGGCTCCCACTATCAAATTAGTGTTCGACTGGCACACCTTGTCAAAGCAAGTGTCATATGAGTTGAATTTTAATGCCCAATTAAAATTCCTTAACTTGCAAACCAATATTAAGAGGTTAAGTGCTCGACTCTTCCAGTGCCTCCTCTTATCCATATAAGGGGTGGAAAGTCTACCTTGAATCTCAAGGACTTGTTTGTTCAATACAATTAAATGCCAAATAGATTTACATGAACAGAACCAATTTCCTTCTTCTATAAATAGAATAAAAGAATTTGTACAATATAACTGAAATGTCCTACTCAATCTAATTCCTCATTGGCATTGAGGGCATATGCCTAACAAAAAGAACTAATTAATTAATTATAATTTTATTAGATTAAAACTAAATTAATTAATTAAAGGTGGTTTAAGTTGACTGGGCAAACTTAGTCCACCTGGCTATCCACTAAGGGACCTAGGAGGCGCCCACTTATGGGCTTAGGGTTTGAGGATTTATTTAATCCTCAAACTTCGAAGTTAGGGATTGTTCTCTTATCTGTCTAACACAATACAAAAAAGAAAAACCCATTCCTTTTCTCTGCCTAGCCACCATCTTGAAGGAGAGAGGAACTCCAAGGTTTGAAACCTTACTTCGCGTGATAATCTAGAGGTAGGTGTTGGTCCCAAGTGGCATACGAAAGGGTCTAGAAGGGGGGGGGGGGGGGGGGGGGTTGAATAGACCCTGAAGTCTTTTTCGACTTCAAAAAGATTCGTATTAAAATTATGGTTTTGGACGCTTGAAGTGTCTAACGCTTGACTTAAGCGTTCACTTAAAAAATCTAGGCGCTTTGGTGAAGCATCTAACAAAGACTGTTTTTAGAAAGTTAACTTAGATTTCAAGACTTGAATACTACAACCAAATAGGTTTGAGCGTTCACTTCTTTGATTAGTGTTATTGATAGGTGTGAGATTTACATGTTTTAAAGCCTCATATTTATGTTATTTACATTGGTTTATGCATGATTTATGCCACATATGCTTGTAATTTGTGTGCTTATTGAGTAAAGGTGGAAAATCATTGCAATTGAGGAAAACTGGACGGAAATGCAGAATTTTAGAGCATTTAGAGACTGAATTTGACAAATGTTTCTTCTATAAAGTTGTATATCTCTGTCTTCTATTTACGTGGCAACTTGAATCACCCAAATCGGAGGTCTGTGGAGAAAGTTATGAAGGAAACAAGATCTCTGCGCAAAAGGCAAAATGTTTCTGTTTCCAACGTACGGACGTTGGGTACTTCACGTTCGGACGTTGGTTCTGACGGGAAAAATAGCAAATTTTTGGAAATTTTTAAATCTAATTCAAGTCGGAGTCTTCCCCTTCCACCCTTATATATATTAGATCAGTTCTCTAGGGTTGGGAGACGAAAAATACACATAGAATAGAGCCCTAATGGGGTTTAGACATCGTTTTTACATATTTATGAAGATTTTCAAGAACCCTTGAAGGTGAAGAAATCAAGAAGCATGGAAGAGATGAAGATCGAAGTTCAACCATCAAAAATACGAGAGAGTTTCTTAGATTTAGATTTATTTTTGTCTATGAATATGAATCTTAATTTAAGTTTCTACCTTTTATCTTTTATGATGAATTAGATTCTTCGAACTAAGGCCATGTTGAGGCTAAATTATGAGATCTGAGTTATGAATTGTGTTTTTCATATTAATTCTATTGTTGCTTTGTTTATTGATTTTGTGCTTTAATTTCAATCATATGTTTGATCACCATATGCTTGCTAATTAGTCTAGTTTATTCATTCGAGAGAATATAAGTTAGGGTTCAAAGAAATCATCACATCATCCGAAAAACATGAGGAATTGCTCCTAAAGATAGGTATAGATTTCCGGGTGCAGTTAGCCGGATTCATCCGGGAAAATTCTAAAATGTGAATGCATGGCTAATGATTTGATTCTCGGATAGACAAATTTAGAGAACCGTCACGTAGTCATAGGATTATTACAGCCGAGACATCGGGTAGTAGTTAATTAAGGAGTTTCCACCAAAGCAACATTAGTCTAATAATATGAAAACACGATTTTAACAAGAATTAATTAATTTATGCCAACACATGTGTCTTAGTTGCTCTCTTCCATAGCTATCTTGAATTCGACATCTTGTTTCTTGTATCTTGCTTCCATAATATTTGTGTTAATTCTTGTTTTAGTTTATTTTATTGCTTTTAAAATCTTTAAATCTTTAGTTTTAGTTTAATTATTGCTTGCTTTAAATTCAAAAAGTCTAAAATACAAGTCTCTGTGTGATCGACAATCCGGACTTAAAAATCCACTTTATTACTACACACGATCAGTCCACTTGCTGTGCAAACACATGAGGATTTCTCGTATCAAGTTTTTGGCGCCGTTTCCGGGGACTTGTGTTTTTTAGTTTTTGTTTTTATTGCAAGTATTTAGTTTTGTTCTTTTTTTTTTCTTTTTTTCTTTGTTTTTGTTTTAATTTTTAATTTTTGTTTATTAATTTTAGGTACCAATGGCGAGATATCGTCTGTCCCCGACTCTGGAAGAACGAGAATGGGTTCGACAACTCATACACGACTTACAACTCACACTAGACTATTTGGATCAGCCGGAAAATATGAAATTGGTACGCAAAGTCATTGATGCTTTGTATGAAAGACCGATTAAGGAGGCTCTAATGATCGTTGAGGAAATAAAAAATGAGAGGATTTCTGTTAAGGTGTCAACACCTCAGCGTCGCACACCTAACGTTCAAGCATCCAAGACATTGGGAAATCTTCCGTTTCTGACCCCGGAGCAACAAGAATGGGTTCTAGGACTTATTCAGTCTATGCAACTCACTCTCGAGGATATGGATTGTCTGAAAAATGTGCAATTGGTGTGCGACGTCATTCAAGCTTTGCAACAAGCACCAAATGGTGGCATGACTTCGAGGAGTGGTGAGGAAACAGTGAGAGAAGATGAGGAATGGGAAAACGAATGGATCTCTGCCGAGCAGATTACACCTGAACGAGCGGCCGAAAATGTAGCAGAGTTAGAAGCATTACTATATGGCACGTTTGAATGTGTAGAACTAGAAACTCCCACTGCCGAGCCTTCCACTTCTATAGCTTCTCAACCGGTTGAAGATTCTCCACCCTTTGTCCTCTTCACATGTAAGGAGGTTAAAAGAACCAATAGTCTCTTCGAGTCCTACATCATGAACTCCAAGTTTTCCACTTCGATGGGTGAAAAAGAATGGTCATCTACTTATAACTTGAAAAATAGTCCAAATCATCACTCGGTGCAATGGGAGGAAAAAGTGATGGAAGTGGTGAAGGACTATGAGAAACTATTTGAGTGGATGATTGCTTGGTCACTACTCATCATATTTTCTACTAACACTGGGCCAAATTTCATCCTTACTTGGAGAATGAACAAGGCATTCATTCGGAAATCGTCTTGAAATGACTCGGTAAAGTCAAGCTAGTGACTTTAAAAGAGCGCTTCTTGGGAGGCAACCCAAGTTTGTAAGTTTTTCTTTCATCTTTTGTTTTTGTGTGTTTCTTGTTTTGCTTAGTTTTTAGGTTTCCTTTCTGTTTTGGTGTTTTCTTTGAACATGCACTTTTGACATGTATTTCTTTATGCTTGATGCTTTGGTTTGTTTTGAGTATGTTGAGCATGATTAGTATTCGGTTCCCTTCCCTTTGGTTTGAGATGTTTGATTTTGATGATTTGAGCTGGAAAGACACACTTGTGGATGAAGGATTATTTTTCAACATCCTTGGTTCGAAGGTTAGTAGATATGGGAGAAAATCTGAAATTTGGTAAGGGTGCCACTTGACTATAATGTCGTAGACTTACAATCACTACACCCTTTGGAGGTTTATTCGAGTCAAGGTGTAACATGAGCAAGTTTGTGATATGTGTATACAATTGTGGAGCCTTAAAGGTCGATTTTGTGCCATTGTTTTCTTGTTGGTTAAGTTAATTTGTGTTGGTTGGGTGGGGTTGAAAATTTTATGATTTTGTGGGTAAATCATCTACAAACCCTCACGAGACAAAACTCGTCCTCTTTTGGGTTTAACGGCTTGTTGCACATGCTAAGTGCAATCGTTCACTCCACGAAAGTGAGGCTATCCTTTTGTTTTTGTTTTGTTGTTGTGTTTATCTCTTTGGTTGTTGCTTCTTGATCTTATATCTAAGTCTTTTTATTGCTCGGGGACGATCAATGTTAAGTTTGGGGGTGTTGATAGGTGTGAGATTTACATGTTTTAAAGCCTCATATTTATGTTATTTGCATTGTTTTATGCATGATTTATGCCACATATGCTTGTAATTTGTGTGCTTATTGAGTAAAGGTGGAAAATCATTGCAATTGAGGAAAATTGGACGGAAATGCCGAATGTTAGAGCATTTAGAGACGGAATTTGACAATTGTTTCTTCTACAAAGTTCTAGCGCTCTGTCTTAGCTTTACTTGGCAACTTGAATCACCCAAATCCCAGGTCTGTGGAGAAAGTTATGAAGGAAACAAGATCTCTGCGCAGAAGGCAAAATGTTTTTGTTTCCAACGTACGGACGTTGGGTACTTCACGTTCGGACGTTGGTTCTGACGGGAAAAATAGCAAATTTTTGGAAATTTCCAAATCTAATTCAAGTTGGAGTCTTCCCCTTCCACCCATATATATTAGATCAGTTCTCTAGGGTTGGGAGACGAAAAATACACATAGAATAGAGCCCTAATGGGGTTTAGACATCGTTTTTACATATTCATGAAGATTTTCAAGAACCCTTGAAGGTGAAGAAATCAAGAAACATGGAAGGGATGAAGATCGAAGTTCAACCATCAAGAATACGATGGAGTTTCTTAGATTTAGATTTATTTTTGTCTATGAATATGAATCTTAATTTAAGTTTCTACCTTTTATCTTTTATGATGAATTAGATTCTTCGAACTAAGGCCATGTTGAGGCTAAATTATGATATCTAAGTTATGAATTGTGTTTTTCATATTAATTCTATTGTTGCTTTGTGTATTGATTTTGTGCTTTAATTTCAATCATATGTTTGATCACCATATGCTTGCTAATTAGTCTAGTTTATTCATTCGAGAGAATATAAGTTAGGGTTCAAAGAAATCATCACATCATCCGAAAAATATGAGGAATTGCTCCTAAAGATAGGTATAGATTTCCGGGTGCAGTTAGCCGGATTCATCCGGGGAAATTCTAAAACGTGAATGCATGGCTAATGATTTGATTCTCGGATAGACATATTTAGAGAATCGTCACGTAGTCATAGATTTATTACAGCCGAGACATCGGATAGTAGTTAATTAAGGAGTTTCCACCAAAGCAACATTAGTCTAATAATATGAAAACGCGATTTTAACAAGAATTAATTAATTTATGCCAACACATGTGTCTTAGTTGCTCTCTTCCATAGCTATCTTGAATTCGACATCTTGTTTCTTGTATCTTGCTTTCATAATATTTGAGTTAATTCTTGTTTTAGTTTATTTTATTGCTTTTAAAATCTTTAAATCTTTAGTTTTAGTTTAATTATTGCTTGCTTTAAATTCAAAAAGTCTAAAATACAAGTCTCTGTGGGATCGACAATCCGGACTTAAAAATCCACTTTATTACTACACACGACCAGTCCACTTGCTGTGCAAACACGTGAGGATTTCTCGTGTCAGTTAGCACAGCGGAATGATTTTTGGAGTCTTTTTTTTGAAAGCTTTAGCGTCACAGAAAGTGTATTTAGTTGCTTAGCGTTTGATTAAGTTTTACTTTATCAGTTTATGATATGACAATATGAATGCTGAAAGTAAAGTAAAGAGCAATATTTGAAAGGTTCGTTGGGTGGTGTAATCCCAACTACGTCCTTCTTCTCCTTGAACACTTGGAGACAATCCACTAAAATGATTCTCAAAGAATCACCTAGAATCTTCTACAAATTTGGGAGAGATGGATGTCGATGACTTGAGCTCCTTGATCACACATATTTCTGCTCCAAATCACTTCAATCCACTTGCTTCTTTCACCCAGAAATATGGCAAGTATCCAACTTCGACTTCACACAGATCGCGAGGTTTGGATAAGGGTTTTTCTAAAAAGTTTGTTTGATTTTGATAAAGTTCAAACAACTAGAAATATCTCAGTAGTAATGTGGGTTTCTCCAAAAAGAATGTTTGAGATATTGGTTGACTGTCTCAGGATTTGAAGAAAAACAAAGAGAATATTTTCTTGAAAATTCTGGCTTTTCTGAGATTATAAAGAATGAGACTTCAATGCTACAACAATTCGACTTGATAATTGTTCTCTGTGTATTTGGCTTGGTGTTGAAGTCCTATTTATAGGCATTCTTGGAAAAAGTGTCCGTTTGACACATGCAAGAGCGCGTGTCTCTCACTTTCGCGAGTGAACAACTTTTTGTCCTTTTTCCTGAAAATCTGCTGCACAAAAGTTGTTGCTGCAGTCTTCGAATAGTTGACAGTCTAATAGGGTGGCTTCTCCGTACGTCTGAAAGTGCTTATCACATTTAATGCTCTTATCAGCATTTAATGCATTTGAATTAAATGCCCGTTGGCATTTAATGCTTTGAGAATATTTGCATTAAAACTCTTTCTGGACTTAGAAATAAAATTCAGGTGAAATCAGTCATTGATAGACGTTTATTCAACCTTGAATCACTTCTATCCTATAAGGTGATGCTTGGTGTAGCAGGTCATTCTAGACGCTTGGAATCTTTATCTTTATTCAGACTTCAGGTGCTTGAGTCTTCAAACCTTACTTCTGATAAACTCACTCAGAACAAATCAGACGCTCAATCTAAGACAACTTAACCTAACAATCTAGAATAAAAATAAAACAAAGCCTATTACAAATCTAACACTTCAAAGTTGAAAACAAACTTACATATTTTGGAGTCTAACAAAAAGTCCTAATTGTCATCATCAAAACATCTAACATGAAATTCCTAACAATTTCCCCCTTTTTGATGATGGCAATACTTACTCTTTTATAGTTCAAGAGTTAGACAGCCAAAAAATAAAAGTTAGCTTTGATTAGATAAGGCTAGTTAGAGTTAGTTACGCTTCAATGAGATGTTTCAGCTGAAAAAAAATGCATTTTATATATATCAAAGATTACAAGCATTTTTACAACTAAATAAACAAAATATAAGAGACAAGAATATAGATAATGCAAATCAAAAAGCTTTAATGACTTGATCTAACTTTGTATCGCTTGGGCATTTCAGCTCGGATAGCTTCAGCCAGATTATCTTCCAAGGCCATCATCGCTTCATGATCTTTGTTGATTATGAGCTTATTTTCTTCTTCTTGTTTTTCTTGAAAGCAGTAAAGTGTTTGTCCCAATCAGTTGGATCAATACCAATATACCTTAGGCAAATTCTGAAAGTTCGAATGAAGTCAGACATCTGCCTCTCTTCAGCTAAAATTTTTGGATCTGAAGGTTCTGGAATGGATGCTCTTTGAAGAGGGATGTCAAACTGTTCTAACATTGCTCTTGTAGGTATTGGTAGATTTGGATATAGTGCACTTGGAGGTTCCCTTAGTGTTCTAATAGGCGCTCCAGCAGAGTCACTTACTTTAAAAGCAGTTATCCAAGATGGGAGACTTAGCGCAGAAGGAGAGGTTAAGACTTGACACTTAAGAGGCGGAGGCTCTTGAGCTCTTGAACTAGACGCTTTCCTCTTTTCTCCTTTCTTCTTCTCTTCCCCCTTATTGCCATCATCAGACTTCAGAAAGTGGTCTGTAAGTAAATTGACCTGATGAGCAATCTGAGACATAGAGTCTGAGATGTCATCCAGACGCTTGTCGAAGCGTTCCTGCAGTGCGAGAAGCTTGGCGTTGGTAGCATCATTCAGAGATGTCTCTAGGTTTCGAGGCGCTTTTCTACTTCTTCTTTCATGGTAAGTTGGTGGGCGTGAGTAGCATCATGCATTTCTTGAAAAGTTTGTTTGCACTCACCAACAGCCGCTTGAGCTGAGCTACGCATATGAGCAATCTGAGCGCTCATAACGTGAGACTCAATCTTTGCCAAATCTTCTTTAATCCAGTGAAGGGATTCTTCATTCTGAGTAGCATGAGCACTGATATCCTCCAGAACGGATTTGAGCAAAGGACCAAAAGATTGACTCTTCTGATTGAATCGCTTGAGGAGTCGGTCGCTTGAATCTAGATGAGTGTTTCAGAGAGTCAAAGGGAGCTTGATATGCTGGATCAAAGACAGTACCTCGTACGTCAAGGGAGAGATCCTCAGCAATGTCAACAGCAACCGGTTCAGGAGCGTCAGAAATATCCTCTGGTTGAGACGCTTGTACAGGTTTTCCAGCAGACGCTGGAATACGGACAGCTTCAGAAGTGGATGCTTCAATTGTCTTAGCAAGGGCTTCCTCGAGCGCTGACTCTGTTTGGCGAAAGTCATCGAATTGGAAGTTTCAATTTGCTAAATCGGCAAGAGAAGTAGACGAAGCTTCCAAAAGTTCAGTGAGTCTGGATCTAGAACAGCAAAAACCAGAAATAAATGTGCGAAGAGGACTATCAATGGCCCTGATGTGCATGGGACCAATGATATCAAGCACATGATGCAGAAAGATTTTGGACGGCGCTTGACAGATAGAGAAAATGGAGTCTGGAAAGTAATTTCTTGAGAATCCAATCAAGCAGTCAGAGGGAAGAGACTTGAGACACTGATCTTCAGGCACGTAAGTAGCGTAGTACTCTTCTAAATATGGATAGATCGCTTGAGCTAGTCCCTGATTTCTTTCTAGCAGTGAGAGGACAAATTCATAATGATTGAGTACCTCTTTGCGGAAAGAAGGTGAATTGATGACGGATCTGTTCCATTGTCTGAGATTGGCAGTGAAGATTTTGTCGAAAAGAGATAAGGGAGTCATAATCTTCACCATCAAGTTAAAATTATCTTCGCAGTGGCTGGGAGCGAAATTCAGGCTAGTAATTTGAGTACTGCCACTGGTAGACGCTTGAGCATTGAAATGTAGAGGAGTAATGGACAATCTGTGAAGCTCTTGACGTAGACATTGTTCAACTTGATGTCTAATGAGTGGGAGCTTGAGAACAGGTCCAACTCTCTGTTGACGCTTCTTTAGGCAATACTTGGCGAAATGACGCTTCTTGTCATGCATGCCTATGCCGAACAAATGGGGAGCTTGAACTAATTCTGAGAAAGTATACTTGTTTCCCACGTACGCTTCAACCCAATTGACTTCGTTCATGCAGTAGTCTGTGCCAGAGTTAACAGTAGCTCGAATACCTTCATGGTGAATGTCTCTGATAAATTCAAAGCGATATCTATCAGGCTGGTAGTTGGCATTCCAGATGCTATCAAAATATGCATCAGCTTCAGTCTGGATCAAATCTGTGAGAGATTCGAGACGCTCACCGGCGTGAACTGCTTTGTTTTTCCATAAGTGAAGTGGATTGACCAAAGCTAGATTTTCAGGACTATTCGCAATATGAGGAAAGTGTGTGTAGCCTTCTTAGTTCAAGACTGCCTCTGATAGATTGAGAAAGCTAAGGCGAAGTGGCTCATACACACGAATATTGTAGTCTCTGAGAGCAAAACCTGTAGGCTTGCTATGGCCATCGTCAAGGTAATACGCCAGATCCACATCACATCTAGGAGTTGTTCCTCTTTGTCTGTCTTGTTGAAGAATGAGAGAAGATGGTATTTGACCAGGAGTATTTGTAGTTCAATGGCCATATAATATTTTCTCTCAATTTCTGTCATCTCAGTGTTAAACACTGTATCCCTGATTTGATTGTCGATGTCAATCAGCAGGGCTATCTCATTCTCAGCAGCAATATATCTGTCTTCATTATAGCCAGCAGGAATGAAATCTTCTTCGAGCGCTGGAGGCATGTAGTTGATTGAATGATCAATCGTCTTTAGCGGATCCAGTTGGAAGAAGTGCCTTGGTTTTGTAACGTCTTCAGAAACGCTCTGACCTTCTGAGCAGGCCTCTGTTATAGCTGGAATAGGGATTGATGACTGAACCTCTTTGAGAACAGGTTCCTCAGGTTCAATTGCAGCAGCTTCTGCGACAATGTCTTTGGCAATCGCCACAACTTCTGTTATCTCAACATCTAGATTGACATCTGTTGACGCTTCAGCAGCAGCTGGAACTAAAGCTGTAACATATGAACTATCCTCTATAAGAGCAGGATCTTCTACAAATGCAGGAGTAGGAATGCTGTGGGAAGAAATAAACTTACCCTGAGAACTTATCTCAATAGCAACACTTTGAACGCTTGGCTCAACAGCAACTTGAGCGCTTGGCTCAACAGCAACTTGAGCGCTTGGCTCAACAGCAACTTGAGCGCTTGGCTCAACAGTCTTAGGCTCTTCAAGAACAGGAGCAGCTCAACGCTTGCTTGTCCTGGAACGCTTGAAGATTTTCTTCACGCTGACTCCTTCAACGAGTTTGAGCGCTTGAGCAGGAGGAGCATCAGCTGGTTCATCGAATTCAATTTGTTTGATGATTCCTTCCAGCTTCCTCCTGTTAAGAGGTAACTTATCCTGTGCATCCTCATCAGTTTCCTCATCATTCTTCTGAGGAGCAGGAACAACTTGTGCCTTGGGCTTTCTAGGAGCCCTCTTCTTGGTAGCAGCCGGACGCTTCACGGCTTCCTCTGGAGCAGGATGCTCAGCCTCTTCATCAGATGCTTCACGTACAGTCTGACGCTCAGAAAGTGGTTTAGCAGCACCATCAACTTTGGGAGGATTAAACAGATTGGTCAGAATCCTTTGTCCTAAAAATTTGGTCTTATTCAGCGGGAGACCAGATGAGTAAATGCAGCCTGAGTTGTACAGAAGGTCACTCAAAACCAGTCCATATGGTTTATTTGGGGTGTGCAGACAGTCCCTAAACCTTCCAAAAATGTACTCACTCTAGTTGATTTTGATGGAGAGGAGTATAGCCGTCATCATTTGAAATTGTGTAGGGTTGACCTTATCAAATGTGCCCACTCTGCAGTCAATAATCTTACTGCAGAAATCAGCCAATAGTCTGTACTGAGATACCAGATCTTTTTTTTCAAAGTGCTGGGGGAAGGATACACCATCGTACGCCCTCATAACTGTCCATGCTTCCTTGATTTGTGCCAAAGTGACACTATCCAGTGCATCACCTTCATTAGGAAGATTGAAGTTCTTTGCAATGGAGTCAGCAGTCAACACAAATTCTTTTGCTGGCTCTTTCTTGGACATAGAGAGGAGGCAAGAAATAGACTTCTTGTCCTCTGAGAGTTTTGCAGTCCTCCAGAAAGTATCAACTTCCGTCGGAAATAAGTATGAGTACTGTGTTAAGAAATTCTTGAGTCCAGCCTTTGTAACAGTATCCATCATATCATGCAGGTTGATTTGGGGTTGATCCTACAAGAATTTCCAATCAACAACAAGGCCTTCAGTAACCTTGATGATAGGCTCGGCAGAAGTAGATGAAGCTTTCTTTGGTGCCATTTTTGAAAGTAGAGTGAACTGAGATTTTCTTTTGCTTTGAGAGAGAGAGAGAGAGAAAATTTCAGAAATCTTTGAGTGAAAGTGAATGATTTTTCTCCAGAAATTGTGTTTTAAATGACATAGCAAAGAATTTTGAAACTTGTGTTCTCTAGTCTCTGTAGGATTTAGACACGTGTAAAGACTTTTTAATCTCAGCCATAAATTCATTAACTGTGGACGCGAGTTTTGTGTAAGAAAGAGAAGTTACATTTGGTAATTCTCATATATAATGATTTGACATCCGAGTTAAAAAAAATGAAAAGAAAACGTTTGGTATTTTCAGAGTGTAGTACACTGACACGTACACAAACACGCGCTATTTTTGAACCGTCATTTTAAAAGTTTTGATTACGCGCCAGTTTGATGTGATAGAAGCGTGCGAGTAGAGTACAAAATAAGCTTTTGACTCTACCCACTACTTCAAAAACAAACTTATAAAATTTATGCATGACTGTTAAAAACATTTTTATATTAAGAGTTGAATGGAATTGGTTCAACGCTTAACTGATACCATTGGTTGATATATCATTTGAAAAATTAGACGCTTAGGATTGAAAAGATTTTTTTTGTTTGAGCGTCCAATATTTTATGCATAAGTAATACTGAGCGTTGATGATCATGCATCTGAAAATTTTCATCATTGACGCTTGCAGTTATGGTCAAGTATAACTTTAAGGTTCCCCCTAAATTTGATAATTTGTACCAATAAACAAAAGCTTCTTTTAGACATAAATCAAGTGGATTCCCCCTAAATTATATGTCTAATAAAGTATGATGCAAAATGATTAAGCATTTAAATCAATCATACCTAATTCACTTCTCAAAGTGAGAAAACGTTGTTCGTTGGGCGCTTTGGTGAAGATATCTGCCAATTGTTTGTCAGTTCCAATGAAGTGCATGGAGATATCTTTCTTTTGAACGTGGTCATGAAGAAAATGGTATCTAATGTCAATGTGTTTGGTTCTGGAATGAAGAACAGGGTTTTAAGTCATGACTAGAGCGCTTTGGTTATCACAATGAATGGGAGTTGGACCTAGGATTATTCCATAATCTCTAAGTTGTTGCCTCATCCATAACACTTGTGCACAACAACTTCCTGCAGCTACATACTCAGCTTCGGCTGTGGAGGTAGCTATGGATTGTTGTTTTTACTATTCCATGAAACTAACCTATCACCTAGGAATTGACATGTACCACTAGTACTCTTACGATCTATTTTGCAACCTGCAAATCTGCATCTGAGTAACCAATTAGTTCAAAAGGAGAGTCCCTTTGATACCATAAGCCTACATTTTGTGTGCCTTTCAGGTATTTAAGGATCTTCTTGGCAGCAATTAAGTGTGACTCTGTAGGATCAGCTTGAAATCGTGCATGTTGGTCCCAAGTGGTATACGAAAGAGTCTAGAAGGGGGGGGGGGGTTGAATAGACCCTGAAGTCTTTTTCGACTTCTTAAAAGTTCGTATCACTTTGAAGTATTTGAACGCTTGACAAGTTTAAGCGCTGGATGTGGCGCTTGAGAAACGTTAACTTAGACTCGGTGATTTCAACGCTTACCAAAGTAGGGCAGAGTTTAGTCACTAAGTCAGAGTTAGCACAGCGGAAGTATTTTATAGCTTAGCGTTCAGTTAGTTAATCGAAAGTAGTCGCTTAGTTATTTTAAAATTTTATCAGAATGTATGCAATATGAATAGTAAAGCAGGAAAACAATGAATGCTTAAAGAGGTAAATGACACAAGATATTTGTAAGGTTCACTGGGTGATGTAATCCCAGCTACGTCCTTCTTCTCCTTTTATCAGGGAGGTTTTCCACTATGATGATTATCGAAGAGTCACACAGAGACTTCTACAAGATAGAGGGAGATTGGATATGATCTCGGAACTCCTTGGTCACACAGATTTCAGCTCCACTAAAGACCTTCTATCCCCTTGCTTCTTTCACTCAGAAATGGTGCAAGTTACTCTTGATCTCGGAACTCCTTGGTCACACAGATTTCAGCTCCAATAGAGATCAACTTCAACAAGCTTCTTTTACATAAAAATATTGCTTGCAAGTCAACCAGCTTTCTCACTCAGATGAAAGGTGTTGATGGTTTTGGTCACGGGTTTGTTTGTTTTTGGAAAGTTCAAACAACTTGGGGATATCTCAATGGTAGTGTAGGTTCTTCTTAAAAAGAGATTTGAGATATGGGTGACTGTCTCTGAATATTTGTGAAAAGCTTATATGGATATTTGGCTATGATTTTCAGTAAGCTTTTCCTTCAACAAAGTAGGTAATTTTTTTTGCTTTTTGTGTGTGTCTGTTTACTTGTTTGTTGAAAGAGCTATTTATAAGGTATTGGTGGTTTTTGTCCGTTTGACACGGTTGGAGTCTCGTTTCCCCAAACATTCTTTGAGTTCAGACATTTCTAACTTTGGGTATACTTAATTAGTTAGGCATGTTCTTGGTTTCATAACTTCTGACAGTTTCGGTCAAAAGAATGGCTTACCCATACGTTATAGTGCTTATATTTTAATAGCACTTATCCGACTTTTAATGCATCTTGTCTTATTTCCGTTGGAAATAATTCGTCCGTTTGATTCATGCATTTTTAAGTCTTTGGATAGTTTTGGGTTTGAGTTTTCAGGTTACGTTCTTTGTAGGTTGTCTTGGTTTAACCTTTTGGACGCTTGCTGAAGAGAATAGTTATTCTCGTGTATTGGACAGACGCTTGGACTGATCCTGAGTTTCTTCTCTTTATTTCAGACGCTTACTCTTCAATCTTGTCTTGATGGTATCACTGAGAATTTCGTCATTTCACTTGATGTTGAGTATTCGGCCTGAGTTATCCATTCGTAGTTTGAGCACTGGGATAATCCCTAAAGCGTTTGACGGACGCTTCAAGATATCTTTATATATCGTAGCTTCAGACGCTTGATCTTCACCTTCATCACTTGGTAGACTCACCCAGAATTCTCTTAAGTGATTTAGTGTCACATACTTAGTCTAAAGAATTCTACAAAGATAAATACTATAAGCCTAAGATAAATAAGCTTTCAGGTACTTATACATAACATTCTATGAAAGCTTTTACACTTTTCGGGGTCTAACAGGAAGTCCTATTTGTCATCATCAAAACATCTAATATGAAATTCCTAACAATTTCCCCCTTTTTGATGATGGCAATACTTATTTAGTTCAAGCGTTAGATACCTAAAGTGAAGGTTAGCGTAAGTTAGTAAGTTAGTTTGAGCTTTAACGAGATGTTTCAGCTGTAAAATGCATTTTATATATATATTTCATAGTACAGGCATTTTACAACTAAAAAGAGAGAAGCACAAGTAAAAATCAAGATCGTGACTTGATCTTGTATCTCTTAGTCATTTCAGCACGGATTGCTTCAGTTATCTGATCTTCTAACGTCATCATCGCAGCATGATCTTTACTGATTATGTGCTTGTTTTCTTGAATTTGTCGTGCCTTAAAGGCAATGAAGTGTTTATCCCATTCTTCTGGACTGATGCCTATGTATCGTAGGCAAATTCTGAAGGTTTGGTCGAAGTCAGACATTTTTCTTTCTAAGGCTAATACTGCTGGATCAGATGGTTCTGGAATTGATGCTCTGAGAAGAGGAATGTCAAACTGTTCAAGCAGTGCTCTTGAAGGCAATGGAAGAGTTGGATAGAGCACTCTGGGAGTTTCTTTCTTAATGGACGCTTCAACCGATGTAGTTACCCAAGAGGGATAGGGATACCTTGGTTCTACACTCAGTGTGAGAGAAGTATCAATATGTTGACGCTTGGATGGTGGAGGAGGAACTTGATCTTTAGATGTTGACGATTTCCTCTTTTCTCCCTTCTTTTCCCCCTTATTGCCATCATCAGTCTGTATGAAATGCTGAGTAAGAAGACTGACTTGAGTAGCAATCTGAGCGACAGAGGCCTCAAGGGTGGTTAGACGCTGGTCGAAATGTTCTTTCATGACCAGGAGTTGAGCGTGATTTGCGTCTGTGAGAGAGGTCTCTAGAGCCGTGAACCGGTCTTGTAGATCATTGGTTAAAGCCACATGACTTGCCTGAGTAGCTGTAGATAGTTGCTGTATTTGAGTGAGGCATTCAGTCATGGACGTTTGAGTGTCGGGAATTGCAGTGCTGACTCGAGGCTTGAAACGAGATGTGTGTTTGATAGATTCAATAGGTACTTGATAAGTAGGATCAAATACTGTTCCTCGAAGCTCTGGGGCACTGTTGGACTCGGTGGATGCAGTAGAGTCGGATTCAGTTGGACTGGGGGAATGAGGCGCTTGAGGTAATTCTAATAAGCGCTCAGGAGCAGGTAACGTGTCAGCTGGTGCTGCAGTAAATTCTGATGCTATACGGCTAAAGTCCGTAAACCGAAAGTCCAAGCTAGCAAACGGCTCATCTGCATATGGATACGTAGCAGTCTGTAGAAGTTCAGTCAAATGTAGAGTGGGGAGATAAGTACCTTGAATGAACGTTCTGATAGGACTATCCAGAGCCCTGATATACATTGGCCCGAGGATATCCAGCACATGAGTGGGAAAGATTTTGGAGGGCGCTTGGCAGATGGAGAATATGGCATCTGGGCAATAGTGTTGTGAGAAGCCAATTAGCTGATCTGTTGGGAGAGTCTTCGGTTTCCGAGAGTCGGGAACGTGGAGTCGGTAATACTCTTCCAAGTATGGGTAGATGGCTAAAGCAAGCGCTTGAGATCTTTCTAGCAGCGACACAATAAAATCATAGTGACTTAAGACTTCTTGTCGAATAGACGGAAGAAGTGGATATCCTTTGAAGGGATTGATCCGAGAGCCATTCCACTGTCGCAGATTTTCTGTGAAGATTTTGTCGAATAGGGAGACTGGAGGCATAATTGTCATCATGAGAGAAAAGTTGTCTTCACAGTGGCTATGGGTGAGGTTCAGACAGGACAGGGGAGAAGAACCGCTGGTGGACGCTTGATCAGCAAAGCGTAGAGAAGAGTTGGCCAGTTTGTGCAACGCTTGTCTTAAGCGGTGTTCAAGTTGATGGCGGATCAGAGGCAGCTTCAGAACGGGTCCAAGTCTATGTTGGCGCTGCGTTAGCATGTAGCGTGCAAATTTGGTCTTTTTATCATGAATCCCTATGCTGAACAGATGGGGAGTGCTAACTAAGTCTTCAAATTTATACGTGTCACCCATGTAAGCTTCAGCCCATCTTATCTCAGTCATACAATACTCAGTTCCTGCATTAAGTATAGCACGAAATCCTTGGTGATGAATATCACAGATGGATTCAAAACGATACCTGTCTGGTTGGTAGTTAGCGTTCCAGACGCAGTCAAAATATGCATCGGTTTCAAGTTGAATCATCTCGGTCAGTGAAGCTGGACGCTCACCGGCATGTACTCCTTTATTCTTCCACAGGAGGAGAGGATTAGCTGAGCGCTTGTTTTTCCTGCTTTTTACCAGTGTTGGGGAGTGAGAATAGCCTTCTCTGTTTAGTAGCGTTTCCGTTGGGTTCACAAGCTTATCCTGACGCTCATAGACTCTGATGTTGTAGTCTCTGAGAGCGAAGCCAGTGGGTTTGCTTGTCCCACAGTCCAGATAATAAGCTAAATCAACATCAGCTCTGGGAGTCTTGCCTCCTTGCCTCTGTGCTTGGAGAGTCACTGAAGCCGGGATGTGTTTGGGAGTCTTCCTGTGTTCAAGGGCTGTGTAGTAAGCTTGATCAGCTGGGGTTAAGGCTGTGTTAAATAGAGTGTTGCGTACAGTCAAATCAAACTTTATGAGCTTGGCGATATCATTCTCAGCATTGATAAGACTTTCTTCATTATATCCGGTAGGTATGAAGGTTTCTGCGGGCGCTGGAGGGAAATAATCGACTGAGTGATCGATAGTCTTTAAGGGATCCAGCTTGAAGAAATGTCGATGAATCACAACGTCGTTAGCATCGCTCTGACCTTCTGAGCGTGCCTCTGTTGGACTAGGTAATGCAAGCAATGGTTGAACCCCTGGGATTTCAGGTTCATCAGGCTCGAGATTTGTGGATTCGATGGCAGCTTCATGTGCGATGGCCACGATGTGGGCCATATCCACATCCAGATGGACATCAACTGGTGGTTCAAAGGATGATATCGGGACAGCAGCTATGGCTTGGTCACTTTGTGTAGCCTCAGAAGAAATGGCAGCAGTTGGACGCTTACGTCTCTTGAAGATACGCTTCACATTTATACCTTCGGCGGGGAACGCTTGAGTCTGTGGAACTGCAGGTTCTTCAAAGTCAATATTTTTGAGAACCTTTTCCAGATCTTTCCGACTAATGAGGGGTATAGAATCCTCATCATCTTCATCGCTTTTGATAGGTTGAGCCTTGGGCTTTCGAGGAGCCCGTTTCTTTGTGACAGTGGGACGCTTCACATTACGTTTGGCTTTCTCCAGATCTGGACGCTCAGCCTCCTCATCTGACGCTGCTCGGACAACTTGGCGCTCAGAGAGAGGCTTAGTGACACGCTAAAAGCCAACGTGCTATGATAGCAAGTGCACTAGTCGTGTGTAGTAATAAAAGTGGACTAAAAGTCCGGGTTGTCGAACCACAAGGACTTGAATTCTAGTTATGATTTTATACAAAGAACAACTACAATAAAAGTAAATTGAATGTAAAAACGTGTACAATAAGAACAAGGTTGCACAAGTGATTTAAAACAAAATATAAAGGGAGACTAAGGCACATGCTAGGTTCAAATTGATCAATTATACTTATAAAGGTTCTTGTTGAGGGATTACACTTATATTGTTATGGTGAAAACTCCGAGGGTAGAGAATAACCGATGTCTCGCGTATAAACTCCTATGCTTAGATCGTGATTTCCCAAATATTCCTATCCGGAAATCTAACCACTAAACATGCATTAACGTACTAGAGTTCACTCGATTTGAATCGAACAACTTCACCCGGAAATCTTTACCTATGTCTAGGGCAATTCCTCATTAGTTACGGGTCATGATGTGAATTTCTTGCACCCTAAGTCAATTTTCTCCCGAAATATTAACCTAGGCATAAGATTCTAACATATAGTGATCAAGTATATGCAAGATAGGCAAAAACACAAATTCACATCACATAACAATATAAGAACAACCTCAACAATCACCTATTATAAGCATATATCACATTTTGGCCTTACATGGCCCTAGTCTTATGAATTTAGTTCATAATGGATAATATGAAAAACATAAATGAATTAATACACATGTTCATAGACATAATTGAAATGAAAAGCTATAAAAACTCCCTCAAAAGTGAATAATGATGGATCTTGAAGTTGAGCCTTCAATCCCCAAGCTCTTTTCCTTCCTCTAGTTTTTCCCTCCAAGAGTGATGAAGAATGGTGATGAATGGTGGAGAAATCAGATTAGGGGCTGCCCCCCTCTCCTCTAAGAATCTAAAATTGATAGTGAATGATGAAGAGTATGGGTTCCCCCTCCTTTTATAGCCAAAATTCCACTAAAGTATGCATTAAGAATTCCCATTAAAGTTCCCCAATGAGAATTCCACCTAAGGTGATGCTTAAAGTTTGGCTTTTAAGATTCCAACCAGCTAAAAAATGCTGAAATTTCGGCCATTAAGAATTCCACCAAGCATAACCATGTGAAAACTTCAACAAAACACATGCATGCTGCCATTTTCTTGCTTTCCAGCGCAGTCTTAGTATTTTCCTCATCAAATTCTCCACAGATCTCCAAATTGGATGATTCAAGTCCCCATGTGAAGCTAACACATAGATCTACAACTTTGCAGAAGGACATTTTGTCCAATTCGGTCTCTAAGTATACCTAAATTACGTTTCAACATGGAGGTTGTTTCTGATTTGGCGCCCATAAAGTAAATCTACCAAGAAACACACTTATGACAACCCCTCAACACATGTGCTGAATTATGGCCAAAAGTGATTCTTACCCATCATATAAGGCTGGAATTTAGGCTGAAAAAGGAGTAACATTCGGACTATCCATGCCTAGGCATGACTAGGAGGGCGCTGGGGCGTATCCTGGCACATGTACTTCTCTGTTCGGCGCAGCAATCGTATTTCCTTCACAATTATCTCTATAGACCTCCGATTTGGATGTTTCAAGTTCCCATTTGAAGCTAAGACATACATCTAAAACTTTGTAGAAGGAAACTTTGTCTAAGTCGGTCTCAAAATGTACGTAATTATCGCTCGAATGTGGTAGGAGATGTATAAACCGCCTCGGTGTTGAAAAACATGCTTGAACTTGTTTTGTACATCGTTTTTCTTCCCTTTTCTTCATGTATTCTCATTTATTACCTGTATTCACTTAACACACTTATTAAATGCAAATGTGACATGATTTAAGCAATAAGTGAATCCAAATCATAAGAATTACGGTCTTAAAAACACGTAAAAACACCTCTGATCAACACCCCCAAAATTATCAATTGCTCGACCTCGAGCAATAAGAGCTATAAGGCAAGACCAACATCATTCAATGGGAGAAAACAAAACAACTAACTAACTCACTTTCGTGGAGTAAACGATTGCACTTAGCGGGTGCAACAAGCCTTTAAACCTTTGAGTTACCTCAAAGGACGAGTTATAGTCTCGTGAGGGTTTGCATACGATATACCCACAAAATCTAGCAAATTTTCAATCCCAACCGAATCAACACATCTCAATATGATCAACAAGAATGAATGGCATAAAATCAACCTTTTAAAGTTCACAAATATATATATACATATCAACTACTTTTGCTCATGTGACACCAATACTTGAAACGACTCCCTAGGTTGTAGTGAAAAATAAATCTAGGGTATTATAGTCGGGAGGCATCCTTACCAAATTTTGGACATTAATCCCATATCTATCAACTTTTGATCAAACACAAGGCACAAGAATTATAGAAAATCTCATAGCCATTTAAATTTCATTATCTCAAATATTCAACATTCAATTCATATGGAATTTCCATTAAACTTCATTAAGGCTAGATCATGTGCAATGTTTTATTCCATTAGGCTTTCTATGACACCCATGTAACAAGTTTTAGACCAATGACTCCCAAACTAGATAGTTTTAGGGCATTAAGTGTAGAGACACTCCTAAGGATTTAATCACTTGAGTATCAAAGGCCACGAAATAAAACTAGATCTTTTAAACAATTCACTTCTTTTGGCTTGAGCATAGCTCAAATTAGCATAATAGTACAGTATATAGGCATGAAACTTTTCACCTCCGGTACGTATTAGCCTGACCACTTTTGGTCATACCAAAATTCAACCTTTCCAATTCATTGTTAGCATATAAAATTACTACTCAACTTATAACCTTATGAGAAATCTAAGTTAATATTTTTGGGAATAATTCCTTAAGTGTCTCAAGATGGTTATCCTTTCAACTCCTCTACCTTCGATTTAAGTGCATTGTGAATCATCTAAGGAATCAATTCTAGTCTAAGGTCTCCACGAGCAATTTCAAAGATATATATATTCCATTAAATTCAGATTATTTCAAGAATTCATGCCATTTTTCCAAGTCAATCAATTTCAATGCATCAATTGGAAGGACTAAAAATTTTTCATGCTTGATTTTCTCAACAAAGAAGCATATAAACATGATATCAAACAAACTTTCCCTAAAATTAAGCTAAAAATTAGGATTGCACCATCAAAGTTCAAAATAAGTACTCTTCTAAACACCCCCAAACTTAAATCCAACATTGTCCCCAATGTTGTTACAATAAGCATACACAACAGTAAAAGAACACTTACAACCAAGGATGTTGAAAAATATCCTTAAACTTCCAATACATAATCCTATAGCTTCTCCTCCTCTCGAGTAAAATGAGCATGGTCCAAATTTGCATCATATCTAACACTTCAACTTTTCAAACCATCAAGCATAAGAAAACATACATGCCAAAAGTGCATGTTTGAACACAACATAAAGAAACAAACTAAACAAAACAAAAACAAAATCAAAAAGAAAAACAAACTTACAAACTTGGGTTGCCTCCCAAGAAGCGCTAGTTTAGAGTCGGTAGCTCGACTTTGTGCTCTTTGAGGTTCAAATAGGTGGTCCATTTAACACGACCAAATCCTTGTCATGCCTCCTTTTAGCTCCATGGTCTACTTGCTTCCACTCATATTGCGGGATTTTGCAATAAGCCCTTTGTATTGGATGAGTCTTTTCAATCTTACGAGCACGGCGATGGGGTGGAATGTATTTCATGCATAAATCTTCTTTTCCCTCTTTATTGTGTTTATCATAGGGAATCTCATCCTCCAACTCGAGTGTGCCCTTAACCTTGCCATTTGCACATGTCTCATCAAGAGAAGGGTTAATAACATCGATATTGGAACAAGTAAGATCATCCATAGATGGTTTCCTGTTATTAGAAGCATCAAATATCACTTTTACATCTCCTACCCTCAAAGATAACTTACCTTTTCCCATGTCGATCTTGGCATTGCTAGTGACTAGGAAAGGTCTTCCTAGAATCAAGGGCATCTCAACATCTTCCTCCATATCAAGGACCACAAAGTCAACCCGGAAAAAGAATTTGTCAACTTGTACAATAACATCTTCTATTATCCCCTTTGGTCTCTTAATTGATCCATCGGCGAGTTGGAGGCTCATTGATGTGGGTTTGGGATTTCCAAGGCCCAACTTCTTGAAGAGAGAATGCGGGAGGAGATTGATACTTGCTCCCATATCGCAAATAACCTTTTCAAAAGTAAGAGGGCCAATGGTGCACGGAATGGTGAGCCTCCCCGGGTCCTCACAAAGAGTCGCCACAATCCTACGGAAAATCTGATCCATATCCTTCTTTTTCGTTTTTTGTGCATTTGGAAATGGAAAACGAACCTCGATGGGATGATGCGTTGGAGTTGAAGGTCCAGCTGTGGAGGATACAGAATGTGGCGCTTGGGCGTGACAATCGGCGCCTTGGCGCAGCGACAAGGGCGCCTGGGCATGGATGGATGGGCCCTCGGGCGCATCAGTGCGAACATTATCACCTTTTACCTGTTCGCCACTTCTCAAGGTAATTCCATAGCATTGCTCTTTCGGGTTCTTTTCCGTGTCACTTGGTAAAGTTCCCGGGGCTCTCTCGCTGATTGTCTTTGCCATTTGACCCATTTGTGTCTTCAAATCCTTCATATCCATCATTAAATCCTTCATCATAGTACGGAGTTCGTTGATTGCTGAATCCGATTTCTTTATTTCCTCATCAAGACGTTCATCGGTTGTAGGAGGCCTAACTTGCCTTTGTACATGAGGATTACCTTGCCTTTGAGCTTGGTTATTGTTGAATGGGGGCCTTGGTGCTAGATAGACGCTGGGATGGGCATTTTGTGCCGGATTGGGCCTCCTTGGAAAATTTTCGGGCACATGGAAGTTCAATTGAGGTCGATTGGCATTTCCAACATAGTTAACATTGCCAACCATTGTTTCCAAAGCAACTTCTTCTTGAACACAAGCAATTTTTCTGGTGGGTGTGACTTCTTCATCATCGGGATAGAGTTCATCTTCCCGGGCTAATTGTTCAATTTTGTCCCACACACTTTGGCAATCGAGCCCAAGGAGATCACCACCGGCGCCGGCATTGAGCCTATTTCGGATGCGCGATCGAACTCCATCATGGAATCGTAGTACTTGCTCGCTCAACTTTAGGTTGTGATCCGGGCATTTTCGGAGCATGTTTTTATATCTAGCCCATGCCTCGGCTAAGGACTCATTATTCCCTTGCTTAAACTCTTTAATATTGCTCCTTAGCTCGTTGATTTTGGAGGGTGGAAAGAATTTGCTCAAAAAGGCATCAACCATTTGTCCCCATGTTGTGATGGATTGGGGTGGTAGAGACTTGTACCACATGGTCGCCCTTTCCTTTAATGAGAAGTGGAAGACTCTTAGACGAATTGCATCGAGATCCCGTGGATGAAATTGGGTAGTCATGAGAGTGTCGTCTAGAGTCTCCAAATGCTCATGAGGTGATTCATGGGGCTCTCCATAGAAGGGTTCGCTTTGCACCATGCTAAAGATGTGTGACGGAATGTGATAATTTGGTGCAAAGAAATTTGGAAAGACTACGGGCCCCGGTATGGTGTGGACCCTTGGAGGTAGACTTTCCCGGACCGATGGAAGTCTTTGAGGAGGTGCCGGTTGCATAGCTTGGAAAAGATTTTGCAGCCATTCCCTATTTTCCGGAAGATTTATGTCGGGAAAATTTCCATTTGGATTTAGATTGTCGGCCATTTCTCGAGCTTGTCTACTAGATCGAAGAACACGCTCTATCTCCGGCTCAAAATTGTATAGGGGCTCGTTAGAAGAGCGGGTCATGCACCACAAATTACACCTAACAAATAAACACAAGAAAAAAAATTAGAATAATAAAATAAAAGAAAGGTTACAAATAAACGAAAAACTAAGAATTATGAAAATTTAAATGAAAAATCAAAAACTAAAATGAACAAGTCCCCGGCAACGGCGCCAAAAACTTGACACGCTAAAAGCCAACGTGCTATGATAGCAAGTGCACTAGTCGTGTGTAGTAATAAAAGTGGACTAAAAGTCCGGGTTGTCGAACCACAAGGACTTGAATTCTAGTTATGATTTTATACAAAGAACAACTACAATAAAAGTAAATTGAATGTAAAAACGTGTACAATAAGAACAAGGTTGCACAAGTGATTTAAAACAAAATATAAAGGGAGACTAAGGCACATGCTAGGTTCAAATTGATCAATTATACTTATAAAGGTTCTTGTTGAGGGATTACACTTATATTGTTATGGTGAAAACTTCGAGGGTAGAGAATAACCGATGTCTCGCGTATAAACTCCTATGCTTAGATCGTGATTTCCCAAATATTCCTATCCGGAAATCTAACCACTAAACATGCATTAACGTACTAGAGTTCACTCGATTTGAATCGAACAACTTCACCCGGGAATCTTTACCTATGTCTAGGGCAATTCCTCATTAGTTACGGGTCATGATGTGAATTTCTTGCACCCTAAGTCAATTTTCTCCCGAAATATTAACCTAGGCATAAGATTCTAACATATAGTGATCAAGTATATGCAAGATAAGCAAAAACACAAATTCACATCACATAACAATATAAGAACAACCTCAACAATCATCTATTATAAGCATATATCACATTTTGGCCTTACATGGCCCTAGTCTTATGAATTTAGTTCATAATGGATAATATGAAAAACATAAATGAATTAATACACATGTTCATAGACATAATTGAAATGAAAAGCTATAAAAACTCCCTCAAAAGTGAATAATGATGGATCTTGAAGTTGAGCCTTCAATCCCCAAGCTCTTTTCCTTCCTCTAGTTTTTCCCTCCAAGAGTGATGAAGAATGGTGATGAATGGTGGAGAAATCAGATTAGGGGCTGCCCCCCTCTCCTCTAAGAATCTAAAATTGATAGTGAATGATGAAGAGTATGGGTTCCCCCTCCTTTTATAGCCAAAATTCCACTAAAGTATGCATTAAGAATTCCCATTAAAGTTCCCCAATGAGAATTCCACCTAAGGTGATGCTTAAAGTTTGGCTTTTAAGATTCCAACCAGCTAAAAAATGCTGAAATTTCGGCCATTAAGAATTCCACCAAGCATAACCATGTGAAAACTTCAACAAAACACATGCATGCTGCCATTTTCTTGCTTTCCAGCGCAGTCTTAGTATTTTCCTCATCACATTCTCCACAGATCTCCAAATTGGATGATTCAAGTCCCCATGTGAAGCTAACACATAGATCTACAACTTTTCAGAAGGACATTTTGTCCAATTCGGTCTTTAAGTATACCTAAATTACGTTTCAACATGGAGGTTGTTTCTGATTTGGCGCCCATAAAGTAAATCTACCAAGAAACACACTTATGACAACCCCTCAACACATGTGCTGAATTATGGCCAAAAGTGATTCTTACCCATCATATAAGGCTGGAATTTAGGCTGAAAAAGGAGTAACATTCGGACTATCCATGCCTAGGCATGACTTGGAGGGCGTTGGGGCGTATCCTGGCACATGTACTTCTCTGTTCGGCGCAGCAATCGTATTTCCTTCACAATTATCTCTATAGACCTCCGATTTGGATGTTTCAAGTTCCCATTTGAAGCTAAGACATACATCTAAAACTTTGTAGAAGGAAACTTTGTCTAAGTCGGTCTCGAAATGTACGTAATTATCGCTCGAATGTGGTAGGAGATGTATAAACCGCCTCGGTGTTGAAAAACATGCTTGAACTTGTTTTGTACATCGTTTTTCTTCCCTTTTCTTCATGTATTCTCATTTATTACCTGTATTCACTTAACACACCTATTAAATGCAAATGTGACATGATTTAAGCAATAAGTGAATCCAAATCATAAGAATTACGGTCTTAAAAACACGTAAAAACACTTCGTATCACTTAGCAGCACCTCCAACTTTGGGTGGATTGAAGAGATTATTGATGATTCTTGGCCCATAGAACTTATGCTTGGCCATGGTTACTCCTGCTGAAGAGGTGCACTCTGCTCGAAAAATTAGATCACTTAAAACTAGACCATAAGGTCTGTTTGAAGTGCGTAGACTGTCCCTGAACCTGCTGAATATATAGGCGCTCCAGTTGATTTTTATCTTGAGCAGGATGGCAGTCATCATCTGGAACTGGGTTGGGTTGATTTTGTCGAAGGTTCCCACTCTGCATTCAATGTTTTTACTACAGAAATCAGCCAAGACTCGATACCTGTTCACTATATCTTTCTTCTCAAAGTACGGTTTGTATGGAACATCATCGTAAGCGCTAATCTGAGTCCAGACTTCTTGAATTTGTTCTTCAGTGATAGTGTCTAAAGTGGCTCCAACATTAGGTAGAGAGAAATTCTGGGCAATAGAGGCCGCAGAGAGAGTGAACGTCTTTGATTCCTTCTTGGAGACAGGAAACAAACAAGTGATGGAAGTCTCATCGTCAGACAGTCGAGCATTTCTCCAGAAAAATTCTAGTTCTTCAGGAAACATATACGAATATTTTGTGAGAAATTTCTGAAGCCCAGCCTCTGCTACAGAATCCATCATTTCCGTTAAATCAATTTGGGGGTTTTCATAGAGAAACTTCCAATCAACTATAAGGCCTTCAGTGACCTTAACAACAACTTCAGTGGTTCCAGCAGTAACTTTATTGGGTGCCATTAGTGAGAAGTAGACAGAGATTACGAATGAAAATTTTTGTTTTGAGAAAGAGAGAGATTTTTCTTGCACGAATGTAATAGATTATAAGAGTGTTTGTTTTCTGCAGAAAGTGTGTTTTTGAGATACTTCAATTTGAATGTTCTTTGTGTTTGAAGTTTGAGATGTTGACACGTGGAGAAATATAAATCTCAGTCGTTAAAATATAACTGTGGACGTGAATTTAGATTAAATGGGCACGGTTTCTTTTAGTAACTTCCACATATACTATTTTGACGTTGGATTAAAAGTTTGAAACAGAGACTTTTGATATACTGAGAGTGATACGTGTGCCCATGAAAAGCGGATACGTTTTTTATGAAAACTGTTCGGGAACCATAATTTTGAAAAACTATTCAAATACCCGCCAAAAATTTGTTAAAGCGTCCGGACCTATTCAGAATGACGCTTGAAACAATTCAGTGTTAAGTTGACGCTTGAGAATCTTGAGGTTCTCTTTCAAGTAACATTTTGTGCTTTAGCGGTCATTGTAACATATAGAATTATTCTTTTCAGGGTGTGTATGAGGACACAGTTTCCCAGTACTTATCATTATGTCTTGGTAGTAGTGTTTTACTTTTGGTTTAAAATATTCAGCGCTGGTTGTATTTGTCTAAGATACATGGTAATAGTACTGACGCGTGTACATGTGCTGAACCATCTTTGAAAAACGTGATGAGTACCCATGGGTTTTCTTGAGCGAAGGGTGAGGAATGTCAAGTCAGCATTAATTGCATTGATTGACTAATCCACTTTCTCATTTTAGCGTAGGGTAATGTACGCTTGCTTTTAAAGGATCTTTTTACTAAGTGCTTTAGCCGGGAATAAAGCTAAGCGTTTAGTTTATTTTGAAAGAAGTGCAGACGCTAAGACAGATTTGTGTAATAAGCGTCAAAAGGATTTAAGTGTATGGTGCTAAGTGCGTATGACCGATGCAAGGGAAAACATTTTTGGTCATATTCACTTAAGTATAGTTAGCTCTTTTAAGGTTCCCCCTATGTAGGTTCCCCATAAATTACAGAAAATAAAGTGAATTCCCCCTAAATTTCATGCCTAACAAAAGTATGATGTTTCGAATGATTAAGCATTTAGATCAATCATACCTAGTTCACTTCTTAAAGTGAGAAAACGTTGTTCGTTAAGCGCTTTGGTGAAGATATCTGCCAGTTGCTTTTCTGTACCAATGAAGTGCATGGAGATATCTTTCTTTTGAACGTGGTCACGTAGAAAGTGATAGCGAATGTCAATGTGTTTGGTTCTAGAGTGAAGAACTGGATTTTGAGTCATTGCTAAGGCGCTTTGATTGTCACAATGGATAGGAGTTGGATCTAGGATTATTCCATAATCTCTAAGTTGTTGCCTCATCCAAAGGATCTGTGCACAACAGCTTCCAGCGGCTACATACTCAGCTTCAGCGGTGGAAGTAGCGATGGACTGTTGCTTCTTACTATGCCATGAAATTAGTCTATCACCTAGAAATTGACATGTTCCACTAGTACTTTTTCTATCTATTTTGCATCCTGCAAAATCTGCATCTGAATAACCAATTAGTTCAAGAGGAGAATCCCTAGGATACCATAAGCCCACATTTTGTGTGCCTTTTAGGTACTTAAGGATCCTTTTAGCAGCAATTAAGTGTGATTCTCTAGGATCAGCTTGAAATCGTGCACACATGCATACTGATAACATAATATCAGGTCTACTAGCTGTAAGATAAAGAAGTGATCCAATAATACCTCTATAGTTAGTGATATCAATTTTCTTTCCATTATCATCTCTATCTAGCTTAAGCGTTTGGCTCATTGGAATTTTTGAAGGTGATGCATTTTCCATGCCAAATTTCTTGATCATATCTCTAGTATATTTAGTTTGGTTTATGAATATGCCATTAGGGAGTTGTTTAACTTGTAATCCTAGGAAGAAAGTTAATTCACCCATCATGCTCATTTCAAATTGATCTTGCATCATCTTCGAAAATTTCTCACATAGACGCTTATTGGTAGATCCAAGTATAATATCATCAACATAAATTTGAACTAGGAGAATATCTCCATTATGGGTAATTTTGAATAACGTTGTGTCAACGCTGCCTTTTGAAAAGCCTTTACCTATAAGGAAGATAGAAAGAGTGTCATACCATGCTTGTGGTGCTTGTTTAAGACCATAGAGTGCCTTGTCCAATTTGTAAACCATGCTTTTCCCATGGTTGTTGATGAATCCTGGTGGTTGCTCCACATATACTTCTTCTTGGAGTTTACCATTCAGAAATGCACTCTTTACGTCCATTTGATACACTGTAAATTTGTTAAATGCTGCAAACGCTAGAAACATGCGGATTGCTTCAAGACGGGCAACTGGAGCGTATGTTTCATCAAAGTCGATGCCTTCTTCTTGACAGTATCCCTGAGCTACGAGTCTGGCTTTGTTTCTAATCACAATCCCATTCTCATCCATTTTGTTTCTATAGACCCATCTAGTTCTAATGACCCCTTGGTGGGTTGGTCTTGGTACTAGCGTCCATACCTCATTTCTTTCAAATTGGTTTAGCTCTTCTTGCATGGCTTCTATCCAACTTGGATTGTTAAGCGCTTCATCCACTTTCTTTGGTTCCATTTGAGATAGGAAGCTTGCAAACATGGCCTCATTTATTGTAGCGGCTCTTGTTCTAACGGGTGCTCCAATATCTCCAATAATTAGTTCTGGTGGATGGTCTCTGAGCCATTTTCTGTCTGGTTGGAACGGGTTAAGAGATTGATCTAACGTTTGATTAAACTGTGCAGGCGCTTGACCAATTCCTTGCGTAGGCGCTTCAGTGTTTATAGTTTGAGTTTGCTCTTGATGAACATTCCCTTCATGATCATCAGCGTTTCTTGCAATGTCATCGTTGATGTCTTTACGAGTAGTCTTAGGATTAGGTACAATGATTTCATTATCTTCATCAATATCACTATCATCACACAGATTGGTTTGTGACGCTTGTTGAGATAAATCTTCAATTCCTGCATCATTAATATTAACCTTACTCGGTTCTTGGTTAGCATCATCAAACACAACATGAATGGATTCTTCAACCTTCGATTTAACCTTATTTAAGATGCGAAAGCTCTTTCCATTTTTGGCGTAACCTAGAAAGATTCTTTCATCTGCTTTAGGATCAAATACCTTTAGGCTTTGGGAACCATTGTTATGAATGAAACATTTTGAACCAAACACATGGAAGTATGAAACATTCGGCTTACGTCCCTTCCATAACTCATATGGAGTCTTTTCATGTTGCTTGTTGATCATACACCGGTTCTGAGTGTAGCAAGCAGTGTTGATAGCTTCGGCCCACAACCTTTGAGGCAGCTTAGACTCGGCTAACATAGTCCTAGCGGCTTCTTTAAGCGTTCTGTTCCGTCGTTCAGCAACTCCATTTTGTTGAGGTGTTCTAGGTGCTGAATACTCATGAAGTATTCCAAAGTCTTTACAAAATTTCTCAATAATATGGTTAGTAAATTCAGTTCCTCTATCACTTCTAATTCTTGTCACTTTTAGATCTTTTGAGTTTTGTAGTTGACGAATTAGAGAGGTGAGCTTGGCACTAGTTTCATCTTTAGATGCTAAAAAATTCTACCCATGTATAGCGTGAAAAATCATCAACTATTACTAGTGAATACTTTTTACCACTAACGCTCATGATTTGAATAGGACCAAACAAATCTAAATGTAGTAATTCAAGTATTCGAGAGGTTGATAGATGAAGCTTCTTCTTAAAAGATGATTTAACTTGTTTACCCATTTGACAAGCATCACATAAGCGATCTTTATTAAAGGAACCTTTAGGTAATCCCTCTACGTGATTTAGAGATATTAATTGAGAGATTGTCTTGAAATTGAGGTGATTCATTTTTCTGTGCCATAACCAACCTAATTCGTTTTGATTCTTAGCTACGAAACATGTAGGGTTGTTATCTAATGTCGAATCCCAATATACTAAGTATACATTGTTTGTTCTTCTTCCTTTTAATTTAGTAGATCCTGTCTTAACATCGATTATCTCGCACAAGTCACTAGAAAATTTAATTTCAAAGCCTTTATCACAGAATTGACTTATGCTTAGGAGATTATGTTTAAGACCCTCAACATAGTATACATCATTGATCATGAGGTTCCCCCTATGCATGATACCTATACCTTTAGTTTTACCTTTAGAATTATCACCGAATATAACTTGAGGACCATTGGTTGCACGATAGTTGATCAAGAGATCCTTTGATCCAGTCATGTGTCTCGATGATCCACTATCTATGTACCATACTGAAGCGTCGGTGTTGGCTCTAGGTACCTGCATTCAAAAGGGCAGATCTAATTTCCTTTAGGTACCCATTTTGTTTTGGGTCCTTCTTTGTTAGTGACGTGAATTAGATTTTTCGGAACCCATATTTGCCTTGTCTTCACTATGGGAGAAAGATTGGCCTTCTTGGGTTTCGTTTTGAGTTGCATACTTTTTCTAGATGTATAGAAATATCCTTGATTATAGTAATAATCATAATCGTAATCATAATTATCATAGTGTTGATAATATGAACTGGATTGTTTTGGATATAGACGTTTGATTCTGTTTGGTACTGGCTTAGGATGCACTTTTGGTGCGGGACGCTTAACGTTTGATTCACTGGCAGAAAATATCTCCTTAGATTTTTGAGCGTTTGGATATATTTTCTTTTGTGAGACATTCGCTTTGGTCTTTCCTTTGCCTGAGTCAGTGTTGACTTTATCATTAGCTTTTGTACCAGTATTTGTTGATTCATTCAGCGTTTGTCTGATTGAACTTTCTTCAACAAAGATTACACCTTTTCCTTTGTTGATTGTTGTAACATTGGACGCTTTGGCTTTATAACTAAATTTATCAAAACCTAGACCGGTCTTTTCACCAAATGCCCTGGTTACTTTAGTCACATTATCTAGCGTTCTAGACGCTTTTGATAATGAAGAGATAAGCTGCTCTGATTTGGCAAGTTTAGCGACCATTTCAGCTTCTCTTTTGACTATTATATCAAGATCACCTTTTAGCTGAGTAATTTCACTCTCGAGTGATTGGTTTTTCTCAATGCACTGTTGCTGAATTTGCAACTTTGCTTTGAGCGTTAAGTTATCACTTCTGAGTGCTGAAATAATACAATGGTGATTTTGGAATAATTTGGTGGCATCTTGACAATCTGTATAATATTTCTTTACTTTGTCAAGTAATTCATCATAAGAGAGAGGATGATACAAATCAGTGGTTACCTCAGATGGTAAGGCGTTAGATGCTTCATTTTCTCTTGCCATGAGACAAATGAATGCTAAGTCCTTTGATGGTTCATCATCGCTGCTTTCATCTGATGATTCCAAGTCCTCTTCAGGCGTATAGAGAGGTTCTGATTCTGCTAGCAAGCCTTGTTGTCTCAGGTTGCTCCTGAATTGGTTTCTATCCGCGTGATCTTGCTTTGTAGGTTTAGACACATTTGGATATGGGCAATTAACTTGGAAATGCCCTGGTCTCCTGCAGTTGTAACAAAGATTGGTCTTCATCTTTTGTTCGTTTGTTAATCTTGTGGATCGTTGGTTTAACGCTGCAGGCGCTGAGAGATCTTGCTGAGAAGGAGTTTGATATTGAATTGGCGCTAGGGAGGAGGACGCAGGATAGTGAGGCGCTTGATATTGTGGTTGTATTTGAGGAAGCGCTTGATATGAACTTTGTCCTGGGTGCTTAGGACTGTTTCCCTTCTTTTCATATTTCAGGAATTTCCTGAATCTATTTAGAAGCGCCAGTTCTTCTTCCTCATTTATATCCGAGCCTTTTTCTTTGATAGATTTTCCTTTGATTGATGCCATTAGCGCTCCAGATTCGATCACTGGATTACTTACTGCATCACTGGCCGAATTCAGCTCAAACTCAAATGCTTTGAGTTCTGAGAAAGCATCTTCTGGAGTTAGGCTGTCCAGATTGTTTGATTCTCTCATTGCAGTTGTTTTCATCAGGAATCTGCTTGGGAGACTTCTAAAGATTTTGACCACTGTTTCTCGATTTTGTAGCTCCATACCCAGAGATGTTAGTTCAATGACAAGAGCTGTAAACCTCATGTCTAATTGCTCTAGCGTCTCATTAGGTAGCATCTTGAAGCTGTTGAATTTTTCTTTGGCAATTGATAATTTGTTTTCCTTTATTTGTGCTGAGCCACCACAAATAGTAGCCAACTTATCCCAAATTTCTTTAGTTGTATTGCATGATTTGACTTTGTTGAATAAGTTGTCATTGTCACCAATGGCTGTGTATAATGCATTCCGGCCGACATTGTCTAGATTGGCTCGTCGACGCTCATCGGTGGACCATTCTTGTTTGGGCTTCTCCACATAACCGTCAGGTGTTTCTTCTGTGGCTTCGGGCGCTCTGGTGATAACTTTGTATATTTTGATTGGCCCATCTGAAATGATATCACACATTTCATCATCACATGAACACAAATAAGTAAACGCTTTGACCTTCCAAGAGTCATAATTTGACTCGGTCAACTTGGGAACTTTAGAGAATGCCATGAAGAATTTAAAGTAATTTTTAAGCGACTATATATATATAAAAAAATTTTTTTTTTTTAAAAAAATGGATCTGAACAAGCAGTTACGCTTGGAAACGCTTAGGTTTCAACTTCAACCGCTCTGATACCACTTGTTGGTCCCAAGTGGTATACGAATGAGTCTAGAAGGGGGGGGGTTGAATAGACCCTGAAGTCTTTTTCGACTTCTTAAAAGTTCGTATCACTTTGAAGTATTTGAACGCTTGACAAGTTTAAGCGCTGGATGTGGCGCTTGAGAAACGTTAACTTAGACTCGGTGATTTCAACGCTTACCAAAGTAGGGCAGAGTTTAGTCACTAAATCAGAGTTAGCACAGCGGAAGTATTTTATAGCTTAGCGTTCAGTTAGTTAATCGAAAGTAGTCGCTTAGTTGTTTTAAAACTTTATCAGAATGTATGCAATATGAATAGTAAAGCAGTAAAACAATGAATGCTTAAAGAGGTAAATGACACAAGATATTTGTAAGGTTCACTGGGTGATGTAATCCCAGCTACGTCCTTCTTCTCCTTTTATCAGGGAGGTTTTCCACTATGATGATTATCGAAGAGTCACACAGAGACTTCTACAAGATAGAGGGAGATTGGATATGATCTCGAAACTCCTTGGTCACACAGATTTCAGCTCCACTAAAGACCTTCTATCCCCTTGCTTCTTTCACTCAGAAATGGTGCAAGTTACTCTTGATCTCGGAACTCCTTGGTCACACAGATTTCAGCTCCAATAGAGATCAACTTCAACAAGCTTCTTTTACACAAAAATATTGCTTGCAAGTCAACCAGCTTTCTCACTCAGATGAAAGGTGTTGATGGTTTTGGTCACGGGTTTGTTTGTTTTTGGAAAGTTCAAACAACTTGGGGATATCTCAATGGTAGTGTAGGTTCTTCTTAAAAAGAGATTTGAGATATGGATGACTGTCTCTGAATATTTGTGAAAAGCTTATATGGATATTTGGCTATGATTTTCAGTAAGCTTTTCCTTCAACAAAGTAGGTAATTTTTTTTGCTTTTTGTGTGTGTCTGTTTACTTGTTTGTTGAAAGAGCTATTTATAAGGTATTGGTGGTTTTTGTCCGTTTGACACGGTTGGAGTCTCGTTTCCCCAAACATTCCTTGAGTTCAGACATTTCTAACTTTGGGTATACTTAATTAGTTAGGCATGTTCTTGGTTTCATAACTTCTGACAGTTTCGGTCAAAAGAATGGTTTACCCATACGTTATAGTGCTTATATTTTAATAGCACTTATTCGACTTTTAATGCATCTTGTCTTATTTCCGTTGGAAATAATTCGTCCGTTTGATTCATGCATTTTTAAGTCTTTGGATAGTTTTGGGTTTGAGTTTTCAGGTTACGTTCTTTGTAGGTTGTCTTGGTTTAACCTTTTGGACGCTTGCTGAAGAGAATAGTTATTCTCGTGTATTGGACAGACGCTTGGACTGATCCTGAGTTTCTTCTCTTTATTTCAGACGCTTACTCTTCAATCTTGTCTTGATGGTCTCACTGAGAATTCCGTCATTTCACTTGATGTTGAGTATTCGGCCTGAGTTATCCATTCGTAGTTTGAGCACTGGGATAATCCCTAAAGCGTTTGACGGACGCTTCAAGATATCTTTATCTATCATAGCTTCAGACGCTTGATCTTCACCTTCATCACTTGGTAGACTCACCCAGAATTCTCCTAAGTGATTTAGTGTCACATACTTAGTCTAAAGAATTCTACAAAGATAAATACTATAAGCCTAAGATAAATAAGCTTTCAGGTACTTATACATAACATTCTATGAAAGCTTTTACACTTTTCGGGGTCTAACAGGAAGTCCTATTTGTCATCATCAAAACATCTAATATGAAATTCCTAACAGTGCACACATGCATACCAAAAACATAATATCAGGTCTACTGGCAGTAAGATAAAGAAATGATCCAATGATGCCTCTATAATTAGTGATATCAACTTTCTTTCCACTTTCATCTTTATCTAACTTAAGCGTTTGGCTCATTGTAATTTTTGAATATGATGCATTTTCCATACCAAATTTCTTAATCATATCTCTTGTGTATTTAGCTTGGTTTATAAATATGCCATTATGGAGTTGTTTAATTTGTAATCCTAAGAAGAAAGTTAATTCACCCATCATGCTCATTTCAAATTGTTCTTGCATCATTTTTGAATTTTTTTTCACACAGACGCTTGTTAGTAGAGCCAAATATATTATCATCAACGTAAATTTGGACTAAGAGAGTATCTGCGTCATTGGTGATTTTAAATAATATTGTATCAACGCTGCGTTTTAAAAAGCCTTTACCAATGAGGAAGATAGAGAGAGTGTCATACCATGCTCGGGGTGCTTGCTTAAGCCCATAATGTGCTTTGTCTAGCTTATAGACCATACCCTTACCATGATTGTTGATGAATCCTGGTGGTTGCTCCACATAGACTTCTTCTTGGAGTTTACCATTCAGGAAGGCACTCTTCACGTCCATCTGATACACCATGAACTTGTTGAACGCTGCATACGCTAGAAACATGCGGATTGCTTCAAGACGAGCGACAGGAGCGTATGTCTCATCAAAGTCAATACCCTCCTCTTGGAAATATCCTTGAGCTACGAGTCTGGCCTTGTTCCTTATCACAATGCCATTCTCATCCATCCTGTTTCTATAAACCCATCTAGTTCCAATAACTCCTTGGTGAGTTGGCCTTGGTACTAGCGTCCAAACCTTATTTCGTTCAAATTGATTAAGCTCTTCTTGCATGGCTTCAATCCAACTTGGGTCGCTTAGCACTTCATCCACTTTCTTCGGTTCCATTTGAGATAAAAAAACTTGCAAACATAGCCTCATTGAACGTAGTGGCTCTAGTCCTAACAGGCGTTCCAATATCTCCAATAATCTGCTCAGTTGGATGATCACGCAGCCATAGTCTATCTAGTTGGAAAGGGTTAAGAGGTTGAACAGACGCTTGACGATCAGACGCTTGATTATCCTCTTGTGTAGGCGCTTCAAGTTCACAGATTCTTGTTTGCTCTTGATGATCACTCTCTTCATGATCATCAGCATTTCTTACAATATTGTCCATTTTAACCTCACGAGTAATCTTAGGAGGTGGCACTGAGATCTCATCATCGTCGTCAGTATCTTCATCAATATTAATCTTAGACGCTTGATGACATAGATCTTCAACTCCTACATCATTCACATTAACCTTACTCGGTTCTTGGTTAGCATCATCAAAAACAACATGAATAGATTCCTCAACCTTTGATTTGATCTTATTTAGGATGCGAAAATTATTTTCATTCTTGGCGTAGCCTAGAAAGATTCCCTCATCCGCTTTAGGATCAAATGTCTTTAGAATTTAGGATCCATTATTATGGATAAAGCATTTAGAACCAAAGACGTGAAAATATGAAACATTTGGCTTACATCCCTTCCACAGTTCATATGAAATTTTCCCATGCTGTTTGTTGATCATGCAGCGATTTTGAGTGTAACAGGCAGTGTTGATCGCTTCGGCCCAAAACCTAGGAGCGAGCTTGGATTCTGCTAACATTGTCCTAGCGGCTTCCTTAAGCGTTCGGTTCCGGCGCTCAGCAACACCATTTTGTTGGGGGAGTTCTGGGAGCTGAATACTTATGATGTATTCCATTTTCTGCACAAAACTTCTCAACGATCTTGTTAGTAGACTCAGTACCGCGATCGCTTCTTATTCTTGCAACCTTAAGATTTTTCAATATTTGAAGTTGTCGAATAAGCGTTCTTAACTTGTCACATGTCTCATCTTTAGATGAAAGAAATTCCACCCAAGTAAATCGAGAGAAATCGTCTACTATCACCAAAGTATACTATTTACCGCTTACACTAATCATTTGAACGGGTCCAAACAAATCCATATGAAGTAGTTCAAGTATTCTAGAGGTAGATAGATGAGGTTTTCTCTTGAATGATGATTTAACTTGTTTACCCATTTGACAAGCGTCACAAAGGCGATCCTTATGAAATGGTCCATTTGGTAATCCCTCTACAAGATTTTGACTTATAAGCTGAGAGATTGTTTTAAAGTTGAGGTGATTCATTTTTCTATGCCATAACCAACCCATTTTAGATTCATTTTTAGCAACAAAACATGTTGGGTTGTTATCAAGTGTTGAACCCCAATCTACCAAATATACGTTGTTAGTTCTTTTACCCTTCAATTTAGTAGACTTAGTCTTAGCGTCATTTATATAGCAACACTCACTTGAGAATATGACTTCAAAGCCTTTATCACAAAATCGACTTATGCTTAATAAATTGTGCTTCAGACCCTCAACATAATAAACATCACTTATCATGATGTTCCCCCTATGCACAGTACCTATACCTTTGGAGTTATCACCAAATACAACCTGAGGACCATTGGCAGCTCGATAGTTATTCAGAAGATCTTTGGAACCAGTCATGTGCCTTGACGATCCACTATCGAAGTACCACACAGATGTATCGGCTCTAGCTTTAGGTACCTGCAATCAAAACGGAAGTTTTATTTCTGTTCAGGTATCCATTGTTGCATGGGTCCTTTAACATTAGTAACATTGTTAGTTTGAATTAGAACTTTAGGAACCCATATTTGCCTAGTCTTCATTGTAGGAATACTAGGCTTTTTGGGTTTCACAACGTGTTGTGTGTGCTTTTTGGATGTAAATTAATATCCTCGATTATAATGGTAGTCATAATCATAATCATCATAGTATCGATAATATGATCTTGACTGTCTTAGATATTGACGCTGGTATTTCCTTGGCGCTGGCTTGGGTTGCACTTTTGGTGCTGGATGTTTAGCGCTTGATTCACAGTGGTCAGACTTATCTTTAGCCTTTTGAGCGTTTGGATAGACTCGTCTTTGTGAATCATTTACCTTAGCCTTACCCTTGCCTGAGTTAGCTTTGATTTTCTCATTTGGCCTCTTACCATTGTCACTAGGTTCATTTTGTGTTTGACCTTGTGAACCTTTTTCAACAAAGATAACACCCTTTCCTTTGTTGTTTTCCGTAACATTAGATTTATTAGGTTGTTTACCGAGTTTATCGCATCCTAAACCGGTCTTTTCACCAAATAATCTAGTTACTTTAGTCACATTATCCAACTTTCTAGAAGCTTTTGGTAATGATGAGATAAGCTGCTCTGATTTAGCAAGTCTAGATATCAAATCAGCTTCTCTCTTGACTATTATATCAAGATTGCTTTTTAGTTGAATAATTTCACCCTCAAGCGATTGGTTCTTCTCAATGCACTGTTGCTGAACTTGCAACTCTGCTTTGAGCGTTACTTTATCTCTTGTGAGTGATGAGATAATAGTGAGATCGTTTTGATATATTTTGGTAGCTTCTTGACATTCATTGTAGTATTCTTTGACTTTGTCAAGTAATTCATCATAAGAGAGAGGAATAGATAATTCATTGATTACCTCAGGAGACGCTTCATCATTTCTGGCCATGAGACATATGAGCACTGAGTCATCTAATGGCTCATCATCGTCACTACTCTCCTCTGATGATTCTAAATCATCAGGTGCGGATGCTGGTTCTGACTCCGCTAGCAAACCTTGTTGACGAAGGTTGCTCCTGAATTGGTTTCTATCTAAGTAATCCTGCCTTGAGGGCTTGGATACGTTTGGATAAGGGCAATTTACCTGGTAGTGCCTTGGTTTCCTGCAATTATAACAAAGATTAGTTTTCATCTTTTGTTCATTTGTTAACCTTGCAATGTGTGATTTTGAGACCACTGGAGCGGAGAGATTTTGAGTAGACGCTTGGTACTGAACATGCGCTTGGGGTGAAGGAACAGAATACTGAGGCGCTTGAAGTTGTTGTTACATCGGAGAAGGCGCTTGATATGAACTTTGTCCTTGATTATTGAAACCTTTGCCTTTCTTTTCATTTCTCAAGAACTTTCTGAATCTATTCAGCAAAACCAACTCCTCTTCTTCATTGATATCTAAATTCTTCCCTTTATTGCCCGATTTGCCTTTGATTGATGCTATAAGCGCTCCAGATTCAATCACCGGACTACTCACAACATCACTAGCAGAATTCAACTCGAACTCAAATGCTTTGAGCTCTGAAAAGGCGTCTTCTGGAGTTAGAAGATCCAACATATTTGATTCTCTCATAGCAATTGTCTTCATCAAGAATTTACTTGGTAAACTTCTAAAGATATTAACCACCATTTCTCGATTCTGCAAATCCATTCCCAACGATGTAAGTTCTGTAACTAAAGCTGTAAATCTTATATCTAATTTCTCTAAAGTTTCATTGGGTCGCATCTTAAATCCGTTAAACTTTTCCTTGGCAATGGAAAGTTTGTTTTCTTTAATCTGAGCTGAACCACCACAAATTGTAGCTAACTTATCCCATATTTTTTTGGTGGTTTTGCAAGACTTGATCTTGTTGAATAGGTTTTTATTATCACCAATAGCCGTATACAGAGCGTTACGAAAAACATTATCCAAATTAGCTCTTCGACGCTCATCTGGAGACCATTCTTGTTTCGATTTTTCAACGTAACCATCAGGAGTGTCTTCCGTGGCTCCAGGCGCTCTTGTGATAACTTTATATATTTTAATTGGCCCATCTGAAATAATATCACACATGTCATCATCACATGAACAGAGATATATAAATGCTTTGACTTTTCATGTGTCAAAATTTGATTCAGTCAGTTTAGGAACTTTAGCAAATACCATGTTTAAAATCTAAAGCAACTAAGTTTGAAAAAGGATCTAAACAAGCAGTTATGCTTGGAAATTTTATAATTTTAACTTTACCGCTCTGATACCACTTGTTGGTCCCAAGTGGCATATGAAAGGATCTAGAAGGGGGGGTGGGGTTGAATAGACCCTGAAGTCTTTTTCGACTTCAAAAAGATTCTTATTGAAATTATGGTTTTGGAAGCTTGAAGTGTCTAACGCTTGACTTAAGCGTTCACTTAAAAAATCTAGGCGCTTTGGTGAAGCGTCTAATGAAGACTGTTTTTAGAAAGTTAACTTAGATTTCAAGACTTGAATACTACAACCAAATAGGTTTCAGCATTCACTTCTTTGATCAGTGTTAGCACAGCGGAATGATTTTTGGAGTCTTCTCTTTGAAAGCTTTAGCGTCACAGAAAGTGTATTTAGTTTCTTAGCGTTTGATTAAGTTTTACTTTATCATTTTATGATATGACAATATGAATGCTGAAAGTAAAGTAAAGAGCAATATTTGAAAGGTTCGTTGGGTGGTGTAATCCCAACTACGTCCTTCTTCTCCTTGAACACTTGGAGGCAATCCACTAAAATGATTCTCAAAGAATTACACAGAATCTTCTACAAATTAGGGAGAGATGGATGTCGATGACTTGAGCTCCTTGATCACACAGATTTCTGCTCCAAATCACTTCAATCCCCTTGCTTCTTTCACCCAGAAATATGACAAGTATCCAACTTCGACTTCACACAAATCGCGAGGCTTGGATAGGGGTTTTTCTAAAAGGTTTGTTTGATTTTGATAAAGTTCAAACAACTAGAAATATCTCACTACTAATGTGGGTTTCTCCAAAAAGAATGTTTGAGACATTGGTTGACTGTCTCCGGATTTGAAGAAAAGCAAAGAGAATATTTTCTTGAAAATTCTGGCTTTTCTGAGATTGTAAAGAATGAGACTTCAATGCAACAACAATTCGACTTGATAATTGTTCTCTGTGTATTTGGCTTGTTGTTGAAGTTCTATTTATAGGCATTCTTGGAAAAAGTGTCCGTTTGACACATGCAAGAGCGCGTGTCTCTCACTTTCGTGAGTGAACAACGTTTTGTCCTTTTTCCTGAAAATCTCCTGCACAAAAGTTGTTGCTGTAGTCTTTGAATAGTTGACAGTCCAATAGGGTGGCTTCTCTGTACGTCTGAAAGTGCTTATCACATTTAATGCTCTTATCAGCATTTAATGCATTTGAATTAAATGCTTGTTGGCATTTAATGCTTTGAGAATATTTGCATTAAAACTCCTTCTGGACTTAGAAATAAATTCAGGTGAAATCAGTCATTGATAGACGCTTATTCAACCTTGAATCACTTCTATCCTATAAGGTGACGCTTGGTGTAGCAAGTCATTCTAGACGCTTGGAATTTTTATCTTTATTCAGACTTCAGGCGCTTGAGTCTTCAAACCTTACTTCTGATAAACTCACTTAGAACAAATCAGATGCTCAGTCTAAGACAACTTAACCTAACAATCTAGAATAAAAATAAAACAAAACTTATTACAAATCTAACACTTCAAAGCTGAAAACATACTTACATATTTTGGGGTCTAACAAAAAGTCCTAATTGTCATCATCAAAACATCTAACATGAAATTCCTAACAGTAGGAGTCTCAGGGATTGCTGCTTGGGTAGAATCAACACTTACGCTTCAACAAGTATTTCGTATTTACGACTATGCTCTTGAAATTAAAATCATTAAAGTCATGAAGGGATTCGACTTTAAAAATCCACCATGTTTGTTTTTCCGCTGCGTTTTTGCCATAGGATTCTTAACAATGGTATCAAAGCGTCTTTCATAGCCTTAATGATTTTAAATGTATTTTTTTTTATTATGTTGGTGAATTCAATTTTATTAAATTTGAATTCAGTTGGATGAACATGTTCGAAAATAATTTTTTTTTATGATTTTGAATCATGTTGATTGAGCTAAAATTTTTGAAAAATAAAAAAGGATTCGAAAGGAACTTCGGTGTTGCCGCACAGTCAGTAGTACACGCAGCCGATGGGGTTGCACAGCTCTTGTGCAAACAGCAACACAACAACAATTGTTGTGGGCAGCGCAATAGAGTCAGCCTACGCCGCTGAAGGCTATGAAACCTGCACCGCTATAATTTGTGAAAACGGTTGATGTTTGGCACTGGAGAAAAGACACATAAATGACATGGCAATCCCAAAAATGGCCATTGAAAAATGCTCCGAGGGGGCGGCAGTGAATAGCTTTGGTCGCGGCACCGCAACCTCGACCGGAGAAATCGCAGTGTTCGACTCCGGCGAAATATAAAAACAAAAAAGAATATAAAATCAATTTTTTTTTTAAAATCTGATTAAAAAAATAAGTAAAAATCACAATATTAAGGAAAAGATAATTTAGTTTCAATTTTATGTATATAATACTATAATTTTTTAATTTAATTTTTTTATAATTTTAATATTTTCTATAAAAATATTAATTATACAAATTTTACCTATAATAAATAAAAGAAAAAATAATTAGATAAAAAATTATTTGAATTAAAATTTCCAAAAAATTTGAATAAATTACACAAAAAATTGAAAGTATTTGAGTTTTTAATTTTTTTAAAAGGAAAATCGAACATTTTATTCAATAAAAAGTTTACAATATCAAAAATAATACAATTTAGACTGTCTCTAATGATGTAGTTAAAAACAATTGAAGCACCAAATATAAAAAAATTTCAAGATAACAAATCTTAAAGAATATCACACAGGCACAATAAACTCTTGTGCAAAAGACTACACTCTTATTCAAAAGAGACAAAAGTCTCATTCGAGAGAGAAAACATACTCTCATTTGAGATAGAAAAGAAAATACTAAACTGAAAAACTATGTAAAATCTAATGTATCATTCGTCTCATCCCTCAACATCTCGTTAGATCCATTATGTCTCGTCAGATTTGAAGTTGTGATACACAACTTGAAGGAAGGTGCTCCAACCTAATCCGCGAAACGATGTTGGTGGCAACAGTAGTGATAAAGGCGACTGCTTCACCAAGTCATTGTCGACTGAGAAGAAGAGTAGAAAAAGAAAGTATTTGAGTTAAATCTCAAAATTAAAAGTTAATTTTCCCTCCACATGAAAAAATTCTCAGATTGATGGTTAATTTTCCGCCAAATGATTAAAGAAATCCCAAAATTTAAGTCAATTTTCCCACCAAATGACATTTTCAGGTAATTTTGAATTCCGGCAAAAGTTGTACTGAAATTGCCAATTTTCTTGTCGAAATATACCCAAATTGCCAATGTGCCACTTTATTGTACCATTTTTTGTAATTTTTCCTATTTTGTCCTTCATTGACTTCAAAGTAGAAGCATTAACAATTATAATTGGAGTGATTTTATAATATTTTGTAATATTATAAAATCACTCCAATATATTTTATAATATTTTGATCGTTAATAAAGACATCTGATAACTTGGGATAAGTTGAGATTTTCTATGATTTTATAAAATTCTTACATCGTAACTTGCTAAACTTAACATTGTGGTAGCATTAAGTTGTGTTCTTGCTATTCTGTGTGTCATAAGTATTCGGATGTGAATGAAATATGTAGTACTTTATTTATCTATAGTTCATGTTTACTCAGTTGGTTTTAGTGGTCAGTTTAACTAAGTTTTGTAGGTTTCTATGTTTAAGTATAGTTAGGCCGACGACAACTCTAAGTAGCTTGGAAGTACAGTGAGTTGTCTTCTAAAATTATATTTATAAGTCTTTCAAAACTTGAGGGAAATTATATACATTATATATATATATATATATATATCTATACGCATTCATTCTTTTGATCATTATCAAATGAAAATGAGTTTCAATTCTTTCAAAATAAAATTTTGAAACCACGTTTGGTTGTCCATTGCATGGTTTAAATTTTAATAATATGAATTATTCTGAAATGCATATTTTGTGAAATGATTTAAATGAAAGCGCATTTTATTAAAACTTTCTGTAAGTTTTTCAATTTATTGATTTCTGAATCATGAGCCTAAAGGCCACTATTGCATCCATTGTATGACAACTTCTGATAGTACATATGTGATGCAATTGAGATATTCGAGTAATGCAGCACAAATGCAATAGGATTGCTTGTAACGATGACCACTATCCTACAATTCATATAACCGTGTGAACTAAAAGGATGGACACATCAATCTTCATTCTATTAGGACTCGAAATTATGTAAAGATATCCACATCTCTTTACGTCTGCTTAGAATTTAGGGACCAAATTCTTGTAAGGAGGGAGGAGTTGTAACACCCAGTCTACAGAAATTTCAATTTCCTGTTTTAGATGTTCAAGGCTATATTTAAGGGACCAAACGTCTTAATTTGATTATATTAAATTTTATGTATCATTTTGATTGTGTTCTGAATATCTCTACAAAATTCGATAAAGATTGAAGTTCTGTGGATTTTTCTAAAATTCATTGAATAAAACTGCCCGTCTGTTTGGCGGGATTTTAAATTGCTACTGTTTTGGGATTATTTGATGAATCTGGAAATTTTGGTTTGTTCTAAAACATTTATTGTAGATATATACATGTATTAGGAAGCTTTCATAAACATTTAGGAAGTTTTCAAAAAACAGGAGATTTTATAAAAATATTTGAAATTTTGCTGTCTATTCTGGAAATTCTATAAGGACAGCTCTGCTTAGTTAACCAAATCCCCATGTTGACAAGGAAATTAAATCCGAAATTTTTATGACCACTTCTTCAGTATAATTTTTGATACCCTGCAAAATTACAGAGAGAAATTTCATCCTGAGAATTTTTACAAATTATTGAAGTTACACTGCGCAAGTGTGGGACTTGTTTGAGGCTTGTTTGAGCTTAATTGTCAACATGTTTAGATACCACTAAGTATTAAATAACTTCGTGTATGTGGTAAGCTTATAAATTATTATAATTGTGAATATGATAGTATTTTGGACTACAGGATAATTTTGCGATCCCGAGGCACGAGACTACGACGTCGGATTGTTATTGTGAGGGTTTCTCTTTTCCTTGAAAACTCTTTATTTACTTTACCCACTTGTGGTTTCCTTGTTTTGTTCTACAATTATCTTATCCATATGTTGATGATTGCTTCTTGATGAATGTATGTCCTTAAGTGTCTCGCTCTAGTCAATATCTCGTTATTCCTGACGTGTATTCCTTTCGCGTCTATGGTATATGTCTTCCTCGAAATGGTTTTCGGTCTAATCGATCTCAATTACCTTATGTCTTGTCATACCAATACCATGCTCATATCCTTCGCCACTTGTTGAGATCATTGTAATTCTTGGCTCTACTTTGTCAACTAAGGGAACTAAGTGTTATGCGGGGCAAAAGTGCTACGCGCATGGGAGCCACCTCTTGAGGCTTCGGCACAAAGTGCTACAAGGCGGGAGCCACCTCTTGAGCCCGTAGGAGCCACCGCTAGAGTCCTGATGTCTGGCATCCATATGCGATATGACTTTTTTTGATGTAATGCTTTGACTCATAAAGATAGGGTGAAGAGAGCTAAGTACTATACGGGGCAAAGTGCTCCGCCACGGCGGGAGCCACCTCTTGAGCCCGTAGGAGCCACCTCTAGAGTCCCAACACCTAGAAATCATATAGTATGTATAGAAAGGTGTGAAGTCTCCTACTGGTATGGGACAGTGAGAAGATGGATCACAATTGTTTTGGCTTGATTCTAAAGTACATGCTTTATTGCTTTATCTCTAACTTCATTTCGGTACTTGATTATTGTGCCTTGTGATATCTGGTTTGATTCTTTTTCTTGCCATTGTATATGTGCATTTTTTTATTGACTTCCGCTGTAGATCATATCTCACAAGTTAAGGTAAATCAAGTTGTTAGTCTACCTCACTGGGTATTCAGACTCACCCCTCGTTCTTTCTTCCTTTTCAGAAGAGCTCGGTATAACAAAACCGAAGGGGGAAAATCATGACTCAGGGAGTTTGAGAGTCAAATGTGACTGTGTATAGATGTCTTGTACATATAGTCGTCTAGTTTTGCTGAATTGTGGTTTTGAGTTACATCTGAACTCTTGTATGTACATGTACTATTATGTTTCTATATATGTGCGTACATTGAAGTTTTGGGTTGTGTGGTTTGAAAGTTTTGTATAATTCACGCTTAGCGTTAGCTCATGACTGGATGGTCTCTCGGAATGAGCTAGCGTTGCTGTGTGGCGGGCTTCGGCCCCATCCCTGACCGGAGATTGCCACACATTGTGAAATTTATGTGATTGCATATTGTATTTGGTTGAGTGTCGGGCATAGATAAGGCTAGGGTTCGACTGGACAGGCACGGGCATGCGGTCTTAAAACGGTTCTCTCTATCCACGGCCAAATCTAACCACCCAGAGACGGAGTGTCCTAAGGGTGAGTGGGTCATAGGAATTGAATTGTGGTACACACGAGATATGTCCAAATGGGCATCGCGAGCCTTAGTGGGGAAGCATAAGGTGAATGGCTTTTAAGCCGAGTGTTCAGGGGTGATAAGGAAGAAACAGTGGGACCCAAAGTGCTATGAGCAAAGTCATTGGGCGTGATGTTACTGCTAATGTGGCCCCTTATTGCTTAAGTGTGCAATGTAAAGTGTTAATTGTTTTTAATTTCCTACTGTTTAAGTGCATATGCTAAATGCATACGTTGAAGTTTTGGTATCATACCACTCATTGTTCAACTTTTATTGTGAGAGTAACTTTGATTTTAACTCATCCTTTCAATGATCTTTGAACAAAACTATTATCACTTTTGCACATTGTTAATTTATCGTTTTGGGTCTAAAAATTATTTTTTTAAACACCTTCCATACGAATACTGACACTCACTAAGCCTTCGCTTACTACCTTTATTTCCTCCAATTATAGGTGGATTGAGCAGCGAGACTAGCTTGGAGGACCGTTAAGTATAATAGTCATTCTCTAGAGGAGAAGTGTGGATATTTATGAATGGTAAGTTACCAATTGTTTAGTTGGCAGTGTTAGGGTTGTGACCTACTAGATAAGCTGCTACATTTTGTTTTGGTTTTTGATTGGGCTTCTGTAAGGATAGGTTCATATTTTCAGGTTGGGTCCTTTGTGGGCTGAATTTGAGGCATGAAATTTATCTCTTGTTTCATGTTTCTTATTTTTCTTTAACCGTAGTATACTTTACAACTCTAGTACATATGAGCTAAATTAGAAAGATTTTTGTTAAGGCGTAATATCTAGCTATTCTTCAATTTTATTCTCTTTGTCTTTTTCATTATTCATTTTGCATACTAAATTAGTAAGGTCATTTTAATGCCAAATGTCAAGCAATATTTCAAGCTTGTGGTCATTGTAAAATAAAAAAGATAAAAAATTATCAAGACTGTGGATGCTATGTAAAAATCAATAAATAAATGAAAAGAAAAGAAAATGTTTTGTGAAAAAGTATGTTTTCAACATAACATGATAGATCATAATATTATAAGGATATAAGCACTCTCATTTGTTTTTATATCAAAGCGTAAAAAACTATATCTCATTTAATATAATAATAATAATTGAAAAAAGGCAGAAGGAAATATGCAAGGGCAAATGACACAAAGAAAAAGATAGCTTTCAATACTCCTCATTATTGAATTTCTCTTAAAGATAAATTATATTCTATTGAATAAAGTAAGTAGTCCTAAAAGTAAAATTTCGAGTAAAAGCTTCTTGATGCATACTAAATTATACATGTTATTAGAAATACGTTGAAACAAATCTATATATAGAGAGACTAATAAGTATAAAGCCTACCATACTAGTAGTATGAAAGCACATGGAATAAACAAACCAATTTACGAAAACACAAAATAAGCTAAATAGATCAATATTAGAGAAACTTTAAGTGAAAATCGATAAATAAATTACAAAAATTGTAGTATTTAAGCAATCAAACAATGAGGTTATAGAGAGGATATAATAGAGAAGGATAATTTGTCAATAATTAATTGAAAGGGAGAGAATTCATAAAAACATGAATAGCATACAATACAGAAAAGCATGTTGTTCGAAAGTAACACATTTTCAAATCCTAGTGAAAATCTCAAGTAAAAAAGGAACAGAAAAGTAATGAGCTCTCTTAAAAGCTTAAAGCCTAAAAATTCTTTAAAAAAATTTATGCCAAAAAATCAGATGATATTTAGAAATTAAAAAGACCAATGAATCCAAAAAATTCATGATAAAAATGATAGAGTAGTAATGATGATACTTCAAGAACTATGTTTTAACTTTGTTGAATCGAAGATACAAGTCCAGATATAGGATTTATCTATCAAATATTTAAATCTGATCAAAAGATAAACATTATACCTACATATTAATCTTCAATTGAACACAAGCAACTTTCTCGAGCAACTTGATAAACTTGAACGGGATCACCAAATATTGATTCTACTGAACTACACTACTACTGCTAATCTACGCTATTGACTACTCCTAATTATGCCTACTCCTAGAGAGAAAAGACTAAAGCAGAGTTGATGATTTTTTGTTGTCCTTCTTTCTTCTCTTGGCCTTGTTTTTATGACGTACCCACGTTCATCATGGCCGAGAACTGCTTCCCAATCGTACTTTTAAATTTTCCTTAATGGCACGTCTTTGAACTGGGTAACTTCCTATTTTGTTGGATTCGTCTTCAGATTTAGGCTCTATCACCTAATCCCTTTTAGGATAAACTGATTCAAATTAGGTGGGTTATTGAGCCCGTTTCATATTTTATTGACCAATGACTTTAATTGGGCTTGTTTGATTTAAGCCCATTTTCGAATTAGTCTTGGTTGTATAAGATATTTTATTTTAAGTCAATTTTCGGATAAAGGATAGTTTGGGCTTTCTTATCTGGAAAAGCCCATTTCATTTTGGGTGTAAACAAATGCCTCCCTAATAAACGTGAATTAATTCAGATTTATGTGTATTAAAAGGCACGTTTGAGTTCCATGTCATCAAAGGTCGTATCCCTTTTGTAACAGATTTAGTACTAGGTGATCATTCGGATTCCAGGTCGTCAAAAGTCACGCTTTTTTGTGACAAACTATTCATAAATTTGGCAGCCATGCAAAGGCACGTCTTTCTGCATTCAGCTTCGCCCTACGACCTTTCTATTAATGGTCATGTCTTTTCACTGACAATCGATAAGGAACCTATAAATTATTGTGCTTCAGTTTTAGAGAACACAAGAATTCAAATTTCGTTCCTCCTTCTTCTCTGAACCTAAAAGCAAACATTCCCTTTTTCACACCAGTTCTTCGTCTGCTTCGATTTCTCACAGAAATGGTTTTTGTTCCACATCGTTCAGTGCACAATCTAACTTCCTTAGTTCCTCAAGCGTCCGTTTTGGATTGTAAGGAAGCATCGGATCTCAATGATGAGATTAGGGCATTCGAAGCCTATTATTCCGATGCCAAAATCATTTCGCTCAACATACTGTATATTGTCCCTCGATGGGCTTCCGATCGCCGGGGTCAAACCGTTAGCCATATAGCTTTGGGTCCTTGCTTCGAGTCATCTGCCTTTGAAGATGAGGCCTCCCATGTTCCTAATTTTCTCGGGACATGGCCAGACCTCGAGTCCGATAATGCTCCGATTTGTCTAAAGGGTGCCCGTAAGTTTGCCTAGACTAGCCCAACAAAGCCAACCATAGGTTGGATTGGCAATACCAATGCCTTCCCCTGGTTCAATCGCCTTAATCGATTTCATGCGAAGTGGGAGAATAATCGAGTAATGGGGCTAATTCGAATAGCATGTTATCAAACTCTCCCTTTCGAGCAAGTTATGACGGATGCCTTAGCTCTTTCGTGGCATCCCTCATACAACTACTTCATTTTGCCTCGAGGGTTCCAGACCATCACCCTCGAAGATGTGGCCCTGATCACAGGAGCATCCCCTCATGGGGTGATACTGCATACTGGTGAAGCAGAGGGGGGGTGCTCGAGCACTCCTAAAGGCCACTAATCTCTGGTTTAAACACCATGGCAAAAGTGGGGGTGCCAATCTTTCTTATTCGGGATTGGTCAAATACTTCATTGACACAGAGGACGAAGTACCCGATTTCGAGGAGGTACTCTTTTTAAATTATGTTTTCTGTCACCTATTCGTGAATGCGGGCTGTGCAGTCAATAAAACCTTTTTGCCTCTTGCCACCAATATCTCCACAACAATGGAGCCTGTCGAATTAGGTCCTTTTGTTCTGGCCCACTTTTACAGGATGATGTATCACATCTATGAAGACCCTTCGAAGGTCAAGAGAGTCGCAAGTCCATTGTGGCTGCTGTCTTACTGAGCATTTCTATACTATCCAGAATAATTAAACATCAGGATTCCTTCCCTCGAAGAAGAATCCCCCTCCTCGACGATCATTCAGCCCATCTCAAAATGGGTGTGCTATGGGGAAGTATCCGTCAATCTTTTGATGCCCCTCCAAAAGGCTTCTTATCTGTTGGCCTTAAGTACCGTGTACAATCCTTTGTACAATTCTACTTGGTGCCCATTCTTCGAGACGAGACATGACCAAGCTTCAAACCATCGGTCTCATGTAGCTTTGCCCTCTTGGATGTTTGATATCGACTCCTTGAGGCGTACCGATATAGAACGGCCTTACTGGAGATCCGTTCTTTCTTCTCCAGATCTCTTATATGCGGATAATACTCTAGGAGTTGAGGTTTACAATCCTCAGGTACACTTTATTTTTACAAAATTTTCATGTGTTGTCTTTCGAATACATGTTTCTTGTTTATTTACACATTACCCTTATGTTTTTTTCAGTTGTGCTTGAGGCAGTTTGGTATTAGCCAAAGTTTTGCCCTTCTTTTTCTGGGTACTTTGAACCGTCCTTGGTCCGGGAGATCGTACACCATCCCTAGGACCAGGAGGGAATTGGCGGAGGCAGCCATTCGAGGAAAACCGTCCAGCCAAGTGGTCATTTCTCCTGTTCCGATTTTCTGTAGGATCTTTCAAATCGATCCACATTTTGCTGAGTTTTGGAACCGAGTTTTACAGCATGCCTTCTCGAGATAAATCATTCGAAGGCTAGTTATGGATGCTACAAGGTTTGGTGCTGGGTCTGTCGAAATGACTTCATTGTCAACACTTTTGCCTTCTGAGGTATATTCATCTTATAAACAATTTCGTCTCTTTACAAACTTTAAATGTCTTGGTTTTTTACTTTGAACTGCTTATGCAGGATGACGCGTATGTTATCCCTTATTCACTTACTTCGGGGTGGAGATTCTAGAGGGATAGCCCCTTCTCCCAATATTGTGAAGGACTTTTCCAGGCTCTTCGAGCATCTGAGGCTCTGGCGGTGCTTCCTCTCAGAGTTATTCCATCTGATCCTCCCTTGAAGGCGGCAAAAGGGAAGGCCCCAGTTACCGCCGTTTCTCCCCTTGTCACTCGAAAACACAGGACTGGGGGTGTTACCATCCAAGAACCCTCTCCAACCCCTCAAATTGAGGTTGAGGATGAAAGTGATGCTGACGTGCCCCTGATAATCCACAGGCGCAGTAAATTCCGGCGAGTACAGGGATATCTCGAAGCTGGTAATCATCTCCCCCTTTTTGATTTACACATACATCCTTCGGGTACTCTCTCTCGTGTGAGTTTTGATTGCTCCAAAATCCTTTCTGACTTGATATTTATCTCCATCGGTATAACAGCTTTGTGACCATACACTAATTGAAAAGGTGTAACTCCTAGGCTGTCTTTTTTGATAGTCCTTAATGCCCATAAAGTGTCAATTAACAATTCATGCCACACTTTAGGATTGTTTTGTATCATTTTCGAGATACACCCTTTAATTAATTTATTCGAAGATTCAGCCTAGCCATTTGCTTGGGCATAATAAGGAGTTGAATTTAACAATTTTATGTTAAATTGATCTAAGAATTCGAGCATTTCTGTACTATTAAACACCCTAGCCTGGTCAAAAGTGATAGACTCGGGTATCCTAAATCGAGTTATGACATTCTCCTTAATAAAATCAACCAACTGCTTCGAATTTATGGTTTCGAATGCTTTGGCCTCGACCCACTTAGTGAAGTAATCCGTGGCTACTAAAATATAGTTGTGCCTCTTTGAAGAGGCTGGTTTTATTTCACCTATGATGTCCATAGCCCACCCTCGAAATGGACATGGCTTTATGATCGAGTTAAGTGCAACAGTCGGTTGCCTTAATATTTTGCCAAACTTTTGGCACTGTTTGCACCATTTTGCATATTTTATGCAATCTCGAAGAATAGTGGGCCAGTAAAAACCATATCGGTGTATCAGCCACCTCATCTTTTGGCCAGCTTGGTGAGCACCGCAGATCCCTTCGTGGGTTTCAGCCATGATAACCAACGAGTCCTCTAGATCGAGGCATTTCAATAACAGTCCCTGAGAATCCTTTTGATAAAGTTCTCGACCATCATAATAGTAATGGTGGGCCATTAGTTTTAATTTATTTGGGACCCCCCCCCCTTTGGCTATATTCTCTAAATATTTTATAATTTTAAGACACCAATCTTCCTTTTCCTTGAAGATATCGACCTTATTAATAAGTAACGTCCTTTGTTTGAACGGGTAATAAAATTCTTGTTTCAAGTTGATTGTTGATTCGAGTAAATTAGGATCGATTTTATAACCTGATGCCATTTGGGCCAGATCATTGGCAATTTGATTCTTTTCTCTTGGCACATATACAACCTCTACTGATTCAAAGTAACTCATCAGTTGATGCACTCGAGCATATGAAGCTATTGATACTGGACTGATACATTTAAATATTCCCTTTATCTGATTGATGATTAATTGGGAATCTTCTTTTACTTTAATGTCTCTTGCTCCTATGTCGAGTAGTATTTCCAAACCTAAAATGAGAGCTTCGTATTCTGCTCTATTATTTGTGCAATCTCCTTCGATTTTTGCGCACATTTTAGTAATCAACTTTGATGGGGATATGATGTATATCCCTACCCCAGCACTATCTCGAGTGCTTGATCCATCGAAGTACAAAACCCAAGGGACTTTATCAACGAAGTCAACGTTGAAGATTTTGAGTAATTCATCTTTCATTGGAGGGTGATCAACTAAGAAATCAGCTATTACTTGACCTTTTACGGCCCTTTGAGGCACGTAGCATAAATCAAACTGGAGTAGACTGAGACTCCATTTACTTAACCGTCCCTTTATCATAGGTTGATTGATCATAAATTTAATTACATCAGTTAGTGAGACTACTTCAATCGAATAGGAAATGAAATAGTGCCTTAACTTAACTGATGCAAAGTATAGGCTCAGACACCATTTTTCAATTGAGGTGTATCTTTTTTCGACATCATATAAGAGCTTACTGAGATAGAAAACAGATTGCTCATATCCTCTATCATTCTCTTGCACGATTAGGCATCCAATCGAATGGTCAACCACGGATATATATAGTCTCAACTTTTTCCCTTTTCAAGGAGGAATTAAAACTGGGGGTTGAGTCAAATAACATTTTATAGCTTCGAAAGCCTCTTGTTGTTTGTCTCCCCAAACAAACTCGTCTTCATTTTTTAAACGTAAGATGGGCGAGAATGCTTCTGTTTTCCCAACTAAATTAGATATGAACCTTCGCAAGAAATTAACTTGCCCTAGAAAACGTTGAAGCTCTTTCTTATTTTTCTAAGGTTTGGCTTCCAATGCGGCCCTAGCTTTATTTTGATCCACCTCGATACCTCGATTATGAATGAGAAAACCTAAAAAGTTTTCGGCTTCGACACCAAAAGCACATTTTAATGGATTCATTTTTAATTTGAAATGCCTCATTCGTTCAAAGGCTTTGGTCAAAGAATTAAAGTGGTCTTGATAGGTCTGGGCTTTGACCACTATATCATCTATATATATTTCTAGGGACTTACCTATAAGGTCATGAAACATATAATTCATTGTTCTCTGGTATGTGGCCCCAGCATTTTTTAATCCGAAGGGCATGGCTACCCATTCGAAGGTCCCTATGGAGCCTGGGCATCGAAATACCATTTTGTTTCTGTCTTTTTCGGATATTTTTAATTGATAATATCCTGAGTAACCATCTATAAAAGACATCAATTTATGCCTCGTGGCTACATCAATCAAGATGTCTGCCATGGGCATAGAATACTCATCTTTCGGTGTGGCTTTGTTCAAGTCTCGAAAGTCAATACATATTCTCACCTTCCCATTTTTCTTTATTACTGGGACAATGTTTGCCAGCCATTCGACATACCAAACTGGTCTTATGACTTAGCCTCGACTAGTTTTTCAATTTCATCCTTGGTTGCTCCCATTAATTCTGGGGACATTCGTCGAGGCGCCTATATTACTGGCTTAAAGCCGGGTTTAATCGGCAACTCATGTCGGGCTATGTTCATGTCAATCCCAGGCATTTCATGATGAGCCCATGCAAAACAATCTTTAAATTGTTGTAGTATCTCGATTAACTTGTCCTTTTCAAATTGGTTTAATTTTGCACTTATGTAAATCATTCTTAGACTTTCTATAGTCCCGAGATTGACCTCTTCTAGAGGGTCTTGGATATCCTTTCGGATATCTTTATCAGGTTCTATAACTCCCTGTTCAAACATATCAGCCTCACAGTCTTCTTTATTTTCTAAACATTCGATAGTGTTATTACTAGTGGTTGTACTAAAATTTCGAATTTATGTCCATTCCAACAGACCAAAACCTGATGTAGGGTGGAAGGGATACAATAATTTTGATGGATACAATCTCTTCCTAGTAAGGCATTAAATGATGGTGAATTTGTGTTCACCACAAAAAATGCAGAGTACGAGCTCTGGGTCCCAACCCTTATTCGACAAGGTAAAGCTCCAACCACTCGAGTGGCTTGTCCGGAAAAACCATATACCGAAACATCAGTAGTGACTAGGTCTTTCACTGTCTTTCCTATTTGTGCAAATGTTTTTTCAGGTAAGATGTTAATAGTAGCACCATTATCAACTAGGACTTTATTAATTTTAATGCCTTCAATTTTAGCTTCCACGAATAATGGCCTCATATGGTTGTTGTTGATCTTTTATTTCGAAAATGAAAGATCAATTAAATTTTCATTTTCTGACTTCGTTTCAGACAACCTATGGTTCAAGTTGGGACTTAGAACTATCACCTGAGTCTGAAATGGTCAGCATCTCGAGTGATTTTTCTTCCTCTTCTGTTATATCATCTTTTGCAGTGAATGATGCTGGTAACACAGTCACCATATTCACGTCCTTGTCTTCTTTGAAATTCAAAGATCTCTTTAGCGAAGCTTCCTTTGCTTTCAACTCGGCTTCGTTTGCCGAACCTCCATAAGTGTCATCTCCCAATAGGATGTCCAGGTCATCACCTGACTCGAAATCATCCAAGTCCTCATCTTCTTCGAACTTCGCACTTTTTCCTTTCAGAGTGGTCTCTTTGAATTAGTCACTCAATTGGTCCATCTCCTTCTCATATTTATCCATTTCAGGCCTCGCTTCCACCTTAGCTTTTAGCAGACCTTTGTTTAATGCCTCCTCTTCGATTCCGAGATTAGCAATAACGGCCTCTTGCTATATTTCTAAGGCCACGGCAGTTCAGGAGTAAGCTACTTGCTATTTGATAGCCTTCGGGTGGCTACTTTTCTTCTTCTCGATCTGCCCGCTGGACTCACTTAGCCGGCTAAATGGAGAATCTCTTCCTGCCAATGGTGGCCTTCCATAACCTCTGCCTCCCCTTCCTCAAAAATGCCGGTTATAAGGTTAGAAGGCGAAGCTGTTGTTCTTGAACCTTTGTCTTTTGTTCCATTCCTTTTGATAAGCCGGGATCCAATCAGGGTCATTCGGGATCACCTGAAGCCTTACCAACTCATAGTGAGTGTCGGCACAATGACTGCAGAGTACCTTCTGCATCTGGGTAAGATTCTCAACCACCCTCGAAGGGACCTGATAAATGATTTCACACCTGGGGGTCTCGAGTGCCTCCTTATATGTTTTCTCCTCAGCCTTTGGGGCCCGAGGAATCACTTCGACTTGTAACTCCTGTTCCTTGGGCTTCCCTTCTTGACCAATCTCCAAGATCCGTTTGTCTATCACAGATAAGATAATCTTACCCCTTTCAAGCTGTTTGGCCACAAATTGCCTAAAGATTTGGCATTGATCAGTGGTGTGCATCGTGTTCATGCGCCACCTGCACATGCCCTCGAGTCCGTCATCATTGATTTTTGGGAAGGTCAAGACTCCGTCGTCTATGAGTCTATTAAAGAGCCCGTTCGCCGATTTAGCTTCCTTCGAGACCTGTCCATTAACAGGGAAAGGATCTTCATCTATATTCATTTTCTGATAAAGTGTTAGAACTCTCGAGTGAACTAATTAGCACAGTATTAATTTCAAAATTCAAAACAGGGAAAGGATCTTCATCTATATTCATTTTCTGATTAACAGGAAAGGTTATCTCATTCGAGTCTAATTTCGACTGTACTAAATTTCGGAACATGACACATTCTTTTGTCTCGTGTGTAAAGGCATTATGCCATTTACAATAAGGTTTTCCTCTGGCTTCTGCCTTAGTTGGGAACCGGTGTTTCCCTTTAACTCTTAGTTTATTATTGGCTAATAACCAGTCGAATATTTCTTCTGTTTTTGCTACATCAAAAGTATACTTCTTATCTTTTTTCGATTGTAAAGAACCCATTGCTTCACATTATTTTGGTTCGAGTGCTCCACACTGAAATGGGGGCCCTTTTATGAACTCTGCGAGGTCTACCTCATACGCATCTTCGAATACCCAAGGTGCAGATATTTCGAAGGTATTAAGTCCTTGGTGTTTCCTTAGACTTTCTTCCCTTAACATGTTTTCGTATCTAGTGGCACTTTCCGCCAAGTTTCGAAAATCTGGGAATATCATCCCATCGAATTTTATCCTAAAATCTAAGGACATATTTTGTTGTGCCAATTACACAAACTCAGACTCAGGTAGATTCAAATGGAACTTGACTCGAGCCTTTTTTAATCTTGATAGGAATTCTTCTACAAACTCCCCTATGTTTTGTCTAATTTTAGCCAGATCACTCATGGATATCCCAGGATCCGTTCGAGCGAAGTGATTTTGAAATTGGAACTGCATTTCGTCCCAAGTATGTATTGAGTTCGGAGATAAGTTAATATACCAATTAAATGCTGACCCTGTGAGAGAACTAGGGAACAGTCTCAATTTAAGGTAATCTTGGTCGGCTGCCTCTCGACACTGACAGGTAAATCGAGATAGATGTTCTAAGGCTGATACGTTATCATCTCCCGAGAATAGTGTAAAATTTGGAATCTTATATGTTCTAGGAAAAGGAAAATTCCTATCTACCCATTCGGGGTACGGATTTCTCGGAATCAGTCTTTGGTTCCTTCGAAAGCCAGGACCATACATTCTTTCGATTATTAACTTAATTTGATTTCCTAGAGGATCTTGCACTTGTGGTCCAAGGTTACCCCCCATGTAATTGTTGGGAATGGCTTGCCCCCCAGCATATGGCATCTGGAAATAATTTGGGGTGTATGTATAATTTCGGTTGTTTGGAAATCCAGTGAAACTTTGATTTCCTGTATTCATATTGTTATTCGAGGTTCCAAGAAAATTCGGTCCCTGATATTGGCCTTGCCCCCCCGCTACATACTCTTGGGCAAAGTTGAATCCTGTTTCGGGTCCTCCAAAATTCGTATTCGGGGGGTACCCTGCTGGGATTTGTCCCATTCCATTCGGTGGCAGGAGACCACTAGGCCTCACATTTTGTGTATTAAGCGGGTTCGAACTTGTACTATACACATTAGGATGTGGTGCTTGGTTATGATTCGGGTTCATATTCCGAAAATTGTTGTTATTGTTATTATTGGTTTCGAGAGGTGAGGGTCTTGAAGTTTGGCCGATTTCAAATTGACCATTTCTAGGCCCGCTCTCTCGAGGATACCCCAGGGGAACTTCGTTCGGATTAAGATACCTACTTTAGGTCGTAGGCTTCATCAATTGTGATACTTTCTCCATTAAAATATTATGCTTGCTTATTAAGGGTTCGAGACCTAATGCTACTTGCGTGTTTATCATATTCGAGAAAACATCACAAGTTTGATTAAAAATTTCACCTAGTTCGGATATGACTCTAGTGACTTCTCTGGCTAAACCATCTCGAGCACTCAAGGCAATGTCTTATACAATTGCTGTGAATATTCGAGCGGACTCCTGCGCTAATGCTTTGTATTGATCATTGAATTCCCTTCTTTGTTCTTCTCGAGCACCCGCTAGGGTCTGTTTCATGAGACGGACAAACTGTTCATACATTTTGTCCGCTCTGACCTTGTTTTTTGCTACCAATGTCCAACTCCTCAGTTCATAACGGTTTGGTTAGTGTGATTTAAATGCTCTTCAAGAAATTAACTTCACATGAACCTGTGATCGCCAAAAATTTGTTTCTGGATAAAAACAAATTGAATAGGGAGGAATCAATATGATTGATTCGAGCCCCGTGATAATTCTCCACTTAGAATTATCTAACAACCCCCGCGTTCGAGTTCGATACACTAGACGGTGGTTTAGACTTTAACACTTCGACGTGTTGTTTAAATTAGTTGTTCGGGCCGCAATTATTCAACGAAAGGAAATAATCAAAAAGGGGAATCGAAGATACAAGTCCAGATATAGGATTTATCTATCAAATATTTAATCTGATCAAAAGATAAACATTATACCTCCATATTGATCTTCAATTGAACATAAACAGCTTTCTCGAGCAACTTGATAAACTTGAACAGGATCACCAAATGTTGATTCTACTGAACTACGCTACTACTACTAATCTATGCTATTGACTACTCCTAATTACGCCTACTCCTAGAGAGAAAAGACTAAAGCAGAGTTGACGATTTTTTGTTGTCCTTCTTTCTTCTCTTGGCCTTGCTTTTTATCACGTACCCACGTTCATCATGGCCGAGAACTGCTTCCCAATGGTACTTTTAAATTTCCCTTAATGGCGCGTCTTTGAACTGAGTAACTTCCTATTTTGTTGGATTCGTCTTCAGATTTGGGCTCTATCACCTAATCCCTTTTAGGATAAACTGATTCAAATTAGGTGGGTTATTGAGCTTGTTTCATATTTTATTGACCAATGACTTTAATTGGGCTTGTTTGATTTAAGCCCATTTTTGAATTAGTCTTGGTTGTATAAAATATTTTATTTCAAGCTCATTTTCGGATAAAGGATAATTTGGGCTTTCTTAGCTGGAAAAGCCCATTTCATTTTGGGTGTAAACAACAAGTAATATAAAAAATGTTAGATTTTCTTGCCAAGATCTAGCCTTTCACATTATTTAGTTTACCAAATCATGCCAATTTAAAAACTTTAAAAATAGGAAAATCAAAGCTACTATTAAGAAAGTGAGAATGAAAAAACTCTATCAAATACATTAGCAAAATAAAAAGATCAAAACCTATAAGATTTACTAACGAAACCTAAAACTTAAGACATTAAGGAAAGAAGGATATCGTCCAAGAATCAACAAAGTCAGACTCCATTAGAAATAAAACCCCTGAATGTAAAAGGAAAAAGTACAATAAAATCAATATTAATATGAATTAAAATAATTGAGAATAATTATAGGTAAGTGTTAATCTATTCATATATAGATAACTCTGCTTACATGTGGAACACAATAATGAATTATAAACATCACCAAACAAAAAGAACCTAATAGTGTGAGAAGAAAATCGATCATGAGAAGTCATATACTCACAAAGTTATTGGACAACGATACAAGTTTCTGAATCATTCTCAGGAGTTCTAGGGACTTGGAGTCTCGAGACAATTGGAATCAACCATGTAATGAAACTCCTATGAAATTCACCATAAAAAATGATATTATACTCAAATTGGAGATTCAAAACTACATAAGCATCGCCCCCAATTCATGCCCCGCAAACGAATGCAAGAAAACATGTTTGAAACTCAAAAGAATATTAAAAACCGCATAAAAGGTCATTGCTACCAAAATTGTTGGTGGAGTTTGATAAGTTGTGACTTGTAAGTTTTTATTGACATTAATTGAAATGTGGATATGATTTAAATTTGAAAAAAGAACTTCAACTTTGGCATATAAGTAGAGCTACGAGCAGATTCAAATAAGTAAATTTAATAATGATGTGCATAAAAAATGTCTAAGGGCACAGTGGTAATTAAGCCACCCTCGATTTAGGCCTAGTCTTCTCCTGAGGGCCACATCAGTACATAACATTATATATAAGCCCACTTGGCTAGAGGGCCAAGAGAAATGAAGCCCATTCTGTCGGGGAAGCTATAATAATAATAGTTGGGCTACTAAGTAGGTAAGACAAATCTTAATGGGCCGTTACCAAGTTTTCAGCCCATGGCTATAGCCCACTTTCAGCTATATATATATATATATATATATCTCAAAGGAGCTGATAAGGAATCATTATCTACTCTCTCTCTACAAAAATTCTACCGGCATCTTTAGAGAGTAATTCCACTATTGAACTACGAATAGACTTGATCCCATCACTGTGGGTACGTAGACAGTTTGCCCATAGCGAGTGCAGTCTAAACATAATTCACCCTTTGCCTAGTTTGTCGTGTGTTGGGTCAGGATTCGCTCCCCACGTGGCAAATCACGTGACATTCACATACGTACAATTTCACCCCACATCAAATAAAATATTTAAAATTTGCTTATATTAAGGAAATTTGTTTGATTATGATTTCCAGAATATATGATCAACAAACTAATTAGTAATTAGGAGAGGATTATGGGTATTAATTGAAATTTGAATTATAAAAGAATTTTTAAGAACTGACCAATCAATTTTTTTCTTAAAAATTAAATAATTTAAAATTCTAAAAAAAATAGAATTTGACCAAATTGCAGTCAACAATGGTCAAACACCGCTCAGCTACATATATAGATGTAATTATATATTTAAACTATATGTAAAGTGGGGAGGCCTTAGAGTAACTATCTTTGGTCCCCCAATTTTTTTGGTATAGCATGTTGCATCCATTAAAATTTTGACAAGTGTTAAAGATAGTTTCTTCCACCTCTATTCTCTCTCCTCATATCCTCATTCACTTTTTCTTCTTATTTCTCTCTAATTATTATTTTTTATTTATTTATTTATTTATTTTCTTCACTTTTCTATTTGCACTAATTTTCTAATACTTATAATAAGACATAAAGTCATAGGTAAAATTTATGTTTCCATAATTTCTTTAGATGATATATTGAGAAATTCCTTTAGAACAAAATAGCAAATGAATTAATTATTCTAATTTATATTTATTAAAGGATTAAGCACACGCATCGAAGTGTGCCACTTGGACTAGTATATATTATTCATTTGTTTTTTATGAATTTAAAAGGATAAAATATATATTATTATAAATATAAGATGTTTAATATGGATCGTTGATCCTTATTATAATTCACGGTTGTTATAAATTATATTTAATTTATCATATATATTTAATAATGATCATTGGATTTAGCAAATATAAATCCAAACGATTGTTAGATCAAAAGAAAACAGTCATTTGTTGATAAAAAAAGAAAACAGTCTTTTGTTGATAAAAAAAAAAACTTATAACCAGCCGCATAACCGGTGGGTGATAAGTTGTATGGTGTGTTGTATTATTATTTTTTTTCATAGGGGATAAGTTGATAATCAGACATACCACATGATCTCATATATATTTCTCCCTCCTCCGTGGCCATCTTGATAATGAACCGAATGTGTCACACTATATACTATGTTGTGAGATAATCTTTTGTAATTAGTTGCTCTTTTATCTTCCGAGAAATTAACATTGGCTTCAAGCTTAAAGACCGGAACGAATCTTCTATCCTACAATAGTGTACTACAATGGTATCACATCATTGTGGAATTGACAAGTGTTCATTTAAAAAAACTGTTAATAATAATTCAAATTACATGTACACTTGTCAATCCTACAATAGTGTGCCACAATTCTTAAAGACGCTCTTTTCTTTAGGAAATACCCCCTTCGTAATTAACTAAATATAGATGTATATACATAGTAGCAGTAATGGCTCAATAAAATAGCTTGATGAAATTAATTACTAGAAGCAATATAAGACACAAGATCCTCTACACCATTAATTTCAGAATTAGTGACAAAAGGGTGACTAAGAAGTTCCTCTACAGTCCGTCTCTTTCTCCAATCTCTTTCCAAACACCTTTGGCAAAAACTTTCAAACTCTGGAGAAGCCATTTTCACCACACTTTCCACATTCTCCCCAAAGCAAATGGCACACATTAGTGTAACCCAATCCGGTTTCTGACCCGGCCCGATCAACGGAAAACGGCCGACATAACACTCCATCGCCACCACCCCGAGCGACCACACATCCCCGACAAAGCCATCGCATCGGCCTCCGTCCCATCTCTCTGGGTCCAATCTCTCTGGGCTCATATACGCACACGTGCCCATGCACGAGCCGTCAGTGCAAGTACACCGTGTGTGGTCCCCACCACTATTCACGACCCAACTAACCCCAAAATCAGCTATCTTCACGTGACCCCTCAGGTTCACCAATAAGTTTGAGGGTTTTATGTCCCTATGGACTACTTGAATCCCATGCAAATATTCTAACCCTTTTAACACACTTCTCACTATGCATGAAATGACATGCTCCGGCAATCTCTTCTTCTTGCGCAATACATCATGCAACGAACCATAATCCATATACTCCATTACAAAGCATAATCCACCACCACCTCCACCACCATCAACCTCCGGAAATTCACCGTTGAATACTCCAAAACACCTCACAATGTACTCTGAATCCACTCTTTGAAGAATCTCCGCCTCCCGTGTGGCGGCTGCATCATCTTCACCAAACCGGAGTACTTTCAAAGCGTAAACCGAGCCGGTTTGCTTGTGAGAGACCTTGTAAACTGTGCCACCATTGCCACGGCCAAGAACTGAGAGTTTCTTGAGGTCGGAAAGGGAATCAATGCCCGGAGAATTCGAGCTACTTGATGATGATGACAGTGGAGACGGGTTGACAGCCCGATGGGGAAGAGTAGTTGGTGGAGGTAAGATAAGCCTTAGAGCTTCTTGATGCCTTCTCTCTCTCACTAAAGTCATTTCTCCTTTTTTCACACACTAGCTAGAATGAATTGCAGTCTGCATATATGTAGATAGAATATACATACATATATATATTGTGAGTGTGAACGTGGGAGCATGAGTCGAGGGTTTTGTGGGAGGGATGAGATACAAGTTCTGGTTGTGAGTGGAAATAGGGTTTTACATTGAGTTGGGAATTGCCATGTGTGATATTTCAGGTATCTAAAATGCTATCTTCATGGCTATCCTTGAGGAACCACATTTGCCTAAATGCAATCCAACTTTAATTCTGCTCTAATTAGGTGTGAACATTACCTGCACTTTTTTAGTTACTAAATTTGTTTAGCGCACATCCATCCTATATATCAAGCACATGTAAAGGGGTGGAATTTTTATCTATATACACAAATGTTTTGCACTAAATTACTAGGATGGTACCATATATTATAGGTTTTATTTTTGATTTTTACTAGTCCATATAGCACACTCATTCGTATGAGAAAAAGAGAAAATTAAAGAAATTTTTAGTAAAACTCAATTTGACGAATAAGTTTCAGAACCAAAATCAAATAAATGGAAAATAAAGAAGAGAGATAACAAAGAAACAAAAAGAGATGAGACTTGAGAGAAAAAAGGAAAACGAGTGCATGAGAAGATATGAGAGAGAATGAGAGAGGAATTAAAAAATATTTGGAGAGAGAAAATGTGAGAGAAAGACAAGTTATTTGGGGTATGTGTCAATAATTTATAAATACTCACTATAAGAAAACAGGGTATCAGAGATGGAAATTTAGAGACCGACGGAATTCGGTCTCTAAACAGAGACGGAAATTGAGACCGACTTGGGTTCCGTTGCTAATTAGCGACGGATTATCGACGGATATGCTGATCCATCTCTTTTTCTTAAAAAAATATTCAATGGAGTAATTTAGTGTAAAGACAGCTACGGAATTAGCGACCGATTCAGAAACAGAGTGATTTCCGTCTCTAAATCCGTAGCTAAATGGTTGATTTACTTACCTAAGTTAGAGACGGATATTTTCAATCTCTAATTTACTTACCTAAATGTTATATATTTATTATTTTTTGCTTTACTAAAAATAATTTTTGCATTTTTAAGATTTGAACTTATGACCTCCCACTTCTACATGGACAATTATGCCACCACGGTATTTCTCAAGTAATTAATGTTACAAAATTGTATTATATATATATATATGAAATTAATAAATATAATATTTATATATATATATATTATAACTAAATAAACAATATTGTACAACACTAATGAGGCCATGGGCCAAAACTTTTCTAATAACAATTCCATTTAGTTCGCTTTCGGAAAACTTGCTGTTATATCTAATATATATTATAACTTTATTAAATTAGCTTATGTATATGCTAAAATGCCTTAATTAATTAGGCATTTTAGACCCAAATAGCCCATTGGATCTCTGTGATAGTGGGCAATTTATCCCCAACCCCAATCTCTTGTCATAGATATTTATAAATTCAGCAAACTTTATTCTCTTTGATGTAAACTTATAATATAGTGTATATATAGTATAGTAATATTATTTATATCTATATATATATAAAGATATATATATAGGATATGGATCAAATACATCCTATTGGATTAGGTAAGATATAAGACCCAATCTACACCATTGATACCACTTGATCCCAAGGTCTGGATTTAACCCATTTTTCAGATTATATAATATTTTTTAATGCTTGTAGGGGCATTTTAGTCAACAAAACGTAACAAACTCATGCAATTATTATGCAGGATCAAAATCAAATCTCTGTTATTGCTCCATAACAGATTCTACTTCCCAATTCATTTTTTATTTCTAATTATAATTCGATCTATTTACAGAAATTATCAATTTCATTACCAAAACGTAAAATCTCTTCATCATTCATCAATTCTGCTTCCAAATTCATTTTTTTCTTTCGATTCATAATCGCCAATTCATCGTCATCGCGAATTCTGCGTTTTTTTCCTCCATTATCAATAGTGTTATTACGTCATCGTCAAGCCATCACCCGCGTTGCCGAAGAACAGCCATGGCGGAAGCTGTTTTTGTTACTTAAATAATTGATTTGATTTTGGAAGTTCTTAATGAGAAATTGGAAATTAATTAATCACACATAATTTCAGTTTCATTATTATGGAAAAGCTTTAGCCACATGAGACTATGCACAGGTAATGGGATGATTAATGAATAATTCTTCAACTAATATACTATATAATGAGTTATAATATACTGTATAATGTGTTATAACATACTGTATAATGACTTATAAGATAATGTATAATTGAATATTTTTAATATGTTATAAACACATACTGTATAATGAATTATAATATGTCGTATAATGTGTTATAACATACTGTATAATGACTTATAAGATACTAAAATAATTGAATATTTTTAATATGTTATAAACACATATTGTATAATGAGTTATAATATACTGTATAATGTGTTATAACATACTGTATATGGCTTATAACATACAGTATAGTTGAATATTTTTAATATGTTATAAACACATATTGTATAATGCGTTATAATATACTGTATAATGTGTTATAACATATTGTATAATGGCTTATAAGATATTATATAATTAAATATTTTTAATATGTTATAAACACATGTTGTATAATGAGTTATAATATACTATATAATATGATATAACATATTGTATAATGGCTTATAAGATACTGTATAACATACAATATAAAAAGTTCAATGTTGTTGCCCACCTTCTGTGTAAATGGGGCATTCAATCCACTGTTTAAATGCGGCATTCAATCCACCTTTTGCGCCCACCTTTGAATATATAATGCTTATTTATAAAATAAAAAAAACTATTCAATCCAGCACTTAATGAAATCGTCTCCAGTTCACAAATGAGAATCCACACTGCAATTTCAATAAAAAGGAATCAGAAATGAAGTAAAAGATCTTCTGAATACTCCTTTTTCATCGATCTATAATTCTTGAGAATCGACTTTGTTGCGATAATTAAAGTAATTCATGAAGTTGTGATTTATTTGTAGTTTTTGTTGCAGATATACTTTCTGTTTGTTATACATTATGGGAAACTATAGATACTGTATATTGGAATGCACCATTGAGCTCTGTGAAATGGTGGATGGGCCTCTATTGCGTGGATGCAATGCGTTATTGGGAGTTTTATAAATTCTGGATTAAGATGGCGAAGATATGGTCATGATAACATCAGTAATCAATATTTGATCGATAATTAAAGATTAACTGCCATGTAACAAGAGGAAGAGAGAGAGAAGAGAAGAAAGACCTTTACTGCAATTTGGTTTAAATGTGAGAGATTTTAGGGAGACTGTGGAGTTAATTTAGGACGTGTATTTTACTATTATATCCCTCAGTCAGTTACAATTCAGTTTCACTCTTGTTTCTAGTGTTTAATTTGGATTGTTTGATTTAATTGATCCAATGGTGTATGTTAAGTCTTATATCTTATTTAATATAGAGTATGTAATAGATCTTGACCCTATATATATATACTATAACTAATAATAATACTATACAACACTAATAATATTATGGGCCAAAGCTTTTCTGAGTGGCCCATTAAGACATAATTAGCTTTTCTAATTGGCCCATTAACACATAATTATAATATATCTAATATATATTATAACTTATAATATAGTGTATATAGTATATATTAAAAATATAAATATTAAATTATTATTTATATCGAGTCTTGCAAGCCTACGAACAAGTTTTTTCGGCTCGAGTTAGGTTCGTTAAGCAATTTTGTGTTTTGTAAAAAAATAGCCCAAAAACCAAAACAATCTTATACCCTAAGCTTACCCTAAACTCTAAACTTACCCTGAAACCCATATAGAGTAATGAGATTTACTTATATATATATATATATATATATATATATATATATATATGTATGCATGTGTATTTGTAAAGGGTTGTCTAATTTAATTTGTTAACATATCCGAGAAGAAGCTAATTTTTTTAATCTTACGCTGAAATTAAATTATACTTTCATCTTATATTTGAGACGGAAATAAAAATGATATTAAAGATGAGAATCAAATTAAATAATTAAAACAAAACAAAATAAAAAATGTGAGCTTCTAGACTCGAACTCAAGACCTCTTGAATGCAATCTTTAGATGCTACAGTTGCACCACAAGCAATTTTTAAGCAATAGTTGCCAATATGTATATTTATCACTAACTCAAAGGCCAATTATGTTCTACACTTAGAAAAATTTAAAAGGCCTGAAAGCAATTTTCCTTGGCTTCTTCACACGTCTTTTCTCCCACCCACCTGCTCAAACCCAAAAAAAAAAGCCCTAGCTTCTTCATCTTCACCATGCCGTCATCTCCATCTCCACCATGCCGTCTTCTCCATCTCGACCACCACTTCTTCTCCATGTCTACCCATAAATTAACCAAATACCCATTTTCATATTCAAGCCCTTTTCTTCTCCAAATCGCCGCCATTTTAGCTCAGAGCTTGCTTTAATTTCTGAAATACAAGACAACCAGTCAAAGAACTTGGGGACGTTGTGGCGGAAGATTTCTTAGCTGGTAAACTCTTCATTTTCATCTCTCTACTGCACCTATATTTGGAAAATAAGATTCATTTTCAATTTTTTTTGGGGTTGAACTAAACCTAGAAAGTTGAAATACACTGTCAATATTACTTGCCTATTTCATTTTGAATCGAGTTTGAAGAATTGTAAATATCCACTTTGAATCATGTTTCAATTTTTAGTTGAGAGAATGCTTGCTTTATTGGTGAGATTGAGGGGGCCTTGGTGGGTTTTGGTTTAGCAACTTAGTTTTGAATAATATTAAAAACAGATAGTTTATACATTGGCATGATAATGGTTTTTTTTTTTTTTTTTCAGAAATGAATTTGAGGAAATCAAAACTTTATTGAAGAATCTTGGATTAGGGTGTCTTGCGAGTTGGGTATTTGATTGCATTCAATTATAGTTGATTGGTTTGGGTGTATGTGTAGCAAAGTGTTTGTTAAAAGGTCTAAGCGAATTTTTGAGTTAGTGGAACACATTTTTGCACCGTTGAGAGCCCTTGGTTTTGAGTTATTTTGAGGGCCTAATTATACATATTGTTGAGGGAAAAAAAATCTAGAATAAATGCATAAGGAGAGTTCGAATGTCCAATTTATTTAGTTCTCTTCAAAGTATTCTAAAAATAGTTAAAACTGGTCTGCCCATCAGCGAAACAATTTCAGAGAATTTTACCTTTCTGATTTGAACTACAAAGTCATTGATCTCACTTTTTGTCAAATCATACTAAACAATGGAAGAAAGATAAAAAAATATTAGGTTTTCTGAGCTTTGCTCTCAGTGTACGATAGCAACCTAACTAACATGCACCGCGGAAACCACGAAATGGCACGCCGGAAAGAGAGAAGACCGGTGGACACATTGGCCAGTCCGTTGGTGCAACCAACCACGCACATCACTACTCCACCAGTAACTATCCCTGAAGTAGGGCAAAGTTCCAAAGTTAACACTGAAATGGGGGACACGATGGCTGAAGAAATTGACGCCCAGGAGGTGGAATTGAAGGAAATCACTGAGGAATCATATAAGGAATTGGAGAATCAGGTGACTCACGGCCCAACTAACACAATAGAGGCGGAAATCCAAGCGATTCAAGAGGCAAACCCATCAGTCCAGGTGAAGAGGGTTAGGGCTTGGACGAAATTGTTCACCGGCCATAGAGATGCTCAAAGTGGGTTGAAATTGGAGTGTATTTGGAGTGAAGAGGAGGAGATCCTGCTGACAATAGAGGATATTGAACCTGAATTGCAGTATTGAAAATTTTCACTTTATACTTCAATCCTTAGCTAAAATGTGCCGACGAATGTGATGGTCAATTTTTTACGAATCCAGTGGAGGGGACTGGTCCTGCCCCATGTAGTCAAGCATGAGGATGGGTATTTTGTTCTCAGATTTGAAACAGAAAAAGATATGCTCGCTTCCATGGATAGAGGAACTCAGTTTTTCTACTCCAAGCCGATGATATTGAAGCGATGGGAAGAAGGAATGAACCCCAAGGAGGAGCTCAAATCAGTTCCTATATGGATACAACTACCTAAACTGCCACTTGGGATGTGGGAAGCTACAAGTCTCAATAAGATTGCGAGTAAGGTGGGTAAACCATTGTACACCGATGATATGATCGCCAAGAAATTGAAATTGGAGTATGCCAGAGTTCTAGTTAATATTGTGATTGGGAAACCACTGCCAGAGATAGTACAGATCATAAATGGGAGAGATGGCTTAGTTATTCAACAGGAGGTGAAATATGAATGGATCCCAATAATGTGTAAAAAATGTCAGTTATGGGGGCATAAGGAAAAGGATTGCCCAAAACCTACTAAACAGGTTTGGCAAGTGAAGAAGACAGCGGCCACAACACAAGTGCATACTGTTGAGGGGGCCTCGACTGAATAGATAGGACAAGGGGATGTGGATATTCAGGTTATTAGCACTGTGCAGCAAACGGGCAGTTATGAAAAGCAGATAGCAGGGACAGTGCAAATGGAGGGATGGCAAGAAGTCAGAGGCTCAAAGCAGAAAAAAGGGAATGTCTGACCAGGGAGAACCCTGAGCATTAAAGTGCAACATGCACTAACTAATATATTCCATGTATTGAGCCAAGCAGGTAGTGAGGTAAAGGGTTACAGTCCACGATAGCAGAACCACCAGATATATGAATATAGGTACATGGAATATCAGAGGCTTCAATACAGTTGAAAAACAGTTATCTATTAGGAGACTGATTGAAGCAAATAAGTTGGATATTATGGGGGATAGTAGAGACCAGAGTAAAACCTAAAAACTACACAAAAATAGTTAGGAGTCTTGGTGATGATTGGAAAACTGTGAATAACTATGTGATGGCAGTAAATGGGTAAGTTGGAGAAAGAGTAGAGTGATTGGATCAGTGTTGAAAGTCACTGATCAGCTCATTTCTTGTAGAATGCATATTGGGGCTTTGCAGTTTATTTTAACTATTGTTTACGTCATAATGAAGAGAGTGGAAGGGAGAGATTGTGGGCTGACTTGAGGGGTATGAATTATCATGAACCCTGGTTGTTAATGGGAGACTGGAATGCTATATTATTCCATAATGAAAAATTGCAGAGTGATGGACATTTCAGTGGTGGTAATGAGGCAGTGCAAGCTTGCTATGATTACATTGGTTTATCTGATATCCCCTATATTGGTGAGCTGTACGCATGCAGTAATCACCAAGACCAACTTACAAGAACTTATTGCAAGTTGGACAGGGTGGAGGCAAATGGGGAGTGGAAGATAAAAATGGAGGATTGCAGAGTTGAGTTCTAGGACAATGATATTTCTAATCATTGTCCTATGATTCTTACAATGCAAAAGCAGAAAGTAGGGAACCCAATGTTCAAATTTCTAAATGGCTGGAGATACCATCCTAACTTTCACACAATGGTGGAGGAGGAATGGAGCAAATACAAAAAGGGCTGTAAGATGTATAGGGTGGATGAGAGGTGCAAAGCACTAAAGCAGAGACTTAAGAGCCTCCACAGAGAACAATATTCAAATATTTCTAAAAGGGTAAGGAGAGAAGAAGAGGAGCTGAGTGAGATCAAAAGGAAGATCAAGTTGCTCCTTTTGATAGTGAACTGATAGAAGCTGAACTTAGGGGTTTGGATGAATTGAAACACCTCTGGAAGTTAGAAGGAGAATTTATAAGACAGAGGGAAACAGTCCACTTTTTATAGCAGGGAGAGGAATGTACCAAAAATTTTTTTACCCGAGTAAAGGAAAAAAGAGAGAATGGGCAAATCAGCTGTTTGAAGGATAATGATGGTGAAAGGATTATTGACCCACAACAGAATCAGTATGAAATAGTGAAGTACTACCAAGAACTATTAGGAACAGAAAGTCAAACCAGTGTGCAGATTGATACTGAAATAGTAAAGCAGGGATATGTTCTGACAGCTGAGGACAATCTAAATCTTTTGCACAGAGCAGTTAATGAGGAGGAAGTGAAAGCAGTAGTATTCTCAATTCCTGAGGAGAAAATCCCAGGGCCGGATGGCTACAAATCTTGTTTTTTCAAGAGTGCTTGGCACATAATTGAAAGTGAGGTGACTAAGGCAGTTATGGACTGCTATACCAAAAGAAGAATGTTAGGCCTGGTAAACCACACCCTACTGCACTTAATTCCTAAAACTAAAAATCCTGCATCAGTGGGAGAATATAGACCAATTGCATGTTGTACTATCTTGTATAAAATTGTGTCTAAGCTGATATGCAATAGACTGAAGTTAGTGGTTCCTCTCTTAGTGGATCAGGCCCAAGGGGCATTCATAAGAGGGAGGTCTATTGCAGAAAATGTTATCATGTGCCATGAACTGGTTAAAGGCTATAGTAGGAAACACCTCTCTCCCAGGGTTGTTATGAAAGTAGATATAAGGAAGGCTTATGACTATGTTAGTTGGCTGTTTCTGGAAAACATACTTATTGCTTATGGTTTTTCAATTGAGTTCACTCAACTCATTATGATGTGTGTCACAACTGTTAGTTTCTCCATAGCAATGCAGGGGTGTGAGTTTGGTCATTTCAAAGGGAGGAGAGGACTGAGACAAGGAGACCCAATGTCTCATTTTCTATTTGTCCTTGTCATGGACTACTTATCTAGATGCTTCAAGACACTACATAAGGTCCCTGACTTCAAGTTCCACACTAAGTGCAAAAAAATAAGGCTCATTAATCTCTGCTTTGTAGATGATTTAATGATGTTTTGTAGGGGTGATGAGGTTTTAATAGCACATATTAAAAGCTGTTTTGAGACGTTCTCTGTGGCTACTGGCCTAAGTGCAAATCTGGGGAAATGTCAATTGATTTGTGGTGTGAGTGAAGATTTAAAACAACGCTTTCTTACATTAGTTGGTTTTGTGGAAGGGACAATGCCAATGAGGTATCTTGGAGTTCCCCTGGTTTCCTCTAGACTTTCTGTAAACAATTGTAAAGGGTTGATTGAAAATATTATGGGGAGGATTACTTCATGGACAACAAAATACTTATCATATGCAGGTAGAGTTATGCTTATAAAATCAGTTTTATTTGGGGTGCAGCTCTACTGGAGCCAGATATTTCCTCTTCCCTTGTCTGTGGTTCATGAAATTGATAGGCTGTGCAGAGCTTATTTGTAGAGTGGTAAGTGTAGTGGTAAATACCAGGCTGTAGTAAGCTGGAAACAAGTGTGTTTACCCAAAAAGAAGGAGGATTGGGGTTACTGTCATTGATCCAGTGGAATATGGCAGCAATCTTCAAACATATATGAAACATTGCAACAAATCTGACACATTGTGGATTAGATGGGTTCATGCATACTACTTAAGGCAAGGGACAATCTGGACTACCTCAGCAAAAAGTTCACAATCTTGGTTCTGGAAAAAGTTACTGGCTATCAGAGATATATTCATAGAGGCAGTTGATGTTGCTCAGAATAATTGGAAGGAAGGAAAGTTTTCAATACACAGTGCGTACTCATTTGCCATGGAGCATAATGAGGAAGTTGAATGGAGCAGCATACTCTGGGGGAATGGCCCAGTGGCATGGGACCAGTTTATTGCACGGTTGGCCCTTCTAGATAGGCTAAAGGTCAAAAGCAAGCTGAAAAAATGGCAGGCCTTGGATGACATAAACTGTTTGTTTTGTGGTAGAGAAGAGGAAAGCAAAAGCCACTTGTTACTTGAATGTGATTACACCTAGGAGGTTATGAGAGCATGCTGGCTAAAAATGGGCATCAAATGTAGACACACTTCTTGGGAAGCTCATCTTGGCTGGATCAAACAGGTAAGCAAAGGTAAAACTATGCTAAGTAGCAAAAAACGAGAATGTTTGCTGTGTTGATATATTGTATTTGGATGGAGAGGAATAGGCGGGTTTTTCATATAGGAGGGAATGATGTAAATACTTTAGTTGAAAAGATTTGGTATACTGTAAAAAGCAAGTTTGAGATATAGTATCCCAAGTATGCCTGGAGTATATGTAATGTGGGTTTTATCAATATAAACTTACCTTGTTCCAAAAAAAAAAATCATACTGATTACTTTGTGTTAGGTTTTGATTTTTTGTGAGTTATTTGGAATATTATTTTGATTTTTTGTGAGTTATTTGGAATTTTATTTTGTTTTTATTAGATTCAATTGTTGTTTTTAGACACATATCCAACGCTCAATCTCAAATTTCCATCTCATTGTAGACCGCCTGAAATCTGATTTGTAGTTGGACCGGGTAGCCACTGCTCCGGCGAACCGTCGATCTCCGATCAGGTGAATTTTTTGATCAATTTTATTATTTAGTCCAAACTGAAATTAGCATCCAATTCAGAAGTATAGAATTGTCAATTAGTTTGGAAATATAACTACATTTAATTTCTTTTCTTTCTTTATTTCCAGCCAAAGAATCCAGCCCCACCATGGTCACCAAATTCTGCAATTCTGTTGCTATATACGAACATATATATATCCACAAGTATAGTGCAAATCATCATGCACACTCAAAGAATAATTCATTCCCTATCATCCCTTCATGTTGTCACAACAGTTGCCTCAACAATATTACTTCCATTTTATATTAAAAAAGGCTAAAACTTCATCATCCTTGATGTAAGTTTAACTGTAATTTCAAGTTATAACTAAATATAGTACTTCTGCGCCAACACAATTTAACATATAAGTTCAGGTTAGCAGTAGTGATAAAAGGTAAATAGGACCAAATTGTGACTCCATCCTCTTGCTCAATCCAAGTTACTTTATTATGACTTTTGCATGTTACACAAATTGTAAATATTGTTGAATTTAACACATTTACTAAGTAAGATAAATCAATATTTGTGGTTAATGGTGATCTAATCAAGTAGTCCATTACAGTAATAAAACCGTAAATGCAAGAAGGTTCGATAGTATTTCATTGCGAAATTGCAAAATATATCGTAAAATTACTTACTAATGCAGAAATCATGAATATAGACCGTAGTTAGATGTGGCGGCGCATGGATGATGATGGTTATCTTTTAACTGACTTTGTGGAAGGGGTTAAGGAGTTCTTGGATTTTGCCTATGCACACACAAGATTCGTGAGTGATGGAAAAATAAAATGTCCATGCTCTAGGTGCCGCAATACAAAAATTTTTTATCGTAAAGATGTGCATTATCATCTCTACCAGAATGGATTTCACCTTTGTTACAATTTGTGGTACGCACACGGTGAACCCATCCCTGCGAGATGGGTTGTGGATGATTCTCCTATAGTTCCTAATGAAGGAGGATCTCGTTATAGAACAATGGTGATGGATGCAATAGGTCCCGAGTTTATTTTAAATTCAACACCAGATGAACAACCACCCAACTCGGAACAACAAAAGTTCTTTGACTTATTAAAAGATGTTGATGAGCCTTTATGGGATGGTTGCCAAAATCATACCAAACTTTCTGTTGTTGCCCGATTGTTGAATGTCAAGTCAGAGTACAACATGCCCGAGTTTTGCTATGATCGACTTCTTTCGATCATCAAAAGCTTGTTGCCAAATGGTGAAAAGTTATCGGAGAACTTGTACAAGACTAAGAAGCAGTTGTCTAAACTAGGGCTGGGTTACAAAAAAATTGATGCTTGTGAGAATAATTGCATTTTGTATTACAAAGAAAATAAAGACCGTCAGGAATGCTCCATTTGTTTTCATCCTCGTTATAAGCCAAGGAAGTCGAGAGGTAAAAAACAAGCGTCTTTCAAGGTGCTACGCTACTTACCATTGATACCCGACTTCAAAGGCTATATGTATCTAGTTATACATGTGAACACATGAGTTGGCATGCAAAAAATGGTAGTGCAGATGACATGGCACATCCATCTCATGGAGAGGCATGGAAACATTTTGATCACACTTATCCATCTTTTGCCTTTGATCCATGCAATATCCGTCTCGATTTATGTACCGATGGTTTTAGTCCATTTAGTAATTCCAGTATCCCTTACTCTTGTTGGCCTATGATCATTACTGTGTATAATCTCCCTCCATGGATATGCATGCAAAAGCCCTTTATGTTCTTTAACATGGTAATCCCCAACCCAAAGAGTCCAGGGAAGAACATTGATGTCTTTCTACGTCTTCTGATAGATGAGTTGAAAACTTTCTGGACATCTGGTGTTGAAACTTATGATGTGTGTAATAAACAGAATCTCAATATGTGGGCGGCACTTATGTGGACAATATCTTATTTCCCTATGTATGCAATGTTATCAAGGTGGGGCACTCATGTTTTCTGGCATGTCCATACTACATGGAAAAGACAAAATATTTCCTACTTAAATGCAGAAGAAAGGCTTCATGGTTTGATTGTCATCGTCAGTTCATGCCTCCAAATCATCCTTCTAGAAGACGGGCTTATACATTCCGCAAGGGAAGGATTGAAAATGATCCTCCACCTATCCGCTTAAGCGGTGAAGACATGTGTCGAATAGTGGAGCAACTCCCCGATATTACCTTTGGGAAACCCCCTGATGGCAAACAACCAATAGATGGATTCGGTAAAACACATAGTTGGGTGAAAATGAGCATATTTTGGAAGTTATCTTATTGGTGCACAAACCTTATCCGACACAACTTAGATGTAATGCATATTGAGAAAAATGTGTTTGATAATATTTCTAATACGGTTATGGATGTCAAGGGCAAAACAAAGGACAACGCCAAAGCTAAAAAAGATTTAGAGTTGTATTGTAGCCATCATGAGCTGCATTTAATTGAAAGCGCAAACGGGAAAATACTGAAGGCCCAAAGGTGCATATACATTGAGTAAATCACAGGTAAAAGAAGTGTGTTCTTTGGCAAAATCATTGAAGCTACCTGATGGATATTCTTCCAATATAGCTCGTTGTGTGAAAGAAGATGAATGCAAGTTTCAAGGAATGAAGAGTCATGATTGCCACGTCTTTATGCAAAGATTGCTTCCTATTGCTTTCAGGGATCTACTTCCAAAATCGATCTGGGAAGCATTAACTGAGCTTAGTAGTTTTTTCAAGGATATATGTGCAATTGTGTTGCGTGTGGAGCATATGCATCAACTTCAAAACAATATTGTTGAGATATTGTGTAAACTAGGGAAAAAATTTCCTCCGGGGTTCTTCGATTCCATGGAACACTTGCCAGTTCACCTTCCATATGAAGCTATGTCGGTGGGCCTGTACAATATAGATGGATGTACCCTTTTGAGAGGTACTCTTACTCACATACTCCCATTGTATTATGAAAGCTTAGTACTCCCATTTAAAAACGTAATCAAATTGTAGGTACCTATACCACTTGAAGATGAAAATTGGCAATCGTGCTCGAGTAGAGGCTTCTATTGTTGAGGCTTATATGATTGAGGAAGTTTCAACCTTTTGTTCCCCGTACTTTGAGCCACATATTCCATCCTGACTAAACCGAGTTCCACGAAATGATGATGGTGGAGCGGTAGATCCCTCAGAGAGTATATCGATTAGTACACATCCAGGCTGACCACTTGGTAATTCGATTGCACAAAGATATCTCGATGTTGATGAGAAGAAAGCTACACATAGATATGTCTTGATGAATCACGAGAAAATTGACCCATATTTAAAGTGAGTTACTTAACACATTGAATGTTGTGATGAAGCGCCATTATCTTATTTAATTAAAGTGGTTTGCAAGCATTATGTGACATTATCTCAACTTTTATAGGAGGTTTGAAGAAGAAAAGAGACGAAAAGTTCCAAGAATAACTAAGATGGAACTAAATATTTCACGTGATAGAGACTTTGCTGACTGGCTATGTGTTCATGTAAGTAGTGCATAAATAAAGTCACAAAAATTAGCAACTTAAATGCGGTGAAATGTGCTTAAAACACAATTTTATTTTCTTAATAGGTTCTAGACACTAATAATGAAGTTGATGATGTCATAAGGAAGTTAGCTCATGGCCCTAAACGCCGATTTTCTTGCTATAAAGGATACTTTGTGAACGGGTTCAAATTCCACACTTCGGAACAGGGTCGGTCCAAAGCAACTACAAACTCTGGTGTATGCATACTTGGAAGTACCTACAATGAACGTAAAGTTGACTACTATGGATTGTTGGAAGAAATTTTGGAGTTGGAGTATTTTGGATTCAGGAGTGGGATTATATTATTTAAATGTCATTGGTATGATACTTCTGATAAAGGAATTAGAGTGCATAGACCAGGTCTTGTGGAAATTAACCATAAATTAAAATTGACGACAAATGATCCTTTTATCTTGGCTTCTCAAGCTCGACAAGTATGCTACACTTCATATCCGAGCGTGAAAAGAGAGAGACGTGATTGGTGGGCAGTATGTAAAGTAAAGAGTATCGAAAAATTTGATATCCTAACATCTGAAGGACAAGATGCTAGCACTTTACCAAGTTTTGACAATAATTTTTAAGAGGGGGACACATCTGCTCCACTTTCTATTCATATGAAAAATGATGAGATTAACATTGTGAGTGATGCTATGACAGAAGAATTGGAGTTAGATGAGGTAGAGGGATTTCAACATATTATGACGACCAATCAAGTCAACAGGGAGGATGTAGAGCATGAAGAAGAACAAGAATTTGAATGTGCAGAGTCAGAAGAAGAAGAGCAAGATGAAAACGAAGATGAATATGATTCTGAAGATAGTGATAATGATATAGACGATGATGACTGATTGTTTATTTGTAGTACATAAGTTTAATATTTTTATTTCCTGTAATCTGAAGACATTGTTTAGACATGCTTATTTCGTGGTTTATCTAGTTAATTTGGCGATTTACGTATTATATATGTGTGTGTGTGTGTGTGTGTGTGTGTCTTTACTTGATTGCATTCTAGTAATTTTTATTTGTAAGAATTCTTCTTCTCTCATATTACGTATTTAATTTGATTTAATTTTTTGTTAACAGGATGACGATCAGAGGGCGAGGACCGCAACGTGGACGAGGGCGCGTTCAGGATGTAGCGCGAGTGTGAGTTACTTTGACATAGGTAGGTGAGCCTTCAGAACCGGTGACTAATCCCATTGATGAAGAGCCTAGAGATGAGACACGTGTATAACTTTATTTAATTTTATGTGCATAATTCTGGATATGATATTTACATTATTAATTTTATCTTACATTATTTTTTCATTATTATGTAGGTTGAGGAGACATCGTTGGGGGCAATTTATGATCTCACAGATTCTGCTACGGTTGAAGATGCTTCTTCACATATTCGGCAAAGGGGACCTAACCGCGGGACACAAGTACCAACAAATTTAGACAGTCGGATTAAAATAAATGTGATCGACTCCAAGTAATTTCAAATCATTTGCTTTCATTATATTACTATTAGATGTATTTATAAAAGTAAATGTTAGAATTTCTTATCTTTTATTTTTAATTTACTTTGTCAATCAAATTTATTGAAGGGTTTGTCACTCGAAATATCACGAGTGACCTGAAGAGCATTTATACAGAACCATACCTGAGCTGGCAAAAGATTTCGTCGGCAACTCAAGACTTGTTGTGGGATAGTTTTAAGGTACTTTATTTCATTAATTGTTAATATCATTATATTACATAGACTGAATTATGATTTTTAAGTAGTTTTATTCTAAATAACGATACACATAAATGAATTGATTGAATGAATACTATAAAGATTTGTTTGAAATATCCAAAGTTTACATTTAGTGTTATATATGATGACTAATTGTTGAAATATTTCAGATGAGGTATAGGTGGAATAACTTGACGGATGTGGGTATGCGAAAGGTGTGGAATGAAACTGCAGTTGCTCGATTCAAAGATTTTCTTTACAAAGCACTACTACAGAAAAGGCCTGTTACAGCGGTTTTTTTTCACTATTACAGCGGTTTTAACCGCTGTAATACGTATTGCTGTAATTGGTAAGTTCCCTATTACAGCGATTTTTAACCGCTGTAAAATACGACCTATTATAGCGGTTCAATAACAAACCGTTGTAACAAACCAAAAAAATAAATAATATAATTAAAAAAATTCAACTATTACAGCGGTTCGAAAAGGAACCGCTGTAAAAAACCAACCTATTACAGCGGTTCGTAAAAACGAACCGCTGTAACAGGTCACCATTTTTTTTAATTTAAATTTTTTTTTTAATTCTGTTACAGCGGTTCGTTATTGAACCGCTGTAACAGTTGAGCTTTTTTTTTTTCTTTTTTTAATTATAATTTCAGCTAGCTCTATCCTTCCCAAAAGCTCAAAATTCAAATCACATAAAACAAACCAATTGCTCAACAGAAACAACAAATTAAAATCCTAAATTAATTTCATTCACGAAATAATAATCTCCAATAATTACAAATGATAACGAGTTTAATTTACAATAAACCAATATAAACTAATCAACACTTTTAAATCAAATAAAAATTTACAATAATTTACAACTTACACCGCCGGCATATCAAAAGCGCATTTAAAAATGTATTGTGCCAATTCAGAACGTGCTTCATCAAGTTGCTCTATAGTGTAAGTGGCGTACTGACAATCAGCAAAGTACTGCAAGACAAATATTAAAATCCAACAAAAATGTTTAATAACTTAAAAGGGACATTAGAATTTGATTAATATTAATTAGGATTATGCATACCGTCGGTGGGATTATAGATTCTCCGTGTCTAATAATATCGTTCATGAATTTCATGACGAAGAAGCCACAATCTATCTCATTTAATTGGATGGGGTACTACAAATTAAATTCAAATCAAAATTGTATTAGAACAAATAACTTTTATACGAATAATTTCTTGAAACTATAATTAAAATAATATAATTACCCTAACCTTTATACAACTCCATTTACAGGCCTTGTTTTTTTATTTGATCTTTTGGTTGTTGTTATTTGCTCGAAACATCAACACAGCTCTGTTGAAAACATCAAAAAACAAGGAAATATGTCAATATCAAGCAAATATATATATATGAAATCTAGTTATAATATATATACTTTAAACTTAATATTAAATATAATGGACATTTAATTGAATGATAAAACTTACTGATTGATCATATCTTTCATATCACCTCGGTTATTTGGATCACCGCCGTACACAGAATCCAAATAATAAACGATCTCTTGAATTGGATCAATCACGAGCAACAACCAATGCCCCCTAATCAGCATATTCAAAAGATAGATTTAAAATTAGTTATCCCTACGTAACAAATTTTTGACATGTGAACAATGTCTCTTTAGTAGCTCACCCGGAGTTGTAAGGTGCAATAAACAACTTCCCCTCCCGCTGTGCACTAGCTATCATAGTATTTGCTATATATTGCGATTGGTCAACACGCTGAAGGGGAGTAATTCCTGCTCCTGCAGATATAGAATGTGGGCTAAGGAACCCGAATTTATTTTGTTTTTGTTCGGGGACCACGTGATTAACCCACAAACACCTACAATTAAGCATAAAATAAATTTGTGTCCCAAAAATAAACATAGTTCAAATTACTTCAGTAAAATAATTTAATTAAAAGCTTACTTTTTATTAATTAATATTTAAAAACTTACTTGATGTAAGCAGAAATGATAGAGGCTCCTATCTGTTGTTTATGCAGAAAGTGACCGATCTCCTCCCGCCCAATATATTCTGGAAAGGGGATATTGAAGATTTCCACGGGCATGTCTATCCGGATAGTATTTTCAGCAGCCATCATCTGAAAGAACCTATCAAGAACTGCAAGTGAATGAGGGCGTACTGGAGCAGGAGGGTTGGCCACTAGAGAAGGAGGGTTGGCCACTAGAGGTGTATTTTTGACATGTGAGTGCTTCGTCGTCTCTAATTTACTTTTTCCTACTGATGATTTGGATTTTCCGCGAGACTAGAAGCAAAAGAATTCAAAACGTGGGCGTTATCAATGAAAGTATATTTATTAACATTAAACAATTGTTATAATTTATTAATGACTAGCTATTAATAATTACGTACCGATGCATCACTGACAATGACAAGACTCTTAGGTCAAGCAACCATGTATCCCACAGCCTCGGATACTGTGAACACTCCTTCATCATCGAGAGGGACTGGTAGGGGTGCAACATCTTCAATTGCAATGTCAATCGTCACTTTCACGAGGTGGGAGGCTAATGGACATGTATGCAATGTTCTATCCTCTGGTCGATTGTACATTTTTCCTCTAGCCACCAAACGATAAGACGGTGTAGTAAGTGCTAATTGACACTGCAAGACATCCTATATATATATATATATATACCATTATATTAGAAAATTTTGTATATTATACAAAAATATAGGATTGAAAGTTACGTTATCACTAAACAAATTCATATCATTAATTACCTGAGGTAGGTTTTTCACTTCTGGGCAGCTATCTTTCAAAGAAACCGCCTCTTCTGTATGTGGCTGCTGCGACGCAGACGCCCTATGCTCGTCAAACTCGCGTCGCAATTCTAATAGTGATTGAGTGAGCATTTGAACCGTGCCTTGCAAGCTATCAATCACCGCATTTTTTGAAGGCTTTGAATCCGAAAAGTAATCTTTTTGTGATACCCCAAAGCCTACACCCCTAACTCGACCCGGATGCTCCTTCTTTTTAAGAGCTAAAGCCAGTGTATCATTGTGGGTCCTCTCGGGTCCACTGTGGCTACCCTCCTGTGATAAGCTTTCCTGTAATAATACATTTAAAAAATACAAAAATTTAGGGAAATTTGTTATTTTAAAATTATTTTTAAAAAAACATACAACATACTATATAACTAAAATTGCAAATAACTCACAATTGATTCCACTACTCTTTTAACATTGGCATTATCAATGTTGTTCTGGCTGTTAGAATGTGCAACCCTCCACACTAGTGCTCGTGTCACCTCTGTGACATCTGACCCAGCATCCTTTCTTTTTTGCTTCTATATAAGAAAATTTGCAAGGAAATAAATTTGATTAGGAAATTTGTAATTAAGGAAATTTGATTAGAAAATTTGTAAGGAAATTTGATTAGAATTAAAACTTGTAACGAACTACGTACCTCAGTATGCTCCAGTTGAGCATATCCAAGACGTGATGCCCTGTAAGGATATTCAGGGTCCTTTGCTCTTTCAGAATTGTCCTTACGTAGTTGCTGTTCATTATATAATCAAGGCATTAGTCAATGTATATAGTTTCAAATAAATTAAAATGAAACCATAAATTAAAATAATTACCTTAAAATAATCACTTTGGCGTACTTTTACAAATTCTGTCCAGTCTTCTTGAGAAATACGATATTTTTCGGGTGGGCTTGAATTAATGTTCCCATCATCATCCTCTACCCAGATTCTGCTCAAGTAGCTCCTATAGTTTCGAGCTAGCTTCCCAGCCTCGGCTAAGACGAATTTCTGTTTACTTTCGTCAATATCAAAGGCCAACTATAAAAACAAACAATAAAGTATATACAAAATTATAATTTAGACAAAAAAAAAACTACATTTACCAATTAAAAACATAATATATATATATAATAACTAACTTACAGCTATTTCATTCCAAATGGCATATTTTATTGCTGCAGAGACATGTCGCCAATCATTAATAGTAATAGGGACCCTGTCACGAGCTATCACGCCAATGTAACCAACAAAATTTGATTTATTTGGGTCAACTGGCTGACCATACTCATTTCAACCAACTTGTAGCTTTATGCCTTTACTTTTGGCATTTATTACTTTCTTCATTGCTGTAATACCTCTACGTATCTCATTTTCAACATTTTTGTTTGCATCACCTCCAGAATCCATCTACAAGATTTCAAAAGTGAAAAATACAGAAGTTAGATTCATATACCAAATATATAAATAGTGCTAATTAAGAAATGCCCATAATTCTAGAAAAAATTCAACAGAGTAACGACGCAAAAAATTCTACCAAGTTCTCGACTTAATCTTCCCCCCAACCTTGCAACCACCAAAACTCAAATATTTCAACAACAACAAACGCAAACAAATATATATGCATTAATCACATCATTAACTAGTTAGATCATATAAATCACATCCAAAAGTACAAAACCAAATATTGATAAGCTTACATTGGTGGTGGTCGTCGTGGTAGTGGCGGAGAAGAGTGTGACTGTGGTGGTATACGGTATCGACCTACAAAAACAAAAAAATACAGAAGTTAGTGTAACTCATTCACTAATATAATATTACAAGCGTTCAAATAATTATCAAATAAGTTCAAATAAAATTTACACTTTAATTGCATACTTAACAAAAGAGTTCAAATAAGTTACTCATATAATTATCAAATACTCATATAATTATCTAATAAGTTCTAATACCTTTCATCGTTTTCTTTTTGTCGCTGGTTTACTAGTCTTTTGTGATCCCTCAGTACGACCATTTTGTTTAGTACGCCGACGAACAGATGGATTAATCCATATTCCCTCTTGGTGATCTTCTCGCATATACAATTCATCATCATTGATATCCAAGTCACCGTCACTATTTGTGGATTGTGAACCACCTAAGATAGGAGTTCCTCCATCATCTTCATTATATAGGCCATCATCCTCAATACAAGTATTTTTGTTTGCCGATAAAACAATGGACCACCTCTTATCGACGGGATCAGTGACAAAAAACACTTGTTTAGCTTGAGATGCCAAAATAAAAGGTTCATCTTTATATCCCACCTTTTCAAAGTCTACTCGAGTAAAACCTATTTCACTATCATCGACACCATTTTTATGGTCAACCCACCTACACCCAAATACAGGGACCCGAAACCAACTGTAATCCAGCTCCCATATATGTTCAATCATCCCATAATATGGTAAAGTGGCATAGATAGGGATATTATCTTTCGCACTTGAGATATGCATTGCTTCAGCTACAAGACTCACCCCACTATTCTGCATTGTACTCCGTTCATCTTGGTCTTTTGTATAAAACGTGACACCATTTATACGATAACCCGAATGACAAAATACGAATCTGCCCTGGCCCACCGACAACCGTGCCAATTTATCTGAAACTGAAAGTGAATTCTCGTTTTGTTTCTCTTGAATACACTTTCGGAACCAATCGATAAAACTCTTGTTATGTTCTCTTGAAATCCAACTTTCATTTTTACTTGAATTTATTCTCCTAAGTTGGTCCTTGTGCTCTTCAACATATGGCTCAACCTCATCGGTGTTGTGGAGCACATATAGGTGTGCCTGATCCTTTTGTGTGCTAGGAATTACGCTTTCTCCTTCTGTTCCCCCCCCCCCCCCACAACAGGAGACTTTTGACGCTCTGCAACATTACCATCATTCAGATATTCTGTGCAAAATGTAATAGCTTCATCAACTATGTACCGCTCAACAATGCAACCTTCCGGCCGGCTACGATTTTTCACATAGCCTTTCAATACCTTCATATAACGCTCAGTCGGATACATAGATCTCATAAAAGCTGGTCCACAAAGTTGTGTCTCTCTAACCAAGTGAATAGGTAGGTGAGTCATTATATCAAAAAACGCGGGTGGGAAATACATCTCAAGCTCACACAAACTGAGGACAAGTTGTTTCTGAAGTGCAGGCAATTGCTCAGGATCAAACACCTTGCTCCACATTGCTTTGAAGAAGAAACACAATCTAGTTATCGTTTCTCTCACCTTTTTTGGCAGAATGGCCCGTAAAGCAATTGGTAGCAAATGATCCATGATTACATGACAATCATGAGTCTTCATATGCTTTAGCTTCAAGTCCATTGATACAAGACTGCTAATGTTCGAAGAACACCCTTCTGGAACTTTCACTCCACAAAGAAACTCACATAATGCAATTTTTTCTTTTCTAGATAGTGTGTGAGCTGCTGGAGGTAAATAAGTACGTTTTCCTTTCATTGTTGATGCCAATTTACCTCTTATCTTCATTTCAACTAAATCCAACCTTGCCTTTACTCCATCTTTTGTCTTGCCGGGCACATTTAGAAGAGTACCAATGACACTATCAAATACATTTTTCTCAATATGCATTATATCAAGAAAATGTCTAACATGTAAAGATTTCTAATACGGCAACTCAAAAAAAATTGACCTTTTTTTCCACCCAGTTTTTGCAAGGCCGCCTGCAAAAGTCTTTCCGAACTTGATATCCAAGTCTTTTACATTCTCAAACACCTCTTCACCGGTCAAACACTTAGGAGCTCGACATTCTTCTATGCTCCCATTGAAAGCTTTCTTCCACCGACGATATCGATGTTCTCGATTCAACCATCTTCGATGCCCTTGGAATGCATATTTCTGAGAGTGTGGGAGTCTATATTGATCTGTACTCTTGACACATATGGGGCATGCACATTGCCCATGTACACCATATCCCTCGAGATTAGCTCTTGCTGGAAAATCATTGATTGTACCAAACAACATAACTCTGAGATTGAAGCTCTCTTTTCTAAACCCATCATACACTTTAATACCTGTCTCCCACAACTCCTTCAAATCCTCAATTAAAGGGGCCAAGTAGACATCTATATCATTTCCAGGTTGTTTCGGCCCGGAAATTAGTATAGGCATCATAATATGCTCTCGCTTCATGCATCGCGAAGGGGGTAGATTGTAGATCATCAAAATCACCGGGCATGTACTATATGAGCTACTTTGCAAGCCATGTGGGTTCATGCCATCTGTAGCCAATACAAGGCGTAAATTTCTTGGTTCTTCCCTAAATTCAGGGAAATCATTATCAATCTTTTTCCATTGAGGAGAATCTGAAGGATGTCTAATCTTGTTATCTTCAATCCCTTCTTCAACCCTTCTATCAGCATACCATGTCAAGTCCTTGGCAAACGCTTCACTACTGTACATGCGTCTAAATCTAGGTATTATGGGCAAATACCATGCTGTTTTGACAGGAGCAGATCCATTCTTCTTGTACCGTGAGGTGCCACATTTCGGACACACCTTCAATGGTGCATAGTCATTTCTAAACAAGATGCAATCATTGAAACAAGCATGTATCCTCTCATATCCCATGCCAATTGCAGTTAACATCTTCTTAGCCTCATAAGTACGATTAGGTAACACATTATCATCGGGTAACATACTTTTTAATAGACCAAGTAAGTCTGTGAAACTCTTATCACTCCACCCATTGTTAGCTTTTAACTTGTAGAGGCTTAGGACTGCTTTCAATCTTGTGAAATTACTACCACTATACAGGGGTGTCTTTGAATCACTTGTCAAATTGTCGAACATCTTGGGACAATTTCACAAATCCTCCTCAATCACATTGGTCATCTCCTCCAAATGATCATGCTCACAGTCATCCATGTCAAAATCTACTGATCGATATGATGTATCACCCAAATCAGCTGAGGTGCCACTGCTTTCACCGTGTCTTGTCCATCGTGTGTAGCTTTTATCAATTCCATTACACACCAAATGATCTTCCAAGTCACGTGGACTAATTCTCTTTCCAAAACAACAACGTAAACACAGACAACTAATCCTAGTCGGATCCGATGCATGCTCAACCGCAAAGTCTATGAATTCTTTCACCCCTTTCCTATATTGCTCCGACATACGATCCGCTACAATCCAACTTCGATCCATCTAAATTCTCAATTAATTAAATTAAATAATTTTAATATCAGTTGATAGTTAAATTAATTAAATAAATTTATTTTTAATTTATTCTATAAAAAATTTGGCAGAGTAACGACACAAATATTTCTACCAAGTTCTCGACTTAATCTTCCCAATGGGTTGTAACCAACAAAAGTCGAATCTTACGATCCGCTAAAATCTCAACAGGATAACGACACAAAAAATACTACCAATTTCAACCACAACAAACCCAACATTCTAATCTTTCACCCACAACGAACACAAAATGATACAAAAATATTGATCACCAGTTGGATCACATAAAACATAAAATTTCTAGCTAGCAACTACAAATATTGATCACCAGTTGGATCACATAGATCACATAAAAAACTACAAATAAAGCATCATATTATAAATATTGATCACCAATTGGATCCAAATAAATCACATAAAATTACAAATAAATTAAAGCATCACGATATAATTATTTTCACAAAAATATGTAAATCTCAAGTATAAATGTTCGTTGTGACATGACGTGATGCACAAATACCATGAATGCATTAAACAATGTCAACAAAACAATACAACAACAATCCAATCATATATAATACCAACATATCATAACATAAATCAAAAATCCAAAAATCAATAAACCCTAATTAAAATAACATATATATCACAAAAACCCACATTATATCATTAACAAAAACATAAATTAAATCCACATTATATACATCACAAAATCCTAATTAACAAATATATATAACAATAATTCACAAAATCCTAATTAACATTATATAACAATACTTAACAAATTAACATATAACCCACATTATATACATCACAAAATCCTTATTAACACAACATAAATATATAACAAACAACAAATTAACACATAACCAATATTATATAAATTAAATCACAAAACCCCAACATCTATATACAAACATTAACCTAAAATATATACATAATATATATCTATAAAGAGAGGGAGGAGGAATGATTGGTGGGTAGGGAGGCGGCGGCGCGGCGGAGGCGGAGGCGGCAGCGCGGCGGAGGCGAGGCGGCGGCGCGGCGGAGGCGAGGCGGCGGCGCGGCGGAGGCGAGGCGGCGGAGGCGAGGCGGCGGCGGCGGAGGAGGCGGCCGAAGAGGAGCGGCGGTTTGGGGTGGTGGCTAGGGGACGGGGGCGGGGTTATCTTGAGAGTGAGAGAGAGTATAGAGAGAGAGATCGAGAATGAGAGAGAAAATCGAGAGGGGCGACGGCGGCGGCGGCTGCGGATTGTGGTGGTGGCGGACCGGCGGCGACTCGGGGGGCGGGGGTGGGCCGGGGGAGGAGAGTGAGAGAGAGAGTAGAGTAGAGAGTGAGAGAGTAGAGGAGAGAGAGAGAGTAGAGAGAAATGAGGGTGGAGTCGGTTTTGGGGGGGAAAATGGGGGGGAAATTATTTTTTTTAATTAACAATTAAAGCGGTTCATTCCTGAACCAGTATAACTGATAATCAGTTATAGCGGTTCAGGAATGAACCGCTTTAACTGATTATCAGTTAAAACGGTTCTGTATTGAACCGTTGTAACTGGTTTGAATCAGTTACAGCGGTTCAATATTGAACCGCTGTTAAAAAAACTTTTTTTTTTTCGGTTCGACTTATAATAGCGGTTTTTTACCGAACCGCTGTAATAGGTTCCGACTTAGTTTCATTTATAACGGTTCACTTATAAACCGCTGTAATAAGTCTCTCCGTTCAGCGGTTTTCAAAAAACCGCTGTAAAATTTGCGCTGTAACAGGCCATTTCTGTACTAGTGAAGCGAAGGATGACGCAAAGAAGGAGTTAGGTAGAGAACCGAGTACATTAGAATTGATTGGTAGATGTCCAAAATGGATGGAAAACCAGTACAGGATGAATTTGTGCAAAACCATCGGGCTACAAAGGATTATAAAGAAAAATGTGAAAAGACAAGCCAGAATGCAGAATTGCATGACCGAGAAGGCAGGGAATCATACTTATGGTTCTATCCCTCGTGAAGCGCATCGACAAAAATGGGTATGCTTAGTTTAGAAGTTTTTCATCTCTTTAGTGCAATACTTTTGAACATTGATTTGCGTTTTTGTCATAATTGTAGGAAAACGAACTGAAGCGCCCTGTGGATGATTTCGAGCTATTTGAGCATACCCACAAAAGAAAAAGTACCGGGGATTTTGTTAAAATAAAATCAAAAAGAATTAGTGTGAGTATCTTTTAATCAACTCTCTTTTTGACATTGTTTGAGCATAGGAAAATGTAGGTAATATCATTTCTTTGAGCTAAGGTTCCAATAAGTATACATAACATTTCATGATATTCTTTGTTATGTGATTCATATCATGTGCAAGAGGTACACGTTTTTTGGTGATGACTTATTATAATGAAAAAGGCTTTTTTGGCTTGAATACATATTCGTACCTCATTTACAGCACAACTTTGGTGTCTATTTTGTTAAAAATAACATAAACAATGAAACTTTTTCAATGAAGTATTCACCAAAAAATGTGACTTTAGTATATGTATTTTGATATCAGATTACCTTTTCTTTGATGTTTATTTTGTGTATGTCTATTGGGATTTGTTAATTTGTTCGGTGATTTTATCACTTTTGTGATATGTTTGTGCAGGAAGAATACAGGGCGAAACAAGATTGCACTGATTCCTCTCCACCTGAGTTTGATCTTCCGTTATGGTCTGATTTGATTGGAGGCTCGTCTAAGGGTCGTATGTATGGAGTTGCACATAGCCACGTTTCTAGTGGTTACAGTCAGAGCACAATAAACTCAACAATTCGGGGAGAGTCTTGTGATGAGCTAACAAAAGTAGTAGATGATGTGCGAGCTACTGCTATGAAGTTAGAGGAAGACGCTCGCAAGAGGGAGGAAGAGAGAGAGAGAGAGAGAGAGAGAGAGAGAGAGAGAGAAAAGGTTGGCACAGGTACTTGAGCAAGTTCAAAAGAGAGAAAAAGAGGCTCAGAAAAAAGTACAAGAAGCTGAAAAGAAAGCAGAACAAAGGATTCAGGAAGTCCAGGAAATGGTTCGAAAAATGATTCAAGAAGCGGGATTTACAAACCACAAGTATGCTAGTGGATCCGAACATGGGAAATAAAGTGGTTTTGGTGAAAAACATTAGTTGGTATTTTTATTTGTTGCTTGGATGATTTAGTGACTCATTTTATTATCTGTCACTTTTGGTTGGATGTGAGAGTAGATGGATTGAGATAATTGTTAGTTAGATGATGTTTTGTTAGAATTATGTTGTGTTACGATGATATTGTGTTAGATATAAATTGTGGTGTGAATGAGTTGTTTGTATTTTGTGGAATGGATTATGATGTTGTGGTAGTTATTTCTTGTTGATTTTGTTGGATCATTTGTAATCAACAGGTTTGACATGGATTTAGTGGATCAAATTGCTGCATTCATAATTGAGATGTGATAATTTTAGAGACCGATTATAGATATATATTTAGAGACTGATTTAGAGACGGAAGTATAGATATATATTTAGAGACTGCTTTAGAGATAGAATAATAGATAAATATGTAGAGACCGATTTAGAGACGGAATCAAAGAAAAATATTTAGAGACCGATTTTGTGTGGGTTAGCGACGATATATATATACGGAAATTACGACGGAATTAGATACGGAATTTATAACAATTTAGAGACCGATTTAGAGTCAGATTAGCGACGAAATTTGGAGACCGATTGTATTTGAATAAGTTGTGCAAATAGAGACGGATTTAGCAACCGAAAATTTTCCGTCTGAAAAGTTAGCGACGGATTTTTTGCAGTCTCTAATTAGCGTCGAGCCGTTTAGTGTCGGATTTTAGTGACTGAAATTTCCTTCGCTAATTACTTTTAACGACAGAAATTTGGCTTTTAGATACCGATTTTCGGTCTCTGATACCCTGTTTTCTTGTAGTGACTTATTGTTATAACATATCTATAATAGTATAGATATGGTATTTATGATTGTGATTGTTCGGCGAACAATATATACCCGATGAAGACAATTGTTTGGTAGTTAAGTGTAGATACGCCACTTTGACATCTGTGGACTTGCACATGACAATGTAAAATCATGAGTTTTTTTTTCCAAAATATTACTCTAGGTAAAAGTAGTTCCCAAATTATAAAATCTTTCCAAGATATTTCCTCTATTATTAGTTCTAATGTCACATGTATCGCCATGTGGGTACAAACTTAATAGTTATAATATGTTCCGTATTATTTTTCATACTTTATGTGCCTATAATACTAATATCTTTAAACATTTTAACCTCCATTATGACGAGAAAAATAATTGTCTAGTGATAAATTTAATGTTCTAAATCAAGAAAGATATTGTCAATATTAAAGATGTCACATAATGTCATTACTAATCAAAATTTTAAAACGATTATAATGAACTAAACAAATTAGGAAAAAAAATATAAATCTTATTGCCCTAAAAATATCTTCTTTAATTTATTCGAATGTTAACCTCCATTATGACGAGAAAAATAATTGTCTAGTGATAAATTTAATGTTCTAAATCAAGAAAGATATTGTCAATATTAAAAATGTCACATAATGTCATTACTAATCAAAATTTTAAAACGATTATAATGAACTAAACAAATTAGGAAAAAAATATAAATCTTATTGCCCTAAAAATATCTTATTTAATTTATTCGAATGTTAAAATGATAATTTCTAATCAGTTATATCTAAAGCTTTTGACACTGTAAATATTTTATAGTTATCAGAGCATCTCCAACAAAATTAGTCCTTTACTCCTAAAAAATTCATTTTGTTGCATGGAAGACCAGACGCCATGTATATAAAATACCGCACAATGTTTATTCTGTATAAAGTATTCACTAAATTAAATAATAAAAGCTGCGATTATTTAGTAGCGAATTAAAAAGAGTATTGCTAATTTATTTATAATATGATCATTGTTCATCACATTAGAATTATTAAAAAGAGCATCTTCTAGATTTAGATATCTACTAGCGTTTTGGAGCACAATTTCAAATGCTCTAATACACAAACTTTTTTGTTTTATTTTCATAGATACTATATAAGCCTCAAGATGTTTAATGTTTTCCAATACATATTACATTCAACATAGAGTTTATCTAACAAATGAAGCAAATGATGGACCACACAAATTGCAATTCCATTCTGTAAGCTATTATCATAACTTCATATTCGAGTGAACAATATTATAAGAAACAAATGAAAAGCTACTATTTAATTGTCTCTTAGTGTCTAATTTGTAATTATTTTATCATAAACGATTATATATCCTAAGTTGAATCAAAGAAAAATACTATTTGTAACACTTTTTCTTTTTAGAAGAAGTTTTGGAATATTAAAAAATATAATGTTTTCAACAAAATGAGTCCTAAAAGAGGAAAAAGAAATAGGAAATTGTAATCAATAAATTTGTGCCTTCATAACAAGACATGAAGCATTGGGACTAATAGTATGGAAAATATTCTTAAAGAAGTAATAATCTGAAACAAAAATTGTTTCAGAGTGATATATTGAAAATAAACTCGTTAAATCATCCATATCATGTGATTGGCTTCCATATTGGCCACTAGTTTCCTATATTCCTTTGGAAGTTATAAGAATCATATAATCCCGTGAGATTCTCTTGCAACTGTTTTAAAAACATAATGATGACGCACTTGCAATTTTAATTTGTAAAGTGCAAACGCGACGCACGCTGAATAGCTAATGTTTGTTTTATATTTTCTGAAAAATATTGTGCTCATATAGAAGATTAATTTGTAACTACACAGAATACAGCATATACATTAAAAATACTTTTGTTCTTTTTGAAGAAGATTAGTAAACTTTTGAAAACCAATATATTGATAAATAAAAATTCATTGTTACTATATGATTAGGGATTCTCTTGATTATGTGTTTTTTTGATGTTTAATTAGAATATATTCCTTTTCATAAGTTTTTTTTTTTTTTTGGTACAATTTCTTTTCATAAGTAAGTACGAACAAGTTAGAAAAATTTCTTTCTAATTAAAGATAAAGATATCTTTTTGATTAAATGGTTTTAACAATATATAAGTTGAGTGAATCAATAATTGGTCAGATCAATTACATTTTCTTTCTAAGAGAAAATTTTCAAAATTTCATAGTTGAAGGTGTCCAAGTTGTCAAGAAAAAACTATAATGATTAAAAATTCATATGCAAGCACAATAGCAGCTCTCGATTATGAGATTGTATTTGTGTAGTCATTGAAGATGGACACATTAAAACCATGAAGGTTAATATAAGTAGTGAAACGTGCTATATCCTATACGTCACCCCAAATCTAAGTTAGGCATACACTAGAATATCAAAAATGGACAAACCCTGTTAGGACAAATTGCATTTGATTCTAGTTATGATAATAATTTAGACAGAATGCTTAGATGAATCTTTAAGAAATTTTGTTTTTGTGAAGAAAAATGTAAGGATTATATGATCAGATTAGCCGAGTACGGAGATGTCCATTAGTTGAGCAGTTTGAGAGAAACATTAGTGAAAGGATTCTAGATACTGATCTGAGAAGGTCATTAAGTGATGCAAGTTCAGGTAAGAGAGACCAAGACAAGGGATCAACGCAACAACAACAACAACAACGCGAACTGATAAGTCAGTTGATATCTTGAATGCGAGGGTTAAAAGGCATATATTCTATACTCAAAGACAAATATCCTTTCAAATATTTGAAAAGATCAACTCGTCGCGTGCTAGGATGGGCTGCAACTATAATGCGCTTACAAAGGAATTTTGAGCAATGAGTAGGTGGAAAATTAACTCACAACTTTTAACAAATCCCAATGGATCTTCTTCAAATTAAGGCCATAAATAGAAGATCTAAAGACTGAATAATGTTACCAAAATCATATGATCAATTATCAAACAAACAAAGCAAGAAGCATTATGTCCAAAATGCTCAAGCAGTCAGTTTTGTTATAGTACAACTTCTTCTCATGCACACCCACCTCTCTTGCAAGTGTTCAACTTTAGCCATTTGTTGTAAATGTAACAAAAGAATATATGCTAAATTGTGGGCTGATTCTGTAACTATATGTACATGGAGGAGACACCAAATCACCATTATACTATTGATAGTGGGTCTTCTAGAGCACATGACTCGAAGTACAGAACTTCTAAAAGATTTTAAAAAGGTTTACAGACTTAAAAGTCTGTATAATTCAGATAAAAAAGTGTAAAAAAAAAAAAAGTTTATACCAAAAAGTGTAAAACCCCCAAAAGTTTTGATGAACTACTGTTTTTGCCCCTTAATTATGAACATTAATTATTGCTCAACTTTCACATTTTCTTGCCAAGTGTATGGCAACTAAAAATTACTGACGCGTGATATATAAAACTTTAAAAGCTGCTTCATTGGGTTGTAGAGAAGCCAGAAACACAAACTTACACCCAGTACAAGCAAAAGAAAATGGAACTAGAAAAGAGAAGAAATAGAAGAAAAAAGTTCAAACAAATTATACTTCATATATCAACACAGTGTTAAAGACCAAAAGATATCAACTTCTTTCAGTAGCCTAGTTAATATGCCCATGGTGAGTAACAAACAAAACTATATCAGACCTTTTCTGTAATAACTTCAGAGTAGTGAGATAGGAGGTCAACTAGACAAACCATCAAATTTTCTTGGCATCCGGCGTAAGAAGCCCCATCTGCTCTGTTAGTTCTGCCATATGCTGAGATTTGTCCCACCCATTCTCAACCGGCTTTGTATCGCTTCCTTCAGGACGAGGATCATCAGTTAGAGTCATGTCCATGTCAGCCTCGACCGGAGGTGGGCTCTGTAGGAACTTTTCCCAAAAAGGGTCACTAACTCCAGGAAGTTCTTGTTTCTCATCCAACAAATAATTGTCCCATTCGATCTGGGGATCTGGAGAAAACCCGTCTATTTCTAATGGGAGTCTGAGAGATTCCATCATATCAATATTGCTGCTTTCCGGTACTATTTGAGAGAGCTCGGGTATTATAGTATCTGTAGGTGGAAGAGTAATCGGAGGTAGAGGCATTTCTTGACCACTCATTAAAGGACTTCCAACCGAAAATTGATCATTGGATATTGCTGAATTTGATGAAAGGAAAGATGGCCCGGAAGTTGGAGGTACCTCTTGAAGAGTCACGCCTGAAACGCGATTCGAAGAACTGCCACAGTCCAATACATTCGATGACGAACCGTCACCAATCAAGAAACTATCTGAATCATTGCCAAAGTTCTCAAGCCTAGGGGAAGAATCTAGTTTTACAATCTGCCTTAGCATTGCTTTTGCTGCTTCATTTATCAACGGTTGGTATTTAACAATCTGACCATCAGAAGCGCCGATAGAATTGTTTTCATCTGAACCACGTTCCTGTTTAAGTCTCCTTTTCTTACTTCCTTCTGCTATACGTCGACTGCCATCATTTGGCGGCTGTTGCATGAATTGTGCGAGAAATCCAGGGCTGTTGACGGCTTTGGCGAGAAACGACATCATCTGCTGTTGACGCTGCTCCATACCCTGAAGACGTTGAACCATTGCTTGCAATTGCCCGTCGGTGTTCTGTTGTTGCTGCCTTAGTCTGACGAGTTCCTGCATTAGGACGTTTTTGTCCCTTTTAAGCCTTTCAACTTCCTCTTCGAGACCGAATTTGCCAACTTCAACACATGCACCGACTGCAGAGGTCTGTGCATTTGGTTGCTGGTGTTGTGGAGGGTGGCCATGTGCAGGTTTACGGCGTGTGATGGTTTTGAGAAGATGTTTTTGTCCTCTTAAGAATCCCTCATTTGCAAACTCCCAACGGTCTGGATCAACCTTTCTAAAACCCTGTTTCTCCATAAATCCAATAAAGGAAGTGAAACAGTATGCTCAGAGAAACTAAACATTGGTTTGCAATCTTTACAACACAACTGAAGAAATGTTACAAAAAGGATGATAAAATTTTAAATAAATCAATTCCACACATGTCTCGATTGTCTAAGAAGACTAATACAAAATTTACTCTTCACAGTGGAAAACATAAATACAGGAACCTCAACCAAATAACATTAAGCCCACAGTAACTCTCCAGAATACATTTCTCGAGAGCTTGATTGTTTGACTATAGTTTAGCAAATTAAGCATAAGGGAGATTTACAAGTGTCAAATAGATCCTATGACAGGGATTAGTTCTTCCACCACACTGTTTAGAGTGCATATAGCATACTGATTAACCAACTAGTCAATGAGTGCAAATAACCATATGTTATCATGCTAGACATATTTTTCATGAACTCAGTTGCAAAGGCAAGTGCCAATTGCTCGTTTTGACTTGGATTCTCTTCTCTACTAATCAAGTTGCTAGAAAAACCTCAGTCGCAGATGAAAGAGTCTTGCCTAAACAGCAGCACAGTATTATACATGCACTTGGCCTTGCATTTCAATAGTTCCACTCTATTATTCTCAGTCCCACTACAAATCTATATTACATTCAGGATAGAGATAAAGCAGTTTGTTCAAGTTGAACTTCATCAAAAGCTCTGTATTCAAGGCTGTTTAGGAATCATAATCATCCAAAGTTTCTTTTGGTACCAATGGATAGTAAGACTCAAAATCGGACACCAGGATAAACAGTGTCCACAAATGTTGTGATAAGGAATGTTATGACATCAGAATACAAATATATCATAAGGACTGTTCGCCTTTTTATCAAATTACATATGATAAAGAATCTACATTTAAGCATCCAAAAGAAGAAAAGCAGCATTGTCTATCTGAACTTCTTACTTGCAGCCTGATTTTGAAGTCTAATATACAAAAGGTAATCAATTAACTCGCTCTGAAGAACAAATAGCATGGACTCGAATATGTAAGTGTAGATATGGGCGACCAAAAAAAGTAATGAGGTCAGTAAATTCACTATACTGTCTAAAATTAGCATATGCAAGGTTAGTTTAGGTAAATATGTCCTTGTTGTGATTACAATCAACATTAGTTGCTAAGAAATTTTATTTGCTGCTGGAGAAAAGGTTTAAGGGCGAGAAATAAGCCCCAAAGAAGAGTTGGCACCAGCACCTTAGAGAAACTAAATTGATCTGCTTAGTAGTTTTAGTATGGCATCTACCACTTATAAAGACTTGCAAGTGTCAAACCTAAGTTCTCTTTCTTCTCCCCTCTTGTCTATCGTTGCTTACATTTTGTTTTTCTTATTTTTGCCTTCTCTCATATTTTTTATTCCCTACCAACACTACTTCCAACTTTCTCCCCAACTCGTTTCCAACTACTTACCAAATACAATATCTCATACAATATTCTAATATTTCATATAAAATCACGGATAAATACTACGGTACTGAAACTTCAATGAATTTTACTGAATAGTAAGAAAATTTCATATTACAAATCTAGAAATTTATTATTCTTTTTATTTATAATCTTGAAATTATTAAGCACACGCATCGACTGTGCCACCGTGACTAAAGTAAATTACATGTCTGGTTTCATCATTCTCAATCTCTCAAACTTTGGTCTTACTGCATCTTTTATTTTGGTATTTTTCAGGTGTTGTGGTCAAGGATAAAGCATATTGAAAGTACCCGTACTCAACAGTTCTCATAGATCAGTGAATATAACCTCAATTACATCAATGAGAATATTTGTAAAGGTATGATGTAATTTAATGAGATTTAAAGAAATCTTGACTTACAAATTCCGTAAGGGTTTGAATAGGTGTAGTGAAACACAGGATTTTGATTGTGGCAGACTTTTTGTTAAGCTACAAAACTCCTTTCAAAATAAGTGGGATTTGAAGGGAATTACAATATGACAATCTGAAGAATATTCTTCCTAATGTTCATTTCTATCCTTAGTGACATTTTACATGTTTAAGATGGGTGTTTTGGTAAGAATACAGATGTCATTTGTTTAAAACATCAAATGCAATTTTACACCAAAATTTCAATTCTTTGACAAAAAATGGAATTTGATTCTGAAACCCATGACCAATTCCCATTCTTGCTATACATATATACTATAAGGATATTACGATGCTGAATAACCTCTTATCTTGGATTCACAAAGACCTTATTATCAAGCATTACCTTCATCATCCATTTTCTGGTCCGCTGAAAAATATACCACTCAATTAATGAACTTTTGTGGACCCAAAAGTTCTAAATGTAAGTGTTACTATTCAGCTAAATGAAGGGAAGAGAGGTTTCTTCCAAGTTTCAGGACATTACAGAAATTTCTTTTATGAAAATGTACGATAAATTTCTTCATGACACAATCAACCAAAAAGAGTTTTCTATCAAGTACATTAGCAGCCTTTATCATTTCATAACACCCAAAAAACTTCTTGGCAATTTAATCTTTCACCAATTTTTCATATCAAGTTGACCAAACTTGAGCCTTCCCCTCTTATGGAAAAATCACAAAAATATGCATCTAGTTAATTCTACCCTACATGGAGTGCGTCAAATTCTCAAACTCAAGCATCAGATGAAATCACAGTTACTCACAATTTGGACATATTACGAGATTCAAAAGCAAAAAAACGGTGTCCCATTTTTCAATGAAAATAATTGTTACAAAAAAGAGTGATCCCCTGCAAATAGAGTAATAGACTACAATGCCATTCATCCTATGCAACAAAATAGACAGTGTAGAAAACATGAAAGACAGATAGACAGACTTCTCATAGTTAGGCGACCTTAAAGCTAAAAGAGTACTTCACCAAGTGGGATAGTATGGAATCTGACTATAGCCACAGTTAACCATAAGAAACACTTAACTGAAAATAATTGCATATATCTCCTCTCCTACTTCACAGACAATCTTATTATGGCCAATTATGACTTATGATTTAACTTTAAAAGTTCGAACACGGTCCCAATTGTATACCTACTTATCTCTGACATCCATAACGCCACTTCAAATTTTCATCAATTGACTACCTATCATATTTCACGCAGTACATTTCACAATTGACTACTCCAACTTCAACTTTTGAACATAAGTGTCACTGTGAAAGTAGAAATTATGTTAAACTTCTAACAAACTGAGCCTCACGGATAAAACTCCAAGCACGACTCAACCCACATTCACAATTTTTCCTACAATAGATAAAATGCACATAACATCCATTGCTTTCTAACTTCTCCAAGCAACCAAACAACAAATCACATTCCTACCCACCCAGGAATATCATCTACCCCAAACATTAGACGAAACAGCCAAACATACAACTAAAACTCTAAACTCTAGCCTCAACACGCTTCATACAAAATTGTACGCCTCAGTTCCACCAATAGAGTTGTGAAACACGTAAACCACTAACCTCAAAGAAATTATCAGATTCCATCCTATTAGAGTCAAATAACATTTAATTACCCTAAATCACCGAAAAGACACCAAGACATGAATCGAGCCCAATACAACATAAGAAGACTAGTAATACAGGGAGCAATGCAGCATAAGTATTGATCTATCAAACACCAAAAAAACATACCAAATAAACCTCAAATCACCCCAACAAAAGCTCCAACAATAAAGTAAATCAAGAAGTAACAACAGATCAAACAATGGCACAAAAATAAGAATCCAGTGGTAAAACAAGACAACATACATAAGTATTTAGCTGGCGAACGAAGCTTGAGAAATTATTGTGCTTGAAGTATTTAGGCAGCAACTCTTTAGCAAACTCGGCCGAGTCCCACACAACGAAGCTGTTATTGGTAGGGCTCCACGACACTATCTTGTCTGTGCTCGGGTCATCCACCATGTCGTAAGTCTTGACCAGGAACGGCGGCGGAGCGTTCGCCGCCGGCATCGGCGCCGGTGCCGGAGGCGGTTGACCTCCATCTCCGCCGTCGGTAATAGTAGAAGAACTAGGCGCAGCCTCCATACGATGATTATACTACATAAAATAATAAAAGAACCTCAGGCACAGTCATCAAATGACTTTATTGCATATTAAATTCAAGAAATTATGTGATTTTGGCGTCGAATTAGGGTTTTTGTTGAGGGGTTTGAAAAGTAATTGAAAAAGAACAAAAGGAAAACCTAGAATTTGGGGGAGAAAATGAGACAATTTGTAGAGCATTATTCTCTCACATATCAAAGAGCGAAAGTTTAGTTGTTTATTAATTATAGAGAAAATGTCACTAATAGTCCCTGAGGTTTAATTTTTGTATCACTTTGGTCCTTAAAGTTTTTTTTGTTACACTACAGTCCCTAAAGTAATAATTTCGTCTCACTTTGGTCCTTTCAGGCGGATTTTGGCCGGAATATAAGCGCGTGCTGCCCACACACATATTTTTAGGGGTAAAATCGTAAGATCATATTTTTTATCTCACTTTGGTCCTTTTTCTTTGTTTTTATGTCTCATTTTGGTCCTTTTTGTTTATTTTTATGTCTCACTTTGGTCTTTTTTTTGGATTTTTTACATTATTGCCTCCCAAAAACGCGGAAAACTTGGTTTTTTGGCGCCAAAATGAAGTTTTGGTAGTTATGCTCGTTTTAGGGTTGTGGACGAAATAGGCTGTTTAGGATTTAGGGAATTAGCATGTGGAAAAAAATTGTTTTGACTACTTTATATGTATTGTAATGATCATATGCAATGCAATAAATTTACTTATTAAGATATCTCATTGTTAACTCAAAAATGAGCAAAAATATGACAAATGTCAACTCAAACACAGAAAACACAAAATTGAACAACCACAAAGCACACCTATACAAAGCACAAAACCCAACAACCACATCACACACCAATACCATATACCACTAAACAACCACATAATATACCAAAACACACCATATTAAACTGCTCAAGGATACCCAATGTTTAAACAATTGACAAAACAGTGTAGGACGCTATTACATCAAAATATCCAAAAAAATCACCGTTTGACAAAAAAAAAACACCATAACAACTAGAGTGAGCTCATTTGCTTTGTTACTCTTTGGCTTGCTGCTGCCTGGAGTGAGCTCAATGTCACACAGGATTTCCCACTCTTCATGAATTTTGTTTGGACTGGAATCCCACTAATACATACAATTTGTGATAGTGAAGCATCATCTCTTATTGGAGGTTGTGGTGGAATGGCATCTTGAATAGTGAATGTAGATGTGCCTGTTTCCTTGGCCTGCAAAAAGCATTTATGACAGTGAAATACAAATGCTTAACTTTGTATCACTTTAATGTTGTAACATTTTGTCTTTCACTTACATTTATATGTGCAATCATTAAATTGCTTGAAACCTCTTTTGACTTGCTCTTTTGTGGAACCTATAAAAATCACACATGTAAACTACATTAATCAAGGAACTTTAAGCTAAGAAATTTAATGTAATGACAAAGTTCACTTACATTAACAGGTTCAGTCACTGGACGGCTTGAAGATGAGGCATTTGATTTGCCATTTGACTTTTTAAAATTTACAAAAATCACACATGTAAACTAAAGTAATCAAGGAATTTTAAGCTAAGAAATTTAATGTAAATGATAAAGTTTAATTACATTAACAGGTTCAGTCACTGCATGACTTGAAGATGAGGCCTTTGACTTGTCCTTTGAGTTTTTTGGAACCTACACAATTACACATGTAACATACATTAATATATGACATTATGATGACAAAATTCAAATCATTGAAACATAAAACTATACCTCTTTTCTCACACCTCCGGTGTTTGAGAGATTGAGATCTTTCTGACCATTATAGCCATAGAAGTCAATGTTTTGCCACATCCTCCCTGCTGCAGTGGGGCATTTAGCTCTGTTGTGACCCTCTCTAAGACATACACTGCACTTTCTTTTCTTTTTTGGCATAGGATCAGGGCCTTGTGCAATTTCAGGAATATGCACATTTCCAAGAATATGAGGGGAAGAAACTCGGTTTTCAGGATCTTCAGGTTCAGTCACTATATTTTCTTCTTCATATATTGGTTTAAGGGTTGGGCATTTAACTCTATTGTGACCTCTTGTGCCACAGATGCCACATTTTATGCTCTTCTGACCCACCTTTCTCAACTTTTTTTTTTACTTGCAGCTCGGGGTTGTTCACCATCCTCCTTCTTTCTATACTTTTGGGCCTACCAGGTAACCTAAATTCAAAGTTAGGTGAAACAGGTCCCCTCCCTGTCTTAGGCCACTCAGCCTGCCCTCTCACTGGATTTATGATAAATCCATATGCCTTCAAAAATGTTTCTTTGTTATAACACCGATGAACATACTCCTCTGGCTCTCTATCAGAAGCTACAATTGCACTCACTCCATGTATACAAGGTATACCACACAAATCCCATCTTCTACAGGAGCAAGTTCTCAGTCCAATATCTACTGCATACTGGCCTTGATACATGTCTTTGACCTCAAATTTTGTGCCCCCAACATATCTTGCCATACAACTTCTAGTATCATTCTTCAATTTCTCCAAAGTTGTCTGAATCTTAGGGCAAATTGCATCATTCCACTTGTCAGTAAATTCTCTCCTAACTTGTAGCGTCTTATGTATGTATATTCTTATCCTTTCTAGCATGTTGAGTAGTGGCTTGTTCCTTGCTTCAAGTAAGGTTGAATTGAAACTTTCACATAAGTTGTTGAGCAAGATATCACATTTAGGATAAGTTCTAAAATATGATCTTGACCAATGGCTTGGATGCACTTCACTGATCCACTGATGAGCTACTTCATCAACGTCCTTAAGAGACTGCATCTGTAATGTAAATTGTGCCTCTGTAGATGCCTTTGCAAGATTCCACAATCTGGCTTTCAATGCCAGACCAGGGTGAGACTTCTTGAAGTTGGTGTACATGTGTCTCACACAATATCTGTGTTCCACTTTTGGAAAAATATCATATAGTGCAGGTAGCAAACCCTGTATAATGCAAAACACGTAATACAAGTTAGAAGTCAGAAAATATATTCATAATTTTGTGAAACTAAAATCATTAAGTAAGAGTAAAGTTTAACATGTCACCTTTTGCCTATCTGAAATAAAGGACCACTTCTCTTGCTCATAGATAGACAAATCTTGCTGAAGTAGCTCCAAGAACCATTTCCATGTACTCTTGTCCTCTGTTTCTACCACACAGTAGCATATTGGGAATATACAGTTGTTTGGGTCTAACCCCACAACAGTCAAAATAATGCCCTTGTGTGGTCCCTTCAAGTGGCATCCATCAACCCCTATTATAGGTCTGCACCCTTCTAGAAAGCCTTTTTTACAGGCACTGAAACAAACATATAACCTCAAAAATCTTTCTTCCCCAGTCTTTTCATCAAAGCATGTCTTCAACACCACTGTTGACCCCGGGTTGGAGACCCTCAACTCTTCACAGTAATCATAAAGTCTTGTGTACTGGTCCTTGTACTTTCCATACAACATGTCATAGACCTTTTTCTTTGTTCTGTAGTATTGTGCCCTGCTTACTTCCACATTCAGATCATTGTGTACTTTTTCTTGGAAGTCATCTAATCTCCACCCATTGTGTAGCCTCCAATCATTCATATACTTTGAGCTTAACAATCTTGATGTCAAAAATCTGTGTTTGCTTAATGTCCTCCCACATTTATGAGTAGTGCACAAAGTCTTAATCTGAAATGTGGATGTATCCTCTATATTAGAAGCATACACTAACCAAGGACATTTTTTCCCATTGTACCTTGCCCTAACCCTTATCCTGTCATTTTTTATAAACTTTATGTCTCTTTGCCAAGTGACAGCATGGCTTCTAATTGCAGCCTTAAACTTAGCTGCATCTGTGAAAAGCATGCCATTCACAAACTTCGGGTCAGACATGTCAATGATGGGATTGAATCTTATGAATCTTCTGTCCCCACTGTTTTCTGCATTTTCTTCTTCACTGGGCAAGGTTAATTTCCAAATCTGATGCTATACCATCTGACTCTTCAGCAACAGTCACCTCTATTTCCATAAAGTCTGCAAAGTCTGCAACTACTACTTGCAAACCTTGTCCGGAACCCTCAGGATGAGTATTAGCATCAAAGTCACAGTCATCCTTTTCACAATCCTCTTCACTCAACCCATAATCACTGTCATATAAGCTCTCATCTAAGTGATCAAGTATCAAATCCTTCCAGTACCCATCTCCTTAACTACTATAAGGAGTGTGAAGGTTTGCCTTGACACACATGGACTAGTTGTTCATTTAAGACTTATAGATGCCATCAAGAATTATACGAACAACATACTATTGCCTTTATATTAATTAGAGGTTGTACAATATAAACTAGTGCCTTATATTCTAACTTCTCGTTGGGATCGAGAACACATTCCCAACATTGCCTACGATCAGTTCGTAGTGAATTTCAACATGAACCAGCTGGTTGCCACTCTTCCAGAGCTGTTGGACATATTGCGCACTGTTGAGGCAACGATCAAGAAGGCGAAGCCTGTATTTCTTACTGACACTTTTTCGTCTCCCGCCTTTGGTAAGAAGAAAGGAAGAGGGAGGAAGAAGAAGAAAAAGAAGAAAAAGAAAGGCAACAAGATGTAAGCAAAGGGAGGTATCAAGAAACTGAAAGGGGGATGATGGGAAGTGCTTTAACTGCAAGAAGAAGGGACACTAGAAAGATCAATGCCCTGAGCCTTTTCGCAAGCGCACTAAAGGTACATTTATTGTAAAGCTAACTTGTTAGTTAACTATGCTTCATAAGTTTTTTGACACTGTAAGGATACTCACTTATGCAACAGATTGCAGATAATCAGAAGAAGCAAGGAACAAAGAAATGAGGTCTTGGTCCTGAAGATGCCAAGGAAGCCTTTTCTCGCAACCAAGGCAGAAGGATAAGAATTCATTTATTTGTCATTTCTTATTATGAGACAATGTTTTTGGAAGAATGTTTTATCATGTTTTGAATTAATGTTGTGAATCATGTTTTTCTCCACCTTGGTTTGTGGGTGGAGATTCAATGTTTTATTAAAATGCGTTTTATAGTTTTGGTTGTACAATTAATTCTTGCAACATGCTATCTTCATAACATTTGACTCATATAACACAACAAATGTATGCATTGATCTAGCTACCAAGGTAATGACCTAGGTAAGCATATTAATCTATTGGACATAGAATAATGAGTGTAACCTTAAATTGATCACATAAGATGTGACATGAAAACCACACACATCAAGGATGTGAGAGGTATTGCTTATGTCAAGCAAATAGTGGGAGGAAATGAGGATTTTTAATCCTCTTGTCCTGTGTTTACGAGTATCCTAAGGAAACTTAGGAACATTGTATTCATTACACCTTGAGACGAAAGGAATCGTTTCATAATATCTTACCTTCAAGATAAAGGAGTTCTTTTACAAAATAATGGGAATAGTAATGAAAACTGGAAACTCTATAAACATAAACACCATTGGCAGTTAAAATGAATAACTAGTAAACCTGTAACCTATGAACACAACCTCTTAATAGGTATACAACTGGCTTATTAGTATTATATGTTGGAAACGTTGCATGAGTAACATACCTGTGATCATCATCTCAATTTTCCAAAAACAGACTTAAAAGGAAAAAGCACTTTAATTGCATGATATAGTAATATGTGCGGGCCATTGGGTTGCTGTAACCACCTTTTGTCTGAACACATAGATAATATGTTGACTGAGATATTATTCCTGTAAAACATGACCAATAGGAACATGCAATTCTATGAGTTGAAATTAGTTTTGACAGATACATCTGATGTATTAAGTCGAACCCCAAATTGATCCAATGGATTGGATTGGTGTTGTTATTGCAAAACAACATGGAAAAATTGGAACTAAAATCTCTAATCTTAAGACATAAACTTAAGTGATGATTGAGGATTTATTTTATGCCAAGTGGAAGAGTAAAAGTTGAGAACGTCTCTTGAGAAGAGACAAATTCTAACTCTACCATTTAAATCACGCATAAGAATGTGGCGATAAAAGGTATCTAGATATGTGAACCTATCTTATGATAAGATAAGGTTCTACCAATTGAACATCAAGTACATATGTACTATGATTATCGATAAGGGTGTAAGCTCTTAATAAAGAGCGAAGTTCTCACCTACTATCTGTACATATCTAGTGGCGAAATGAATAATTTGAGAGATTATTTTATCAGAGTCAATGTTCGAATGGAACAAGTCAACTTGATACAAACGTGGCAAACCCCTTTCACCAAAACCCTTGAGTAGGAGCTGTGTTCAAAAGGTCACCTGGAAGATGGACCTGTGTGGGAACATTAATAGTAGAATCTTAGGCAAGTGGGAGATTGATAGTGTTGTATGCCCGGCGAGCCAAATATTGGATTGAACACTAAATCATAAATACTGTCACAGTCTTATCATTTATATCGTATCAACCATGTTTCGGTATGCTTCTTTATTGTCAATTACTTATGTTAGAATAGATAAAGATCTCACGGATTACACGTGGTTAGGGGAGTGGTCGGATACCTATGAAACGCTCTCAAAGACCGTAGTCCTGAAATGTGTTCCAAGTCATAGAGGCTATGAGATGTGAGCTATCACGGGCCTCGTTAAGACTTGTTCGTGTGTGTAACTCTTATTAGAGATTAACGTGTTCCATTTTCAATGGTCGGCGAGTCAATACATACATGAAGATTCATACTTTGGAGAAGTATGGAATTGAAAGGCTTCGCATGGATTCCTCCTTGGTTCTGTCGATCTTGGAGTCCTTAGGTTTCATAGTATGAGATTAATCCTTAGACCTGAGATGTTATTGGAAAGGCTACTATCCACTATGCTTTGATATGCATGTACATTCCAACAGAGTCATGCGGCGTGTATGTTGGGTATAGCTTGCTAGTACAGTGGAACAGATGACAGTCGTCAAGGGATCAATCCAGGACTTATAGCCTGACATTTCTTTGATGTTGAGTAAAGTTGAATGATCGATAAAAGTATCTAGCCAGAGCATAGTCTTATAAGAGGGATTGGTGATCCCTGCTTGAAAGACCGGATCATTAGTGGAACCAACATAGTCATAGTTTTCGAGGATACTAGGGTTTCAACTGTCGCCAAACCCTAAGCCTTAGACAGGAAAAAGATGGGAGGATTCAACTCACATGAAGATCGTAACCTAGATAGGTTTTCTTTTCATTATTGACATCTAGGAAGTCGTGGCGACGTTGTTAGACATCGATCCATGACCAATATGTGCCTTGGGTTAATTGGTGAAGTTAATCCTAGACCTAATTAATTATTGAGAATAATTAATCTAGCTTATGAGAGGACTTATTGCTAGCTTGTTAATGAATCTCAGAGGTCACACACTTAACTTAGTGTAGTACCTATTGACTAGTTAATTTCTTATGAATTAATGGATAAATTAATTAATTGAAATTAATTAATCAAAAAGGAATATATATTAATTAAGTGGTCTTAATTAATAATAGTCTTATAATTTAATATTGAAATATTAAATTGGGAAAGACTAATTAATTAATTAGTGGTCTAATGAATTAAAATGTGAAAGAGAAAATAAATATATATATATATATATTTAATATATCTTGTAATATATTTGGTAGGATCTATTCTAATTAATTAGATGACAAAATGATATGGAAAGATCTTATAAATATATTAGAAAATATATTGTGGATTTGATAAGATCTATTTAGTTAGTTAGTTGACTAATTATATAGAAAGATCTTATTTGGAAAGAATATCAAATATATGGAAAGATCTTGTTAGTTAATTATTGGATCTAATTAACTAAGGAAGAGAATTAAGAAGGAAAAAAATCTTAAAAGGATATACAAATATATATATATATATATATATATATAATATACACCTATTTTTGTTAAGAAAGGGGCGTGTGTTTTGGTATGTGAGATTCACTTTTGGTGGACTCTCTCTCTCTCTCTCTCTCTCTCTCTATATATATATATATATATATATATATATATATATTTATGTGTGTATGTGTGTGTGTGTTGATATTTTATTCTAACCCAAGCAATTCATAATTCACAACTAAGAGTTGTGAGATTTTATTCTCTCCATCCTTTCTCTTCCACCTCTTTCACATCTAATTCTTTCAACTCATATGTTGAGTACGAAGAATACCAAAAATATATTCCTACCCATTTCTCATAATCGAAATTCGATATTCTCTTGGCTAGCATTGGTGAAGATAATCGAGGGTACGGACTGTCACGCTCTGGGCCAGAGAATTCCCATCGAATCCACTGAGCGTAACCTTGAGTTGGACATTTGAACCACGGCCCAAAATGGATATTCATTGTTACACTTAAATCGTAGGGTTCTCTTTATAAATTATTTCCATTTTTCATTGTTATCCCATGTGGGATGTTACACTCACCCCTCCCCCCCTTCGAGGAGTGACGTCCTCGTTGCGGCGTGACTCAGCCCAAGATCCATTGTGAGGCATAGGGACTCTAGGCTACCATCGGATTTGCCTTGGACTATTCTTCATAGCGATCCATTAACCTCGGGCTACTTCATAGAGGATACCGAGATTTCACGTTGTAGCACCAAACTCCTAATTTTGGCTAACGAGAGTCTCTGATACCATTTGTCATGCCCTGGGTCCCCGAGCCCATTGGACCAGAGAATTCTCATCGAACCCACTGAGCATAACCTTGAGTAGGCATTTGAACCACGACCCAAAATAGATATCCATTGTTACAATTGAATCCTAGGGTTCTCTTTATAAATTATTTCTATTTTTCATTTTTATCCCATGTGGGATGTTACACGAACTAAGGTGTGGATAAACTTAGAGGCACAACACGTGGGGCACTAGATTAAATTAATTCGGAGAGGTGTAGCAGGGAGTTGCTTAAAAAGACGTTACAATTTTTAGCCTTCAAGAGGTGAACACGTGATAACTCTATTTTGTTAGTTTTTGCATTCGATGGTACGATGTCTGCCTAACTCTAATTTGGGGATGCCTCGTGTTTTATTTGAATTTTTAAAATTTTGTGGCTCCGCTACGACGGGCATCCACGGGGCTGGACCACGTGATCCCAAAACTTTGCTCATTGAACTCCAATTCTCATATTTTGAGATGGAGTTGAGTTTGCATCACTGGTGGTCCAATAATATGTCCCTAGCAGTCTTTTGTACCAAGTCTCTTGTCAATCCTTTTGTCAAAGGATCTGCTAAATTTTCACAAATGTCTGGACTTTCCTTTATACACCTTACTGTAAGCTCTTGACAATGTGGCCTCACTGTCACAACGAATTGATATTGTTGGCATCGGCTTTGGCTATGCCAGAATTTTAATTAACAAATTCCTTAGTCATTCTGCTTTTTTACTACTTGAAGCAAGGGCACATTTGCTTCTTAGAGCACCATGAAATAGCTACCCCACCAACGATGACAATCCATCTACTTGTGGATGTATGATCTTCCCGCTCAATTATCAAACTAACATGAGTAAATCCTTCCAAAACCGAAGGATATCCTTTGAAAAAAATCCCAAATTGTATGGTTTTCTTTAATATTTCAGAAACCTATAGTAGCATTCCAATGTTCAAGACTTGGGTTACTCGTGTATCTACTCAACTTACCAGCAACAAAAGCAATGTCTGGTCTAGTACTAGTCATAGCATAGATGAGACAATCAATAACTCTAGCATATTCAAGTTGATTTATAGCCCTACCAGTATTCTTAACCAACTTAATACTAGAATCAAATGGAGTAATAACGGGATTACAATGATATTGATTAAATTTCTTTAACACTTTGTCAATGTAACGAGAGAAGGAGTTAAACCATCATTATCTCTAATTATTGAAATACCAAGAATCACATTAGCAACGCACATATCTTTCATCTCAAATATAGAAGATGAAAACTGTTTAACATGCTGAACAGATTCTAAATCAATGCCAAAAATTAACTTATCATTTCATTCTTATAAAATTAAATCTATTTTCATAAAAAGCTCCATCTCTAGATTTAATCACCATAATTAATTTTATTGAGTCATTTGCCTCTATAGCCATATACCTGTAAGCTTTACTATGTTTGCATTACCCAAGAAAGTTAACATACTCAAAATAATTTACTAACACTATATATATAATACTAAGGCTGGAAAGTGGACGAGAAGAGAGAAGATACTGCTTTGCTTTACATACGGTGAATTTCACTACAATATAAACTGGATGCTTTTGTTTTTGTTTTTTTTAATTTTATTTCCGCTGCCTTGTGCGAGGGAAAATAGAAAGAAAAAGTAATTTTAAAACCTTCACAGCCTGAGTGCTTAAATAGGAGACTTGCACCTTTTGCAAATGAAGCAATTTTTCGGCCATGGGACCATTTTAAATTTCAGAAGAACAAACCTATTCAAAATAGGACAAGTCACACTATCTTTGAAATAAAAATTTGCTTCTTCACAATAAAACCAACGGTCAATTTCTCCTTTAAACTAAATAACATTTTGAAAAGTCAGAATCGTCGGACTATAAATAAATTATCATTAAATCAGTAATATAATTATTTTAATTTAAAAATTATTCAACGAACCTCCATATGCTCCTTAGAAGAATCTAATATCTTCGTTTTTATGTTTAAAACTTTTCTTAGAATCATTCCATGATGGAGAAAGTTTATCTATAATGCAAGATACAATTATGCATTCATCCATATTCATCTTTAATTGATTCATGCGTCCTAAAATGCATTGTAATTCAACTATTTTGAAGAGAGAAAATTGTAATTAACCCTATTTTGTTCTTTGTAACAGAGAGAAAGTCACTATAGAAACTAGGGGAAATTATTGTTTAGAGAATAGGAATATTTCAAATTTATAAAGACACAACAATTCTTAATTAATTAATGAAAGGGATTCCTAAACTTGACAAATTACTAAAATGGTAAAATTCAATACAAAATCATATTTATGTCACATTTTCATCTTCTTTTTTTTAATTATCCATATTCTTCACTTATTAATATTTCGTTCATCACAAATGAAGTTTAACTTTTTTTCCTTTACAAAGCTCCCCAATAGATTTATCAAATAATGCAAGTAATATTCTATTATATGTTTGAAATAAATTATTAAAATGACAAATTCAATGCAAAATCATTTTGTCTTACCCACTTCATATATTTCCTAGAAAAATACAAATTATCCACTCATCCAATTTTCTTGCATAACTAATTAAAGTTTATTTATATTCGTTTGTACACATTGACCCATCACATTGAATAAAGAATGCAATATAAGTTGGAAAAATTGTAAAATACATCTAAAAGTTTATAATAATTAAAAATAATATTATATAAGTTTCTTTTAATAAATAACAATTTTGTATTCGTGCAACACCATATTTTTTATGACAACTTCATCTTCTATGGCCTTGTAACTAAATGCCTTTAACTATATCCCTTGAATGGTCAACCTTGATTTAATAATATTTGGTGGTCCCAAGTGGCATACGAAGGGGTCTAGAGGGGGGAGAGGTTGAATAGACCCTGAAGTCTTTTTCGACTTCAAAAATTTATAACACTTTAAACTGTAGAACGCTTTAGGTTTTCAAGCGATAGGTCAAACGCTTTAGATTAAAGATAACTTAGATTTAGTGATTTCAACAATTACCAAAGTAGGGTAATGTTTCAGTCACTTAATCAGGGTTAGCATAGAGGAAATGATTTTAAATGTTAGCGTTCTTTTTAGTCAATAGTCACTTGAGATGTTATTAAAGCCTTTTTCAATGAGATGAATAGTAAATAAACTAAGGCAATAAAATAGTAATGAAATGAAATGACACAAGATATATAAGGTTCACTGGCTGATGTAATCCCAGCTACATCCTTCTTCTTCTTGATCACTTGGAGGAAATTTACTAAGATGATGTTCAAAGGATCACACAGAAACTTCTACAAAATAATAAAAAGATGAAGACGATCTCGGGCTCCTTAATCACACAGACTTCAGCACCAATGAAGATCTCCTTCTACAAGCTTCTCTCACTCAGAAATACTGCTCGTAAGCGGTTTTCAACTTCTTTCTTACACAGATGAAAGGTTGAAGGTTTTTTGTCACAAGGGTTTGTTTGTTTTTGAAAGATCAAACAACTTAGAATATCTCAGTAGGAGTTTAGGGTTCTTCTGGAGAAGAGGTTTGAGATATTTTGCGACTGCCTGGAATGTGTATAAAAGTTTAAAGGATTTTGGCTATGGAGTTTTCAAGCTTTTTGAGATTTCAGCAAAGGTTCGACTTTTTGTATATTACTGTATATTTTTAAGGTTTGTTGAGGAAGGTATTTATAGGCAAAAACTTGGGATTTGTTCGTTGGACACATGTAGGGCGCATGCCTCTCATGGGCGAGTGAGAATACCTTTTTCTGACATTCCTGAAAATCCTGTAGTTCTGATTTGATGTGGCAGGTTTGAACTCTGTAGCTCTGACAGTCTTTAGTCAATAGGGTGGCTTGTCCGTAGGTCATGGTCCTTATCACATTTAATGCACTTATCAGGCATTTAATGCATTTGAATTTATTTCCCGTTGGAAATAAATGTCCGTTGAATGATTGCATTTAAGTCCTTCATGACTTGAGGATTTATTTCACGTGAATCTGACTTGATCGCTTGAGTATTGAAACGCTTGATTCATTAGATCCTGAAATAGTTCCTTAGCAATTGGCAGTCGTTTCAGGAGAGATTCTTTGTCTTCACATATCTCAGACGCTGATCTTCAACTTCATCTCTGATAGACTCACCTAGAATCTAACAAAGATTTAGCGTCTAATCTTAGTCTAAAATCTATAAAGATAAAAAATCACAAGCCTAGTCTAAAAATAAATACTATGGTATCTTTAAAGATACCACATAGTATGTTTCATTAAAAGGGCCGTATTCTTTTCTGAATGTTTTCAGATTATTGTCACCTTTTGATACGCCTACAAAACTGCACAAAACGATGATGATCATGAATATTGCTCTCCTCAGTTTTCCCATTTCATGGAATGAAACAATAAGATTGACTGATTGCTGGTGGGAGCTGGCTGGGAATCAAATGGGGGCAGTGTTTTCTTCTTATTGGAATTGGAATAATAATAATAATAATCATTAATAAATTAATAAAATATTGTTGAAGGAGCATATGTATTTATTTCATCCTGTAACTTCCATAATTACACTTTTAGTCCTAAAATTGATACCCTCAATTCAATTTTAGTTCGTGTTCACCATTTTGGTCATGTGTCACACATTTAGTCCTATTTATCTAATTTTTTTTCACACATTTAGTCCTAGTACTGTTTAATTGAAAATTGAATAAGTTCTCACCAAATTAATGGCGAGAACTTCGGACGTGATCAGAGGTTGTTGTAGCCCGCGAAAATGAAGTCATCTAAAGACTTAAACAAAAACTAACTTCTAAAAATCCCCTAAAAAGACTAAATGTGCGAAGATCCATCCATTAATTTGGCCGGAACTTTTGAACATTTTCAATTTAACGGTAACAGGACTAAATGTGCGAACCCTGAAGACTAAATAGGACTAAATGTGTGAAATAAGACAAAAAAGGTGAAAAAAGGACTAAAATTGAATTGAGGGGTGTCAATTTTATGGCTAGAAGTATAATTATATGAAAGTTATAGGATGAAGTGACAATACCCTATAGTTACAGGATAAAAAACGTAATTTTTCCTTTAAAAATAACACGTTAAATATATAACAATATATCAATATTGTATACAAATAATACAACTCCTTGCTAAGCTTTAAAATGAGAGAATTAACATATTTGGTACGTAAAATATTTAAAGGAAATAAGAGCTAAAAATTATTTTTTCCTCTCTTTGATTTGATAAGAATAGAAGAGGTGGCATGCATTTACCGAAATCAAAAAGCAGCTGCGTGCTTTTGGATATGAACCAGAGGAAAATCTGATGCTCAGGCTCATGATCTTAAGAAATGATTGATGGGCTTTGTGAGAAAATGTTAAATTATAACAAGAATTCTAACTTAAAAATTTTATTATATAGCCCATTGAAATGTCCAAATAAGTCAATTGTTCTACTATGTAGGTTTTGGCTAGCTTTTGGGTTAGGAATGTGAAATTAAATTTGCTTTTTGTTATTTTTAGGGGGGGGGGGGGGGGCGCTCCGTTTTTACATATTTCCAAATATAGTACTTGAATATAGGAATTGTTTAGTGTATATGATTTGTATAATTTGTTGTGCAAGTATATGGCACTCTAAGACCTTACTACGTAAGTAATGGCTGGTAATAACACCAGAGCAATTTTAAGCCTTTTGATCATAGTACCCCTCAGTTTAAAACCCCTCTCTCTCCACCAACCTATGAACAGATTATCCTTGGCATACGCTATGGATAATATTCTTGTTTCTTCAATATATCTTGGCAAAATTATACATAACCAAACAGATTCACCACACATTTATATTTACCACATAAAACTTAAATGGGAAAAATCAATGTAAGAAAAGTTTTTTAGAAAAAATAAATCTACATATAAAAATTTGTTCAAATTGCAAAGGTGCACCGTATCTCATATCTCGACTTGTAACTTCCTTCTCAAAATGGGTTTTGCATTTTTGTGTAAGATTTGAATTCAAAATTGTTATAATCATGAACAAAACAACCTGGAGTGTATGATGGCCCTAGCTTGGCATTCCGAAAATCAAAATGGATTCAATAGGAACTCAGAAAGGCGAAAATCTAATGCAATTAAATATAATTTTATGAAATAGACACCCAAATCTGACTATAATTGCTGAGCACATCAAGTCTACGAAGGCGTTCATGGTTGGACAAGGAAAGAAATTGCTTTTGAATGTTTCCCTGCAAAAAGGTCAAAGGTAACGTTTAACTAAAGGGTACTATGGTCAAAAAGCCAAAAATTGCCCTGGCATTATGAGAATTGCTCTGGCATTATCACTAGCCATAAGTAATAGAATGCCGCGTGACCAAAAAAATTGTAATGTAAGGGATGTTAGAAAAATAGGACGAACAACTCGTACGAATGCTTTCGTATAACTTTCAAGTCGCGCAAAACTTACGCTTTCCTCAAGATAATCTTCGCCCCCTACTGAGTGCAAACGAGTTATATAGCCGAATTCGTCCCAAGATACAATGGAGCACAGTCATAAAAACTGTTGTTTCACTGCGAATTGCACTTTCGAAAACAAACCCGAATACTCAAGAAATTTCAATAAGTCTTCAATAATTTTACTAATAGGATTTGACAGTAAAATATAATATACAGTAACACGGTGGTGGATGAAGGCTTTTCTTTTTTTTCCCTTTTTCCATTTTATTTCCGCTGCCTTGTGCGAGAGAAAATAGAGAAGAAAAAAGTAATTTTAAAACCTTCACAGCCCGAGTGCTTAAATAGGAGACTTGCACTTTTTGCAAATGATGCAATTTTTCGGTCATGGGACCATTTTAAATTTCAGAAGAACAAACCTATTCAAAATAGGACAAGTCACACTATCTTTGAAATAGAAATACACTTCTTCACAATAAAACCAACGGTCAACTTCTCCTTTAAACTAAATAACATTTTGAAAAGTCGGAATCTTTGGAGTTTAAATAAATTATCATTAAATCAGTAATATAATCATTTTAATTTGAAAATTATTCAACAAACCTCCACCATATGCTCCTTAGAAGAATCTAATATCTTCATTTTTATGTTTAAAACTTTTCTTAAAATCATTCCATGATAGAGAAAGTTTATCTATAATGCAAGATACAATTATGCATTCATTCATATTCATATTCAATTGATTCATGCGTCCTAAAATGCATTGCAATTCAACTATTTTGAAGTGAGAAAATTGTAATTAACCCTATTTTCTTCTTTGTAACAGGGAGAAAGTCACTATAGAAACTAGTCGCTTATGGCATACTCGATGTGTGTACTTAATTATTCAAATATATATAAAAAAATGGGTTAAATACATTCGACCTCCCACTAAAAGGTGATATTATCTACCCGCCTCCATTTTAAAAAACAAATAACAAGAAATGCCCCTAAGAAATTTTAAATTATACACACCGCCTCCCTTAAAAAATTTTGCATGTGAACTTCTCTGTAAGGACGAAAATACCCTTATTTTCTAAAAATATTTACTCAAATATTTATTTTATGTTTAATTTATATTTTCTTTTTTTCTTCTCCAACTTCTTCTTCTTCCCCAAAATCCTAACCCCAATACACAATTTCTTCTCCCATCCAAAATCAAACCCCAAAGTCAACCTTTCCCCCCAAACATACATTATACCACTAATCGACCATAAAATCAGCCCCCCAAACATACATTTACACTGCCAGCCGTGCACTGCCGACCAAAAAGCGCCCCACCACCTTCTCACAGTCCATAAATTGAGCCACCACTGCACAACTGCCCCCTTTCCCCAACAAATTGAGCCACTATCACTTCCCTTCTCAAAAATGCGCCACCACCTTCTCCTAGTTTTGTCAGGTGGTTGATAGTTAGAGAAGTGCGAAAATGAGATGCACACTTTTATAAGTAAAAAAGCGAGGATAAGAAGCGACGTCGTGGGGAATGAAATGCTGGGGTTCACCTAATTAGGGTTACCAACAAACTTACAAGCTAACCAACCAATAAGGAAGCGCCGCGTGGAATTCATTAAACAACTTAATAGCCTGGCAGGGGGTTAGTTAAGATTAGCTAGGTAGTTAGCTAAAAGTAGATATTTCCAGATATTTTGTACAATTTCCTATAAATGGGGAAAGGAGCTAAAATTGTACACACGATTTTATCATAATCTGAAATACACTTTGGAATTTCTTCAATCTCTCTCACTTTTCCCCCATTTCTACCGCTGCGCATGTGTGACTTGTATCTAAGCTCAACATTGCTAGTTTGAGCTTAACAATTGGCCATTAGAGCAATACCTGGGGATAGGATGACTAAACCGCAAACAAAAATGGAGAGCAATGGCAGAATCGAACATATTGTGATGTAATTGGGCAAATTTAATGAAAATACGCAGAGGATAGAACACAAAATGGAACAACAAATACACGAACTTATGCAAGAAATGAGGAACTTGTTGGTTGCGCAAATGGAAGAAATGGTGTGAAACTTCAATAATATGTAAAGAAAGGAACCGGCAAAGCCACAAGCTTCTGTTTCCAATCATCCTAATCATTTGAGTCCAAATGATCACAGATTTCACTATTCATCACCAGTTAGAGGAGGAATCCATCATAATGCTACACACAAAAACCCTAACATGCCTGGAGGATATGCACACAGTGTGAAGCTAGAATTTCTAAGGTTTGATGGAACGAATCCGAGGAATTGGGTGAGCAAATGTAGTAAATTCTTTTTAGTAAATCATATGAGTGACTATGAGAAGATTTTACTAGCCGCAATAAATATGGAAGGTAAAGCTGATATGTGGTACTGGGATTATGTCTAAGGGAGAGAAAATATGAGTTGGAGTATGTTTGTGGATCTTCTACTGGATAGTTTCATGGAGACAGAGAGAGGTAGTATTGTAAGAAATTTTAATTAATTAAGACAAGTTAACTCAGTTGCTGCTTACCAAGAGAGTTTTGAAGAACTCAAATCGTTTACGATCAACATGAACCACAATCTAACAGAAGAATATTTTGTGTTGAGTATTATTAGTGGACTCAAGGATGAAATCAAACCTATGGTGCAGATGTTTAATCCAGTGATTTTGTGCCAAGCGATCCACTTTGCTAAGCCTCAAGAATCTTCATTGAAGCTATGGCTAGAGCTCAAAGGAGTATAGAAAGGTTTGGGGAAAATGTTATGAGGAATAGTGCTAAGTTCACCAGACCAAATCCATACAATACCTCACCAATGAGCAAGATGTCCAATACAGACAGAATACCACATGTTAAAAGATTGAATCAGGTAGAAATGGATGCAAGAAGAAGGAAAGACTTATGCTTCAATTGTGATGAAATATACCCTTTTGGACGTAAATGTAAGAAGTTTGTAATCTTGGTTGAGGAGATGGAAGTAATGGGTAAAGAGGAGGACACAGAAGTCCAAGAAGAAGATTTGCATATTTCAGTACATGCATTAGCTGGACATAAGATACATGATACTATTAAGCTAATGGGAAAGGTTAAAAATAACACTATTTCCATAATTGTTGACACTGGTAGTAATCATATCTTTTTAGACCCTAAGATAGCTGGTCTAGAGCTAGAGTATACCAACCCATTGTTGGTAACAGTGGCTGATGGCAACAAAATTGAGTGTTATTCTAAATGTCCAAGGTTTAAGTGGACCATGGGAGAACTAGAATTTGAATTTGATATGAGATTCTGAGATTGGGAGGTTGTGATATGGTATTAGGGGGGACCTAATGAAAAAGTTTGGTCCAGTGGCATTTGACTTTGAGAAGCAAAATATATCAATTCATAAGGAAGGGAAGGCAGTAGTATTGCAAGGAATTGAAAGTGAATCTACTCTAAAGATGATTTCTAGTCTTAAACTACAGAAACTCAGTGATAAACATCCTCATGACCACATTTGTGACATGTTTTCGAACATTGGTCTTGAGGCACCAAGAAAGGGACAGTTACAACATAAGCAGTAAGAAGAATTGCAATTATTGTTAAAGACATACAGTAAAGTCTTTGAGGAGCCTAAAGGCTTACCACTGTTAGAGCACATGATCATCAAATTGTATTGAAAGAAGGGTCCAGGCTATTAAACAACAACCTTATAGATAGTCATATACACAAAGACAAGAAATTGAGAATCAAGTAGAGGAAATGCTTAAAACTGGAGTAATACAATCCAATCAAAGTCCATTTGCATCACCGATATTGTTGGTGAAGAAGAAAGATAATTCATGGAGATTTTGTGTGGATTACAGGCTACTTAACTCCATTACTGTTAAAGATGGTTTTTCAATACAAATTATTGAGGATTTGTTGGATGAACTAAGAGATGCCACTCTATTCTCTAAAATTGACCTGAGAGCAAGTTACCACCAAATAAGAATGAGAGTGGGAGATGTGTTTAAGACCTCATTTGTGATTGTCAGTGGACACTTTGAGTTTAGGTTAATGCCTTTTGGTCTCACCAATGCTCCTGCAACTTTCCAGAGCTTGATGAATACTGTTTTCAAGGATTACTTGAGGGAATTTGTACAAGTGTTTTTTGATGATATCCTTGTGTATAGAAAGGATTGGCAAGATCATTTGTATCAATTACAACTGGTTTTATAGAGATTGAGTCAACAAAATTTGTATGCCAAGAAATCTAAATGTGCCTTTGCCCAACAGAAAGTTAAATATCTGGTCATGTGATAAGCGGAGAAGGAGTGGCAACAGACCCTTCTAAGGTGGATAGTATGCTGAAATGGCCTATTCCCAAGTCTGTAAAAGAATATTTGGAAGAGAATGTGCAGTGAATGGAATAGTTGGAAGTTGTAGAGAATATTTGTAATTGAAAGATGCTATTGTATTGATTGAATTGCTTGTTGTTGTTATTATTTTGCACACAATCCTCATATTTATAGGTGTAGACACACACCTTCTAGATGGTTCTACATACATCATACCTAGATGTTTCTACATACCTAGATTTTTCTACGTACACATTGTCTAGGTATTTCTATACACATGTCTAGATATTTCTACTAATTTAGATTTAGTCTAGGAACATACTAGTAGTATCACTCTCTAGATTTGTCTAGAACATTTAATTCTAGAATTAACTAGGTAATCTTATTCTAGAATTCTTAATTTCTAGAATTATCAAGAAAGGTGCACTTATTTTAACACTCCTCCTAAGTGCACTTTTATGTGATTCCAAGCATTTCTCGGAGAAACTCGAATCTTTGACTTGGTAAGGCCTTCGTGAAGATATCAACCAGTTGTTCCTCTGTTATGCAAAACTTTAGCTTTATCTTCTTATCTGATATTGCTTCTCTTATGAAGTGATATTTTATGGCAATGTGCTTAGTTCTACTATGATAGACTGGATTATTGGCGATAGCAATTGCTGACTTACTATCACAGTAGATTTCAATCGGCCCATCTTGTTGCTCTCCCATGTCTTCAAATATTCTTCTTAGCCATATCGCCTGACTAGTTGTATTAGATGTTGCTACGTACTCTGCTTCTACAGATGACTGAGCAACTGTTTCTTGCTTCTTTGGTGCCCATGAGAATACTCCAGATCCGAGTGTCAATGTATACCCTGAAGTGCTCTTCATGTCGTCAACTGATCCAACCCAATCACTGTCTGTATATCCAAACAATCTTGCATCTTCGGTGGCCTTATACTGGATCACCAAGTCTTTTGTTCCTCGTAAGTATCACAAAATCCTCTTTGCTGCTCCATAATGTTTTTGACTCGGAGACTGCATAAATCTTGATAAAAGACTTGTTGCATATAGAATGTCAGGTCTTGTGGCTGTTAAATATAGCAGGCTTCTAATTAGACTTCTATATTGTGATGGATCCGCTTTACCAGTCCCATCTTCTTTTTGTAATTTTTCATTGTCTACCTAGGGAGTAGCAACTGACTTGCAAGTACTCATCTTGTATTTCTTTAGAAGATCCTCAGTGTATTTCTTTTGAGAGATGAAAATCCCTTCACCATCTTGACTTATCTCGATGCCGAGAAAATAGTGCATCAAGCCCAAATCGGTCATCTCGAATGTCTTCATCATATCTTCTTTGAATTCTTCAATCAATCTTTCATTATTTCCAGTGTATATGAGATCATCTACGTATAGAGAAATTATGAAAGTATCAGTGTTACCTTGATTCTTGATGTAGAGAGTTGGCTCACTTTTACTCCTCCTGAATACCTGATCCATGAAGTACTTGTCAATTCGACTGTACCAAGCCCGTGGTGCTTGTTTTAGTCCATAAAGTGCATTTTTCAATTTTAGCACTTTGTCTTCCGATCCTTCTACCACGAACCCTTGTGGTTGCTCCACATATATTTGTTCTTCAAGGAATCCATTCAAGAAGGCTGATTTTACATCTAGTTGATATAGTCTCCATCCCTTTTGTGCAGCTCGAGAAATTAGCGCTCTAATGGTATCAAGTCGTGCCACATGAGCAAATGTCTCGTTGTAGTCAATTCCAGGTACCTGCGAGTATCCTTTAGCAACAAGTCTTGCCTTGTGTTTTTGTATTGAGCCATCAGGATTGAGTTTTGTCTTGTAGACCCATTTTACTCCTATGACCTCTTTATCTTTTGGTATTTCGACCAACACCCATGTATCATTTTTCTCGATCATCTTTATTTCTTCTTCCATAGCTTTGATCCAAACTTCTTGCTTGGCAGCTGCTTCAAAGCTTTCGGGCTCCATGTTTATGTAGTTGCATCTCTCATATATTTCTCTTAAAGATCTTACTTTTCTTGGTGTTGATTCGGGTGAATCTTCTTGCAGGGGAATAGGTTGTGGAGTAGCCGGAGGATCTGGTGTCGCAGTGTTTTCTCCATTATTGGATTCTCTACTTGGTATAATTGTAGGCACATATATGTTCTTCTTTTCTATTTTTTCTTCTTCCCAATTCCATGCAGCGTTTTCATTGAACTCTACGTCTCGACTAATAATGAGCTTCTTTGTTTTGAGATTGTAGACTCTGTAGCCTTTGGATTCGGAGCTAAAACCCAAGAATATACCTCGTTCCGTCTTCTCATCTAGTTTACTTCATTTTTGGTCCGGAATATGGACGTAGCATATGCATCAAAAAATTCTAAGATGCTTCGCAGATGATTTTCTTCCACTCCAAGCTTCTACCGGCGTTTTATCTTGTACTGCCTTGGTGGGACACCTATTAAGTAGATAGACTACAGTATATACCGCTTCTGTCTAGAATGTATTCGGAAGCCCTTTTTCTTTTAGCATTGACCGAGCCATCTCCATTACGGTTCTATTATTTCTTTTTGAGACTCCATTTTGCTCCGGTGCATATCCAACAATTAATTGATGTTCTATGCCTCCCTCTTCATAGAATTTGTTAAATTCTTTAGATGTATACTCTTTACCTTGATCGCTTCTAATTGTCTTGATTCTTTGATTGCTTTGATTTTCTACTAGTTGCTTGAATTTTTGAAATATCTTGGGAACTTCTGATTTTTCTTTCATAAAGTATACCCAAGTCATTCTTATAAAGTCATCGATAAAGAGAATAAAGTACATGTTTTGGTGAAGAGATGGAGTCCTCATTGGCCCGCATATATCTGTGTGAATTAGCTCTAATGCTTTCTTGGCTCTCCAGGACTTTCCAGATGGAAATGATTGTCGGCGTTGTTTCCCGAGCATGCATCCTTCACATATTTCTTTAGCTTCTTTGATTTTAAGAAGATCTTTCATCATATTCTTCTGATGAAGAATATTGAGACTGCGATAGTTGAAGTGTCCAAATCTTCTATGCCATAACAATGAATCATCTGTTTGGACCTTCAGTGCCATATTATAATTCTAATGTATCTGAAAATCTCGACAATCTCACATTTGTACTCGAGCTATGACAAGATTTTTGTCTATCTTGTCATATATAGTGCATGTATCTTTCTCAGAGTGTAGTATGCAACCACGTTCCATCATTTGTCTGATGCTGAGGAGATTCTGTGCCAAGTTAGGTACAAGTAGAACATTGTTAATGTACAGCGTACCTTTTCTTGTTTCCACGGCAACAGTTCCTTTGCCCTTTACTTCTAGAAAGTCGTCATTTCCCAGTCTCACCTTGGATTGAAAACTTGTGTGTAGTTCGGAAAAAATGTCTTTGTATGGTGTCATGTGGTTATTGCAAACTATCGAGGAATCATGTGTCATTAGGCTTCTCTGTCGAGCTTCCACTTGTGAAGAATAAGTTTCACTGTTTTCCTCTGCGAATGTTTGCTTAATGGACATCTCTAGCCTGACAGTCTTTCTCCATGTGACCAGATCTCTTATATTTATTGCATTACGGTTTTCCTCAGTGCCAACAATCTTTTTCTAGATGATTCTTCTTCCCGCAAGTTCCACATGGAGGATAACTTGATTTTGTAATTGATTTAGTTCTTAACTTTTCTTGATTAAATTTTCTTCCATCATTTTTGGGTTTCTGAGGCCTTATATTGAATTTAGTTTTGAAAGCAGTCTCTACAGACTCTTCAGTAAGCCTACTAATTCTTTTCTCATAGGCTTCGAGAGCACCTATCAACTCAGTGACTGATAGAGTTGATAGATCTTTCACATGCTCCATAGTTGTAACTACGGGGTCATATTTTTCTGTGAGAGTGATAAGTATTTTCTCTACTACTCTTTTATCAGATATATTTTCCCCGTATAATTTCATTTGATTAATTATTTCTCTTATTCTTGCATAATATTCTCCTATGGCCTCAGAATCTTTCATTTTCAAAGTTTCAAAATCTCTTCTTAAATATTGTAATTTTATAGACCGTACCTTTTCGCTGTCGCGGAACTCCTCCTCCAACGTATCCCATGCTTTCTTCGCACTTTGAGCATATGAGCGTCTTGTGAAGATTGTATCTCCTATAGCTTGTTGAATGACGAATAGCGCTTGTGCATCTCTTTGTTGTTTCTCCTTCAATTCTTTTAGTTGTTGCTCGGACAAAGTGGAAGTATCTTCGGGGATATCAACTCCGTTTTGGACAATATCCCATAAACTTTGGGAGACAAAATATGTCCTTAGCTTTTGTCTCCAAAAGTCATAGTTTTTACCAGTGAATACTGGTACAGGCACTGATGAAAAATTAACAGTTGTTGGTGTAGCCATGTATCACGCCTAGTATTTAACCGAACATGGGTTTGATACCATTGTTAGTGTGATTGATGTAAAGTTAGTAATAGGAAGAGTTTAGAGAATATGAAGACTAGAATAGTTTGTGGATAGTTGGAAGTTGGAAGAGAATGGAATAGTTGGAAGTTGTAGAGAATATTTGTAGTTGAAAGATGCTATTGTATTGATTGAATTGCTTGTTGTTGTTATTATTTTGCACACAATCCTTATATTTATAGGTGTAGACACACACCTTCTAGATGGTTCTACATACATCATACCTAGATTTTTCTACATACACATTGTCTTGGTATTTCTGTACACATGTCTAGATATTTCTACTAATTTAGATTTAGTCTAGGAACATACTAGTAGTATCACTCTCTAGATTTGTCTAGAACATTTATTCTAGAATTAACTATGTAATCTTATTCTAGAATTCTTAATTTATAGAATTATCAAGAAATGTGCACTTATTTTAACAGGCTCACTAGCTATTATAGAAATTTTTTAAAAGACTATGGTTATTATTTAAACCCCTTACTGAATTGCTCAAGAAGGGCCAATTCAAATGGACCAGTGACTCTGAAGCTTTATTTTTGAAGCTGAAATAGGCTATGTCTAACACTCCTGTATTAGCCCTCCCTGATTATACTAAACCTTTTGTACTGGAAATGGATGCATGTCAAGGGGGTATTGGAGCTGTTCTCATGCAAGAACATCATCCAATTGCTTATTTGAGGAAAACCTTGGGTCCAAAAAGTCAAGGACTTTCCATATATGAGAAGGAATTCTTAGCTATTGTGATGGCAGTTGGCAACTGGAGACACTATTTGGTGGGCTCCGAATTCACCATTAGAACTGACCAAAAGAGTTTGAAGTTCTTATTGGAACAGAAAATCACCACTCTATTTCAACAGAAGTATTTAGCCATGCTTCTGAGGTTCAATTACAAAATTGAATATAAGAAAGGGGTAGAGAATAAAGCGGCCGATGCCTTGTCTAGAGAGGATTATGATGTAGAAGTCAAAGGCATGGATATGGCTGTTTGTCACACAACCACCAGTGTACAGCCTGTGTGGATGCAATAATTGCAAGCATCTTATGAGGGTGACACTGTGACTCAAGAGGCTATTGCATCTTGTACATTACAAATTATGGATGTATCTTGGTTTTCTTACTTGAGTGGTATGAAATTCAAGGGGCGATTATATGTGGTTAATACTGATCTCAGACAACTTATTATCCACTCTATGCATTCTTCTACTGTGGGGGTTCACTCTGGGGTTAAAGAAACCTTACAAAGGTTGCAAAATACTTTTCTTTGGCCTAGGGTTGCTAAGGACGTTAAGCTATTTGTGAGTCAATGCCAAACTTGTCAATTGTGCAAAGCTGAACATGTCCTATCTCCTGGACTTTTACAACCTCTACCTATTCCTGAGCAGGCATGGCATTATGTATGTATGGATTTTGTGGAGAAATTGCTTAAGTCTGGGGACATGGATACAATATTGGTGGTAGTCAATAGACTGACCAAATATGGTCATTTCTTTGCACTTAGTCACCCTTTATCGGCTTCTAAGGTGGCTTCTCTTTTCTCGGATGGGGTTTGCAAGCTTCATGGTTTACTTACCACTATTACCAGTGACAGGGATAAGGAATTCACCAGTACTTTTTGCATGGAACTAATGTCTACTTTAGGAGTGCAATTGGCTATGAGCACTGCTTACAAGCCATGAGCACTGCTTACAATCCCCATTCAAATGGACAGTGTGAATGAGTTAGCCAATGTCTTGAAAATTATCTCAGATGCATGTGTCACTCTCAACCTAAACAATGGCAGAAGTGTTTACCACTAGCGGAGTGGTGGTACAACACCAATTTCCACACTACTATACATATGTCTCCATTTGAAGCTCTTTATGGGTATAAACCGAGCCATTTCAGTATCGGTCCCTTACAGGCATTAATAGTGGCTGGGGCGGAGGATTTGGTGTTACACATACAAACTTTGGGCATGAGTTGATAACTCATCTGTCTAAGGCCCAAGATAGGATGAAGATGTTTGCTGACAGGAGAAGAGTGGATAGAGAGTTTCACTGTGGTGATTTCGTGTTCTTGAAACTTCAGCCTTATAGACAACACTCTCTTCGCACCAGTACGTTATGGAAATTGAGTCCAAGATATTGTGGACAATTTCATGTACGTGAACGTGTGGGTGAAGTGCGTTACAGACTCCAACTTCCTGCTTCTACTAAAGTGCATAATGAGTTCCATGTCTCTTTACTTAAAAAGTCCCTTGGTTCTTCTGCTACTGTTTTTGCTGAATTTCCTAAACTGGATGTGCATGATAAGGTTCTATTGGTCCCTGATGCTGTTTTAGCCAGACGGATGGTAATGCGTAATAATACTATCGTGGCTCATTTTCTTATTCGTTGGGCTCATTTGCCGGAGGAGGAGGCCACGTGGGAGGATTATCATGTGATTGTGCAGCAATTTCCTCAATTGGATGTTTGGGACTTGAGGACAAGTCTTTGTGTGTTGGGGGGAGGGGGATATTGTTAGGTGGTTGATAGTTAGAGAAGTGTGAAAATGAGATGCATGATTTTATAAGTAAAAAAGCGAGGACAAGAAGCGACGTCATTTGGGGAACGAAAGGTTGGGGTTAACCTAATTAGGGTTACCAACGAAATTACAAGCTAACCAACTAATAAGGAAGCGCAGCGTGGAAGTCATTAAACGACTTAAGAGCCTAGCAGGAGGTTAGTTAGGATTAGCTGGGTAGTTAGCCTAAATATATATATATTTTGAGATTTTGTACAATTTCCTATAAAAGGGCAAAGGAGCTGAAATTGTACACACGAATTTATCATAATCTGAAAGACACTTTAGAATTTCTTCAATCTCTCTCACTTTTCCCCCATTTCTACCACTGCGCATGTGTGACTTGTATCTAAGCTCAACATTGCTAGTTTGAGCTTAACAGTTTTTGAATCAAGCCACCATCAATTCTTGGTGCAACGGGTTGCAAGTTGGATTTGAATTTGTAGGTTTGATTTGCAGGTCGTTGTCGGTGGACAGGTGGGCAGATTGCAGGTGGTCGCAGGTGGTCGATGGTGGCCAATATATGTATATATTCTCATATTGTTAAATATATATATATATATATATATTATAAGATTTACATATTGTTATATATATATAAAATATTATTAATATATTTTTTATAAATTTAGATTATAAAAATGTATATATTTATATAAATATAAGACATTTAATTTAAACCATTGATTTCAATCAAAATCTATATGTTAATATACATTAACTTTAGTATAATAAAAATTAATGATGACCATTGATTTTGAGGATATCAGATCCAACGGTTGATAGATCAGGGGCAAAATTATCATTTAATGGCAAAAAATTCATGACCAACCTCATAATACGCGAGTGGCACGTGTGAGGAGGTAACTGGATTTTTTTTCCCATTGGGGGGTTTCGTGTTAACCTTTTTTTCCACAGGGAGGCAGGTAGATAATAATGACTCTCACATGGGGGTTGTGAATATTTCTCCCTATGAAAAATATTTATTTACTATTTTATGATACAAATTTCTTTCAATATCGTACATTTGTGTGTGTGTGTGTGTGAGAGAGAGAGAGAGAGAGAGTTATAAAAAGAAAAAGAGTTAGTGTTTGGATAAAGTATGAATAAATTCATGTAACAAATTGTTAGGTGTTATGCCCTCTATGCCATTGAGGAATTAGATTTAGGAGGGCATTTTATTTATATTGTATGAACATTATTAATCATTAATAAAAGGCATTAAGTTTGTTCTTATAAATCTAATTGTGGCATTGATGTATTGAACAAATAGGTCCTTAAAATCAAGATGTACTCACCACTACTTATTTGATAAGTAGGAGCACTGGTGGAGTTAAGTGCTTGATCATATAAACATGGTTCGCGAGTTAAAGAATCTAAATTGGGCGTTTAGGTTCAACTCGTATGACATTTGCTTTGACAAGAAAAGTGCCAGTCTTACACTGATTGGATAGTGAAAGCTGGTGTCATGAATATGATTAATGGAGTTGACATATTCGAACACGACTCGTTGTAATTCTATCACATGGGTTTTTACTCGGTGACAGTCAATGATAAGGATTATCGGTTATGACAGTATGAGTGAACTTTAGACTTGAGGAATCCTTTACATTGTGCTCGTACCATTGAATAAGTTATTAGAGTAGTTAGGCCCAATTAACCGTTGGTGGGGTCGACCTCGAAGTACGATTCAATTGGTGTGTTCGACAATGGGAAGTGAACTGCCAATAAGGAATTCACTGTCTCGAAAGTAAAGGAGAAGCGACTTGTACGTCATAGGTGTTGTGAAATTAAAGTCTTGCCAAAGCATTAATGACAGACCTGTATTAGATATAAAGGGCAGTTTGGTAATTTCACATCAGTATGATTGTAGTACAGTATCAAGTTATATGAGGTTGACGTTCCATGACTCTTACTTGATCGGGTTGCGTCAGTGAAGAGTTTATACTCATATTGTAATTATAACATAAAGGTTCGTAATGAAATATTCATCTTGTACTTGATTGGGTTTCGGTATAGCTTCACGGGAATGACTTGGTGATAACTATATCCTTGGAATCCTCCCAATGCCGATCAAGACGAATGATAAAATAAAGGAGTTTTATTTTTTGAAGGGTATTTTGGTAATTTCACTTAGAGTGGAAATTATCAAAGGGTTGTGTATTGATTATAATAAATATATTTAACTATTGTAATTAAATAATTTTATTCAATCAATATTAATAGTATTATTAATTTAGAATTAATAAAGTACTATTAATAAAAGGAGCCTAGTATTTAATTAATTACCTATTGGATTGGACTGAGAATATTATTTAAATACTTAACACTGGGCTTGGAATTGGTAGAAGCCCAGTAAACCTATCCCTAGGCCATTTCGCCCCCCCCCCCCCTCTCCTTAGTCAAGGAGTGATTTTTATTTAAACATTAGGTGCTTAACTAAAAACATAACTTTATGTGATTTTTCATCTTAGAGAGTGAAAAGGAGTAAAATCCTAAAATCCTTTCTCCCTCCCCATAAACCCTAGTCCACCCACTCTGAGGTAAAGGAGGTCGAGCTTCAAGAATTGAAGATCATCTTTCGTGTGATAATCTAGAGGAAGGAACGATCTGTTGCTTCTCAAAGCTTGACTTAAGAAATTCATCGAAAAAGGTAATTGGATTACATCTTCAACTTGTAATTTCTATTTTATGTGTAAATAAAATTATCGAAACATGAATTGAATCCGGGCTTTGTGAATCGAGAATTTTTTTTATCCACTAGTTCAATTCACAACACAAATTACAATTAGGAGGAGAGAAAGAATGATAGTTAAGTCATACCAAAACATGACAGTCCAACATTTGGTGTTCTTCAATTATAAATAATATACATACGAATTTTGTATTCTTTAATCTTTTAGGTTCATTGTAAAATAGTCATTTTATGACTTTCTTTTGAATTTACTATGTTTGAAGATAATAATATTTTTCCTGAATTTTGGTCTTTTTTTCATTTTTCCCATGATCCAACGGTGGATCACAGACGATCTAACGGCTCAGAATAAATAAAAATAAATATGAGGGCATAACAGACATGTAAAATTTGACGCTGTTTGTGAAAATTAACGGAAAGAAAGAGTATGCAGCTAAAACATTTCACTGGGACGTTTATGGTTATTAATTTTTCACATGGTAATTTCTCGCAGATTTCCGCTAACACGCATTGGTTATATGCTATGATGCACGGACACTCCGAAAAATCACCCCGTGCAGTGTCGGACACACGGTGGACACGGACACGACTACGTGACGTGTTGGACACGGCAAAAGTGTGTCCAGAATTTAAAATAAATAAATAAATAAAATTTGGACACGGCACAGACACGTTCAGGACACTTCGGGGCTGATTTTTTGCATTTTTTATGTATTTTTAATATAAATGTATTTATATATATATATATATGTAATTATATATAGATGAAGCTTATAATTTACAGAAATATCGTTATTAATAAGTTGTTATTTTCAAAATAGGTTGCTCATATACAAATAGTGAATATATATATATATATAGGTTGTTATTAATAAGTTGTTGAATTGTTGATTATTGTCTAATAGATGCTCAATTACTCATAAGTTTATAACATATTATTTATATACAGATATAAAATATGGGCAGTTGTGTCCGAGAAGTATCTGTGTCTATGTGTCCGTATCCGTGCATCATATGTTATATGCAATTAACCCTTGAAAAAAGATTTCTCATAGAGGAAAACAAAAAAAAAAAAAAATAGGACTCATTCTTCTTCCCGTCGTTCCAGACCGTACAACCACTCGTTTTTTTTTTTTTGTTTTCGTGCCCAGACAAATTATATAATTAAGAGAAAATGTCACTAATAGTCCCTGAGGTTTAATTTTTGTATCACTTTAGTCCCTAAAGTTTTTTTTGTTACACTACAGTCCCTAAAGTAATAATTTCGTTTCACTTTGGTCCTTTCAGGCGGATTTTGGCCGGAATATAAGCGCGTGCTGCCCACACGCGGTCATTTAAGGGTAAAATGGTAAAATTACATAAAAATACCAAAAAAAAAAAGAAGAGGAAATGTAACCTGCAAAGAACGTAGGGTTAAGACTTAAGTTAATGACACTTTCATTTTTTCACTAAACAAAGAGAACTCCAACTGACAAAACAAAAGGGGCGTGTTCTAGGGTTTCAATTGGTGCAAATTTTGGGGCGGAAATTCTCATTTTTTTGCCAAAAGAAGTCGATCTTTCTGCTATCTAAGGTCTGGGCTCTTTTATTTCACCGATTTCGTGGAGATTTTCGGACAATGAAGCTGCGGGAAATTGAAAATCTTGAACAAACTCCAGGATATTGTAAGTTTGCTTGAACCTTTAATTTTTAGTGTAAATTTGTGCTATTAGATGTTTAATAATATGATTATTGTATGAGTTAGTGACTGATTTTATCAAAACATTTAAATTTCAGAATGCTGTTATAAGTTTACTTGAACCCATAACTTTTAAATTCGTGCTATTAGATTTTATAATTATATGATTATTGTACGACTTGGTGGATTTTACAAAATTCAGATTTTTTTTTTAGGGTTTAGGGTGATTTTTGTTCGTAGTACCAAAATTTCATGGGATTTTGTGGGTCTTTTTGTGCTTTTCCAATTGTGTGGGTCTTTGTGTTTTGTGTGGTGGTGACAGTGTTGGTTTATAAGGGATGCATGGTCCAGTTTTTGTTGTATGTTTTAGTGTATTTTCTTATTTATTTGCTTATGTTTTGTGTTCTAAATCCACTTGTTTTATATTATATTGTAGGCCAGAGGACAATGAATTCACCATCAAAATCAACCATGGAGGTGAATTTATAGGACCAAAAAAGATATACAGTGAAAGGGAGGGGGGGGGGGGGAGATTGATTACATAGACCACTGTAGTGCTCACACCATGTCTCTCAAAGTAATAGAAGAGGACATTTACAAGAAGATGCTTGGTTATGAAGGGCTTGTAGGCTTCTATTACCTGATTCCCAGGTTGTCTTTGGAAGAAGGCCTTATTTTTATATTAGGTGAAGAAGATATCAATAGGATGGTACAACTGGCAGTACCTAATAGGGAAATATCAATCTATGTAACTCAGACTTCTGACATAGAATTCCTAGAAGATTGGATTAGGAATGTAGATGGGCCAGTAGATGGGCCAGTAGATGAGACACAAATACCAGAAGAGTTAAGTGATCTACATGGTTCGCAAGTCGGAGAATCTCAATTGGGCATTGCGATTCATATGAAATTGTATGGCACATGCTCTGACAAAGGAGTGTCAGTCGAACACTATGGGATAGTGGGAGTTTGTGTCATAGATACATTGATGAAATTAGTGTATTCGAACATGGCTCGTAGTAATCCGATCACATGAGTTTTTATTCAGTGATTGTCAATGATTGGATTACTGATTATAAAGGTATGTGTGAGCCTTAGAACTGAAGAGTTATGGTAACATTATGCTTGTGACGTTGGATTTTGTCATCAGAGTAGTTAGGCCAAATTCGTCCGTTGGTGGGGCCGACCTCGAAGTGAGTTCCAATGGGCAAGTAGCATGTGAGGTGATTGCTAAGAGGGAATTCACTGTTTTGAAAGTAAACGAGAAGTATCCTATGCGATCATAGGTAAATAAGATTGAAAATCTCTGGCCAGAGCTGATGAACTAACTCGTGTTCAGTAATCTCATATTACTATGATTCTTAGCATAGCATCGAGTCCTGTGAGTTTAACATATTCCATGACTCTCACTCGATCGGGATACATTAGTAAAGGGCTTATACTCATTCGGTATTCATAATCTAGAGGTTCGTAATGACATAGTCATTTTATACTTGGTTGGGCTATGATGTGGGCCCATAGTGCTGGCTAAGTGTCACTCACATCATTTGGAATCATCTCATTATCAATCGAGATGAACCTAGAGAGTCGCGCTATAAAGAAATAGATAGAAAAGTCAAGTCTTGTATTTGGAGGGTGTTTGGTAATGTCCTTAGAAAGGACGAATTAACTAACTGGACAAATTAATTTAATTGGTTGTTTAATTGGATTAAACAATGATAAATTAAATTAATTAGTTTGAATATTTAATTGATTAGGTTAATTAAATATTTAAACTATAACATTAGTTAGTTAGTTAATTAATTGATAAGAATATTCATTTAATCAATATATATTCAATTGGATTAAATATTAATTGATTAAATTAATTAGATTAAGTTGGCTGGGTCAACATAGTCCAATTAATTATCCAATGGCCCTATGGGGCGTGTACCATTGGGTTTTAAGTTGGAGGATTTATTTAATCCTCCAACACAAGACAGAGAACACAAGAAAAGTATTATCTGAAATTTCTCCGCTAGAAAATACAAGATGAGAAAATGTTTTCTTCCCAGTCCAATCAATCTTGTCTAGCCTCCATGGAGATTGGAGATGGAGATTTTTTGGAGTCCGTTCATGCGTGATGATTTAAAGATGGTATAATTGAACCGTTGGAGAAAATTGAAAATTTACGAGGATTAAAGATTGAATACGCGAAAAGGTAAGTTTTTCATATTCATCTTTTTCTTGATTAAAAATCGACGAAATCCACAAATTGATCTTAGTTTGGGAATCTGGATCTTATTTTCGTTTCCGCTGCGCATGTCGACAGGATAACCAATAGTGGTATCAGAGCTAAATTTGTTGGCTTTGTTGATTATATTTGCGTGATTTGTATGTTTGATTTGATTATCATGTTTATCGCATTTATTGGTGATTTGAAATCACGATTAATTGATCAAAAAATCTATTGTTGTCCTTGGAATTTTAAATTGGATCGAAATTCTGGTAAACAATATTGGATGATTTTGAATCTGTAACTGGGATAGAAAATCTGCTGTGTTATTGTTTTTTTGGGTTTGGAATTTTAAATGGATTAAAATCTGGAATACAAAATACAAAATCTGAAAATTGTGAATTTCTGTCGGCTCGGAAGCAGCGCCGATGTTAGTCAATCACGACGCCGTTTGACGATGATGAAGACATGGTCGGAATCGCTGTTAATCGCTGCTATACGATGATGAACACATCGGTTCCATTCGCACAACAATCGCATTTTGTACGCTGTTCTGCAAAAACATCGGGCGCTGCTATGAACAATAAACTTTTGCCGGCGTTAAACTGGAGTAGGACTCTGGTTTCGCCGTTCGAAGGTCCGCTGAAAACGCCAGTGAAAATGGTGGCGAGACTCGCCAAGGATTTGTAGTTGGAGTTTCGGATCTTTAATTGCAAATCGGACTTGGGACGCCTTGCTCGACAACCGCAGGTGATCACGTCACTTGTGGCATCGCCATCCGCCACTATGAGTGGAGATGGTATTGCCTGAATTTGTCGCTGGAGATGGCGCTTCTGGTCAAAACATCGTGGGCTGTTTTGCTGGTTTTCGATTTGAACTGCAAACGGCTGTTCTACACTGCTCCGGGGTGGAGTTAGATGAAATATCGTCGGGTGGAGGCAGCGACGCCAGGCGTCGCAGCCACGGCTGGCGAAGCCATCTCCGAAACGGCCGGCACCACGCTTTGACGAAGAAGACGAAGTGCCCTAACGGGCACCAGTCTATTGTGTGTTGGGCCGAGCCCAACACACATTAGATTGTGTGTTGGGCTTGGCCAGCCACTTATCAATTTAATTGGATTTGGGCTTGGCCTAGAGGAAATTTAATATATCGCTGGGCTTGGCCCAGAAAATATCACCAACTGGTTGGGCTCAACCTGACTCATATCTACATAGCGCTGGGCTTGGCCCAACGTATATTGATATATCGTTGGGCTTCGCCCGGCGCGAATAGGAGCGGCTCAATGCACATTGGGCAGCTGAACATCCTTTGGTGGTTAATGTACATTGGGCTTGGCTCAATGTACCGAATTGAATTAATATGGGTTGGACCCAATAGCCTCCTAATAAAATACCCAATTAAGAATTGGGTTCTTCCTTCTTTTTCAAATTAAAGTTTTCAATTTAATTTAATTTAATTTAATTTATAATAAATTAAATTGAATTTGATTAATATTAAATTAAATTGATTTTAATTTAACTTATCAAAATCAAATGAGATTTAATTTTGTTATTGATTGAATTGGATTTAATCTTTTCTATCAAAATTAAATAGGTTTTGACTTTGTGATAAACTAAATTAGATTTAATTTTATAATAAATTAAATTGAATTTAATTTATTTTAAACTGAATTGAATTTTGTTTATCCATCAAAATTAAATTAGTTTTAATTCAGTTATTAATGAAATTGGATTTGACTTGTAAATTGATTAAATTGGATTTAATCGCTTATCAAAAATGAATTACTTAATTATGTACTTAAGTAAGTTATTTTTGATTTTGTAATTGATTAAATTAGATTTAATCATTGGATGTGTGAGCCCATACAAATTAAATTGACATTTAATTTACTAGTGAAAGTTAAATTGAGATTATTTTTATTTTGATTAAATTAGATTTAACTTATCTATGAAAATTTTAATTTCACATTGATTTAATAAGATTTAGTCCTTACATGGAAATTAGATTGAATTTAATTTTACTTGGATTAAATTAAGTTTAATCTTTTCATGAAAGTTAATTCAGATTTAATTTCGCCTTGAAGGTTAAATTGCATTTAATCATTTATAAGTTAGATTTTTCGGTCGCATAAAATTAAATTGGAGTTAATTTCACTTCAATTAAATAGGATTTAGTCCTCGTGACAAAATTAAATGGGATTTAATTATGCAACAATCAAATTAAATTTGATTAATAAATAAATTAGATTTATTTTATGCTCTTTTTCACATATGTGCTTTTATGATAAATGATTGTTATATGTGATGAGATACACCTTTCATGGACTTAGGTTTTATGTTTTATAGTGCATGCTTAAAATATATATGTTGATTAGTCCATTGGCTTGCGCCGGTCTAGATAGTCCATGAAAATGTGTTATAGTAGAATTGCTAGGTTTTCTACGCTTTATATGTATGTTATGAATTAATGTGCAAAGTGAGTTTTAATTAACTATTTAAATTCTCCTAATTAAATGATACCGAGTTAGTAAAGGATGTGAGGCAATCTCTCCCTCCACTAAGTTTAATGAAATTAAAATTACAACCAATGTGTAATACTTCTCAGTTATGGGGGTTATGCATTTGGAAATAATTTGAAGTTTTGTTAAGTGCATGGAATGCCTTAGTCGAAGCATATTTCACCCCAGAAACCGTTTAGGTTGCAAGGTGAAATTTCAATGTTAGATTAAAGGAGTTAGTGGGAATAAACTCGGGTAGTTCACGGGATTAGAAATCGGTTAGGTTGCGGCTTTGTGAATTATGGGGAAAGTTATTGAATCATTTATTGGATAAATTGGTGTAAGACACCACTTTGAATAATTAGTGGGCCAGAAATTGGTGAGGTTGCAACCCACTGAATTATTTGAAGAACTCAATACTCACTACGAAATCTATTTAACGAGATTTTCAAAAATTGCAGTGGGAGTGCGATGTCTCGAAAAATGTAGTGGGAGCCAAGTAAAATTAAAGTCCTAGTTTTACTTGCGTACAATATAAACATCCTAATTGAATCTTGTTTATTTTCTGCATTTAATTTATATCTCTCTTGAAAATTAACCCATTTAATATTATGCTCGAGATGTTTTGTCTGCACTGGCCTAACCAAATCAACAGACTTAGAAACTTGAGGAAGGTTCTCAGTTCAGAGTCATTGATTTGTATGCTTGAAGCAAGCATTACTCAACTCCAAGAATTAGGCCTGTCCATCGGTTCGGTTCGGGAAAATTCGGTTAACCGAGAATTCGGTTTACCGAAAATGCAAACCGAAAACCGAACCGAAAAGCTCGGTTCGGTTCGGTTAAAACCGAACTTTTTCGGTTCGGTTCGGTTCGGTTTTCGGTTAACCGAAATTTGCTTCAAAATTAAAAAAACATTTTTTGCTAAAAACATTTCGGTTTTCGGTTTTTCGGTTTTCGGTTATAACCGAAAAAAATTCGAAATTTTAACAACTAGGAAGGCAGGAACTAATGTATTAGGCCTAATGTATATTGCTTAATTCTAAGCTTGACTCAGGAACTAATGTATTAGGCCTAATGTATATTGCTTAATTCTAAGCTTGACTCCACGCCATTCGGTTAAAATGGGATAAACTACTAGATATCATTATCTAAGCTTTAACTTTTAAGCAATATATATTAGTTTGGAATTGTAATATGATCCACTGGATACATGGACTTTCATTGACTTTCATTGACTTTATATATATATATATAAAATAAATGACAATCCACGATCAAAAGGAACGAAACGATACATGATCAATTCCATCAAATCAAAATGAACAATTCAAGGGCTGACAATACATAATTTCATCAAATTCAAATCAGAATGAACAAATTAAAATCACTACGAGTCATTAGGCAATCAAACAGTCAACATAAATAAAATCGAAACATGATTCACTCCTAAAACACCAAACAGCCGAACACCAAGAGCAAGCCGGCATGACTTCTTCAATTCTTTATAAATAGGCGATGACTGCAAAAATACAAAAATTAGTATTACAAACAACAATGCAACACAAAAATCATTTGAAATAACACATAAAGAAATTTAAAAAATAAAACTATCTTACCACTCGTGAAATTTTCACAAGCCAATGATGTTTGACTCCACGCCAATGGTTGAGCTCATATCTATAAGCATTAAAATTTAAACATATTATAAGAACAATATGCTTAAAAACATGAAATTGAAACATATTTAAGCATACCTTGTTCAAGTATTTTAAGAGACTCAAAACACTCCTCAATGGGAGGCACTGGAGAATGGTGAAGCCAATCCTGACTACAAATTAGAGCTTGCGCCATTTTCTCCGTCAATGAAGATCTAAAATCATCAATAATGCGCCCTCCAGTACTAAAAACAGACTCTGAAGCAACAGTCGATATAGACATGGCAAGCAAATCACGAGCTACTCTAGATAAAATAGGAAATCTAGGGCTATGCACTCTCCACCAATCAAGAAGAACAAATCCAGAAGCTTCACCCTCCATCGCTTCTTGCAAATACGTATCTAGCTCTGATTCTTTTGAATTTCCACTCTTTGATCTCAACTGTTGTATTTTCAGTCGTTTAGCCTTTATAAATTTGTTTTCGCAGTCAAAGTCGGACTCACTTGTCATTGAGGACACACTTGAAGAAGAATGTGATGAGTTGGAGTTGCAGGAGAATACATGTTCTTGTACTCCTCATATAGTTCATAAAGAGCATTCGTTGCAAGGTTCCCCATTTCCTCTCCTCGCTCATCGTCATACATGCTCCTCAAAAGAAGATCCACATACTGGAATTTTTTACGGGGGTCAAGTATAACAGTAACATATAACATTATGTTCATTTTGCCTCCACTTAGACTTCCCCAATATTTATTGAACTTTAGTCTCATTCTTTTTGCCATTTCTTTTAACTCCACATCATCACAATCTAACCACCCCTTTAAGAGATCGTCCATATCACTTATTTCATCCATGAAATTGCTAGATGTCACATAAGAAGTACCGGATACTCGAAGAGTGAGGGTATAGAAGTTTCGCAGTACTTTCACCAAACATTCGACGATGGACCAATCATGTCGCGTAGGAAAACCTATAGTTCCATAGGTCCCGATAGCCCTAAAATCAGAACGAAGGTCAGAATCAGACATCTCATATCTATCGAATACATCTCGAAAAATGATTGCAGTTTCTAACATCAAGAAAGTAGAATTCCATCTAGTTGCGACATCAAGACACAATGATTTCTTACTTTCCACTTTTTCTTCAAGAACAAAACCATTGAACTTTTTCACTCTAACAGGTGATTGTCTGACATACCTTACAACAACACGAACATGCTTAACCGATTGATTAACCTCTCTTAATCCATCTCTCACAACAAGATTTATAATATGAGCAACACATCTCATATGCAAATATTTTCCACCCAATATAGTGGTCCCCCAATTGACAAATCGTCTTCTCAAGTAACTCACAGCAGTGTCATTAGCAGAAGCATTATCCACCGTAATTGCAAAAATTATGTTAATTCCGCAATCAAGTAAACATTTCTCGATCAAAAGCCCCATTTCATCACCTTTATTACTAGGACAAGGGATGAAATTAAGAATCACCTTACGCATTTTCCAATCGTCAGCAATATAATGTCCAGTCAAACATAGATAAGTGATATTTTGATTAGAACTCCATGCATCCGTGGTCAATGAAAGTCTTTGCCCAGACCGAGTTAAGTAATTTTTCAACTTCTGTTTCTCATCAAAATAAAGCTTATAAACATCTCTTGTTATAGTTGATCTTGATGGCATAGGAAAAGTTGGGCATGCAACAGTTAATAAATTCCTCAATCCTTCTTTTTCCACGGAACAAAACGGCATTTCATCGACAACTAACATGTGAGCTACAACTTCTCTAAGAGATTCATGGTCAACTTTCCGACTCGACGTCACCTCTCTGTCCCCCGTTCCACTTTGACAATAACTTAGAATTGTATTATCTCCAACATTAAGATTATTAGGATTTTTTCTACAACCTTTCAAATGACTATGCAATGTAGAAGTTCCATTTTTTGTCGTACTAGCCGCATACGATTTATCACAATGTTTACATTTAGCTTTATGCTTACCTTCATTGTCAAAGTAGACAATAAAGTCCTTCCATACGCCGGATCTTTTCTCCATTGATTTTCTAGGTGGCGGGTCATTGTTTAATTCCTCTTCCTCTTGAATATCCGAAAGATGATCTAATCCAATATTTTCTTCTTGAGGCGCTTCAGGCGGAGTTGAAGTAGGAATTGATGGAGATGGAGTGTCCAATGGGGAACTCGAATTAGCTCTTTCACTTTCCATGTCTTTCTGAAAAATTTAAATAATTTACATCACTTAACACTTATAGTCATATATCATTATGGAAGACATACAAATTGTAAAACACACAATAATCTTATTACATCACTTAACACTTATAGTCATATATCATTATGAAAAACATACAAATTAACAATATATCCAATAAGATTATGCATTTAGTAAACATTTCAATTTATCACACAATTTATAATACAATTTATCACACAATTTATCCAATAAATCTGCCCATTGATGGTTCCCCTACAATTTATCGTACAATTTATCACACAATTTGTCACACAATTTATCCAATAAATCTGCCCATTCATGGTTCCCCTTCAATTTATCACACAATTTATCATACAAGAACAAAATCCCCTTCATTTATCACACAATTTGATAAATTAGGGTTGGGAAATTGCAAAGGGGACAAGGGGTTATGGAATCTTACCTGCGGCGTCAGATTCGGAGTCGGAGTCGGACGGCGGCTGGAATCGGCGGCGACTGGAATCGGCGGCGACTGGAATCGGCGGCGACTGGAGACGGGCAGAGAGTGAGCGAGCTGTGACTTTGTGAGAGATGGGAAGAGAGATGTGAGAGACGGGCAGAGAGTGAGAGTTGTGAGGGGTTGAATTCTGAAATGTGTGGTATTAGTGGGGGGCTGAAATGTAATATACTAATATTATATTATTACATATATTATATAATAAAATATATTAAAAAAGATTTTAAAAATAATTCGGTTTTCGGTTTGGTTCGGTTAACCGAACCGTAAAACCGAAACCGAACCGAAAACCGAATTTTCCAAAAAAAAAAAAACCGAAAACCGAACCGAAATTTTCGGTTCGGTTTCGGTTCGAACCAAATTTTCGGTTTTCGGTCCGGTTCGGGCGGTTAACCGAATTTCCGGTTTTTTTGGACACCCCTACCAAGAATGAGATGACGAGTAAGGCTTAAATATGAGGCGCACTGGACATAGAACCATGTGTTTTTGAAACAATTGTTCTATGACCGTTTTTCTCAACTTTTTGTATTCTACATTTTAGAGCTAGTGCTCATGTTTCAAGAATTATAAAGAAGTACAAAAGCTGGAAAAACAAGAGGTGATCAATATTGGAACCAGACATGGTGTCGGGTGCATAGAAATATAATCCACCTCTGTTCTTTTATAATTCTGAACATGTTTGGATGATTAATTAGTTTCACCAAATGGTACTAAGAACGTTATCATTTTCTAACATAGTCAAGAAATGGTATTTCTTTAAGTTTGGTAATAACTTTCCTGGCATTTATTTTGGGAATAAGTGTAGGAACAATACATCCTTACTAAAATTGTTAACACGATTTGAAATTTCAGAATTAGTACTATGCACATATAAATTAGAGAATGTAGTATGCTAGAAAGAAACTAGAGGAATTGTTTGGCACCTAAGATTAGGTCATGCCTTATGAGCATAAGATTCACTAGTTAGGAGAAATGTGGGGGTACAAGCCCATTGGGATTGGATCCCTATCAAAACTTAAGAATTTATCTCATAGGCAAGATGACTAACTCACCCTTCACAGCGAACATATTAAAGGGCCACTCAAGTTCTAAAGTTTGTGCGTATTGACGTCTATGGTTGAATATGTGGTATCATAATAAGACACTACAATTGGATTGTAATGTCAAGTATATGATCTCCTAATTTGACCCGTTCCTAAAAGAACGTAACATAGTTTCACAGTTGACACTTCCAGCGACTCTACAAATGAATAGGGTAGTAGTATGCAAGAACGAGACATCATTGGACATGACTCATTCTATGCTAAGCTACATAGAATTACCCAATTCATAGTGAGTCTTGCGCTACTCATAGGTTCATCTTGAGTAGATGTCCCTCCAAATTCATTCCTAGGCACCATATTAGATGTGGCGCAAGTGGAAGCCTAATCTTAAACATGTGACGTTATGGGAATTCCCAACCTATGTAGAAAAGATAAAGGTAAAGAATCTGGAAGCTTGGTCCTTAAAAGGATGTTTTATTAGTTATCCCAAAGATTTACTGGGAGAACTCTTTTTACCTACATGATGATCAGGGGATTATTATGGCCTTAGAGGTTTGTTGTCTCGAAGATAAGATCATTCGACAAATTGGAGAAGGCGAAAGATTATTCTAAGAGAATAAAACAAAATATCTTAGGACACTACTATTCAAGGAACCAAACTAAGCCCAACAAAACACAACCACTGATGATTGATCTAGTAGAGTATCTCAACCTCTTGAGAGAAATGGTTGCCTTCTACATGGAAAGCATAAAATATATGCTGTAGTAGAGGAGAACCAAGGATACATTCCTTCTACGCATGACAAATCGATGGTGGATATGGACTCTACGAGAAGGTGTAAAGGTTATGAAAGTGAAGATATATTAGATGTCTTTGAATCTATCCTGGACTCTAGTAGATCGCCCCAAAAGTTTTGTACTCATCAGAGGCGAATACATCTATAAGAGAAAGATTGATTCGAATGGCAAGGCCAGGCTGATGGCTAAAGGGTATAGTCAAAAGAATGACATTGGCTATGAGGAAGCCCCTTTGCCATAGCTATAATAATATCCATTAGAATCTTACTTTTAATAACAACACACCAATATTATAAAAATCTGGCATGGTAAAGTAAAGACTCGTTCATAAATGGATTCCTCGAGAAGGACATCCATTTCGAACAGTCAAAGGGTTTCACATCTGAGGTCGATTCTCATAAGGTCTACATGCTGTATGAATCCATTTATGGATTTAAGCGGACCTCTCGTAGTTAGAATCTTCACTTTGATGACATAATTTGGAATTGTGATATCATTAAAAATGAAGAGGGAGCATCTGTGCACAATAAGGTCAATGGGAGCGAGAAATCATTTCTGGTACTATATGTAGAGAGTGCTCTATTTATGAGAAATGATGTGGGCTCATTGACTGAGTCAAGACATAAACATCGAGTATATTCTCCATGAAAGACTTGGGAGAAACCATCTTTATTCTTAAAATTTGCATCTATAAAGATAGATCAAATAGGATAATTGAGCTCTTTCAAGCCCTTTGCTTAGAATAAATCCTAAGAAATTTAGGATAAAAGATCTAAGAAAGGGCTGTTGCCTAGAGAGGAAGAGCAATGGGTAGACATAATATATATCATGAAGTACTTGAGAAGAACTTATGATATATTCTTTGTCTATGCCCATGGAGAACTGATAATGGAAGTTTTATACTTACTCGGACCTTGAGTCTGACAAAGAAGATTAAAATTCCACTTTGGGTTAGTATTCACCCTCAATTGTGGAGTAGTAACTTGGAGGTTCCAAGTGAAATACTCCACTACTGAGAATGAATATGAAATTGGCTTGGAGCCTTGGAGGCTGTCGAAGAAAACTATTTGAATTTGAACTTCGTGGTAGAACTTCTATTAGTCCCTAACACAGAGCTTGCATTGTCACTTTACTATGATGAAATAAAGCTAATGCATAGAAAAGGAACCAAGGTCTCACAAATACAGACAAACTAAAGAGAGATACAACATCTCTTGAGAGATTGTTGGAGAGGGCGATGTAGCCTTGTAGAAAATAAGCTCAGCCGATTAAACGACTGACCTACTCATTGGGCCATTATCATAGGTGGTGCTAGAATGACATCTTTTAGAAGATGAGTATTTAATACCATAGAGATTGGTATTGAGTGCAAGTGGAAGATTGTTGGGAATGTGCCCTCGATGCTAATGAGGAGTTAGAATATGAGTCACGAATCTCAAATAATTAACAAAGATCTAAATTTTGTGCTTGTCATCAGGTTTATCCCATCATACATTATACTGCCAAAAGAAAATTTATCTATGCAGTGCAACACCCAATCAAGGTAATTTTAGCATGCATTAAGATTTATCTTTTACGATATTATGCACTAATAATTTGTCTATGCAGAGGTCATTTGGCAGCAACAGTGACCCTAGCACCTTGATATATCGCGTTCAGAGATTAGAGGCTGAGTTGAAGGTAAAGGTGAAAGAGAATGAGGCTTTAAGAAAAGAATTTGTTACTTGGAGAATGGGCCGAAGGAGGAGGATAAGGAGACTAAGATTGAGGATGAGGATGAGGATGAGGAAAAGGATAAGGAGGATGATGAGGAAAAGGATGGGAAGGAGGCTGACGATGAGGAAAAGGATAGGAAAGAGACTGAGGAGGAGGCTGAAACCCCTGGTCCCCCGGATCCGGATACGATGAGCCATGCAGAGCATCAAGGTGAGGAGGCTCCAAAACAGGATGGTGCCCACAAACTTCCAGTGTACAGGAAGATGTGGCTGAAGTGGTGAAGAGAATAAGGAAAAAGAAACAACATCCAGATAACTTCATGACACCTCCGGGCACCACACCAAGGCCGACAAATAGGGGGAGACGGACGCGATAATGATGAGCAGACAGTTGTATTTTCTTATTTTAAACAATGTTGGGTGTGGAATGATGATGGATAATTTTTTTTTTGTTTTGTTGTTGAACAGGGTGGTTGTTGACTGTATATATTTCATTTTGTTGTATATATTCCGTATATCTTAGTTTACTTCATATATCTCAATTGACTTGCAACCATGCATTGACATTATGTATTTATACGACAATTTGAATGTACCAATACGATATATTTATGAATTTTTAAGTCAATTGATGGACATCCATACTTTAATTTGAGTATATTAATATGTCATATTAACTGTACCTATACGTCGATTGATAAAAAATAATACGTTAATTGATTAGCAAACATACGTCAATTTCAATGCACTAATACGTCAAATGAAGGGTACCTATACGTCGGTTGATGGAAAATAATACGTCGACTGATGGATATCCATACGTCGATATTATGTATAAACACGTGATGTGAAGTTTATCTATACGTCTATTAGTGAACAATAATACGTCAAATGATATCATCCATACATCAATTGACATTATTCATACGTCAATTTCAGTCAAATACACATCGATTGATATGTGCCAAACGTCATTTAAGTGTACCTACAAGTCGATTAATGAAAACTACCACGTCGATTGAATGGCACACATACATCAATTTGGGATAATTATACGTCGATATTATGTATCAGTACGTCATAATATATATACGTATACGTTGATTGATGGAAAGTAATACATCGAGTGGTTTACATCCATACGTCGATATTATGTATAAATATGTCATATGAAGTGTACCTTTACGTCACTTAATGAAGAATAATACGTCAATTGACATCGTTCATACGTTAATTTCAGACAAATATACATCGGTTGATGGAAAATAATAAGTCGAGTGATCGACATCCATACGTCGATATTATGTACAAATACGTCATATGAAGTGTACCTTTACGTCACTTAATGAAGAATAATACATCGATTCACATCATTCATACGGCAATTTTAGACAAATATACGTCGGTTGATGGAAAATACTTCGATCTTATGTATAAACACATCATATGAAGTGTACCTATACGTTGATTAGTGAACAATAATACATCAATTGACATCATTCATACGTCAATTTTAGACAAATATACATCGATTGATATGTGCCTAACGTCATGTTAAGTGTACCTATACATTGATTAATGAAAAATAATACGTGTACCTTGTATGAGGCAAAACAATTGGTGACTTGAATGAGGTGTGGATACATCTTGGAGGTGCGACGCTTGGAGCACTCTAAATCGAAAGATACGAAAAGACGACGGGCAATTTCTCACCCAAGGGAAATTGTGTGGATTTGCACCACAGGGTTGCTGTGATCCAAAGCTCGAGGTGATAACGAAATTTTCGAAAGGTATAATTTCGTTTACCTCCCTGTAAATTCGATCGAACCAATCCATATTCCTGTTTTCGGGTGGTTGTACGTTTATTTTATAATTTTTTAACTTCCGCTGCCACGAGCCACCCGAGGGAATGAGTCAACCCAACAGTGGTATCAGAGCCATGGTTTGGCTCGATCGAATTTTTTATGTGATTATGCATGTTTATTTTACGTTCTTGTTGTAAAATTGAAAACATGATAATCAATATGTTCATTGTTAGACTAGGATTGATTTTGATTTGGGATGTTTTTTGATTTTTTTTCCAATTTTGTTATTTAAAAATCGTTGGTTTTAAAAATCATGAAATCCGAAATTTTGGTATATGATTGTATTTCGAAGTTTTGATTTGGTTTTGTGAAATGTCCTATGGTAGGGTGTTGCGAGATGATTAAACCTAAGGTTTAATCATCAAGTAATATAACCCAGACCTTCGGAGAATTCAGATTCGTTAATCGAGACTTGAAAGAATCATGAACGCGCAAAAAATTGATCTGAGAACTCGCGCACAGCAGCAGGGGCTGCACGCCACGCCCAGGCGTGGGTCAGACCGCACCTAGGCGTGGTCAGCAGAAAGAAATAATTTTTTTTCCTTTCTTTGTTCTTTCTAAAGGTGGGTTGCCCAAATACCTTGCCTATGATGTTTTTTAACTTGTAAACAATAAGAAAGGTTTTAGAAAACGATATTGAACTTATCCCAATGATATTTGCAATCTAGTTTGAATGATGAATATGTAAAATTTACTTTATCGCATATATGTTTGTTGCTTGGCATGAATATGTGATAAGGGGACGAACCACGAGCCTAGTCGTAGTATTGGTTTTCAATGTATGTAATATTCTAGAGTTGTAAATAATAGCCGGTTTGGCTCTTTACTTTTCCGTACAGTAGATTAGTAGTTTTGATATTCTATGTAATCGAAGATGGAGCAAAGGAGAAGGAGCCATGACTTGAAGACTTGTATGCTGTGGCGATACCATTGTAATAGTCTATGCTGCTTTTATTTTCTAGAATGTCCAAACCCACTTTGGCTCGAGTGGGTTGCTATGTTAGGGCTCGAGGTGGTTCATCCTCTATTTTACGGTTTTGTGGATGTTTTATTTATCTGTCTATGATGGTTATGTGATATAATGCATGCATAGGATAGATAATTAAAACAAGATAAATAAATCTGATGAGACCTCCCTAAAAGCATGTTATAATTCCCTCCTGAGAAATATTAGGCTTATATGATAATAAGAAAGGAATTCTATTATCATTCCTTCCATCATAAGTATTCACCATGAGAAACGCCGCCAAAGGTTCAATCCTTTGCTCAGAAAATGGGGTGGATTGGATCCGAGGTAGGTTGTGAGTGTTTACTAAGCACTTCAGTGCCCTGTGGAAATCGGTTGGTTTTATTGCTTTGCTCAGAAAATGGGGGCAATGAAATTGATGGCTATACATGGGATATTTGATGGGTTGAGCCTAACATCGTCCCTCATGTGTTTGCTCAGAAAATGGGGCACATGTCGGAGATGAGGAAAACTATCTTGAGAACTATCTAACGAGATAGAAGGTCCGGTAAGGCTACTATTCAAAATCATCATATGTTAGCTCAGAAAATGGGGCATATGATGAAGTGAGAATAGATCTCAAGCCCACTAAAGAAACTAACATTTCTTCGAATCATGTCAAGAGGGTGATATGATTTGAGAAAAATAGTGGGAGATTTGTACAATTAAAGACCAAATTGTATAAGGACTTTATTTGAAAATCCGTTAATGATTGTCTGTTACGCATTTTTGTAGATAAAAGAAAATGGCTAAGAATCCTCTTTATACAATTCTTGAAACCAACAAACTGACTGGACCAAATTTTCCAGACTGGCTTAGAAACCTTAAAATAGTCCTTCAATATGAAAGGAAGGATTATATCCTTCCGGCTTTACAACTGGAGATTAATGATGAAGGCAGTGATGAGGATAGAGAGTACGCAAAGCTGTGGTCGGATGATAACATCCAAGCTAGATGCATCATCATGACTTCTATGTCAAATGAGTTGCAAAAGCAGCATGAGAAAATGATGATGGCAAAGCAAATCATCGACCACTTAGAAGAGCTTTACGGTACTAGGACTAGGAGAGAACGATATGCTATATCAAAACAGCTATTTGGAGCAAGGATGAATGAAGGGGCGTCTGTGAGTGAGCACATCCTTAAGATGATCCAATTAATTCATCAGATGAATGATTTGGATGTGCTACTCGACGGAGACCTTTGTGTCGATCTTGTGCTCCAATCTCTCCCAAAGTCATATGATCAATTCGTCATCAATTTCAACATGAAAAACTTGAATGCTTCAGTGAATGAACTGTTGAACATGTTGATAATTGCTGAAAGCACCATCAAGAAGGATAAACCGGTACTTCTTATGAATTCCTCTTCAAAGGCCAAGAAGGGCCAAAGGAAGAAGAATAAGAATAAGAAGCTGAAAGGTAATGATGGTGTGAAAAAGGTTAAGAAGCCAAAGTCCGAGAAATCTGATAAGTGCCATAAATGTGGAAAAGTTGGGCACTGGCAAAGGAACTGCAAAGAGCCTTTGGCTCAAGGTATGTTCTTTGTTGAAGTTGACTTTACTGTTAACGACTCTTCTTGGGTTCTAGACACTGGATGCGGTGTTCATATCTGCAATGATTTGCAGGTGATGAAAAGAACCAAGGAGCAAAGTAGAAGAGACATGACCCTGCGGATGGGGAACGGAGCATTGGTTGCTGCCAAAGCCGTGAGGACAATCTACTTAGAGTTAGGAGATAGGAAATTAGTTTTACATACTGTTTATTTTGTTCCCGAAGTAATAAGAAATATTATCTCGATTCCAATTTTGGATAGAGAAGGATATTGTTTTGAGATTCGTAATAAAAGTTTACTTTTGTTTTATGAATCGTCTCTTATTATGGAATTGAAAATGAATGATGGAATGTATACTATATCCCCAATAATTTCCAATCTCAATATGTAACAGACGTAAACAAGATAATCAAGTAAATGCACAAATGTGGCACGAAAGACTTGGACATATTTCCAAAGAAAGAATTCTAACATTGGCAAAAGATTTGGGTGTAAGCCACTTGGATGAATTGTCAAGTTGCGAATCATGTCTTAAAGGAAAATTGACCAAATTGCCATTTCTAGGAAAGGCAGAACGAGCCACGAAACCGTTGGACTTGGTCCATACGGATGTGTGCGGACCAATGAGTATTAGCACTCAAGGTGGTCTAAGCTACTTCATAACCTTCACCGATGATCATTCACGGTATGGTTATTTATATCTTATGACATATAAATCTGAATCCTTTGAGAAGTTTAAGGAGTTTAGAAATGAAGTAGAGAAACAACTTGGTAGAAGTATTAAGGCTCTTCGATCGGATCGAGGAGGAGAATACCTGTCTAACAAGTTTCTTGATTATCTCAGAGAGAATGGAATTCTCTCATAGTGGACTCCGCCCGGCACGCCTCAACATAACAGGGTAGCCGAGCGTAGGAATCAAACATTGCTTGACATGGTTCGATCCATGATGAGTTTCACCAAAGTTCCAAAGTCCATGTGGGGCTATGCTCTTGAAACAACTGTCTATCTGTTGAATAGATCGCCTAGCAAGTCGGTGCCCAATACCTCATACGAGAGTTGGTGTGGAAAGACCCCCTTATATAATCATTTGAGAATATGGGGGTGTCCTGCTATGTAAAGCATTTAGTGGGAGACAAATTGGACCCCAAGTCCTCTTTGTGCTATTTTGTAGGATATCTAAAGGAAACTGTTGGATATTATTTCTACAGCCCAACGGAACAAAGAGTAATTGTTTCGAGAAACGCCAACTTCTTAGAGAGGGGTCACCTTCTAGATATAAAAGGCGAGGCTGTAGAACTTGATGAGATCCATGAAGATGGATCAAGTTAAGAGATACAAATTAACCCATCCAACACCAACGAGACCACGTCAGAGGCACCCACAGAAAACACACAACCTTTGAGGAGATCAAAGAGGATCCCAAAGGAGCCTGAAAGATGGCTAGGCCTATTGCAAAAGGAGGGTGATCGAGATCCTCCTCTAGACTCTGAACCGAAGAGTTTTAAGAGTGCAATGTCCGACATTGATTCGAGAAAATGGCTAGAAGCCATGACATCCGAAATGGACTCCATGTACTCCAACAAGGTATGGACCTTGGTGGACCCACCTGAGGGCATCAAGCTCATTGGCTGTAAGTGGGTCTATAAGCGAAAGCTTGGAGTCGATGGAGAGGTATTTACCTATAAGGCTCACCTCGTGGCAAAAGGATTTACTCAAAGACAAGGCATTGACTATGAGGAAACCTTCTCGCCAGTGGCTATGCTGAAATCCATTAGGATTATGCTTGCAATATCTGCATATTTTGATTATGAAATATGGCAGATGGATGTAAAGACTGCATTTCTCAATGGAGAGATTGAGGAAGAGATTTACATGCAACAGCCAGAAGGCTTTATATCTAAAGGGAGCAAACACAAAGTGTGTAAACTCCAAAGGTCCATCTATGGACTTAAGCAAGCTTCTCGAAGTTGGAACAAACGTTTTGACACTGTCATACAAGAGTATGGATACGTTCAAAATGTTGAAGAGGCGTGTGCGTATAAAAAGGTCAGTGGGAGCGCAGTCACGTTTATCATACTTTATGTGGATGACATCCTACTAATTGGAAATAGCATAGGGATGTTGCAGTCGACTAAAATATGGCTCTCTAATAATTTCTCCATGAAGGATATGGGAGAGGCATCTTACATACTTGGTATGAAGATCTATAGAGATAGATCGAGTAGGATGCTAGGTCTCTCCCAATCTGCCTATATCGATCGCGTACTCAAAAGATTTGAGATGGAAGAATCCAAGAAGGGATTCTTGCCAATGGGACATGGTATCACACTTTCCAAGTCTGAGTGCCCAAAGACTGAGGAAGAAAGAGTGAAAATGTCCAAAACTCCCTATGCTTCTGCGATAGGTAGTATTATGTACGCGATGATATGCACAAGACCCGATGTAGCCCATGCATTGAGTGTGTGCAGTCGACATCAAGCGAATCCAAGGATGGCACACTGGAGTTCGGTGAAAACAATCCTTAATTATCTTAGGAGAACTAAGGAGTTGTTCTTGATATATGGATGAGGAGAATTGGAATTAGAGGGATACACTGATTCGAGTTTTCAATCCGACAAGGATGACTCAAAGTCGGTCTCTGGGTTTGTATTTCTGCTTAATGGCGGAGCGGTTAGCTAGAAAAGTTCTAAGCAAGCAACCATAGCCAACTCCACCACTGAAGCAGAATTCATTGCAGCAAATGAGGCTGCAAAAGAAGCTGTTTGGATGAGGATCTTCATCCAAGAATTGGGTGTCGTTCTATCCGTTCGATAAGTCTATTAGTGAACAATAATACGTCAAATGATATCATCCATAGATCAATTGGCATTATTCATACGTCAATTTCAGTCAAATACACATTGATTGATATGTGCCTAACGTCATTTAAGTGTACCTACACGTTGATTAATGAAAACTACCACGTCGATTGAATGGCACACATACATCAATTTGGGACAATTATACGTCGATATTATGTATCAGTACGTCATAATATAGATACGTATACGTTGATTGATGGAAAGTAATATGTCGAGTGGCTTACATCCATACGTCGATATTATGTATAAATATGTCATATGAAGTGTACCTTTATGTCACTTAATGAAGAATAATACGTCAATTGACATCGTTCATACGTTAATTTCAGACAAATATACATCAGTTGATGGAAAATAATAAGTCGAGTGATCGACATCCATACGTCGATATTTGTATAAATACGTCATATGAAGTGTACCTTTACGTCACTTTATGAAGAATAATACATCGATTAACATCATTCATACGTCAATTTTAGACAAATATACGTCGGTTGATGGAAAATACTTCGATCTTATGTATAAACACATCATATGAAGTGTACCTATACGTTGATTAGTGAACAATAATACGTCAATTGACATCATTCATACGTCAATTTTAGACAAATATACATCGATTGATATGTGCCTAACGTCATGTTAAGTGTACCTGTACGTTGATTAATGAAAAATAATACGTGTACCTTGTAGTAGTGTCTACACACATTATGTTTGTGAAATGTGTATAATCATGTTATAAATATCTTAAAACTATAAATATTTACGCATACAGTTAAGTTACTACTAGTAGTAGTGTGTGTTAGAGTTAGTGCCCGGCGCGCCAATTATTGGGCGCCATTCTTATGTAATAATAACTCTAGTTTTGAACAATCGTTTTCTTATAAATAAAGTCAATCTATTTTTATATGGCATGTCTTTATTCTTAAATTAGTTTTTACTTTGGCTTAGATCACACAGAGCTATGGGACATCATTGCACATTGGGTGTGGCAATGATGGAATATGTCTCGAAGGCTGTGATCCTTAAAACAAATGTTCCAAGTCGTGAAAGGGTTCATCGAGACGAAGGAATATCGATGCAACCCAAAATATTTGCTCATATGATGCATACTCTTGGAGAAGTGTATCTCGTTCCATAGATACTGGCACGGTGAAAGCCAATGCATATATGAGGGTTGTCATTGTGGTAATGGGCGAACTGAACAACCCCATGGAAGTTCCTAAAATGGATTCCCAGTCGAATGTGGAACTTCCAGTGGTCTTGTAGTATAAGAGTAATCCTTATGGACCTAAGATTCCATTGAATGTCTTATGCGTAACCGCACGTGTTCTTGATTTGTTACATGATCACTCTAGATGATCGAATATGGGCAAACTCAGACATGTGCGTCTTACGTGGTAAGGCACGTGAGAATCGAGAGGAATCTATCTCTGACATTAGCCTGTCGGTTAATCTCCTATGGTTACATAGTGAATCGACTTAAGGAATCTTCGGCCGAAGTATGATGTCTAAAGAGCCGTAGGGTTTCCTCGTTTAGATAGTCAAAGTCGATTTCACATAACGTGGGAAACATAGTATTGAATTAATGGAGCTTCGACCATAGCCAATGCTCTAGATTCAATCGGGAGATTAGATAGAGGGATCTTACTTATGCGAGAATCGAGATCGCAAAAGGGGTATCTTTACTTTCGTTTTATCTAGGTCTTCGGGACCCTATGCTAGGTGGGCAAACCGCGATTTGTAAGTGCCAAGAATTAGCTTGGTGACTGATTCGAGGCTTGATTAAATCAAAGGATTGATTTGATCTAGTACTTTCCATTTTAGGAAGGTACACTAACACTGTGCGAAAGTGTACTTACTACTAGATAGAAACGAGCCTAAAGGGTCACACACTTACTTGAGAGAGTCACTGTTTGAATAAGATGTGATTAATCAATTTCGAGGAAATTGAGGAAATTAGAAAAGTGTAGTACTTTCCTAATGTGGAATATAAATTAATTGAAGGATTCAATTAATCTTACTCTTTTAATTAATCTTGTAAAATTAATTAAATTAATGGACCTAGTAGAGTCCAAGTATTTTATTTAATTGGGTGAAGCCCAAGTTAAATAAATAATATGTTGGAAATTAAATTGGTTGGATTTAATTAGACTTGTATTTAATTGATGGGTTGAGCCCATAATTAAATTGAGAAGTCAAAATTAAATCCTAGAGCCCAATTAATGATGATGACCGATTTGACTGAGAAAAATAAGGGGAGGGGCGTGTATTTGCATTATGGTGGAAGAGGAAAGAGTTTTCCCTTCTTCCAAGTCTTCATTAGTTACCTTATAGGATTAGGGTTACTAGAGTGTTTAGGAAGAAGGAAGTTTCCTTTTCCTAATTGGATTCTAGGTAATCCTCACCTATAAATAAGAGATGAATGAGACTAAAATAATGATGCTAATTGCTAAAATTTTCGCCCCCCCTTCCAAGCAAGAAAAATCGGTCCTTTCTCTCCCTCTTTCCAACAAGACGTCGTTCTATTCATGTGTTGAATTAAACGACTTAGAAATATTCCTACCCTTCACATATTCAAGCCTAAGGCAAGCTTAGAATTGTCTTGTTGTCTAGCACGCAAGGCAAAACAATTGGTGACTTGAACGAGGTGTGGATACTGTTACTGTTCAAGCGATCACTATTCAAACGCTTACTATTCAAGCGCCCACTATTCAAGCGTTACTATTCATGTGAACAGTAGTCAAGCGTCTTCGAAATAGTGTTACTGTTCAAGCGATCACTATTCAAACGCTTACTATTCAAGCGCCCACTATTCAAGCGCTACTATTCAAGTGAACAGTAGTCAAGCGTCTTCGGAATAGTGTTACTGTTCAAGCGATCACTATTCAAACGCTTACTATTCAAGCGCCCACTATTCAAGCGCTCACTATTCAAACGCTTATTATTCAAGTGAATAGTGTTACTGTTCAAGCGATCACTATTCAAGCGAACAGCGTTCAGATTTTCCTGAAGATAAAACCCAAGTTATCAAAGACTGAAATGCAATCACCAACGGATATTTATTTCCAACGGGTAATAAATTCAAAATGCATTAAATGCTTGATAAGTGCATTAAATGTAAACAGACAGTATGACTTGTGGACAAGCCACCTTTGTTGACTAGACTGTCAGCTTTTCAGAATTCAAACCTGCTCCTGTCCAATAGGAATCAGCCGAAATTAAGGAATGTCAGAAAAGGGACTATTTGAAGCTCCGCGTGAGGCACGCTCCTGACTTGTGTCCAACGGACAAATCCCAAAATTCTCTATAAATAGTACCCTTCAGCTATCTCTGTGTTAGAGTGTGAAAAAAAAAAGACGTAAATGTGAAAGAGAGCTGAGAAATAATTTGAGAGAAAAGCTTGCAAACCCCATAGCCAAAATCCTTCAAGCTTCTCAAATACATTCCAGACAGTCACCCGATATCTCAAACATCTTCCAAGAAGAACCCCACACTATTATTGAGATATCCCAAGTTGTTTGAACTTCCCAACATCAAACAAACCTGTTACAATAAACCCTCAACACCTTTCATCTGAGTGAGAAAGATTGTTGACTTCCACAAGCAGTATTTTTGAGTAAGAGAAGCTTGTTGAAGAAAGGTCTTTATTGGAGCTGAAGTCTGTGTGATCAAGGAGCTCAAGGCCATCTTGGAGAAGATCTTTATTGGAGCTGAAATCTGTGTGATCAAGGAGCTCGAGATCGTCTTCACCTCTCTCCCTAATTTGTAGAAGATTCTGTGTGATTCTTTGAGAATCATTTTAGTGGATTTCCTCCGAGTGAAAAAGAGAAGAAGGACGTAGCTGGGATTACATCACCCAGTAAACCTTACAAATTATTGTGTCATTTATTTTATTGTCTTATATTATTCATTTCATATTATTCTGAAAAAGACAAGTAAAATTGCAAAGCGACTAATTGGTTAAAACGAACGCTAAGCTATAAAAACATTTCCGCTGTGCTAACCCTGATGAAGTGATTGAAACGTTACCCTACTTTGGTAATCGTTGAAATCATTAAATCTAAGTTATCTTTTCTCAAGCGTTCAAATATTTCAAAAGTGATACGAAAAGTATTGAAGTCGAAAAAGACTTCAGGGTCTATTCAACCCTCCCCCTTCTAGACCCTTTCGTATGCCACGTGGGACCAACAGGTATAATTTCGTTTACCTCTCTGTAAATTCGATCGAACCAATCCATATTCCTGTTTTCGGGTGGTTGTACGTTTATTTTGTAATTTTTTAACTTCCGCTGCCACGAGCCACCCGAGGGAATGAGTCAACACAACAGTGTGGATACAGAAAATCTTTGGTACATACATTGGTAAGTCAAGTGATTACTAGTAGTAGTGCCTACACTGTTCGGTTGGATAATCCTAGGGGTAGGTTAGCACAGCAGAATTTAAAAATTTAAAACCTCTACCCTAAAACAGGATTAGGAACGGTTTAATCAAACTAATATAAACGAAGAAAATCTAACTACGCGAAATACCTTTCACGCTATTTCCCTCGTACAGATTTCTGATCTTTTCAACCCGAACAAACACTCTCTTGATCAAATTCTCCAAGAAAACCGTCGGCCTCCTTGTTCGATTCCAAGCGTCGATTTGTTCCTTTATATCTTCAAGCGATCCAATTGTCTCGCCTCTAAGATGTATCCACAACTCCATATAGTTCCCAGTAATTATATTTGGTGCTAGCCTATATAATTATTCTAGATCTAATCTAGTCTTAATATATGAAGATAGAAATATATGTGAAAGGTTAATCTCAATACATGAGAAAAACCTTGACAAGAAAAGAATGAGTGAGGGGCGAGTTCTTGAAAAATTGAAGATGAAATTTTTCTCTCTTTTCTTGTTGTGGTGGACGAAAATTTTGCTTCAAATTAAGTGTATGTGTGTGTTTCTCTTAACACACATATTTATAGAGACTCCTAGGTTTAGTTTACTTGGAAGTCAAGATGAAATTCAATCTCCAAGATTTGACTTTCATCTAACCCTAAGTAAACTCAATTAAGGAGTTTCCTTAAAATAAGGAACTTAGTCAACAAGTCAACTAATTCCTTTTCTCTCTCCCCTAAATATTTCCTTGATTCCATCTTGATCAAGACTTGGAGAGGAATTAATCCTCTCCCTATTTTCATCCAATAAACACGCCCATTTCATGTCTTAGAGTCCAAAAAATTTATCTTACATGATTTAATTCTTGACTCCTATTTAATTAAATAGTCCAACCATTTAATTAAATACTATATAATAATTAAAGTCCAACCTTAATTATTAGTAGCCCAAGTATTTATTAATTTTATTTAATTTTCAACCAAGTCTACTAATTAAATGAAACCCTTGGACTTTACTAGGTCCATTAATTAATTAATCTTCCTTGATTAATTAAATAGTCTAATTAATTGATATTCCATCAATTAATTAATATTTCCAATTAGGTAAGTACTAGACTTTCCCAATCTACCTCAACTTCCAAAGTTGATTAATCATTTCTTTTAACCAGGAACATCAGGAGTAAGTGTATGACCCCTTATGCTCGTTCATGTGCTAGTAGTAAGTACACTTTCCATAAGTGCCAGTGTACCTTTCTTTATTTAGAAAGTACTACATTAAGTCTTTTTTGATTTAATAAAACCATGTATTATTCACCATAAATATAATGGTTCCTATAAATCGAGGTTCCTGTTTAGCAACGGGCCCCGAAAACCTAGACACAAATGATGTAAATATACTCAACCTATCATAAACACGATCCTCGCATAAGCAAGATCCTTCCATCATATTTCCCGGATTGGAATCTCAAGTAATGGCTTAGTCAAAACTCTTACGACCCAATCACTATGTCTCCTTTATTGCTTGATATCGATTCATGCAATCCAAATGAGGAAACACTCCGCTTCTTTGGATTGCCATACTTTGCGCAAAGATTCCTTGAATTGATTCAATAAGCAATACATAGGAAATGCCTGATTTGCTAAATCAGTGATGGATCCCATCTTGGTCTCTCATATCCCTCGACACATAATCATACTATACTCAAGATATCCCATATGACGATTTGCAATGGAATCATGAGCTAAGTCAAAGTATAATCTACTATGCTCAAAGTGGCAATGGAACCTTAGGTTCAAAAGGATTACTCTTATGCCTACGTGATGATAGGAAATTCCATATTCAATATCCATTTTATGAATTTCCTAGCGGGGTTGTTCAATTAACTCATTATCCAAATGAGAACCCTCGTATACATCTATGCCTATGGCACGAGACATGTTCTCTTAGAACTATGTATACAAGCAAGTCTTTTGAGTCTTTGTCAATATCCCTTATCTTGACAGACTCATCTCGGACTTGGAACCTTTTAAGAATCACGACCTTGGATACATATTCCATCATCGTCATTCATGATGTTCGATGATGTCCCATAGTCATGTGTGATTCAAAAGACTTCGTTCTAAGCTTATTTAATAACAAAGAATGCCATTAATGTTTTGACTTATTATAGTAACATTTTCATAGAGTATCTCAAGAATGGTGCCCAAATTATTGACGCACCGAGCACTAACTCTATCAATCTCGTACTTGCCCAAGAGCCATTTGCCCCATGTACTTCAGGCCCATTCTCTAGAGATGTCCTTCTAATACTTTTTGCTCAATGGGTTTAGGTGATTGTCGGTTTGCTATATTATCTGTCGAGTGCACATGTTCCACTCGAACATTGCCTCTCCCACTGATCTTCCAGATCATGGCATTTCCATTTACGAGTTTGAATTTTCGATAAGACCTAGGATCGTTTGCTCATGCAACAGCCCCCATTGTTATCACAGTACCTAGTACTTGATCAATAATGAATGGAATGACTCCCACTCAAGGGTATGATTCCTCATCCAAACTTCCACTTTAATGGTGTAAATCGCTGTAGTGGATTGCTTAGACCTTATCCAAGTCACCGCTCCACCATTCTAATCTTTCCTCAATGGGTTTCATCCATCATGGCTACATTAGAGTATGTACGCCATTTCAAGATTTGTTCCCCTCTTCATGGCAGACTCTGTGAAGATTTCTTACTTGGAATCTTTCAGCTTGCCATATGAGGATACATACAAAAATAGAATTTTAACCTAAGGTTTTTCCAAATAGGAAATCAGAGTTTCTCGACACTCTATTTATATTCTCCATGCAATTTTCTCGTAAAGTCGTTCTTAGTCCTCTAAGGCACTACTGGATAGTCTTTCATGGCAGTCCAATGACTGTCACTGGTTTCGACTATTGTTGTCACACACTCCTAGTGTATCAGCAATATAGATCCATGTACATAGAACTTCATACATCGTGTCGCCTATGACTAGTGCAACATGTATGTGAGATATCATTACTCTTTCCTCTAATGTCTAAGGGGACATAGACTTGGAAAGTAACGCTTTGTCTCAATAGGAAGGGATCCTTTCTTGGATTCTTTCTATGTACAAGGATTAGGAGAGTCCCGCATCCCACACTAGTTTTTCTCGATATCTCAAAATACCGAGTGCGTGGATGCTTCTCCCAAATCCTTCCTTGGAGAATTTTGTTGATAACCCTGCTTTTATTAATTTCAACATTCCTACTTTCCTTTTTCATTTAGTAGGATGTTTATAACACAAAGCATCATAACTTTACTTATACTCCCACTAGCCCTTTTGTACACATATTTTTCCAACATTTTGCATGAAACCCATATGACTATGGTCTCATCAAAACATTTTGTAAGCTTCGGGATGCTTACTTGAGTTTGTCATAAGAACTCAGAAGTTAAGACACTTGTGATTACTTTCCTTGAATGTGAAACCTTTTAGCTGCTTCATAAAGGTTTATTCCTTGACCACTTTTAAGGTAAAGGTTTCCATATTCAATTACCATATCAAATCGATATGTAGATTAGCTAAAACAATTCGAATGAAATTTTCGCATCCCCACTGACAAAAGGATTTCATCCCTTTTCACGTGACATGCTTTATAGGTTGCCACCTCCCCATTTCTTCCAAGCTTTCGCTGCAAGCCCCACTTACAACTAATTAGGCGTAACACCTCTAAGTGGGCCCACCAAGGTTTATCCTTGTTTAGCCACCATGTGTTTGATATAATGCTTTGTCTTGAAATCGAGAGGAGATAGACATAGGTAGATCATAAAATCAATCATCATAACATAACAATTGACTAGAGTTAGAATCGATTGCGTTGTGTCGCTTTTCGTGATAAGATGACCCGAGTGAATGTAGGATCTTCGTAAGCGAGGAATCCCATTGACCCTTATTGCATGTTAGTTAATTTAATCTTCACTATAGAGATATAGGAAGTTGTTAACTAGTATAGGCTCGTTATTTCAAGAGATTGAGTAATGAATATAGTAGGGGATTTCGCCATAACAAGAATGTCCTAATAATCCGGATAATTGAGAGTTTAAAGAGCACAAAATAGAGCATAGTAGGAGCATAGCCCAATCATCTCTTCCAATTTGATATATACCTTGTTTTTCATATAGTTAGTTTATCTTCATAATTCAAGCATCTCTCATCTTTTAGCCTAGAGTTAGGTAATATAGTAATTACGAGCATCAAATCAATTGTCCTTTAGGAGACGATATTTCCGGACTTAAACATCCATTATTACTACGCATCCGATCTAGTATACTTGCTAGGAATTATTTTGCGTGTCAAGTTTTTGGCGCCGTTGCCGGGGACAATTGCGTTATTTGATATTGTAATTCACTTATCTTCTCTAAGACTAAGTTGTTTTTTTTCATTTTTTTATATAATATAGTTCTTTTGATTCTATTGATAGGTGAATCTCTTTGAGTAGTGCCATGACCCGCACGTCTCAAGGAGACTTTGAAGCTTTTGATTTGGAGATTGAACGAACTTTCAATAGAAAAAGAAGAGCACAAAAACAAAGAGAGAATCATCTTGAGGATATGGAAGGGAACAATCAAAACAATCCCTTGCATGCCCCTCCGGGTATCAACTTAGGGGACCCGGGAATTCAAGCCTCCATTCAAGCTGCGGTTGCAGCTACTTTAGCACAAAGGCAAGAATAAGCCCCTCGTCCTTTACGTGATTATATGCAACCCACTATCCATGGAGCCACCGGTGCTATTGTGCTACCCACGGTGGAAGCAAACAATTTTACGATTCCACCAGCGATACTTCAACTGATTTCTAATGAACAGTATCGGGGCGCAGTGGATGAGGCACAACATGCTCACATCACCAAGTTCCTTGGCTTTTTGAGCACATTTCGACAGAACGGAGTGACTGATGATGCTATTAGAATGAGACTCTTTCCTTTCTCATTGAAGGATAGAGCAAGAGCATGGCTTAACTCGTTGCCAACCGCATCAATTCATACGTGGGATCAATTAGTGGAGAAGTTTCTGAGTAAGTACTTTCCACCGGGGAAAACAGCCGCTATCAAGGTTGAGATACAAGGTTTTTGACATATTGATGGGGAGTCAATTTATGAAGCACTTGAAAGATTCAAGGAACTCCTCCGAAAATGCCTTCACCATGGTTTTGCATTGTGGACTCAAGTGACTATATTTTATCAAGGCCTTGGACCGGGACTTTGCACTCATTTTGACGCAGCTGCGGGTGGTTCACTCATGAATCTACCACCACAAGCGGCTTGGGATATGATAGATAGCATGGAGAAAAATAACTACCAATGGCCCACCGAAAGAGTGATACTTCCCAAGAAGACAAGTGGAGTTATTACATAAGAAGTTGGATGCTATGAATTTTTCGGTTAACCAAGTGCAAACATTGTGTCAAAATTGTGGAGGAAATCATCAACTTGCGGAGTGTCAACATGGAAATCCGTCCTATCAATCCGAATGTGTTGAAAATGCCAATTATGTGCATAACTCGAATAGGCTACAAAACGACCCATTTTCAGAAAGGTATAATCCGGGATGGTGAAATCACCCAAACTTCTCATGGAGTAATAACAACAATGTGGTTAAGCAACCTCCCGGATTTCAAACACACGGTGATAGACCTCCATTTCAGCCACAAGAGGGTTTTCAATGCAACACATGTCACAAGCAAGGAGGCTCCCAACCACAAGAGAAAAAATCGAGTTTTGAGGAATTAATGCTCCAATATATAAAGCAAAACGATGAGCGGAGCCACAACCTCGAAATCAACATGAGCAACATACAAACTCAATTGGGACAGTTGGCTAGTCAACTTTCTGGTAGAACACCGGGGACATTACCTAGTGATACTGAGAAAAATCCAAAAGAACAAATTCAAGCCATCTCGTTGTGAAGTGGGGAAGAATTAGGTGCCGAAAATCCGAATGACCAAAAATCAGACTGCGGTCCAGAAATACAGATTCAATCGAGCTAGACCAGGACCGCGGTCCAGTACCAGACCGCGGTCCAATGACGAGACTACCGCGGTCCAGCTGCCTGTTTCGGATATTTTGGACTCTGCGGTCCGGGAAACTCATGTACCGGTGCAACCACGCCCACCCTTTTCTCTTACACTAAAAAGGGGGAATCTTGGTGCTCAATTCCTTTGTTTAAACAATTGCGCATTAATATTCCTTTTGCAGATGCCATCCTTCAAATGCCAAGCTATGCTAAGTTTCTCAAAGAAATTTTTTCCAACAAACGCAAGCTTGAGGAACATGCAACTGTTGCACTCACCGAGGAATGTTCAGCAATACTTCAAAATAAGCTTCCCCCTAAGCTTAAGGACCAGGGGAGTTTCTCAATCCCTTACACGATTGGTTCTCTTACTTTCTCTAAGGGTTTTTGTGATTTAGGAACGAGTATTAATCTACTCCCATTCTCACTTTTCAAGAAATTGGGGCTTGGAGAACCAAAGCCAACCACTGTTTCTCTCCAATTGGCAGAACACTCCATTATATACGCATGGGCAATAGTAGAAGATGTCTTAGTCAAGGTTTATAAGTTCATCTTTCCAGCGGACTTTATAGTCTTGGACATGGAAGAAGACGTAGAGATGCCACTTATATTGGGTCGCCATTTCTTGAATACGGGTAAAGCTTTAATTGATGTTGCAAATGGTAAGCTCATACTAAGAGTAGGTGATGATCAGGTTACTTTTAACGTTTATCAAGCAATGAGGCACCCTTCCCCTACTCTCACTTGTTTTCGAATTGATGTTGTTGATCATGCCTCTATTGAGTACTTTCAGCTTCACAATTGTGATGATCCCCTAAGGACATGCTTAATTGGTCCTATGGGTGAAGAGGTCGACGTGGAGCATTTGCAAGAAACATTGGCAAGCCTAGAATCTAATCCACCTCATAAGAAGGGCTATCGACCAAGATTTGAGTCTTTAGATCGCCCACTAGCCACTCCACCAAATCCGTCCATAGACGAGCCCCCAACACTCGAACTCAAACCTTTACCTTCTCATTTAAAATATGCTTTCCTTTACACTTTGGAAACCTTACTTGTGATTATTTCTTCATCTTTGACAGAAAGCATGGAAGAAAAACTTTTGCCGGTGTAGAGGAAGCACAAGAGGGCATTCGGGTGGAAAATCGCAGATATCAAGAGAATTAGTCTAGCTATTTGTATGCATAAGATCCTAATGGAGGACAATTACAAGACCACTATTCAACCTCAAAGGAGATTAAACCTGATGATGCAAGAGGTTGTGAAAAAGGAAGTGATCAAATTACTTAATTCAGGTATCATATATCCTATATCTGATAGTGCGTGGGTACCCAGGTTGTGCCAAAGAAAGGAGGCATGACCGTTATCTCTAATGACAAAAATGAGTTAATCCCAACTCGTACCGTGATGGGTTGGCATGTTTGCATTGACTATAGGAAATTGAATGATGCTACTAGAAAAGATCACTTTCCCCTCCCCTTCATTGACCAAATGATAGAAAGGTTAGTGGTACATGAATTTTATTGTTTCCTAGATGGCTATTCGGGCTATAACCAAATTGCTATTGCACCTAAGGATTAAGAGAAAACGACTTTCACTTGTCCTTATGGTATATTTGCCTATAGACGAATGCCATTTGGGCTTTGTAACGCACCCGCCACCTTTCAACGTTGCATGATGTCTATATTTCATGATATGATTGCAAATTTTATTGAAATATTCATGGACGACTTCTCTGTTTTTGGATCTTCATTTGATACTTGTTTGCATAATTTGTCATTGGTTTTACAAAGATGTGAAGATACTAATCTTGTTTTAAATTGGGAAAAGTGTCACTTTATGGTATAGGAGGGCATAGTTTTAGGTCATCGTATCTCACAAAAGGGCATTGAAGTGGACCCTGCTAAGGTGGAAATTATTGAGAAACTCCCTCCTCCCATATCTGTCAAAAGAGTGAGGAGTTTCTTGGGGCACGCCGGGTTTTATAGACGGTTTATTAAGAATTTTTCAGATATTTCTAAACCTCTATCTAACCTGCTCATGAAAGATGTTCCGTTTGATTTTAATATGTCATGTTTGCAGGCATTTCACACTCTTCGAGAAAAGTTGGTCACAACTTCCGTGATGGTGGCACCCGATTGGAGCCTCCCATTTGAGCTCATGTGCAATGCCAGCGACTTTGTAGTCGGTGCAGTGCTTGGTCAACGCAAGGACAAGGTATTTAGGACAATTTACTATGCTAGTAAAACACTTAATGATGCACAACAGAATTATGCAACAACTGAAAAAGAGTTACTAGCTATAGTATTCGCTTTTGATAAGTTCCATTCATACCTTGTCATGAACAAAGTGATTGTTTACACTGACCATTCTGCTCTGAAGTACCTCCTCTCTAAAAAGGATGCCAAACCTAGGTTGATCCGGTGGATTTTGTTGCTACAAGAATATGACCTAGAGATTAGAGACAAAAAGGGGGTAGAAAACATTGTCGCAGACCACCTTTCTAGAATTGAGGAATATCGGGTAGATACCTTAGATGAGACACCAATTTCAGAAGATTTCCTGGATGAACACCTCTATGCTATAGTTAACGGACCCCATCCTTGGTATGGTAACTATGCAAATTATCTTGTCACACAGGAACTTCCCCCAGATCTTACTTATCATCAAAGGAAGAAATTCCCATCTGAAGTTAAGCATTATCTGTGGGATGATCCTTTCCTGTTTAAGGTGTGTGCAGATCGTATTATCAGGAGGTGTGTTCCATTTGAGGAAACATTGTCTATTTTAAGTCACTGTCATGATGGTGTCGTTGGTGGCCTCTTCGGACCCACTAAGACCGCTCTCAAAGTGCTACAGTCAGGTTTTTTCTGGCCTACTTTATTTAAAGATAGTTATGCCTTTGTTGCATCATGTGATAAATGCCAACTTGTTGGTAATATTTCTTGAAAGCATGAGATGCCTTTGAATAATATGCTAGAATGTGAACTTTTTGATGTATGGGGAATTGATTTTATGGGCCCGTTCCCTAGTTCTCATTCCCATAAATACATACTTGTAGCAGTTGACTACGTGTCTAAGTGGGTCGAAGCGGAAGCCCTGCAAACTAATGATGCTCGGGTAGTGATAAGATTTCTAAAGAAGCATATTTTTACTCGTTTTGGCAATCCCCGAGCAATCATTAGCGATGGTGGCACCCACTTTCGAAACAAACAATTTGATGCTCTTTTAACTAAATATGGTGTCACTCACAAGGTCCCTACGCCCTATCACCCTCAAAGAGTGGCTAAGTTGAAGTGTCGAATAGGGAGCTTAAACGCATCCTAGAGAAAACTGTTAGTTCCTCTAGGAAGGATTGGTCGTTTAAGTTGGATGATGCCCTTTGGGCCTATCGAACCGCGTTTAAGACCCCTATAGGCATGTCACCTTACCGTCTTGTTTTCGCGAAAGCATGTCACCTCCCCGTCGAGCTTGAGCATAGGGCGTATTGGGCTATAAAAATGCTTAACTTTGATATGCAAGTTGTAGGTAAAAACAGGTTGCTACAACTCAACGAGCTTGATGAATTTTGACATGAGGCATATGAGAATGCTAAGTTGTATAAGGAGAGAAACAAGAGATGGCATGACCAACGTATTACTCCTCGGGAATTTAAAATTGGGGATGTGGTGCTCTTGTACAATTCTCGCCTTCGACTTTTTCCCAAAAAACTCCGCTCAAAGTGGTCAGGCCCCTTCACTATCACTAAGGTTTTCCCATCCGGAGCCATTGAGATTCATGACGAGGTGAAGGGCACTTTCACTGTAAATGGGCACTGGTTGAAGCATTATTATCATCAAGGATGAAGCAAGGACACGCAAACCATCCCGCTCCATGATCCTTCCCCGTGACCTATGCTCGAAAAGTCAAGCTAATGACTATAAACAAGCGCTTCGAGGGAGGCAACCCACATTTTACGTGCTTTCTTTCATTTTAGTTGTTTTTCTTTTCGTTTTATCTTCTTTAGCTGAATTTTTCTCCATTTCTATCGCATATTCGAGGCAATTTCTCTTACACACTCAAATGCTCCAATTTTTCACATTCTATGTATTGGACCGCGGTCTAGGAAGTCTAAGACCGCGGTCCAGAATTTCAGAACCACAATTTTAAAAAATGGGTGCACCAGATCGTGGTTCAGGACCGCGGTCCTATAGCAGTTGGACCACGGTCCAGAACCACGGTCCTATAGCAGTTGGACGGGGGTCCAGAACCACGGTCCAGAAAATGAGAGTGCGTGATGGGGTTTCTGAAATTTTGGACCGTGGTTTCAGACCGCAGTCCTCTCGCAATTAGACCGCGGTCCAGATTTACAGAATGCCCCCCGTTTGAAATAGACCGCGGTCCTGCAAAAAAAAAATAATAATAAAACAAAAATCGAAAAGAAAGGCAGCAAACCCCCAAAATGTTTGGCCAAGTTCTCACTTCTCTCTTTCCCCAACTCTTCTTCTTCATCCTTATCCACATCTCTCTCACACTACACACCCAAATCCTTCAAATTTCACCATAATTCTTCCAAATCTTTCCTACCCATTACATTTACGGCCTTTCTCTTTCTTTTACACCGATTAATTTTTGATTTTTGGGTGTTTTTATGTGATTTTGGGAAAAGTTCGTGCTTTGGCCGATTTTTAGATAAATTCCTTCATTTGGGGTGCGATTTTGCTTGGGTTCAAGTCTTCCAGGGCCGATTTGTTGAAATTTTTGAGATTGGGGTTTGATTTGTCAACATTTGGGGACAAATTGTTCAAGTTGCTGAGCTTTGGGGTTGTTGCTCGAATTTCAGGGGTCTCTTTGTCAAATTTCAGAAGTTCGGGGCTGTTTGTGAATTCTCAGAATAGCAGGGGCATTTCAGAGTATTAGAGGCTATTCTCAGTTGGTAAGGATTCCTCTTTCCGTATATTTTTCATATTCTCGTGTGCCTTGCTGGCTTTATTATGCTTGATTGTCGTTGTTGCCATTTTGGGTTCATAGTATTGATTCTTATTTGTTGAGTAGCATTTTGTGGTGTTAAATTGGAGTGTTGATTGATGTTGGTTTAAGAGTAACTTGTGGTGGTGTTGAGCTTTTTTAGTGTTATTACTCGTGTGGTTTGGTGGTGCGTGTTTTGTGCTTGAGTTGAGTTAAGTGTGGCTTTGAATATGGGGTCTACGCGAAAAGCTGGTGAGGTTTCTTCCTCTCAAGCTCCGTCTTCACCACGCGAGTCTGAGGGGGAGGAGCTTCCACTTTATGACGAGCATAAATTCGTGAGCCTTGCGGCCTCCCACTGTTATGATACCCTCTTGACAAAGAATTCAACACCCGAGCGAGGTATCAATGTTACAAACAAGCTTCAAGGCATTCTCGACCAAATCCACCACCGAGGTTGGGCAAAATTTGTGGCCGTACCTAAGCCTGCAGTTGTATCAGTGGTTCGTGAGTTTTATGCTAATGCCAGTGTTACTTCTGTTGCACGAACCAAAAAGGTTAAGGTGCAGGGTAAGTGGGTGAGGTTTGACGAGGTGACCATCAGAGTGTTGTTCGACACACCACCTATCATGCATGAGTGCTTCCCGTTTGCCAATCCGGATTGGGATACTATTATTGAATACATTTGTTATCCCGGGTCTTCTTAGAGCACGACTCGAGGCATTCCGGTCAAGTTTCCTCTCTCTTTTCTCCTACCCCAGGCAAAGTTGTGGAATCTTTTCATCACAGCCCGTATTTTCCCCACCACCGCGGTTAATATGGTTTTGAGAAACCGGGGGGCTCTCATCTATGACATTATGAGTGGGTTCGATGTGGACGTGGGTCAAGTATTGGAAGCATCACTGTTGGAAGCCATTGCTAAATGCTCTTCACAAAACTTGGCTCACCCACATTTGATCACCGCTCTCGCTGTAAAGGCCGGTGTAGAGATTCTCCCTTCTGAGGCCACCACAAGGCCCATGGGGGCTTTGACTGATTCGAGTATTGTGGAGAAAAATGCCCTGTTGGCGGAAGATGAGGATGCCGACATTGATGATGTGCCTCCTGACATGCAAGCTCTCACTGGCCCTAGTAGTGCCCCCCGTTCTTAGACTTCGAGGCATGACCATCTCGAGGCACAGATTCAGGCTTCGCAGTCATCGGTGCATGATGGTTTTGATGAGGTTCGCCAGGCTTTGCAGCAGATTAGTAGTCAGATGCATTGGGCTGAGAGGCGCCAGAGGTGCCTTTGGGATTATCATACTTGAATTGGGACTAAAAATACAAATTTGTTAGATTGCATACTTAAATTGGGACTAAAAATACAAATTTTGACAATCAATGATTGGGTGTTGGCTCGAAAAGCTTTGTTGAGGTTTACAATTGCTATTTGTTATAACTTTGCTTGGAGCATGATTTGTTTGAGTGTCTCCACTTTATCCAAGATGAAATCCTATGTCTATGTTCAACATATTATAGTTTATGCTTGAAAGCCTTTTTAACCATGCTTATGTGAACTTTTGAGGATGTAAAGCATTGAACTTTCAACTTTGTCGATTTTTAAGTGTGTATTGAATGTGTGAAGTCATGAAATGATTTAGGCCATTTTTCATTGTTTCTAACCTTACAATTGGCCCTCACTATATAACGTAATCTCTAGACCTTACTTTTGACCGTCATAACAAGTGATAAAGGACGTATGCTCACACACTACCAACTACCATTCGTCGTTCTTTCGTAGCCACAACCGACCACCCTCTACCAAAAGCAAAACAAAGTTTTTCCCATTTAGAGCATAAACATCATATCTTTGGCTTTTATTTGGATATTCTTTTGTTTTGGATAGTGAATCTCATAAGTAAAGTTGGTTTTCATTCTTTAAGGATGTTTTGAAAAAGTTAAGGGTTTTTAGATTTTAGTGATATAATGGGATGAAAAGAAATTTTTGAAAGCGGCTAAATAGTTCGAGAGTAAAAACAAATAAATATTTACGAGCCTCGACTAGGCTTTGAATTGAGTTTCAACAAACTTATTGCTTGTGAATCAATTTTCAACCCGAGCATAAAAAGAAACAAGTTTTGGGGGTTGTGAGTTTAAAGGAAAAAGAACTCGCTAAGTGATGGTGTGAATGTAGAGATGTTTATTTGGTTGCAAGTGAGTGTGTTAGCTCGATGACGTTATTTGTGTGCTCTCTTGAATTTAGTCACTTTATCCATATTTTCCCGTCGAAAAAAAACAGTCATTACCTATCCTTACTTACAGGCCGAAAAACCGTTGATTGTGACTTTCACATTTCATACACACCGATAGGTTAACGAGTTTGAAGTGTTTTAATGTCTTTGCTATCTAATAAGTTTACATAATCTTGTTTAAAGTGCGCCCTTGACATGAAAATGGATATGGAGTTCATGATGTAGAGATGGAGTCCAAGATGTTTTGGAGGCTTTCAAATTGTTGATTGTTCAAGGTAACGTATAACGTCTCATTTTTATCCTCCGAGGGTTACATACTTGCCGTCTTGTGTAAGATTGCAATTATTTATGCCTTCATATGCATAATTGATTTTTATGTTAGAGTTAGTGCCCGGCACACCAATTATTGGGCGCCATTCTATGTAATAGTAACTCTAGAGTTGAACAATCGTTTTCTTATAAATAAAGTCAATCTCTTTTATAAGTGTGGCATGTCTTTATTCTTAAATTAGTTTTTACTTTGGCTTAGAATAAAGTCCCGAAGGATCACACATAGCTATGGGACATCATTGCACATTAGGTGTGGCAATGATGGAATATGTCTCGAAGGCTGTGATCTTTAAACAAATGTTCCAAGTCGTAAAAGGGTTCATCGAGATAAAAGGATATCAATGCAACCCGAAAGACTTGCTCATATGATGCATACTCTGGGAGAAGTGTATCTCATTCCATAGATACTGGCACGGTGAAAGCCAATGCATATATGAGGGTTGCCATTCTGGTGATGGGCGAACTGAACAACCCCATGGAAGTTTCTAAAATGGATTCCCAGTCGAATGTGGAACTTCCAGTGGTCTTGTAGTATAAGAGTAATCCTTATGGACCTAAGATTCCATTGGATGTCTTATGCGTAACCGCACGTGTTCTTGATTTGTTACATGATCACTCTAGATGATCGAATATGGGCAAACTCAGACATATGCGTCTTACGTGGTAAGGCACGTGAGAATCGAGAGGAATCTATCTCTGACATTAGCCTGTCGATTAATCTCCTATGGTTACATAATGAATCGACTTAAGGAATCTTCGGCCGAAGTAGGATATCTAAAGAGGCGTATGTTTCCTCGTTTAGATAGTCGAAGTCGATTTCACATAACGTGGGAAACATAGGATTGAATTAATAGAGCTTCGACCTAAGCCACTGCTCTAGATTCAATCGGGAGATTTGGTAGAGGGATCTTACTTATGCGAGGATCAAGATCGCAAAAGGCGTATCTTTACTTTCGTTTTATCTAGGTCTTCGGGACCCTATGCTAGTTGGGCAACCGCGATTTGTAAGTGCCGAGAATTAGCTTGGTGACTAATTCGAGGCTTGATTAAATCAAATGATTGATTTAATCTAGTACGCCCCATTTTAGGAAGGTACACTAGCACTGTGGGAAGGTGTACTTACTACTAGATAGAAACGAGCCTAAGGGGTCACACACTTACTCGAGAGAGTCACTGTTTGAATAAAATGTGATTAATCAATTTTGAGGAAATTGAGGGAATTAGGAAAGTGTAGTACTTTCCTAATATGAAATATAAATTAATTGAAGGATTCAATTAATTTTACTCTTTTAATTAATCTTGTAGAATTAATTAAATTAATGGACCTAGTAGAGTCCAAGTATTTTATTTAATTGGGTAAAGCCCAAGTTAAATACATAATATGTTGGAAATTAAATTGGTTGGATTTAATTAGACTTGTATTTAATTAATGGGTTGAGCCTATAATTAAATTAAGAAGTCAAAATTAAATCCTAGAGTCCAATTAATGGTGTTGACCGATTTTATGTCTTGAAATAAGGGAGGGGGGCGATTTTTAATATGGTGGAGGAGGAAAAGAGTTTTCCCCTTCTCCAAGTCTTCATAGGATAAAGATTACTAGAGAGTTTAGGAGAAAGGAAGTTTCCTTTTTCTAATTGGACTCTAGGTAATCTTCACCTATAAATAAGAGATGATGAAGACTAAATTAATGATGCTTGAAATCTGAAATTTTCGCCCCCTCCAAGCCACTAAAAATCGGCCACCTTTTCTCCTTCTTTCCAACACGACGTCGTTCTATTCATGTGTTGAATTAAACGACTTAGAAATATTCCTACCCTTCACATATTCAAGCCTAAGGCAAGCTTAGAATTGTTTTGTTGTCTAGCACGCAAGGCAAAACAATTGGTGACTTGAACGGGGTGTGGATACATCTTAGAGGTGCGACGCTTGGAGCACTCTAAATCGAAAGATACGAAAAGACGACGGGCAATTTCTCACCCAAGGGAAATTGTATGGATTTGCACCACAGGGTTGCTGTGATCCAAAGCTTGAGGTGATAACGAAATTTTCGAAAGGTATAATTTCGTTTACCTCCCTGTAAATTCGATCGAACCAACCCATATTCCTGCTTTCGTGTGGTTGTACGTTTACTTATGTAAAATTTTAACTTCCGCTGCCACGAGCCACCCGAGGGAATGAGTCAACCCAACATTTTAAGCCATGAAAATTTTTGGGATCCCAATTCAAGTTGTAAAATTTGAACTTATGAATACTTATTCGCCATTTATTGATCGAGACGATCTAAGCCTAGTTGGGGGGTAGTTAAAAAACTTGACACGCAAAATAGTTCCTAGCAAGTATACTAGATCGCATGCATAGTAATAATGGATGTTTAAGTCCGGGAATATCGTCTCCTCAAGGACAATTGATTTGATGCTCGTAATTACTATATTACCTAACTCTAAGCTAAATAAAATTATAAGATGAGAGATGCTTGAATTATGAAGATTAACTATATGAAAAACAAGGTATATATCAATTTGGAAGAGATGATTGGGCTATGCTCCTACTATGCTCTATTTTGCTCGTTAAACTCTCAATTATCCGGATTATTAGGACATTCTTGTTATGGCGAAATCCCCTACTATATTCATTACTCAATCTCTTGAAATAATGAGCCTATACTAGTTAACAACTTCCTATATCTCTATAGTGAAGATTAAATTAACTAACATGCTATAAGGGTCAATGGGATTCCTCGCTTACAAAGATCCTACATTCACTCGGGTCATCTTATCACGAAAAGCCACACAACGCAATCGATTCTATCTCTAGTCATTTGTTACGTTATGATGATTGATTTTTTGATCTACCTATGTCTATCTCCTCTCGGTTTCAAGACAAAGCATTATATCAAACATATGGTGGCCAATCATATGCAAGCATTAAGCACTAAAATCAATCATGTAACAAGAATATAATTAATCCGGAAATTAAGAATTCATCTAACACAAAACATCACAAGGTATTCACATAACCCAATCAAATAAATGCTTAGCTCATACTTGAAATACAAAGTGCTCCAACACTTCTAATAGACATAGTATAAATACTAATCTAAGAAAAAGAGTTGAATTACACCCTCTTACAAAGTGTGAATCCAAAATTTTATGATTAAAATTGATTCTTCAAGCTTCCTTGGGACTAGCAATGGCTTCCTTGGGATTTGGAGAGTGAGAATATGTCTTTTGGTAGCTGAAAAGTGACCCTCCAATTCCAAAAACGGCGCATAAAAAATAGGTCACAGCAGACGGGACCGTGGTCCGACACTTGTCAGACCGTGGTCCAACAGACCAAGACTGCGGTCTAGCTGAACAGCGGTCTTGGACCGCGGTTCAGAACGACAGCTTCTGTTAACCTGCGTCTTTTCTTCAGCCTTTTCACCTGAATATTGATCTTTTCAACTCGAATCCCTACACACATAAAATGACAACTAATCAAAGCAAAATGTGGGATTGTCATTATTAAACTTAACGAAAACACCTATATAAAAGGGGTGAATAAACGTAAAATGTGAACTTATCAATCGCCACTGCATTGAAGTCTTGAATTTGACCTTCGTCTTCCTTCTCCATCTTCAATTACATAGACTATAATCTAATTACATTCCATTAATCTAGAGACAGAAAATAAAAGCCAAACCGCTTATTTTTACAATCCATAGAAATTGTATATATCGAAAACCAAAGACTAGGCTAGTCTCGTCGTTCATCCATATCACATAAACATGCCAAGCCACATAAATGCAATATTTAAATTTACCCATCTAATGTCCAATTTAAATTGCATATGTTGGGATAAATTTGGATTTTCAAATAAAATTATTTTCTAGGATTGAAATAAATTTCAAAATAAAATGAAATCATTTGTGTCATGTGAAAAGCGTTATGCCATTTACGATAAGGTTTCCCTCTTATTTCAGATTTCGAAGGAAATCTGTGTTTCCCTTTAAATTTTAATTTCTTATTGGCTAGTACCCAATCGAAGATTTGCTCAGTTTTTGTCACATCAAAAGTGTAATTCTTTTCTTTTTGTTTGTAATGGTCCAATCGCCATGCAATCCTCCTTCGAGAGCTCCGCACTGATAAGGGGGTCCTTTACAAATTCTGCTAGGTCTATTTCATAGGCTTCCTCGAACACCCACGGAATTCCTATTTCAAAGGCATTAAAGCCTTGGTGTTTTCTATTTCTTTCATCTTTAAGCATGTTTTCATATCTTATATCACTTTCAGCCAGACTTTGGAAATCATCGAAAGGCATAACGTCAAACCTCAACACATATTCGAAATCCATATTTTGTTGGGCTAATTAAACAAACTCAATTTCGGGTAAACTAAGGTGACATTAACCCTAGCTTTCTTAAAATGTGTTAGGAATTTTTCGACTGATTCTCCGATATTCTGCCTTATTTTAGCAAGATTACTCATAAAGATCCCTGGATCTATTCGAGCAAAGTGATTTTGAAATTGGAACTGCATTTAATCCCAATTATTTATAGAATTTGGGGATAGGGTTATGTACCAATTAAAGGTCGATCCTATTAATGAACTTGGAAAAAGCCTTAATTTAAGAAAAAATTGATCTGAGGCTTCTCTACACTGGCAAGTGAACATAGATAAATGTTTGAGAGCAGAGACGTGGTCATCCCCAGAGAATAAGGTAAAATCGGGAATTTTATAATTTCTAGAAAAAGGAAAATTTCTATCTACCCAGTCAGGATAAAGATTTCCTGGCATTAACATATGGTTTCTCCGAAAACCAGGTCCGTACATCATCTCAATAATCATTTCGATCTGATTTTCAAAGGGATCAAAGAATCCCCCCCCCCCCAATATTTCCTCCCATATGGGCATCGGGCACAGCTTGCCCCCCTACATATGGTATTTGAATATTATTTGGGAACGTAGGAATTCCTTGACTTATCGGTACATTCAAGAAGCCATTGTTTCCCATAGGAAAAGGAGCGTTCGAGACTCTTGGATAGGCTAGTATTTGACTCTGTTGCCTAGGGTATTGCCCTTAGGTAAAAATTGGAGGTGTTTCCAAATTATTAAAATAGCTGTTAGTGGGGTATCCAGCAGGCACTTGTCCATAACCAACTGGTGGGGTAGGAAAGCTTGGTCTTGAAGGATTTGATTGAAACGGATTTACATTAACATTTTGAGGAATATTTGGAGAAAGATGCATGTTTTGAGCAAAATTTTGCTGTCCCATTATTGTGTACCCCCCATGCACAGATAGATTTAGAAAACTTGTTCGTTTCCAGTGGAGGTATTCGATGTTTGACCAATTTTGAAACGGTTATTCCTATTTCTAGTCTCTCTAGGGTAACTAGGTGGCGGGTCTCCTGGACTTAAGTGTCTTGTTCAAATTCTAGGTTCAACTGCTATCAGTTGTGACATTTTTTCTATTAGGACATTATGTTTTTTATTAATGGCTCCAACGCTGTAACTACTTGGACATTTACCATTCTCAAAAAAGCATCACAAGTATGGTTAAATATCTCTCCTAATTCGGTTACAACTCGAGTAACTTCTCGGGCAAGGCTCTCTTGGGCATTTACAGCAATATCTTGTACGTAAATATTCAAGCAGATTCTTGAGTCAATGCTCGATATTGATTATTAAATTCCCTTTGCTGATCATCTCGAGCCCCCATTAAAGTGTATTTCATGACTTTAACAAATTGCTCATACATTTTTTCTGCTCTAATCCTATGCCTAGGCATAGGTTGTGTTTCAAGATCGTCATTCTGCTCTTCTCTAGAAGAATCTTTTGACATCTTATAACAAGTTTATGGAAGTCAAATTCAACCAACTCCTACTGTGTACCAAAAATTTATTTCGTGTTTTTTAACAAATTAGACTAAGGAAGGATTTCGAATGGTCGATCTAATCCGCTTGATAATTCACAACTTAGAATTATCTAATAACCCTTGCTTTTATATGCTAACAGTGGTTTATGACTTTCACCCAGCAATTAAAGAAGATACACTCAAATTTAAGCAAATAATCATCACTTAAAAGCTTAACTAGAAATATACCTCCATTAATTCTTCGATGAATTCTTCTTGATACAGGAATAGAGTGCTCGAATACAAAGCTGCCAACATACTAACTTATGCTACCAGCTACGTACCCTAGAATTAAACTTAAGCCTAAAACTACTGAAAGAAAGACTGCAAAATTTGTCTGAAGTGTTTCATGACGATCCTCTTCTTTCTTTCTTTTCACGCCTATATATTCTCCACTTTCTTTTTCGGTTTCTTTGCAACCTCCACGTTCTCTCCTGCTTCCGGAACCGCTGTCAGCTTCTTCTTCAAATTTCTTAATTCTGGCGCCCATTTGCTGGTACTGGGATGATCCCGGATCTCAAACTTCTTCTCTCTATTGTTTCTGTTGGGCCTCCACTAAATCCGGTCCATACTTTTTCTTTTTCGAATAATCATATGTTTCGATTTTGGGCCTCTTTAAACCCAGGCCCATTTGATTTTTGTCCAAGTCACCCTTATTGGGCTTTATTCGAACACAGACCCAATTTGATTATTATTTTCAGGTTATTCATTTATTGGGTTTTTTCAACTCGAAAGGCCCGTTTAGTTTTTAAGTGTAAACACATTCCCTTAATTTTCAGTTATTTTTACTAATTAAATGTTTGAGTTTACTCTTTAAGTTCTTTGAAGCTCGTCATTATCGATTAGATATAATGTTGTTATAATTTTGCTCAATTAACAACTAAACAATTCAAAATACAAGAGTTGACATTCGAAATTAATTAAACAGGTTTAGACGAACTTGTTTGCTTATTTTTACTCCTGCAGTTCCAACAATATAGTTATAGAAATTTAATCAATTGCTATCAAAGACAAAATATTTATATTATTAACATTTACTCTTAACATGGAACTATCAAGAAATTAATGTTCTTTAATTCAGGAAAAGATAGAAAAATGTTAGTCAATGAGCTCATTATTTGTTAATTTATCTCAAAAGTATTATGCATTACTCCCAAGAATTCAAAAAATGCGATTTGGATAAAAGGTGGGCTTTGAGAAGTATGTGAAAACATGCTATAAAATGTGGACTTATTTAATCAGAGCCCATTTCATATGTCCTTGATTGAAACTTTTGAGTCAATGACATTCATGGACCAATAACCCAAAATACCCAAGGATAAACAACAAATCCTCGTCCCATTTCATCGGCAACACGAGAGCAGAGGCAGCAATCCATCACCGGCGCAATAAAAGGTAATCTTCGAAAAACAATCAAATTTTGCAATAAAAGGTAATCTTCGAAAAACAATCAAATTTTGCAATAAAAGGTAATCTTCGAAAAACAATCAAATCTCGGATATTGTTTTCAATAATGGAGTTTCTTGTTACTCTTTGCAAACATAGTTTGCGATATGTTTAATTGGACATATTATTAGTTTCGTTGATTTCAGTCAAAAACATTACGATGTGAGGTGCATTGTATATAACAATAGCAGTATAAGAAAAAAATTGAATAGGGAAGGTACAGAAAGTGCTTTAGATTGTTTCATGTGGAAAACACTTGTATACACTTGATTTTGAGCCCTACCTGTGCACCTTGTGACTGTGAATTAAATATATCACATAATACAAATTTTTGAATTAAAACACAAATGATGTGGTTTTTTCACAATCACAAAATTCCTAGGTGGGGCTTAAAACCCGGTTTATATAAGTATTTTCTGTTTCATGTGGGGCAATGGCGTGGAGAGCGAGGAAACTTACCTGCAGACCAATTCAATTTTGCATTTCTATTCTAAGATAGCTTTGGGTCTAGAAAGAAAAAGAAAAAGATATTTAATACTATGATTCATGATTAATACTGGATAATTTAGGAAATCAACTAAAATGATGTATCTTTGTAGAAAAATACTTTTAGCATCCTTCAATTTACATTGGCATCGTTTGGTTGGGATTTATAGAGGTGATATATCTATTACATACTTTTAATTTTCAATTTGGTTCAACAAGGTCTGCCCATGATACACAATAGACCCACTTATTCTAGGCTACTAAATACCACTTGGTAAGTGATATCTACTATTATGAGATTATATCCGAACCTCTTTAAGTATAGCAATTACTAGTTAACCCCTGTAATTAAAACAAAAAAAAAACCTAAATACATATCCTAATTTCTAACCCAACAGAGTTTTTCACGTCATATCCCAATTCCAACTTTGGTATTATGCCATGTTCATGCAAAGTAAAAAAATATATTTTATATAATTCATAAATTTTATTAAGATACTCGAGATGATTTTATTGAAACTTATAAACAATATATGAAATTATTTCATCATCATATTTTAGGGTTAAGAATCAAATCCGAAGGATGAATTTGTGCTTATCATTAGAAGAAAAATAATGATGGAAGTGGATTTTTTTTTATTTTTTTTGAACTGGTTTCTTCCTAAAATGAAGCAAGAGGAAGATTGAAAAATAAAAGGTTGAATGACATTTTATTTTCTACATTTTTGAAAAACAAAAGGTGACTTTTGGTTGTATGCTAAATAGGTATTTCACGTCTCAATTGCCTTGCTGGTGATTGATTTTTGTCAAGGCTTTCTTGCCTTAGTAATTTTGTATAGCTATTATTGTTGGTTCCATATTAGATTTAAGTAAAAAATTCAATGGGTAATTTTGGCAATTCAAAAAAATGAATAGGGTATTTCAGAGTTTTTCTATTGAATTCATCTTAGTATAAAATGTCAATCAAACAACTTGAAAATAAATTTTTAGGATATTAGCCTCATTTATTTTTGTAACCAAACAACTTTTTGTCAATGTATCTCTCCATTTCTACCATAACTATCAATATAATTTTATCACATTCAATCCTATGTCGTTAATTTAATATTTAGTGAGCGATTGGATCCACTTCTTAAGTAATAAGTCCAAATTTGTATGGTGAACTTTTCAAAATATGCATTTAATAAGTGTTTTTAAAAATGTAAAATATTTGATAAAAATGCATTTAAGGGGCCTTTTGCAGAAGTGCAAGAAAAAACAGTTTAAAAGTCCACATTATTGTGAATCCTAGTTCATGAGCAGCGGAAATAAAAATATATCCGGATCAGCAAACAAATCACTTTTGGGTTTTAATGATTTTATCAAATAATAGGATGAAATTGAATTTCATCAATTTAGTAACCTTTGAAGAATTCAAAAATCTTGATCTATGCAGTAATCCAAGACTTTAGATATTACGCTGGAAGAAGTTTGAAGAGAAAACCCACTCCCCTGGCTCTGCTGAAGGCCGACAGCTATAGAGGGAGGGGATAGAGAGTTTTTCTCTTTTTTCTTGCTGGCAAGTTAACTATGAGAGTCTTAGGTTTTCCAACCAGGTATCATGTATTTATAAGGAATGATGAGCTTGGAATTCATTAATTCCTTGAGCCCACCAACTCTCAATATACACACCTATTTCATCATCAATTGGGCTAAGTTGACTTTCAACTTAGTCCAATTATTAATTAAGTCCAAAATATTTAATCTAATTAAAATATGATATTAATTAATAATCAACTAAATTAAATAATTCAACAATTAATTTAGGATAGGATTATAATAAATAAATCTAATTATTTATTATTTAATTTATTATCATTAATTTAATTAATCAAATAAACTAAGTTGTTCATCAAATAACAAATCACCTAATTTATGTATTTTGACAAACGAAAGAATTTCTTCGCTCAATTCCTTTAAGGCGCGACTCTCTAGTTTCATCAATTGGCATTGTGAGGAAACTAAGGATGTGAATGTCAACTAGCTAGTCTAGTGAACTCACACCGAAACCCATTTGAGATCAAATCCATTAGATCAATACGAACCTTTAGCTTAGAGACACATTGTGAGTATAAGCCATCCGATGATATCAGCCGATACGTAACCAGATCAGAGGGGTCTAATCCGACAATATCAGTCGATATGCTTTGCTACAGCTAGTGTATGGTATCGCCGATATTATCGGATATCGGCCGATAATATCGGCGATAGCATGATAATATCAAAAAAATTGGATATTAGCGGCCGATAGACTGATCATATCAGAGATACCAAAATTGGGGCAGAATGGATTCGTTGATTATAGATTGGAGCAGACAATGGGCAGAACAACTTTGTAGATATATGTTTAATTATATGTTGTTGAATGAGTATGGTAGCAAGTATGGCCATGCTGCTGAATGAGTATGGAAGGCTTTGATTGTTTGTTTGTTGTAAGAATATGTTAGAGTTAGTGCATGGCGCACCAATTATTGGGCGCCATTCTTATGTAATAATAACTCTAGTTTTGAACAATCGCTTTCGTATAAATAAAGTCAATCTCTTTTATATATGGGATGTCTTTATTCTTAAATTAGTTTTACTTTGGCCTAGGATAAAGTCCCGAAGGATCACACATAGCTATGAGACATCATTGCACATTGGGGGTGGCAATGATAGAATATGTCTCGAAGGCTGTGATCTTTAAAACATTGTTCCAAGTCGTGAAAGAGTTCATCGAGATAAAGAGATATCAATGCAACCCAAAAGACTTGCTCATATGATGTATACTCTAGAAGAAGTGTATCTCGTTCTATAGATACTGGCACGGTGAAAGCCAATACATATATGAGGGTTGCCATTGTGGTAATGGGCGAACTGAACAACCCCATGGAAGTTCTTAAAATGGATTCCCAGTCGAATGTGGAACTTCTAGTGATCTTGTAGTATAAGAGTAATCCTTATGGACCTGAGATTCTATTGGATGTCTTATGCGTAATCGCGCATGTTCTTGATTTGTTACATGATCACTTTAGATGATCGAATATGGGGAAACTCAGACATGCACGTCTTACGTAGTAAGGCACGTGAGAATCGAGAGGAATCTATCTCTGACATTAGCCTGTCGGTTAATCTCCAATGGTTACATAGTGAATCGACTTAAAGAATCTTCGGCCGAAGTATGATATCTAAAGAGGCGTAGGGTTTCCTCGTTTAGATAGTTAAAGTCGATTTCACATAACGTGGGAAACATAGTATTGAATTAATAGAGTTTCGACCTTTGCCACTACTCTAGATTCAATCGGGAGATTGGATAAAGGGATCTTACTTATGCGAGGATCAAGATTGCAAAAGGCGTATCTTAACTTTCCTTTTATCTAGGTCTTCGGGACCCTATGCTAGGTGGGCAAACCGTGATTTGTAAGTGCCGAGAATTACCTTGGTGACTAATTCGAGGCTTGATTAAATCAAATGATTGATTTAATCTAGTACTTTTCATTTTAGGAAGGTACACTAACACTGTGGGAAAGTGTACTTACTACTAGATAAAAACGAGCCTAAGGGGTCACACACTTACTCGAGAGAGTCACTGCTTAAATAGATGTGATTATTCAATTTCGAGGAAAATAAGGAAATTGGAAAAGTGTAGTACTTTCCTAATATGGAATATAAATTAATTGAATGATTCAATTAATTTTACTTTTTTAATTAATCTTGTAGAATTAATTAAATTAATGGACCTAGTAAAGTCCAAGTATTTTATTTAATTGTGATTTAATATTGCGAGCATGTCTTATATGATTGTAACACCGATCATGGATTTAGGTTTATTTTTTTTACCTTTATATTTTATGGGTTATCAAGTTTGAGGTTATTTACTATATTCTTAAAAATAATGTATGAGTTGTTTTAAGAATCGAAATAGAATAGTTCAAAATTGATAAAGTCAAAAGGCCCATAAATATTAAATAGGCTTAATTTATGCTTTTTGTGATGGCCCGTTGGCTCGGACCCTCTAGTAAAAGTCCATGATCGAGTGACAGATTTATTTATTTAAATTCCATGAATATTTATATTGAAAGGCATGTTTATTAGTAGTATTTTTATGAATGATCAATATAAAATAAAAACGCTATATAAATTGAATAATGTGCAAAGTGATACCAAAACTTTTGACAATTTAAATTCTCTCAAATAAATAATAACGAGTTAGAAAAGGATGTTTGACATCCTCACCCGCCACTAAGCTTTATAAATTTAAAATTACTATAAATGTGTAATGCTTCCCAACTATGGGGGTTATGCATTTAGAAATAATTTAAAATTTTATTAAGTGCATGAAATGCCTTAGTCGAAGCATATTTCACCCCATAAACCTGTTCGGTTGCAAGGTGAAATTCAAATTGGAGTCAGACCGTGGTCCTAGACCGCGGCCCGACGCGGACATTGACCCAAAAATAGGGCCAAATCGTGCTTCTTTATTCATTTCCCTTTCCCCAACTCTTCTTCTTCTTCATTTCTCTCTCAAACTCCACACCAAAATCCTTCAAATTTCACCATAACTCTTCCAAATCTTTCCTACCCATCACATTCACGACCTTTCTCTTTCTTTTGCCCCGATTAATTTTCGATTTTTAGGTGTTTTGATGTGTTTTTGGGTAAAGTTTGTGCTTTGGCTGATTTTTGGTTAAATTCCTTCATTTGGGGTAAAAATCGTTCAAGTTGCTAAGCTTTGGGGTTGTTCGTCGAATTTTCAAGGGTCTCTTTGTCAAATTTCAGAAATTCGGGGATGTTTGTAAATTTTCAGAATAGCAAGGGCATTTCCACGTATTAGAGGCTATTCTCGGTTGGTAAGGATTGTGATTTTCGTATATTTTTCATATCCTCGTGTGCCTTGCCGGCCTTATTATACGTGATTGTCATTGTTGCTATTTTGGGATTCATATTATTGATTCTTGATTGTTGAGGAGCATTGTGGGGTGTTAAATCGGCATGTTGATTGATGTTTGGTTAAGAGTGACTTGTGGTGGAGTTGTGTGTCTTTAGTATTATTACTCGTGTGGTTTGGTGGTATTTGTTTTGGGCTTGAGTTGAGTTAGGGTCGCTTTGAATATGGCTTCGAAACGAAAAGCTGGTGAGGGTTCTTCCTCTCACGCTCCGCCTTCACCACACGAGTCTGAGGACGAGGAGTGTCCATGTTATGATGAGCATAGATTCGTGAGCCTTGCGGCCTCCCACTGTTATGATACCCTCCTCACAAAGAACTCAATACCCGAGCGAGGTATCAATGTCACAAACAGACTTCAAGGCATTCTCGACCAAATCCACGGCCGAGGTTGGGAAAAATTTGTGGCCACACCTAAACCTGCTGTTCTATTAGTGGTTCGTGAGTTTTATGCTAACGCCAGTGTGACTTCTGTAGCACGAACCAAGAAGGTTAAGGTGCGGGGTAAGTGGGTAAGGTTTGACGAGGTGACCATTAGAGCACTATTCGACACTGAACAAATGATGCATGAGTGCTTCCCATTTGCCAATCCAGATTAGGATACTATTATTGAATATATTTGTTATCCCTGGTCTTCTTGGAGCACGACTCGAGGCCTTCCGGTCAAGTTTCCTCGCTCTTTTCTCACATCCCAGGCAAAATTGTGGAACCTTTTCATCTGCGCCCGTATTTTTTCCACCACCTCGGTTAATATGGTTTTGAAGAACCTGGCGGCTCTTATCTACGCCATTATGAGTGGTTTCGATGTGGACGTGGGTCAATTATTGGAAGCTTCACTGTTGGAAGCCACTGCTAAATGCTCTTCACAAAACCTAGCTCACCCACATTTGATCACCGCTGTCGCTGTAAAGGCCGGTGTAGAGATTCTCCCTTCTGAGGCCACCACAAGGCCCATGGGAGCCTTGACTGATTCGAGTATTGCGGAGAAAAATGCCGCACTCGCGGCAGATGAGGATGTCGACATTGATGATGTGCCTCCTGACATGCCAGCTCCCGCTGGCCCTAGTAGAGCCCCTCGTTCTCAGACTTCGAGGTATGGCCATCTCGAGGCACAGCTTCAGGTTTTGCAGTCATCGATGCATGATGGCTTTGATGAGGTGCGCCAGGCCTTGTAGCAGATCAGTAGTCAGATGCACCGGGCTGAGAGGCGCCAGAGACGCCTTTAGAATTATCAAGTCCAAAGTTTTGCTCACCTTCACGCCGGACCGAGTGCTCCACTTCCTCCCCCTTCTTGGGATTCTCCTCCCGATGACGAGGATTGATCTCTCCGAATTCCACCCCGACCCTCCAGCCCCTTAGTTTCTCACTGTGAATCTAAACACAAGAATGTTGTCTTTCAGGACAATATTCATGTGTTTTCCTTCTCGGTGTTGTTCTATTTTTAGTTTGTGATTTCTATGAAACGCTGTATGTTGGATAATTCAGCTTTTATTTCCCTTTTCCTGCTTTATTTTTTTCTATTTTTATTTCTCGTGTATTTCAAGTATTATGATGATTTCTTTGGCTCGTCTTGTGTTTCTATTGTCACAGATGGCTCCGCTTTTCTATTGCACCCGTCGCCGTCTTTCTCTTTCTTTGTTTGGACGTCATTTCGTTTCCGATATCAGGGACGTCTTTCTATCCCTTACTCTACTTGTATATGTTCACTCATTGGGGACAATGTTCTACTTTAAGTTGGGGGGTAGGTCAGACGTCCCAAAAATTTCAGACGTCAAATTTATCTTTGATATGGCAATTTGATGTAATTTGTATTCATTTGTTAGATTGCATACTTGAATTGGGACTAAAAATACAAATTTTGACAATCAATGATTGGGTGTTGGCTCGAAAAGCTTTGTTGAGGTTTACAATTGCTATTTGTTATAACTTTGCTTGGAGCATGATTTGTTTGAGTGTCTCCACTTTATCCAAGATGAAATCCTATGTCTATGTTCAACATATTATAGTTTATGCTTGAAAGCCTTTTTAACCATGCTTATGTGAACTTTTGAGGATGTAAAGCATTGAACTTTCAACTTTGTCGATTTTTAAGTGTGTTTTGAATGTGTGAAGTCATGAAATGATTTAGGCCATTTTTCATTGTCTCTAACCTTATAATTGGCCCTCACTATATAACATAATCTCTAGACCTTATTTTGAGCCTTATTGATAAGAATGGAGTGTGCTAAGCACACTAAAAACCACCATTCGCCTTTCTTTCATAAGCCACATCAACCACCCTCTAGCCTAAAAGAAAAACAAAGTCTATTTCCCATTTAAGAGAGCATAAACATCATATCATTCGGCTTTTAATTCGGTATTCTTTTGTTTTGGATATCTCAAAAGTAAGAGGTGTGTTCATTCTTGAAGAATGTTGAGAAAATTAAGGTTTAGATTTTATGTGATATAATGGGACGAAAAGAATGTTTGACAGTCGGCTAAATAGTCGAGAGAGTGTGTTCAAAACAAAAAATTATGAGCTCTCGACTAGGCTTTGAATTGAGTTTCAACGAAAATTATTTGGCTTGGGAATCAATTTTCAACCCTAGCATAAAAAGAAACAAGTTTTGGGGTTGTGAGCTTAAAAGGGAAAAAGAAATCACTAAGTGATGGTGGCGAGATGTAGAGATTTATTTGGTTGACAAGTGAGTGTTTAGCTCAATGACGTTGAGTTACGTGCTCTCTTAAATTTAGTCACTTTATCCATATTTTCCCGTCCAAGCCATTATCTAGCCTTACGTTACAAGCCGAAAAGACCTTTTGATTGTAACTTTCACATTTCATACACACCGATAGGTTAACGAGTATGAAGTGTTTTAATGTCTTTGCTATCTAATAAGTTTGCATAATCTTGTTTAAAGTGCGCCCTTGACATGAAAATGGATATGGAGTTCATGATGTAGAGATGGAGTCGAAGATGTTTTGGAGTCTTTCAAATTGTTGATTGTTCTAGGTAACGTATAACGTCTCATGTTTATCCTCCGAGGGTTACATACTTGCCCTCGTGTGTAAGATTGCAATTATTTGTGCCTTCATATGCATATTTGATTTTTAAGCCATGAAAATTTTGGAGATCCCAAATTCAAGTTGTAAAATTTGAACTTATGAATACTTGTTCGCCATTTATTGATCGAGACGATCTAAGCCTAGTTGGGGGTAGTTGATAAGTTCACATTTTACGTTTATTCACCCCTTTTTATATAGGTTCTTTCATCTAAGTTTAATGATTACAATCCCACATTTTGCTTTGATTAGTTGTCATTTTATGTGTGTAGGGATTCGAGTTGAAAAGATCGATATTCAGGTGAAAAGGCCGAAGAAAAGACGCGGGTTAACAGAAGCTGGAATTCTGGACTACGGTCCGGACCGCGGTTTAGCTAGACCGCGGTCCAAGACTGCGGTTCAACTAGACCGCGGTCTGACACGTGTCGGACCGCGGTCCCGTCTGCTGTGACCTATTTTTTATGCGCCATTTTTGGACTTGGAGTGTCACTTTTCAGCTACCAAAAGACAGAATTTCACTCTCCAAATCCCAAGGAAGCCATTGCTAGTCCCAAGGAAGCTTGAAGAGTCAATTTTCATCTTAAAAGCTTGGATTTACACTTTGTAATAGGGAGTAATTGAACTCTTCCTCTTAGATTAAGTATTTATACTATGTCTCTTAGAAGTGTTGGAGTACTTTGTGTTTCAAGTATGAGCTAAGCATATTTTTTGATTGGGTTATGTGAATACCCTGTGATGTTTTGTGTTAGATGAATTCTTAATTTCCGGATTAATTTATATTCTTGTTACATGATTGATTTTAGTGTTTAATGCTTGCATATGAGTGGCCACCATGTGTTTGATTTAGTGCTTTGTCTTGAAACCGAGAGGAGATAGACATAGGTAGATCATTAAATCAATTTTCATAACGTAACAATTGACTAGAGATAGAATCAATTGCGTTGTGTGGCTTTTCGTGATAAGATGACCCGAGTGAATGTAGGATCTTCGTAAGCGAGGAATCCCATTGACCCTTATTGCATGTTAGTTAATTTAATCTTCACTATAGAGATATAGGAAGTTATTAACTAGTGTTAGGCTCATTATGTCAAGAGATTGAGTAATGAATATAGTAGGGGATTTCGCCATAACAAGAATGTCCTAATAATCCGGATAATTGAGAGTTCAACGAGCACAAAATAGAGCATAGTAGGAGCATAGCCCAATCATCTCTTCCAAATTGATATAAACCTTATTTTTCATATAGTTAGTTTATCTTCATAGTTCAAGCATCTCTCATCTTATAATTTGATTTAGCTTAGAGTTAGGTAATATAGTAATTACGAGCATCAAATCAATTGTCCTTGTGGAGATGATATTCCCGGACTTAAACATCCATTATTACTACGCATGCGATCTAGTATACTTGCTAGGAACTATTTTGCGTGTCAAGTTTTTTTTTATCCAACATGTGAATCATGTCTCTGAGGCAAGATGGCTAGATCGCCCTTCAGTGGGACTTTTAAAAGAGCTACCCAAGTCTTAGGGTTAGAGCATACTGACATCTGCAGACCAATTGGAGAAATGGCTCATGGGGTTTTCTACTATCCATCACTTTCACAGATGGTCATTCAAGATATGGTTTAATGTATCTGATGAAGCAAAAGTCTGAATCCTTTAAAAAGATTCAAAGAGATCAAAGCCTTAGTAGAAAATCAAACTGGGCAAAATATAAAAACTCTACGATTGAATCATGGAGGAGAATATATGAGTACCGAGTTTGATGAATTCTTAGACAACAAGGAATAATGTTACAACTAACACCACCAGCAACTCCTCAACTAAATGGAGTAGATGAGTGAAGGAACTGAACACTATTGGACATAGTTCGTTCCATGCTTAGTTACATTGATTTAACCATTTCGTTGTGGAGACATGCTCTCCTAACTGCTGCTTATATATTGAACAGATTTCCCTCCAAATCCATTTCTAAAACTCCGCATGAAATGGGGAGTAATAGGACATCTTAACCACATTATGATTTGAGGATGTCCCGCTTATATCAAAAAGACTAAAGTGGAGAAATTGGAGACAAGATCCCTCATGAGACGTTTCATTGGTTATCTTGAAAATTCCATGGGATTCTTCTTTTACCTGCATGACTATCAGAGAATCATAGTGGCCATACAAGCTCACTTCCTCGAAGATGAATTCATCTTGGAAGGGGCCAAAGGTAGGAAAATTGTTCTAGAAGAACAAAATGAAACTTCCTCCGAGAAATCTGTCCAAGAACCAAGGCCTGAACCAATAAGAGCACAACCACCACGTAGATTTGGTATAATACCACATGAACCTGAGAGGTATGGGTATTTACTGCAGGGGGAGCCAGAGCTTCACACTGTAGTACAATAAGGTCATGAAGATGATCCTTGTACCTATGATCAAGCGATGGTGGGTGTCGACGCTTCAAGATGGCGAGAAGCCATGGAAACAGAGATGGACTCTATGCAATCAAACCAAGTCTGGACTTTGGTAGATCATCCTGAAGGTATCAAACTTATATGATGTAAGTGGATCTACAAAAGAAAGATAGGTAGCAATGGCAAGGTTGACACCTTTAAATCCAGACTAGTAGCGAAAGAGTATAGTCAAAGAGAAGGAATTAACGATCAAGAAACCTTTTCGCCCAGAGCCATGATAAAGTCCATCCGAATACTGTTATTCATAGCTGTATACTTACATTATGTATGGCAAATGGATGTCAAAACGGCTTTCTTGAATGGATTCCTCGAGGAGGATATCTTATGGAACAACTAAAGGGTTTTGTATCTGAGACCGATATCCATAAATTATGTAAACTTGAGAGGTCTATTTACGGTCTCAAGCAAGCATCTAGAAGCTGGAATCTTCATTCTGATGAAATAGTTAAGGGATATAGCTACATCAAGAACGAAGAGGAACCCTGTGTCTACAAGAAGACTAGTGGGAGCAAACTCTCATTCTTAGTACTATATGTGGATGACATTCTAATTATAGGAAATGACGTTGGAACGCTCACCACAGTCAAGAGGTGGCTTTTGAGTATGTTTTCCATGAAGGACTTGGGAAAAGCGACATACATTCTAGGAATTTCTATCTACAGAGATAGAAGGAATAGAATGATAGGTATCTCCCAAGCCTTTTACTTAGAAAAGGTCCTAAAGAGGTTTAGGATGAACAATTCTAAGAAAGGGTTTCTTCCAATGAGACATGGAATACACTTGTCCAAGTTTATGTGTCCTCAAAGTGAGGAAGATAGACAAGAGATGAGTAATGTACGCTATACTTCTGCAGTTGGTAGCATGATGTATGCATTGCTGTGTACTAGACCCGACATTGCCTATGATGTAAGAGTGGCGAGTCGATTTCAAGCATACCTGGGAAATGAACATTGGATAGCTGTGAAGAATATCCTAAAGTATCTTAAAAGAACTAAGGATATGATTCTCATCTATGGAAGTGGAGACCTGAAGATGGAAGGTTATTCTGATTCATACTTTCAGTTTGATGTTGATGACCGAAAATCAACTTCAGGGTTTGTTTTACTCTCAATGGTGGAGTGGTGTCTTGAAAAAGTTTCAAGAAAAGCACAACCGCTGATTCAACCACTGAAGTGGAGTATGTAGCAGCCTCAAAAACAGCCAAAGAAGCTGTTTGGATGAGAAAGTTTCTTGGAAAACTTGAATTGGTCCCTAGTGCTCAGCTCCCGTTACCACTTTATTGTGATAACAATGGAGCAATAGCGCAAGCAAAGGAACCGAGGTCTCATAACAAGTCCAAACACATTGAGAAAAGATTTCACATCATCAGAGAGATCGTTGGCAAAGGAGAGATAACAGTGCAGAAAATTGCCTCAGCTGACAATGTAGCTGACCCGTTCACCAAGCTACTACCTCAGGCTGTTTTGGACCGACACCTGGAAAGGATAGGTATAAGAAACCACAATGAGTGGTATTAAGTGCAAGTGGGAGATTGTTAGGATTATGCACTCAGATGCCATTGAGGATAGAATATGTAGGGCATCTATCTTGTATTAAACTTAATTATTATTAATAAAAGGCATTACTTAATTTTTCACTTAATTCTTATCTGCATCTATAAGTTGTGTAAAAATGCTTTGCCATTATTTTCAGAGCGATCCCTCTACTTCCTATGGGATAGGAAGAATGACACTAGAGAGATCGACCTTGATTACTAAAACTAGTTCGCAAGTTATATGAAGTCTTTAATGAGCAAATAAAGACTTCGAATACTTATACAATCTTAGCTCTGTCATGGGAGTGCCTGTCTAATATCATGGGATGGTAGGAGATTGAGATTGTAGGCACATCAGTGGAACTGATATGCTTGAACACGACTCACATTGGTTTTGTCACATGGGTTTTCACCTGTGACTGTCAATGACAGAACTGATTATGCGTAATAGGTATATGTGAATCTTTGACCCTAAGTATCAGGTTGAAGATGGACTTGTGACGTCAAGTCTTTCACTAGAGTAGTTAGGCCCAATTCACCCGTTGGTGGGGTCGACCTCGAAAAGCGGACTTGATGGGCAAGTGGTAGGCTTAGCAGATATCTAATATGGGATTTGTTCTCTCATAAGTGAATGAGAATGTACCATGTGTGATTATAGATAAATAGAGATCAAAGTCTTTGGCCAAAGCAAAAAAGACGATTGTTCTAGGCACTAAATCGATCTCAATGATCTCTTATTATTATAATTAATACATATGGTCAAGTCCAATGAGTTTGACATAACCACGACTCTCATTTGACCGAAGAGCGTGAACAAAGGGTTTATACATATACGGTATTTACGATTGGAAGGTTGCAGAATGATCCTATCATTCGTTTTCGTTTGGGTTATGAAGTGGGCCACGTGACTGGCTAGGTGTTACCCACTTTCTTTGTTTTCCTCTCATTGGCAAACTAAACAAACCTAAAGAGTCGCTCTAAAGGATTGACAAAGAAAAATGAAAATGAAATTTCTATTTTTCTTTTAGGAGTTTTAATTTATTGAATAAATTAAATAATTGATTATTCATTAGATGAAATAATTAATTATAAGGATAAGATTAATTATTAATTAATTTTCTAGGGAAATATATTAATGTTTTAATTTATATAATTAATTTGGTTATTTAATTAGTTAATTTATTTATTTAATATAATAAATTATTAATTGAATAAGAAATTAATTAAAACAAAACAAATCCGGGGGCTAAATAAGCGTCCAAATGGACGCATATTAGGCCTCAAAGTGGCGCCCAAGTGATGCCTTGATTTAGGGCTCTTTTGTTTTGACTTGTTCAAAAAGTTATGAGGTATATAAGGACTCTTTGACTTTAAACAAGTAAGATGAACTCTCATACCTCCTAGTAAGAAAGAAGAAAATATTCCTCCTCTCTCTAATACTCTAGCCGTCGCCACTTTTGAGAAGAAGTGAAATTTTTCATTTGTTGATCCGCGCGTGATGATTTAGAGACGGCGTAATTTCGTTGTTCAGATCAAGGTCAAAATTTGAAGATTTGGAAGCTTCAAGTTTCGAGTATTTGGAGGAAAAAAAGTTCTCCATCAAATTCGTTCTAACGAGTAAGGTTTATTCGTTAATTAATTGTCCATTTTGAATATGCGATCATTGAATTTAACTTTAGGTTTTAAAATAATTTTTTTTGAAACCCTTCCGCACAGTCAAAACCCAAAAATGCACGAAAAAGAGAGAAAAATGAGCTGAAAATAAGGACATAGTCATTATTTTCTTAGAAAAATTGCTCTAATGTTTCTTTTTTACTTGCCGTATTTCTTCACCCGGACATCGAAATGAGTCCATTTTTATGCGGTTACAAAGTTTATATGAAAATCTACAATTTGTATATTCAAGTTGAAACCTAAAAATGCACGAAAAAGAAAGAAAAATGAGCCGAAAACAAGGGAAAAAATCATTATTTTCTTAAAAAACATTGCTCTAATATTGCTTTGTCGTATTTATTCACCCTGGCATCGAAATTAGCCCATTTTTGTGGGGTTACAATTACAAAGTCTATATGAAAATTAACAATTTATATGTTCAGGTCGGAACACAAAAATACACGAAAAACGAAAAAATGAGCTGAAAATTAAAAAAATTATTATTTAATCAAAAAAGGGATTTCTCATTCTGCTCTCAGCGAGAGTAGAATGTGTTAATTAATTAAAAAGAAATCAATTTTCTCATTCCGTTTCTGGTGATTCTGCTATAACCGAGAGCCGATTTTGCTAGTTTTTTAAGGCTTAATAAAATTTGTATTATTTTAATAATAATTATTTATTTTTAGGAAAAATTTCATTTTTGGTCCCCCAGTTTGGTCCCTCAGATATAACTTCTTAATCAAATTTGTTCACTCAGGCAACTTTTGGGGTTAATTGAAATATCAAAAATTGCATTTTGCATCCCAAAAACATAAATTATGATAGTTTTCACCCCAAAAAAGAATAACTAACGAATATCACTCTTTTATTATATTTTTAATTATTATATATTTACATATTTTTTAATTATGATATATTTACATATTTTTTAATTTTGCATGAGATAAAACATGTTAAGATATATTATAAATGTGTTTGTGTGTGTGTATATATATATATATATCATAAAATTACACATCCTGCTCGATTTCACAATGGAGAGAACAAAACCCCATTTTTGTTCATTATTGCATGTCTTTGCCCAACAAAGCCCATTTGTTTCTTTTCAATATCAAACTCTCTAATCCTCATACACTGACTTTGTGTGTTTACGTGTGTGAAACAAAATAGAAGAGTTCGAGAGAGAGAATAAGTGGGAAGGGTAATTAATTAAGTAATTAGAGAAAAAATCTAGAAGTTAGGTTGTACATATATGTGTGTATATATATGTGTGCATGTATATATCGAGTAGAGAGAGACAGAGAGCTATTCTAGTGTCGGTTGTTCTTATATCTTGAAGTAAAACTTGGACATAGAGAGAGACAGTTTGTGTAAAAAGTGAGCAATTTTTTTAAAAATTTGTATGTGCGTGTTGAATATATCAAAGAGTCCAAATCAATGTTATATTAATATGTTATATATTTTATTATTGATGTGTTGTAAATTAAATCATTTGGTTTTTAACGTCGAGTTTGTACAATAATTTTTCAACAATTTTTGTAACTTGAGAAAGAGTCTAATTCCAAATTTTCTAATAAGAATTAATAAAAGTAAATTTTACACAACTTTATATATGAAAATTATCTGGATTGAGATGAACCAGCAAATTTATTTTTTAAAACATAAGCTTTAATTTTAGTTTCATATGTATATGTGCTCATGATTGATATAAATTTATACATTTGATATGTATAAATTTAACAATGTGTGTAATTTTATGGTATTCAAATACATTTATAATAAATCTTAACATGTCTTATTTCATGCATAATTAAAAAATATGTAAATATATCATAATTAAAAATATGATAAAAGGGTGAAATTCATGAGTTATCTTTTTTGGGGTAAAAATTATCATAATTTATATTTTTGGGGTACAAAATATAATTTTTGATATTTCAATTGACCCCAAAGGTTGCCTGAGGACCAAAATTAATTAAAAAGTGATAAGTGAGGGACCAAGGTTGATGAGAGATGTAACTGAGGGATCAAAATCGAATTTCTTGTAAAAATGGGGGACCAAAAATGAAATTTTCCCTTATTTTTATATTTTTTATATATATATATATTTAATCTTCCTGATATATAATTATTACTTAATTTTTATATTATTTAATTAATTTAAATTATTATTTATTTTCGCAGTATAAATACCAAATCAACTCATTTCACTGTGTTGAAATAAGTGCACATTTCTGGATAAATCTAGAACATAAACTTTCTAGAATAAGATTACCTAGTTAGTTCTAAAATATTTTAGAAGATTCTAGAATGTTCTAGAATACTCTAGAATAATGTAGAAACTAGTAGAAAACTCCGGAATAATCTAGAATCTTGTCGAAGGTCATAGAATGTTGTAGAACCGTGTAGAATGTTCTAGAAGATAGAAGAAGCCTCTAGAATTATCTAGATGTGTATATAGAAGTATCTAGAAACTACAAGTCTCTAGAAAGTGGTTATGCACACCTATAAATATGAGGTGGTGTACTATGTAACATAACAACAATAACAACTAGAGATCTTTCAATACAAAATCCTTTTCCAACTAGTCTCTCTACATCTTCCTAGTTTCCAACTATTCCAACTTCCAACTATCTACAAACTATTCTAATATTCACTCACACAACTAATAAGTCATCTTCAAATACACACACTCACTATTCAATCACACTAACACATTGCTCATCTTCTTCTTCTTCTTCTTACTACTGAAATTAGGGTTCATACCATAGAGTATTCTGTAATTGGAGTAATATATCCTTATGGTTATGGAGAGATTTAGGAAACACCCTTTTGTGGTTATGGAGAGATTTAGGGATAGAGGAGGAGGGTTTTGGGCTTTAAAATCTAGCAGAGAGGAGGGATACGAACCGGGATAATTAACCGTTTTTTAAAATTTTTGATCAAATAAGCGATCAAAAAAAGAAAGAAAAAATTCTCGCTAGTTTCTGCCATAAAACATAAAAACTCAAGCCTTGCATCCTATACCCTAAGGCTTTGTTTGGTTCAAGGATTTTGGTGAAGAAAGAAAAATAAAAACTCCTTATTTTTCAGCATTTTTCTCAAAGGAATTGGCACAAAATTTTCTCTCCCATTTTCTTTTCCTTTACTCTCTGCCTTCTTTTTCCTTCCGCCGCATCGCCGCCACCACTGCACCGCAGCGCCGCTGTACTTCCTGTACGCCGTGTCTCCCACTCACCGCCCCGCCTAGGGACTCCGGTGTCCCTCTCTCTGCCGAAATCCCACCTTCTTCAGCCGTGGTTTCCCCTCCACGCACAGCTCTCTCTCTCCCTCGCTGTCGGCTGTTTTTCCTCTCACGGTAAGAAGTTATTATTCCTGCAGATTTTTATTTTTCAATTTCTTGCGTTCTTGTATTTGTATTGCGACCTAATAATGCAAACCGATGCAACTCAAACCAACCCCACCGATGCAACCCTTCCCCCACCCGAAACCCTTCCTCCACCCGAACCCTAGCGTCCACCTTGTGAAGAAAAAGGTGGGGAGATGGGGAATTTTCAGAAATATGAATAGGGGATTGTGGAGTGGAATTGGTGGATGTGGAACCTTTTTCAGGATTACCAGTTAAACCTTCGCCGAAGACAAATTTATTTTTTTTGTAAGTTTTGCCTGAAAGAACGTTCTTCAATGAGCATGACTTCTTGGCGTTTAATGTCCTCCTGAATGTCTTCGCTGAGAATACTTTTCATTTCAATTTGTGTGTGTTCGAATTAGTATCTATCAGCCTTACTTTCCCTGTTTTGTGTAAATTAATTTAGTGTATGTAGCGACTGATATTGTTTATTTTTCTTGTAAGTTTTTCCTGAAAGAACGTTCTTCAATGAGCATGACTTCTTGGCGTTTAATGGCCTCCTGAATGTCTTTGCTGAGAATACTTTTCATTTCAATTTTTGTGTGTGTGTTCGAATTAGTATCTATCAGCCTTACTTTCCCTGTTTTGTGTGAATTAATTTAGTGTATGTAGCGACTGATATTGTCAAAAAATAAACAAATAAGGCCTTACCTTCCATGTTTGTGTATCATCAGGTATGGAGGACATATTTGATGATGAAGAACCCCTTGGTCCCTGGCACGAGAAATCCTCACGTGTTTGCACAGCAAGTGGACTGGTCGGGTGTAGTAATAAAGTGGATTTTTAAGTCCGGATTGTCGATCCCACAGAGACTTGTATTTTAGACTTCTTGAATTTAATGCAAGCAATAATTAAACTAAAAAAAGAATTAACTAAAATATTCTGGAAGCAAGATACAAGAAACAAGATGTCGAAATCAAGATAGTTATGGAATAGAGCAACTAAGACACATGTGTTGGCACAAATTAATCAACTTTCATTATAAACATGTTCTCATATTATTAGACTACCGTTGCTTTGGTGGAAAAAACCTTAAATAATTACTACCCGATGTCTCGGCTGTAATAATCCTATGACTAAGTGACGGTTCTCTAAATACGTCTATCCGAGAATCAAATCATTAACCATGCATTCACGTTTTAGAATTTTCCCGGATAAATCCGGCTAACTGCACCCGAAAATCTATACCTATCTCTAGGAGCAATTCCTCATGTTTTTCGGATGATGTGATGATTTCTTTGAACCCTAACTTATATTCTCTTGAATGAAAAAACTAGGCTAATTAGCAAGCATATGGTGATCAAACATATGATTGGAATTAAAGCACAAAATCAATACACAAAGCAACAATAGAATTAATATGAAAAACACAATTTATAACTCAAATATCATAATTTAGCCTCAACATGGCTTTAGTTCGAAGAATCTAATTCATCATAAAAGATAAAAGATAGAAACTTAAATTAAGATTCATATTCATAGACAAAAATAAATCTAAATCTAAGAAACTCCCTCGTATTTTTGATGGTTGAACTTCGATCTTCATCTCTTCCATGCTTCTTAATTTCTTCACCTTCAAGGGCTTTTGAAAATTTTCATGAATACGTAAAAACAATGTCTAAACCCCATTAGGGTTCTATTCTATCTGTATTTCGTCTCCTAACCCTAGAGAACTGATCTAATAAATATATAAGGGTGGAAGGGGAAGACTCCAACTTGAATTAGATTTGGAAATTTTCAAAAATCTGCTATTTTTCCAGTCAGAACCAACGTCCGAACGTGAAGCACCCAACGTCCGTACGTTTTGGATGCAGTAGCACTTTCATTCTGCGCAGCAATATAGTTTCCTTCATAACGTTTTCCTCCGATCTCCGATTTAGGTGATTCAAGTTTCCACGTAAATCTAAGACAGAGCTCTACAACTTTGTAGAAGAAACATTTGTCAAAGTCCGTCTCTAAATGCTCTAAAATTCTGCATTTCCGTCCAGTTTTTCTCAATTGCAATGATTTTCCACCTTTACTCAATAAGCACACAAATTACAAGCATATATGACATAAATCATGCATAAACCAATGTAAATAACATAAATTTGAGGCTTTAAAACATGTAAATCTCACACCTATCAACACCCCCAAACTTAACATTGATCGTCCCCGAGCAATAAAAAGACTTAGATATAAGATCAAGAAGCAACAACCAAAGAGATAAACACAACAACAAAAACAAAAACAAAAGGATAAACTCACTTTAGTGGAGTGAACGATTGCACTTAGCATGTGCAACAAGCCGTTAAACCTCAATTTTACCAAAAGAGGACGAGTTTTGTCTCGTGAGGGTTTGCAGATGATGTACCCACAAAATCATAAAATTTTCAGCCCCACCCAACCAACACAAATCAACTTAACCAACAAGAAAACAATGGCACAAAATCGACCTTTAAGGCTCCACAATTGTATACACATATCACAAACTTGCTCATGTTACACCTTGACTCAAATAAACCTCCAAGGGGTGTAGTGATTGTAAGTCTATGGCATTATAGTTAAGTGGCACCCTTACCAAATTTCAGATTTTCTCCCATATCTACTAACCTTCGATCAAACCTAAAGTACAAGCCTCATAGACAACTTCATAACCACTTACATTTCACCACTTAACCATTTAAACTTTAACTTCACATGAAACTTCCATTTAAATTCATTAAGGATAGGTCATGTGCAATGTTCTATCCCCTTAGGCTTTCTATGACACCCATGTATCGAGCTTTGGATCAATGACTCCCAAACTAGATAGTTTTAGGGCATTAAGTGTCCAGACACTCCTTACGGATTTAATCGCTCGAGTGCCAAAGGCCACGAAATGAAACTAGACCTTTCATTCACTTTCAACTTTAATTGGCTTGAGCAAAGCTCAAATTAGCTTAATAGTAGAGTTTATAGGCATGTAGCTTTTCACCTCCAGTACATATCAGCCTGACTTTATAGTCATACCAATTTTCATCAACCTTATTGATTAATTATTAGGCATATGAAGCAACTACTCAACTCATGACCTTAAGAAAAATCTAAGTCAATATTTCCGGGAGAAATTCCTTAAGTGTTTCAAAATGATTATCCACTTAAATCCTCTACCCTCGACTTATTGTGGATTTGTGCTTCATCTAAGGAGAATCTACTCTAATCTAGGGTCCCACGAGCAAAGTAAAGACATGTGTATTTCATTGAATTCAAATATAAGTCATAACATTATGCCATCAAATTGAAGTTAATCAGTTTCATTGCAACAATTGGGGACTAAAAAAAATAAAAATTTCATACTCGATTTTCTCAACATAAAAGCATCCAAACATGATAGCATATAAATTTCCCCAAACTTGAGCTAAACTAGGAACACGGGATATGAATGTATTAAAAGCACAAAGTACTACCCACATACACCCCCAAACTTAAACTCAACATTGTCCTCAATGTTGTCTCACATAAAAGCGCAGAATAAGGGTATAAGAGTAGACTCACAACCAAGGATGTTGAAAAACAATCCTTTATCCACAAGTGTGTCTTTCCAGCTCAAATCATCAAAATCAAACATCTCAAACCAAAGTGAAGGGAACCAGATACTAATCATGCTCAACATACTCAAAACAAACCAAAGCATCAAGCATAAAGGAATACATGCCAAAAGTGCATGTTCAAAGAAAACACCAAAAACAGAAAGGAAACCTAAAAACTAAGCAAAACAAGAAACACACAAAAACAAAAGATGAAAGAAAAACTTACAAACTTGGGTTGCCTCCCAAGAAGCGCTCTTTTAAAGTCACTAGCTTGACTTTACCGAGTCATTTCAAGGCGGTTTCCAAATGAATGCCTTGTTCATTCTCTAAGTAAGGATGAAATTTGGCCTGGTGTTAGTAGAAAATATGATGAGTAGTGACCAAGCAATCATCCACTCAAATAGTTTCTCATAGTCCTTCACTACTTCCATCACTTTTTCTTCCCATTGGGCCGAGTGATGATTTGGACTATTCTCCAAGTTATAAGTAGATGACCATTCTTCTTCACCCATCGAAGTGGAAAACTTGGAGTTCATGATGTAGGACTCGAAGAGACTATTGGTTCTTTTAACCTCCTTACATGAGAAGAGGACAGAGGGTGGAGAATCTTCAACTGGTTGAGAAGCTATAGAAGTGGAAGGCTCGGCAGTGGGAGTTTCTAGTTCTACACATTCAAACGTGCCATACAGTAATGCTTCTAACTCTGCTACATTTTCGGCCGCTCGTTCAGGTGTAATCTGCTCGGCAGAGATCCATTCGTTTTCCCATTCCTCATCTTCTCTCACTATTTCCTCACCACTCCTCGAAGTCATGCCACCATTTGGTGCTTGTTGCAAAGCTTGAATGACGTCGCACACCAATTGCACATTTTTCGGACAATCCATATCCTCGAGAGTGAGTTGCATAGCCTGAATGAGTCCTAGAACCCATTCTTGTTGCTCCTGGGTCAGAAACGGAAGATTTCCCAATGTCTCGGATGCTTGAACGTTAGGTGTGCGACGCTGAGGTGTTGACACCTTAACAAAAATCCTCTCATTTTTTATTTCCTCAACGATCATTAGAGTCTCCTTAATCGGTCCTTCATACAAAGCATCAATGGCTTTGCGTACCAATTTCATATTTTTCGGCTGATCCAAATTGTCTAATGTGAGTTGCAAGTCATGTATGAGTTGTTGAACCCATTCTCGTTCTTCCAGAGTCGGGGATAGACGATATCTCGCCATTGGTACCTAAAACTAATAAACAAAAAGACAAAAATTAAAACAAAAATAAAGAAAGAAGAAAAAAAAACTAAATACTTGCAATAAAAACAAAAATTAAAAAACAAGTCCCCGGCAACGGTGCCAAAAACTTGACACGAGAAATCCTCACGTGTTTGCACAGCAAGTGCACTGGTCGTGTGTAGTAAACTAAAAGTAAAGATTTAAAGATTTTAAAAGCAATAAAATAAACTAAAACAAGAATTAACTAAAATATTCTGGAAGCAAGATACAAGAAACAAGATGTCGAAATCAAGATAGTTATGGAATAGAGCAATTAAGACACATGTGTTGGCACAAATTAATCAACTTTCATTATAAACATGTTCTCATATTATTAGACTACTGTTGCTTTGGTGGAAAAAACCTTAAATAATTACTACCCGATGTCTCGGCTGTAATAATCCTATGACTAAGTGATGGTTCTCTAAATACGTCTATCCGAGAATCAAATCATTAACCATGCATTCATGTTTTAGAATTTTCCCGGATAAATCCGGCTAACTGCACCCGAAAATCTATACCTATCTCTAGGAGCAATTCCTCATGTTTTTCGGATGATGTGATGATTTCTTTGAACCCTAACTTATATTCTCTCGAATGAAAAAACTAGGCTAATTAGCAAGCATATGGTGATCAAACATATGATTGGAATTAAAGCACAAAATCAATACACAAAGCAACAATAGAATTAATATGAAAAACACAATTTATAACTCAAATATCATAATTTAGCCTCAACATGGCTTTAGTTCGAAGAATCTAATTCATCATAAAAGATAAAAGATAGAAACTTAAATTAAGATTCATATTCATAGACAAAAATAAATCTAAATCTAAGAAACTCCCTCGTATTTTTGATGGTTGAACTTCGATCTTCATCTCTTCCATGCTTCTTAATTTCTTCACCTTCAAGGGCTTTTGAAAATTTTCATGAATATGTAAAAACAATGTCTAAACCCCATTAGGGCTCTATTCTATCTGTATTTCGTCTCCTAACCCTAGAGAACTGATCTAATATATATAAGGGTGGAAGGGGAAGACTCCAACTTGAATTAGATTTGGAAATTTTCAAAAATCTGCTATTTTTCCAGTCAGAACCAACGTCCGAACGTGAAGCACCCAACGTCCGTACGTTTTGGATGCAGTAGCACTTTCATTCTGCGCAGAAATATAGTTTCCTTCATAACGTTTTCCTCCGATCTCCGATTTAGGTGATTCAAGTTTCCACGTAAATCTAAGACAGAGCTCTACAACTTTGTAGAAGAAACATTTGTCAAAGTCCGTCTCTAAATGCTCTAAAATTCTGCATTTCCGTCCAGTTTTCCTCAATTGCAATGATTTTCCACCTTTACTCAATAAGCACACAAATTACAAGCATATATGACATAAATCATGCATAAAGCAATGTAAATAACATAAATTTGAGGCTTTAAAACATGTAAATCTCACACCTATCAGTCGCCCTGATGAAGCAGACATGTCTGCAGCTGAATTGTTGGTGAGAATCAAATCAGCTGGTAGGTTAGAACCTAGACCACCTCTTGGTCCTGCTACTGCTGCAGACCTTTATGAAGCAGATTTGTTACTAAACGTCAACTCAAGTGGTGATTCTAAACCACCTGGTATACCTGGTTCTGTTGATGAAGCACCCCCTGAGGATGGCCCCCCTGATGCACCTGGTATACCTGGTTCTGTTGATGAAGCACCCCCTGAGGATGGCCCCCCTGATGCACCTGGTATACTTGGTTCTGTTGATGAAGCACCCCCTGTGGATGGCCCCCCTGATGCACCTGGTATACCTGGTTCTGTTGATGAAGCACCCCTTGAGGATGGCTCCCCTGATGCAGAAGCCGCAGCCCTTTCTGCAGTCCTTGAAAAGCTCGAAGAGGTACCCCCATTTCTGAGAAATCTCTACATGATTGTGGATGACCGAAGAATCGACAACTTGATATCTTGGAGGGATAATGGAGCTTCGTTTGTGATATGGAACACAGAGCAATTGATTGAAAAAGTTGTGGTTAAGAAATCATGGCCCTCCTTTAGATCTCAACTAAACCAATATGTAAGTATATTGCCGTCCTTTTGTTTCATTTTTTGTATTAGACCTTTTTTTTCATTGTTTGTGATTTACAGGGGTTCATTAGGAATCGTGATGAGAATTTAATTGAATATTCAAATCCTGCCTTCATAAGAGGCAATGTGGAACTTCTTAAGAATATTGTTTCGAAAAGAAAGTCAAAAAGCCTTGGTAAAGCAGCCCTTGAGAAAGGGTCCCCTGTTGAAGGACCCTATAAAGACCAGGCGCAAATTATCAGGGAGCTACTAGAACATAACAAGAGACTACAAGAGGAGGTTGTTTGGCTAAGAAAGGAGGTGGATGTGCTGAATGAGAGGCTGCGATTAGGTGAGAGTACGTTTAAGCTCTCTACCCAGCTCCCTTAATGCGTTGTCGATAATTTTGAGACAGGACGGAGTATGATTTAGAAAGCATTCACACTCGACAAGTTTAAACTGCCCTGTCATCACTTATCTTCAATATGAAGCCTTTCACCAGTCGGTGTGAAATTAAGGTTTATTTAACTAAGCAGACTGGCAAGGTTCTTTCACAATTAGTAGTGTGCATATTTGTTCATTCCCATGGACATACAACATTCATATTTTTGCTAATATATTTTAAGATTTATGAATGCACGACTTGTGACATTGAGATATTATTTATTTGACTGACGTACTTTGTTTCTTTCGACAATATCAGATGAAGACAAAGGAACTGAATATAAAGGAATGGTGGTTGCACATGAAGTTGGATGCAAACTTTATGTAAAGGTAAGTACTTATTAGAAGTTAACTTTCTGATAGAGATTATATCCCTATTTTGGGTAAGAACTGACTTCTTGTTCAATTCATAGGATTCTTAAGAATGCAATCTCTTATTTGCAGCAAAATTTTATCTTGATTTGATTTAAATTATGTTAAGAACCTGAAGTTAATAATCTCAAGATGAGTACAGCATTGCCTGTGTTTTTTTTTTGGGAGAGGTAGCTCTGAACTTGATTAGTAGACTACAAATGTAGAGGCAACATTTCTTTTTCTTCATTTTTTTATATTTAAAGTGTCCAAAACTGGTGAAACATCCAAGCTAACTATGTGTCCTAAGATAGGGAGTCAAGTCATAAGTATCTCCACTTCGATTTTTCTAAATGAATATAAACTAACGAGACTGATAGTACCCATTACTTCATTCTGAGGTGTTTCTGGCTAAACAATTACCAATAACCTCAGAAGCATGCCCTAGAAGATGACAGTTCTAGACATTCCTGACCTGCTAGTCGTAAACCCGCCTTCATGTGTGTGTTCCATATTAGCACACTACGCTTGTGCAGCTGCATCCAATCACAATTCACTTCAAGATGCTGAACATGCACATATTAATGAAATGACTTGTGCATTTGTGATAAATAAATAATAAAACATATCCCTTTTTTGGAGTAATTAAAGAAACAACATTTAGTTTTATGGTTTTAATAAATGAATCCATTTATCCTTATGCATTGCCTCAATGTACATGCGTTGTATTCGTCTTTGAAGTACACGCTTTTTGGTATGTGGGGTTCTTGCTTTTGCATGAAAATTTTCTTCTTTTTACTGCATAAAGAAAGCTATATTATGTGTTTGATATTCCAAAAAGCTAGTGAATGATTGTGAGTTTGTTGCAGTGAGTACATGATAACCGATGTGTAATTATAATTGATGTTCAATTACTTCGTAGCATTTATGTTTCTTTGTGCTGTAATCTGATTTGAATTGTTCCTTGTATCCAGTCAAGTGATCCAGAAGACAAAGATCCTTGGAAGGATAAGGGCATGGGTCAAGTTAGTATCAAATGCAAGGAAGATGTTAGTCAGGGAATGAAGGAATCCAAACCAACCATTGTTATACGGAATGATGTAGGTCCCCTTCTGATTTTGCAAAGCTCTTATCTCATATGTTATGCACATTGTGGTACTAGTGCTTTTTTTGGGGCCGCTTAACTTCCTGTAGCTGTTATTTACTTTTATGTTTATTATCATGTTGCCTATAAAATTTTGGATAGAACCTAATTGTGGAAGATACATTGCAGATTTAATACATGACTTAGTAAATGTTCTGGGCATGTGGGTGTGTGGGTTGGTTGGGGCGTGGGGTACACCAGCATGAATCCTAATATCGTGCTGGTAGAATGAAACTTGACGTATTTGCGGTATTACACTGCACGATTACAAAAACTAAAGTTTGGTTCTCTTTCTTTATCTAATAATTCGTTCTGTATATCCTTAATGTTTGCAGGTGGGGGAAGTCGTGCTGAATGCTTTGTTATACCCGGGCATTAAGACAAACGCACAAAAGAATTCAGTATTAGCAGTATTTCATCCTTGAGTAATGTATTTGCAACTATGTTACTGCCCTTCTTTTTTCCATTTCTTTCTTCTTTTATTTAGTGGCCTTTTCTTTTTTGAATAACCATTATCTCATCTGCATTATCCTCATAACCGTGATGCCGATTGGATCTGAATTTTTAGTTTCTAAGAAAACAGAAATCGGGATGTTCTGCTGCTTCTTAGACCAAAATATAGTAATAAGCACTAGTACAGAAAAGACCTGTTACAGCGCACATTTTACAGCGGTTTTTGGAAAACCGCTGAACGGAGAGACTTATTACAGCGGTTTATAAGTGAACCGTTATAATGGATATTAACCGGGAACCTATTACAGCGGTTCGATAAAAAACCGCTGTAATAGTTCGAACCTATTATAGCGGTTCGATAAAAAACCGCTATTATAGCGCGAACAGAAAAAAAAAAAAAAAAAATTTTTTTTTTAAAGCGGTTCGGGAATGAACCGCTATAATCGGTTTAACCAATTATAGCGGTTCATTCCCGAACCGCTATAACTGGTAGACCGGTTTATACCAGTTATAGCGGTTCGGGAATGAACCGCTATAATTGGTAAACGGTTATAGCGGTTCGTTCCCGAACCGCTATAACACGTAATTAAAAAAAAAAAAAAATTTCCCTCCCTTTTTTCTCCCCAAAAACCGAGCTCTCCCTCATTTCTCTCTACTATCTCTCACTCTCTACTCTACTCTCTCTCTCTACTCTACTATCTCCCTCACTCTCTACTCTACTCTCTCTCTCTACTCTACTATCTCTCTCACTCTCCACCACCGCCCCCGCCATCGTCTCCACCACCGCCGCCGCCGCCGCCGCCCCATTTGATTTTTCTCTATCTCTCTACTCGATCTCTCTCCCTATACTCTACTCTCTCTCTCTATACTCTCTCTCTCACTCTCAAGCTACCTAAACCGCCCCCGTCCCGTCGCCACCACCACCCGAAACCGCCGCCGCCCGAGCAGCCGCCGCCGCCGCCGCCGCCGCGCCGCCGCCGCGCCGTGACCCACCACTCTCCTCCTCTCTCTTTATAGGTATATATATATATATGTTTATATATGTTATGTTATATATATATATTATGTATATATTAAATTTAGGTTATGTGTTAATTTCTTGTTTGTTATATATTAATGTTATGTTAATTCTGATTTTGTGATGTATATAATGTAGGTTATATGTTAATTTGTTAATTATTGTTATATATATCATGTTATGTTAATTGGGGTTTTATAAATTATATAGTGGATTTTTGTTATTATGTTGTAGTTGATTTTTACTAACTTTGAATGCAAATCTGATTTGTTCTAGGCATCTCATGAGTATGTTCGATATATGTATGTATATCCCTATGTGTCTAGTTTCATATGAATAAAACGGTTCATGAATCGGAGCTTTCCACAATGAGTTATGAATTTTCTCGTGAAGACGCGCACAGCTGTTTTGAAAATTGACAGATTTTTCTCTAACTTTGAATACAAATCTGCTTTTTTCTAGACATTTACTGAGTATGTGAGATATATGTGTGGATAGCCCTATGTGTCTAGTTTCATATGAATAAAACGGTTCATGAATCGGAGCTTTCCACAATGAGTTATGAATTTCTCGTGAAGACGCGCACAGCTGTTTTGAAAATTGACAGATTTTCTCTAACTTTGAATACAAATCTGCTTTTTTCTAGACATTTACTGAGTATGTGAGATATATGTGTGGATAGCCCTATGTGTCTAGTTTCATATGAATAAAACGGTTCATGAATCGGAGCTTTCCACAATGAGTTATGAATTTTCTCGTGAAGACGCGCACAGCTGTAATTGACAGATTTTTCTCTAACTTTGAATACAAATCTGCTTTTCTCTAGACATCTACTGAGTATGTAAGATATATGTGTGGATAGCCCTATGTGTCTAGTTTCATATGAAGAAAACGGTTCATGAATCGGAGCTTTCCACAATGAGTTATGAATTTTCTCGTGAAGACGCGCACAGCTGTTTTGAAAATTGACAGATTTTTCTCTAACTTTGAATACAAATCTGCTTTTTCTAGACATCTACTGAGTATGTGAGATATATGTGTGGATAGCCCTATGTGTTTAGTTTCATAGGAAGAAAACGGTTCATGAATCCGAGCTTTCTACAATTATTTATGAATTTTCTCGTGAAGACGCGCACAGCTTTCTGCACAACCGAGAAGCTCCAAAAACTTTATATCGTGATGCTTTAATTTATTTGTAGTTTTATGTGCTTTTGGATCCAATTGGTGATCAATATTTATAATATGATGCTTTATTTGTAGTTTTTTATGTGATCTATGTGATCCAACTGGTGATCAATATTTGTAGTTGTTCCCCTGGAAATATGATGTTTTATGTGATCCAACTGGTGATCAATATTTTTGTATCGTTTTGTGTTCGTTGTGGGTGAAAGATTAGAGTGTTGGGTTTGTTGTGGTTGAAATTGGTAGTATTTTTTGCGTCGTTTCCCTGTTGAGATTTTAGCGGATCGTAAGATTCGACTTCTGTTGGTTACAACCCACTGAGAAGATTAAGTCGAGAACTTGGTAGAAATATTTGCGTCGTTACTCTGCCGAATTTTTTATAGAATAATGCGAAATAAATTAAAAATAAATTTATTTAATTAATTTAACTATCAACTGATGTTAAAATTATTTAATTTAATTAATTGAGAATTTAGATGGATCGAAGTTGGATTGTAGCGGATCGTATGTCGGAGCAATATGGGAAAGGGGTGAAAGAATTCATCGACTTTGCGGTTGAGCATGCATCGGATCCGACTAGGATTAGTTGTCCATGTTTACGTTGTTGTTTTGGAAAGAGAATTAGTCCACCTGACTTGGAAGATCATTTGGTGTGTAATGGAATTGATAAAAGCTACACACGATGGACAAGACACGGTGAAAGCAGTGCCACCTCAGCTGATTTGGGTGATACATCATATCGATCAGTAGATTTTGACATGGATGATTATGAGCCTGATCGTTTGGAGGAGATGACCAATGTGATCGAGAACAAGGGATGATTATGAGCCTAGATTTAGACGCATGTACAGTAGTGAAGCGTTTGCCAAGGACTTGACATGGTATGCTGATAGAAGGCTTGAACAAGGGATTGAAGATAACAAGATTAGACATCCTTCAGATTCTCCTCAATGGAAAAAGATCGATAATGATTTCCCTGAATTTAGGGAAGAACCAAGAAATTTACGCCTTGTATTGGCTACAGATGGAATGAACCCACATGGCTTGCAAAGTAGCTCACATAGTACATGGCCGGTGATTTTGATGATCTACAACCTACCCCCTTCGCGATGCATGAAGCGAGAGCATATTATGATGCCTATACTAATTTCCGGGCCGAAACAACCTGGAAATGATATAGATGTCTACTTGGCCCCTTTAATTGAGGATTTGAAAGAGTTGTGGGAGACCGGTATTAAAGTGTATGATGGGTTTAGAAAAGAGAGCTTCAATCTTAGAGTTATGTTGTTTGGTACAATCAATGATTTTCCAGCAAGAGCTAATCTCGAGGGATATGGTGTACATGGGCAATGTGCATGCCCCATATGTGTCAAGAGTACAGATCAATATAGACTCCCACACTCTCAGAAATATGCATTCCAAGGGCATCGAAGATGGTTGAATCGAGAACATCGATATCGTCGGTGGAAGAAAGCTTTCAATGGGAGCATAGAAGAATGTCGAGCTCCTAAGTGTTTGACCGGTGAAGAGGTGTTTGAGAATGTAAAAGACTTGGATATCAAGTTCGGAAAGACTTTTGCAGGCGGCCTTGCAAAAACTGGGTGGAAAAAAAGGTCAATTTTTTTTGATTTGCCGTATTGGAAATCTTTACATGTTAGACATTTTCTTGATATAATGCATATTGAGAAAAATGTATTTGATAGTGTCATTGGTACTCTTCTAAATGTGCCCGGCAAGACAAAAGATGGAGTAAAGGCAAGGTTGGACTTAGTTGAAATGAAGATAAGAGGTAAATTGGCACCAACAATGAAGGGAAAACGTACTTATTTACCTCCAGCAGCTCACACGCTATCTAGAAAAGAAAAAATTGCATTATGTGAGTTTCTTTGTGGAGTGAAAGTTCCCGAAGGGTATTCTTCGAACATTAGCAGTCTTGTATCAATGAAGGACTTGAAGCTAAAGCATATGAAGACTCATGATTGTCATGTAATCATGGATCATTTGCTGCCAATTGCTTTACGGGCCATTCTGCCAAAAAAGTGAGAGAAACGATAACTAGATTGTGTTTCTTCTTCAAAGCAATGTGGAGCAAGGTGTTTGATCCTGAACAATTGCCTGCACTTCAGAAACAACTTGTCCTCACTTTGTGTGAGCTTGAGATGTATTTCCCACCCGCGTTTTTTGATATAATGACTCACCTACCTATTCACTTGGTTAGAGAGACACAACTTTGTGGACCAGCTTTTATGAGATCTATGTATCCGGCTGAGCGTTATATGAAGGTATTGAAAGGCTATGTGAAAAATCGTAGCCGGCCGGAAGGTTGCATTGTTGAGCGGTACATAGTTGATGAAGCTATTACATTTTGCACAGAATATCTGAATGATTCTAATGTTGCAGAGCTTCAAAAGTCTCCTGTTGTGGGGGGAGGGGGAACAGAAGGAGAAAGCGTAATTGGAAAGCAATTAGTGAGTGTTCCTAGCACACAAAAGGATCAGGCACACCTATATGTGCTCCACAACACCGATGAGGTTGAGCCATATGTCGAAGAGCACAAGGACCAACTTAGGAGAATAAATTCAAGTAAAAATGAAAGTTGGATTTCAAGAGAACATAACAAGAGTTTTATCGATTGGTTCCGAAAGTGTATTCAAGAGAAACAAAATGAGAATTCACTTTCAGTTACAGATAAATTGGCACGGTTGTCGGTGGGCCCGGGCAGATTCGTATTTTGTCATTCGGGTTATCGTATAAATGGTGTCACATTTTATACAAAAGACCAAGATGAACGGAGTACAATGCAGAATAGTGGGGTGAGTCTTGTAGCTGAAGCAATGCATATCTCAAGTGCGAAAGATAATAGCCTATCTATGCCACTTTACCATATTATGGGGTGATTGAACGTATATGGGAGTTGGATTACAGTTGGTTCGGGTGCCTGTATTTGGGTGTAGGTGGGTTGACCATAAAAATGGTGTCGATGATAGTGAAATAGGTTTTACTCGAGTAGACCTTGAAAAGGTGGGATACAAAAATGAACCTTTCATTTTGGCATCTCAAGCTAAACAAGTGTTTTTTGTCACCGATCCTGTCGATAAGAGGTGGTCCATTGTTTTATCGGCAAACAAAAATACTTGTATTGAGGATGATGGCCTATATAATGAAGATGATGGAGGAAATCCTATCTTAGGTGGTTCACAATCCACAAATAGTGACGGTGACTTGGATATCAGTGATGATGAATTGTATATGCGAGAAGATCACCAAGAAGGGATATGGATTAATCCTTCTGTTCGTCGGCGTACTAAACAAAATGGTCGTACTGAGGGATCACAAAATATTAGTAAACCAGCGACAAAAAGAAAACGATGAAAGGTATTTGAACTTCTTGATAATTATATGAGTAATTATTTGAACTCTTTTGTTAAGTATGCAGTTAAAGTGTAAATTATATTGAACCAGCTTGTAATATTATATTAGTGAATGAGTTACACTAACTTCTGTATTTTTTTGCTTTTGTAGGTCGATACCGTATACCACCACAGTCACCCTCTCCTCCGCCACTACCACGACGACCACTACCAATGTAAGCTTATCAATATTTGGTTTTGTACTTTTTGATGTGATTTATATGATCCAACTGATTAATGATGTGATTAATGCATATATATTTATTTTCGTTTGTTGTTGAAATATTTGAATTTCACTTATGAAATCTTGTAGATGGATTCTGGAGGTGCTGCAACCCAAGTGTTGAAAGTGAGATACGGAGAGGTATTACAGCAATGAAGAAAGTAATAAAGGCCAAAAGTAAAGGCATAAAGCTACAAGTTGGTTGGAACGATTATGGTCAACCAGTTGACCCAAATAAATCAACTTTTGTTGGTTACATTGGCGTGATAGCTCGTGACAGGGTCCCTATTACTATCAGTGATTGGCGCAGCGTCCTGCAGCAATAAAATATGCCATTTGGAATGAAATAGCTGTAAGTTAGTTATTATATATTATGTTTTTAATTGGTAAATGTAGTTTTTTTTTCTCTAAATTAACATTTTTTATATACTTTGTTCTTTGTTTTTTATAGTGGCTTTGATATTGACGAAAGTAGACAGAAGTTCGTCTTAGCCGAGGCTGGGAAGCTAGCTCGAAACTACAGGAGCTACTTGACCAGAATCTGGGTAGAGGATGATGATGGGAACATTAATTCAAGCCCACCCGAAAAATATCGTATATCTCAAGAAGATTGGACAAAATTTGTAGAATTACGCCAAAGTGAAGCTTTTCAGGTAATTATTTTAATTTATGGTTTCATTTTAAATTATTTGAAACTATATACATTGACTAATGCCTTGATTATATAATGAACAGCAACTACGTAAGGACAATTCTGAAAGAGCAAAGGACCCTGAATATCCTTACAGGGCATCACGTCTTGGATATGCTCAAGTGGAGTATATTGAGGTACGTAGTTCGTTACAAGTTGTAATTCTAATCAAATTTCCTTACAAATTTTCTAATCAAATCTCCTTAATTACAAATTTTCTAATCAAATTTATTTCCTTACAAATTTTCTTATATAGAAGCATAAAAGAAAGGATGCTGGGTCAGATGTCACAGAGGTGACACGAGCACTAGTGTGGAGGGTGCACATTCTGACAGCCAGAACAAGATTGATAATGTCAATGTTAAAAGAGTAGTGGAATCAATGGTGAGTTATTTGCAATTTTAGTTATAGTGTGTTGTATGCTTTTTAAAAATAATTTTAAAATAAAAATTTTTGTATTTTTAAATGTATTATTACAGGAAAGCTTATCACAGGAGGGTAGCCACAGTGGACCCGAGAAGACCCGGAATGATATACTGGCTATAGCTCTTAAAAAGAAGGAGTATCCGGGTCGAGTTAGGGGTGTAGGCTTTGGGGTATCCCAAACAGATTACTTTTCGGATTCAAAGCCTTCAAAAAATACGGTGATTGATAACTTGCAAGACACGGTTCAAATGCTCACTCAATCACTATTTGAATTGCGACGCGAGTTGAGCAGCATAGGGCGTCTGGGTCGTCGCAGCAGCCACATACAGAAGAGGCGGTTTCTTTGAAAGATAGCTGCCCAGAAGTGAAAGACCTTCCTCAGGTAATTAATGAAAAGCATATTGTTTAGTGATAATGTAACTTACAATCCTATATTTCTGTATGATATACAACATTTTAATATAATGGTTATATATCTATATATGTAGGATGGTGCAGTGCGGTCAATTAGCACTTTCTACACCGTGTTATCGTTTGGTGGCAAGAGGAACAATGTACAATCAACCAAAGGATAGAACATTGCATACATGTCCATTAGCTCCCACCTCGTGAAAGTGTCGATTGACATTGCAATTGAAGATATTGCACCTTACCAGTCCCTCTCGATGATGAAGGAGTGTTCACAGTATCTGAGGCTGTGGGATACATGTTGCTTGGCCTAAGAGTCTTGTGATTGTCGGTGATGCATCGGTACGTAATTATTATTATAGCTAGTCATTATTAAATTATAACAATTGTTAATGTTAATAAATATACTTTCATTGATAACGCCCACGTTTTGTTTTCTTTTGCTTATAGTCTCTCGGAAAATCCAAAGCATCACTCGGAAAAAGCAAATCAGAGATGACGACGCCTCACATGTCAAAAATACACCTCTAGTGGCCAACCCTCCTTCTCTAGTGGCCAACCCTCTGCTACCCCCTAATCACTTGCAATTCTTGAAAGGTCTTTGGATGATGGATGCTGAAACACTATCCGGATAGACATACCGAGGAAATCTTCAATATCCCTTTCCAGAATATATTGGGCGGGAGGAGATCGGTGACTTGTGCATAAAGGACAGATAGGAGCCTCTATCATTACTGCTTACATCAAGTAAGGTTTTTAAATATTAATTAAGAAAAAGTAAGCTTTTAATTAAATTATTTTACTGCATTAATTTGAACTATGTTTATTTTTGTTACTCAATTTATTTTATGCTCAATGTAGGTGTTTGTGGGTTAATCACGTGGTCCCCGAACAAAAACAAAATAAAATTCGGGTTCCTTAGCCCACATTTATATCTGCGGCAGCAGGAATTACTCCCACGCAGCTTGTTGACAAATCGCAATATATACAAATACTATGATGGTAGTGCACTGGAGGGGAAGTTGTTTCTTGCACCTTACAACTCCGGGTGAGCTACTAAGACACATTGTTATTTTGTAAAATTGTTACGTAGGCATAACTAATTTAAAATTTTTCTTTTGAATATGCTGATTAGGGGCCATTGGTTGTGCTCGTGATTGATCCAATTAAAGAGATCGTTTATATTTGGATTCTTTGCACGGAATCCAAATAACCGACATGATATGAAAGATATGATCAATCAGTAAGTTTATCATTCAATTAAATGTATCCATTATATTATATTTAATATTAAGTTTAAAGTAATATATTATAACTAGACTCAAATATATATTTGCTGATATTGACATATTCCTTGATTTTGATGTTTTAACAGCGTGTGTTGATGTTTCGAGCAAATAAACAACCAAAAGATCAAAGCAAAAAACAAGGCCTGTACATGGAGTTGTATACAGGTAGTTTAATTATATTATTTTAATTATAGTTTCAAGAAATATTCGTATAAAAGTTATTGTTCTAATACAATTTTGATTTGAATTAATTTGTAGTGCCCCATTCAAATAAATGCCATAGATTGTGGGTTCTTCGTCATGAAATTCATGAAAGATATTATTAGACACGGAGAATCTATAATCCCACCGACGGTATGCATAATCCTAATTAATATTAATCAATTCTAATGTCCCTTTTAAGTTATTAAACATTTTTGTTGGATTTTATATTTGTCTTGCAGTACTTTGCTGATTGTCAGTACGCCACTTACACTTAGAGCAACTGATGAAGCACGTTCTGAATTGGCACAATACATTTTTAAATGCGCTTTGATATGCCGGCGGTGTAAGTTGAAAATTATTGTAAATTTTTATTGATTTAAAGCAGTGATTAGTTTATATTGTTTATTGTAAACTCGTTATTATTGTAATTATGGAGATTTATTTGGTGAATGAAATTAATTTTGGATTTGAATTTGTGTTCTGTTGAGCATTGGTTGTTTTATGTGTTATGATGAGTTGAATTTTGAGCTGGGGAAGGATATAGATATAGCTGAATATAACAGAAAAAAATAAAAAATAAAAAATCACGTTCCAGCGGTTCGTTTCTGAACCGACGTAAACAGTGAACACTATTACAGCGGTCGTGATGAACGCTGTAACAGTGAACCCTGTTACAGAGGGTTCAGAAACGAACCGCTTGTAACAGTGTTCACTGTTACAGCGGTCATCAACGAACCGCTGTAACAGTGTCACTGTTAC